>JAHZTW010000001.1:412589797-412716873 GCA_020283515.1 Alliaria petiolata
CCCCCCCCCCCCCTCCCCCCCCTTTTCCCTCTTTTGTGTGTGCAGGTGTGTTTCTTGTGGTACAAGTTAGAGCGTGAAACCTAGGTCACAAAAGTGACGGGAACGGGCGTTTCACATTTACTAAAAGTTTGTCACTAGATCAAGTTGTAAAATCATCAAGAGAAATGGGTTTAAAGCCTATGAATTGAGGATGCCTGATGGTAATCCTATCTATGTGATTGGGGATCCTAAGATCTATGTTCAAAGGGAAACAAGATCTATGTTCAAAGGGAAACAAATTCAAGTGGAATCTAATAAGAGCACTGGGAGACTTATGTCTCTCCTAAGTTCCTAAGATGATTACCAGTGCTACCTCTTTGTGTAGAGGATAAGCGTTTGCTTTTAATTATTTGAGTCCATAGTTTTGAGATATACATGCAGTATTACAGGATGTTCTTTGAAACAAAGCTAATGGCAAATCACCTTTTGAGTGGGAAATGTGGTCGTTTCTAGGAGAATGAAAGAAATGTTATATTCTCCAAGTTCACTCATGATTAACCATGCATGTTTAAGGCCAAAATGAACACAATATAGAACCTTGTTATGTGAGAGAATGAAGTTGTGTTGTAGCTATATTCTCTGTTTACATCAAATCCCGGGTGGTTCAAGACATCATGTTCACCTCCTGGTCGAGTAAATCTGATAGTTATTAATAATGATTGGTTCAAGGCTGAAAAATGCTACCAACTCATATGCAATGGATTTTTTTATTGTACTCTTAAAAAGTCCTTATGTCGAGTCTTGTCTAGGTAGTCAAGTTTTTCAAGTCAGTCGAGTATGTCCAGTGTCTAGAATCATTTTTATTCATGTGGAAAATAGTTGGAACTTGTCAGGTGAGTTTCCGATGAAGCTTTTATTGAAAACCAAATGATAGGCAGGATGAAATTATAGCCGTGAGCATTATAACGTAATGTAATCATATGTCAAATTTGGTGTTGTTTTGAATGAGAAATAAGGTCCAAGGTGGGTTGCTTGTAAATTTTAAAAAGTAACATTTGTTAAATATCCCACTTGGAAGTTAGAGGTGAAATTCCTCTTTTATATGAAGATCTAATAACAAGGTTAAAAACCTTGGATACACTTAGGTGTATTACAGAAAGGAGATATTGGATATGAACTCGTGTTACGGGCCTCGTAATATGGTAAATATGCTAACGACCCATAACTATATTTTTGTGCTTCAAATTATTATTATGTATTTGATACATATACCTTTGGGTTCACATTATGTTTTAAATTTCTGGTCAACCAAGAATTTAATTCATATTGATTGTCGCTTTTAATTGATTGAGAATCAAATTGAATAACGTAACCTCCATATATTTCAATTATTGCTTGCATTTATTGGGCAACATTGTGAGACTTTATAAAAAGGCTCGTACCTTCTCATTCTTATACAAAAATAATTATCGATTAAAACAACAATAATCCTCTCTCCCCTTCTTCTGTTTTTTTCTAGAGAGTAATTGCAAAATTTTGATTCGATAGATTTTGTTCTTCAGGGCTCGAAGACAGAAACACCAGTCGTATCATGGGAATCTGACCGCTAATAAAACATGCCACACTACGAGCGTTTAAAGATATAAGGAAAGAGATTTGTCTTCTCGACTCTGCTATTCCTTTTCATCTTTTTGATTTGGTATTGTATTTTTTTTTTTTGCTCTTCAATATTTCTTTATAATTTTCAGTTGTCGTGTTGTAGTAATTATGGTTCCTACAATCTTAAATCTTTAAACGCCCTTGACGGTTTCGTAGCTGTCAGATTCTCATGATACAATTGCGGTGTTACTGTCTTCTAGCATCGAAGAACATAATCTATCGAACCAAAATTCTGCGAGTACTTTCTAGAGAAAAACAGAAGAAAGAGAGAGCGGATTGTTGTTGTTTTATCGATTATTATTTTGCATGTATAAGAATGAGAAGGCACGAGCCTTTTTATAAAGTCTCACAATATTGCCCAATAAATCCAAGCAATATTTGAGAGATATAGAGGTTACGTTATCAACTTGATTCTCAATCAATTGTGAAAAAAGGAGACAATCAATATGAATTAAAATACTTAGTTGTAACGTGAACCCAAAGATATATGTATCAAAAACATAATAATAATTTGGAAGTTAGCCCATTTACCATTTTCTGAGGCCCGTAACACGAGTCTAACTCGGATTTCTCCTTTCTCCAATACACCTAAGAGTATCCAAGGTTTTGAGCCTTGTTATGAGATTTCTACTTTATATATAAGAGGAGTTTTACCTCTAGCTTTTAAGTGGGACATTTAACAATCTTACTTTTTAAGCTTTACAAGCAACCCACAATGGACCTTCGTTTCTCATTCAAAACAACTCTGATTTTGACATATGCATACATTACGTGATAACGCTCACGGCTACGATTTCATCGTGCCCAAAATTCGATTATTCCGACGAATGTCTTCACTAAAAACTCACCGGAAAATGGTCTAAAACCATTTCGTCAAAAATGAGTTCCAACAACCTCCCACATGAATATAAATTACTCTAGACTCTGGATACACTCGACTGACTTGACAGACTTGACTACCTAGACAAAACTCGACATAAGGACTTTTTGAGAGTACAATCGAAAAATCCACTGCATATGAGTTGGTAGCATTTTTCAGCCTGGAACTAGTCATTGTTAATATCTATCGAATTTACTCGACCAGGTGGTGAATATGATGTCTTGAACCACCCGTGCTTATATGTAAACGGAGACAATAGCTACAACACAAGTTCATTCTCTCACAGAAGAAGGTTCTATATTGTGTTCATTTTGTCCTTTAACATGCATGGTAATCATGAGTTAACTTGGAGAATATATGTTTTCCTTTATTCTCCTAGAAACGGTTGTATTTCACACTCACAAGGTGATTGGCCATTAGCTTTGTTTAAAGGAGCATCCTGCAAAACTCCATGTATATTTCAAATCTATGGACTCAAATCATTAAAAGCATATGCTTATCTTCTACACGTACATGTAGCACTGGTAATCATCTTAGGAACTGGGCAGTGACATAAGTCTCCCAATGCTCTTATTAGATTCCACTTGAATTTGTTTTCCCTTTGAACCTAGATCTTGTGATCTCCAGTCACATAGGTAAGGTTACCATCAAGCATCCTAAATTCATAGGCTTTAAAGTCATTCCTCTTGATGATTTACAATTTGATCTCATGACACACCTTTAAAAATGGATCCTAGGTTGTCATCTGGTTGGACATAATCTAATGAGATTATTCCTTTTGAGATCAACTGTCTAGATGGTTTTATGTCATTTTCTTTAAAACATGACTAACCATTATACACAAAACTTTATGCTGAGCTATAGTCGATTGACTATCATTGTGTACACATGCTCGCACTAGTTTTTCCCAGAGATGACACTACAATTTATGCCAGGAACCCCCACACTTGTAGGTATTTGTACGAATGTACTTTAGCTTTTCAAAACTCATATGACATTGTACCAACGACTTATGTGGTAAGAAACGCTTCCCCCCCCCCCCACAATATCTGAGGGAACTCAGAATCATGCTACATTTCATTTATTATCTCTCTAAGAGTTCAAATTTTTTATTAAACAACTCCCTTCGATGGATGTGAATAAGGAACGGTTGTGTGATGGATAATGCCAAGTTCTTTACAGAACACATAGAAAGTCTATCATATTCGCCTTCTCTATCGCTTCAACCTATTTTTTATATTTTTAGAGTTGGTTTTCAACCTTGATTTTATACTCCTTAAATTCACTACAATAATGGGGCAGCATAGGTTCGTTTTTTGTGACAAAAGAAATTTGTAACTAATTTTTTCGCCGGAGTTGTCCTCATTTATTGGAGAGAGGCAGGTTGAGAAAGCTAACCCTAATATTGTGAATTTTACAGATCTGTAAACGATTCTGTGTGAGTATTGGTACGAAATTTAGCGGTGGAAGTCGTCCGACGGAGAAGGAAAGTGGGCGGTAAATCTCTGTTCCAGATTTGTTAAAATTTCGATTTTCCTTGATGGTAAAATGTCATTTGTGTAAGCGATGTTTTGGTATATGAGATTTTTATTTGTGGTAGATTTGTTTTAGGTTATTGAGCTTTAAATCGTTGATGGTAGATTTAGTTTTAGGTTTGGTTTAATGTCAAATGTTTAAAGCGTTGGTAGATATAGTTGATTATTGGCGGTAGATATAGTTGATTATTGGTGGTATATTTGTTTTCAAAGATACATATGTGTGAATGTAGTTTAATCGTTGAGGTTTTGAGAGATATATGAGGTTTGTATATTTTCTGTCTGCGATGGTATATGTATTGAGATATATGTATTTTTTTTTTTTTTTTGCAGCATAAATGGCATCTTCAAACAGAGGAAATGCTGATTACCCACCGAGGATGTTTCCGCCGGGAAAATATCCTGTGCAAAAGAGGAGTTTAAACAATTATTGTCATTTGACGGATTTTGGGATGCTATTGGAGGCAGTTGGAGATGAGGTATACAATGACCTAATGGGTTTTTAAATTTTCTCTATGTCCAAATTTCAATATACGAATGTAATCCAATTTTACATTCCATACGTATGTTATCGAACTTGAAAAGTACAATTGCAAAGAAGTCTTCCTTATTTTTAGAAGAGAAAAATTCAAATATATTCAACTAATTACAACTCAAATACAAGTCTACTATAACAGAAACACAAAGTTAAATACATAACTCAAATACAAGTCTACCTTAACATAAACACAAAGTCAAATATCTTCCGCCGAGTACAACTCAAATACAAGTTTACCATAACATAAACAAAATTACTTTACCAACGATGTTATTATAATAATTATAAAACTCAACAAATCTACTACCACATAGTATTAGTTAATATACCACCATGTCTTGTTTTTCAGGTCAAAATATGTAAATCTACCGACAAAGAAACAACTCTTCCACCAAGCTAAAATCAATTGTTCTCCAGTTTCGGCCTAATAAGTCTGCCATTTCATAAAACATCTCTGCCAAATAAACGATAACTCTACCATCATAAGATATAAATCTACCATTCCGACAACAAATCTACCACAGATTACCGCCATGGAAGACGGAAAGAATTAAGTCTTCCATCGTTACATTTAAATCTACCATTCACAAAATAAGTAAATCACTCTCTTACAAGTCTGCCGCCACGTTATTATGGATCTACCTTAACAACTCTACCAATTTCTACGGTTCTCCTTCGTCCGTTGACCAACACTAATAAGTCTACCATCAAACGCGTTGCCTACGTGGCAACCCAAAAGTAATGGTAAAATCGTAAATACCATTTTTCTTAACAAAAGCTCTAGGAGCAATTTTGGTACTCTAGGTTAGTTTTGTAATAAAAAAAAATTTGAATCAAACTAGCTCAAAACCCATTTTTCAAGGCTACTATAGTTATTCACCCTTGATCTAAAGCTTCCTGAACTTTAAAATAATAAATGGCATGTCTAATTAGTATTTCTGCTTTACATATTATGTCAAGTTTCTTTGTTTTTTTTTTCCTTCCAATTAATTGTTGTAAACTAAAATTGTTGATCGAATTTAAAATAAATTTTTCTTCTTAAATAAAAACTATAAGCTCGATATAGTTTGGATATTGCATCGTAGAGCTTATTTGAGCAATCAATCTCAATCGATTATTTCACGTTGTTGAGCATGTTTCAAACTTGTTTTATTCTTGTTTCAGTCTACCTCTATTTTATCTGTGTATCTCAGACCTTTAATCGTACTAATGTAACCAAGTAACCAACTAAAAGTTCATTAATCCTTGTAATGAATTTGTTGTCAAAAACCTAAAAATAACCAACAAAAAATTTGAGAATAGTAATTGTTGGAGTGACATTATATTATTTTTATTTCGATACATATGTAAACTGTTAAATTAAAGTATTTTTAAGTGTTGGAACCAGGTATAGTTTTTAAAGTTATTATGACCTAAATACGATTGGCATGTATACTTGTTGGAATCACATATTTTTATTATGATAAAGGAGAGCGAAATAGATGAGTGAGCTACACAATACGATTCAAGCATATTAAAACAATTTTAACCTCAAAAAAAAAATCAGATCTATGGGGAAAGTGGCGAAGTTGGCGGGTTAAATTTTGGACACTGTGACTCACATTCTTTTTGATTCTTTGAACAAAACTTTATGTTCCCCCTGCAGCAGTGACAATCCCAAAAAATGCTACCGCTGCAACGTGTTCGTTGGCACGGTGACGGAGGAAGTAGAACTATTTTGTTTGCCTCACGAATTTTCTCCATGTTTCCACCTACAAAAACAAAATATAACAATTTTAAGAGTAGTGATAGATATGGTGATGGTTAACTATATGCATATACAACATACATTCATGAAGGCTTAAAAATGAAACAAGGATGATGCAAAAGATGGCAAAATGCGATGATGACATCATAGTGATTCTTTTCTCAAAGATATGTTTTGTTGTTTGATTCCGTGATGCATATACTGTATATATAAATAAGTGTGTAACTGATCAAATGATTTAAGGAAACATAATATTTTAATAATCTCATTAAAACTTTTAGATTTGTTAGCATATTATCCAAAAAATCTCGAATAAATTTATGTTAATTTCTTTATGAATAAAAGACAGCAAGAAGACAGTAAATAGTTGAACTAAAAAACAAGACAGCAAGAAGACAAAGACAAATTAATATTGATTTGTATTTGTTATTAGATCTTTTTCATCTGTACATTTCTTTTATGTTTTTAATGAAAATAGTAATAACAAAACTTACAAATACAAAAAAATAGTAACAGATACCAATATTTTTTTTGTTTGTTAACGAGTATTTATATTAAAAAAATATGTTTGCTGAACAGGGAATAGTTCACCAAACGTCATGCGTTGGCACACCGCAACGAAACGGACGAGCAGAGAGAAATCATCGTCATCTGTTAAATGTAGCACGAGCTCTTCTTTTTCAATCAAATTTGCCAGTCAACTTTTAGGGAGAAAGTGTTCTAACGGCTGCATATATCATCAATAGAACACCGACTCAGTTATTGCAAGGGAAGACACCATATGAGCTTCTTCACGGGTCTGCACCACGGTACGATAATTTAAAAGTTTTTGGATGTTTGGCTTATGCCCACAATCAGCGTCGCGGTGGTGATAAATTTGCATCTCGGAGTAGGAAATGCATCTTCGTCGGGTATCCATTCGGTAAGAAAGGCTGGACTCTCTTTGATCTTAAGACAGAGCAAATTTTTGCATCTCGCGACGTTGTCTTCGTGGAAGATGTGTTCCCATCTTACACTGCAAACAGAGATGCTCCCCCAGTTGATGTTGAACTCGACGCTGATTGGGCCATTCATCATCCAGAAATTGGCAGAAGCTTGGAAATAGCAGATTCAAGCTCTCGGCATGGAGCCTCTGCGATCGTTGAAGAAACAATCGAACCTGCAACAATTTTGCAAGAAATTGGACCTGCACTTGAAGTTGGGCCTGCAACTGAAGTTGGGCCTGCAATTGCAGTTGGGCCTGCAACTGAAGTTGGGCCTGCAATAGCAAACTTACCAAATCCAGAATCTACTGCAACTCATCACGCCATCGAGCCATCTCCTTCCGACGACAGGGAGGGTTCATCACTCGCAGAACCAGAAATCATCGCATAACTTGGTCGCGGAAAGCGACAGAAACACACTTCGATCAAATTAAATGATTTTGTGATTCGAACAGTGCAAACAGGTCCGGTATTGGCGTCGCCAACTTGCCCGTTTCCAATCTCTGATGTTCTGACTTGTGAAAAATTCTCTTCCCAACATCGAGCATTCATCATGGCAATCACTTCTGGAGTTGAAACCAAATCCTTCCGACAAGCAGTTCGCGACAAGAGATGGAATGCTGCAATGGGAACAGAAATGGATGCTCATGGAATCAATCGAACATGGGACATCACAAAATTACCGCAAGGCAAGAAAGCTCTCGGTTCTAAATGGGTGTACAGGATTAAGTATCTTTCAGATGGGACGATTGAGCGCTATAAAGCGCGACTGGTGGTTCTAGGTAATAATCAAAAAGAAGGAGAGGACTATTCTGAGACATTTGCGCCAGTTATCAAAATGACAACAGTCCGGGCAACACTGAAAGTTGCAGCAGCTCGTAACTGGTCTTTGCACCAAATGGACGTGGATAACGCCTTCTTACACGGAGATTTGAATGAAGAAATCTATATGAAATTGCCTCCCGGGTTTAGACCAGAAAATGGAGATCCAAACCTTGTTTGTCGACTACGAAAGTCTCTCTACGGTCTTCGTCAAGCGCCACGATGCTGGTTCGAAAAGCTCCAAACGGCTCTAATCAAGTACGGTTTTACTCAATCGTATCGAGATTACTCACTGTTCACACTGCATAAGGGCACAGTGCGGATATATATTCTGGTTTATGTGGATGATTTGGTCATCACAGGAAATTGTTTGGAAGCAATATCAGAGTTTAAAAAGTATCTGAGTTCATGTTTTCCTATGAAAGATCTCGGTGCACTGAAATACTTCTTAGGGATTGAAGTCGCAAGGAGACATGATGGGATATTCTTGAATCAAAGAAAGTATACATTGGATATCATCGAAGAAACAGGCCTTATGGGCAGTAAGCCTGCAACGTTTCCTATGGAACAGCAGCATGGACTTGCACTAGCAGATAGTCCGCTTCTCTCCGATCCAGAACGGTATCGTCGTCTAGTGGGACGACTAATATACCTACTTGCTACACGACCAGATCTAACCTATTTGGTTCATATCTTGTCCCAATTTATGCAGAAACCAACACATGCACATTGGGAAGCAGCGTTACGTGTCGTCCGGTATTTAAAAGGGTCTCCAGGGCAAGGGATTCTTTTAACCTCCGCTGATGATTTGCAGCTCGTTGGTTGGTGTGATTCAGATTGGGCGGGTTGCCCTCTTACTCGAAGATCTTTAACAGGTTGGTTTGTCTCTCTTGGCAACTCACCACTATCATGGAAGTCTAAGAAACAAGATATCGTGTCCATGTCCTCCGCGGAAGCAGAGTATAGAAGCATGTCGTTGACACTGCGTGAACTAAAATGGTTGAAAGGATTGTTAGAAGACTTAGGCGTCAAGCAGGAAGCTCCGATTGATCTCCACTGCGACAGCCAAGCTGCGATACACATAGCAGCGAATCCAGTGTTCCACGAACGCACCAAGCACGTCGAAACCGATTGCCATCAGGTTCGCGACGCAGCTAAAGCAAACATCATTTGACCGTGTTTTGTTCGTTCAACATCACAACTAGCCGATGTTTTCACAAAGGCATTAGGACGCAGAGAATTCGAAGGACTTATAGGCAAGTTGGGCATTCTTAATCCCCATGCTCCAACTTGAGGGAGGGTATTGTGTGTATCTATGCTCGACACATTAGGAAAGGCTATCTCCTCAATTACTCCTCGTCTAGCTGTACATATCTTTGAGTGATATCTTCTGTAATTAGGCATTTAATTATAGCTTTCTCTGCAAGTTTGTACATGTATATATATCTGCCTCCAAGACTTGTTAATACACAGAAAATATTCAATCTCTTTTTGTTCATGGGTGTTAAGGGATTTTACGGGATTTATGGATCGAATCAAACAAAGTATTATATATGACTATATGCAATTTATATCGACTAGGTTCTAAAACTGAAGCATAAAATTATAATTGACCTACTATCATATAGAGGACTACATATGTCTAACAACTTAATTACTCAGCGTTTTTTGGTAATTACGCAGTAGCGCAAGCATTAGGTTCAAGTTCATAGACTCTCACGGCGCTTCGTAAGTATGATTTCATATCTTACTACGTAATCGCTCTCATACTCTAGTTTTGGTTATCAAATTCAACAAGTCAACGGTTTTGTTAATTCCTAGTTCAGTTGATAGGTAATCAATAAAGCAAATATGCATCAAGAATAAGAATAGAACGGATATACCTAAATGAATCCCAAGTCTATTAACTTAATATCTAAGATCCATGATTAAACCCAACTAGAAAACTACACACGCTCGCGTAGAAAAGAAAATCATCATGATAATATGCGAATGCAATAGATCAAATAAATAAGAGGGTTTCAAAATCTTGTATGCGAAGTTCAAAGGTGATATATGCTCCCTTAAAGTAGCAAAAACAAAGAACTAAGAACTAAAAAAGCACAAAAGTAATAAATCTACTACTATGGGGATTTCGACGGCTGCGTGATGAACTTTAGGGTTTTTGTCTCATTCTCTAAAAACCCTAAAACATTCGGTTTTTATAAGTACTAGAAGAGTATCCGTGCTACGCGCGAGTTTATTATTTAGCAATGCTTCAAATGTATTTTCTGTTGACAATTTTAGTTTTTAGTCTATTTCACATATTTAATCTAAACACTAACATCATCCGTAGAATTATTATGTTTTTCATATTGATTAATGTGAAATGCATCTTTAGAAGCCGTATTACATAGGCTGTATCAGCTTTAGGACGATATCAAAATACTCATCAATTATAAAATCCGTAATGGCATCATATTGGCCGCCTTATCAGATAGGCGGTAACATCTTTAAGTTCGAATTCAGAAGCCCAACCAATGAAGACCTCATGTCACGTGATGGTTAGTTAATTTCCCAACTTGTACTTGCTCAGGACTGCAGAATAACAGAAAAACACAGAATAAGAATAAAACATACAAAGATAAACTATGGTTAAGACACAACACAAGTATGTCACTACTTCGGCTTCTTATAGATTTTAAAAGGGTTTCACCATTTCTTGAATTGATCTTTCAGACTTGTTACAAAAAAGTCCATGAGCAGAATATTGTAGTCGCTTTCCACACCACCTTATTTAACATTTGGAATACCAACTGTTAAAGTACGCGTAAATGGAGACGTCCTACTTGTAGAAACTCTGTTTTCTTTGGATTCAATTAATTGTATTTTACACATTTTCTTTTAGAAGAAACGGAAAATACTCGATCTTAATTCCACTCTTCTTGAGTCTTGACATCCATTATTTGGGAAAAATTATATGGATAAAATTATATAAATGGCAGCTAACATTCAGGTTTAGAAAACTCAAGAAACTAAAAATTGTATCAAGTAATGAATGAGTTTGGTAATTTTTCCAAACCAAAAAATTTATGCATGAGATCAACTTACATGGTTAAGGTTTTAAGAAGATCGATCTGATGGCTTGTTAGACTTTTGTGAATATAAGGTCTGCTCCAACGATCTTAGTATCCACACATTGCAATTGTAGATCCGAGTTTTGAACACCACCGGAAAATTCTCACCCTTATAGCCAAAAATCTTGAAAAGGGAAACAAAATAAGTGAAACTAATGTTGTAGTGAAAGTGCTATTTGACGCTTGGAACCGATAGGTTGTAAGGAAATAAAAAGACACCAGCTAGCAACTCAACATTTGTAAACACAGTCCTAAACCTTCATCAATTAGAAGACAAATCAGTAATCTTCCCAAATCTGTATTTCACATAGTTTAGGAAAACTGTAAAAGTAAAATTTGAAACTCAGAGAGAACATCACAGACAAACTCAATCTTACTTTAACCATTGCTTACCAACTGAGCCATTACCTACTAAATCCCTTATATTTCGATGTTTCTCTTTAATTCTCGCGAGTTCCACCACCGGCCGGGGCTTTGTCTCTCCACCTACGTATCCATCGCGGGTGTGACAGAGTTTTTTTCTCCCAGTTTTATTGGCAACCTCTGAAATCTTACGGGTGCTAACAATGGTGTAAGTGACCATATCATTTTACAGATCTGTAGGCTGTAGCGGATGACTCGACCATATATGCAAAGACTCTAGCCATATATGCTAAGATTCTAGCCGGTGAATCGACCATATATGCAAAGACACTTAACAACGGAAGCCGTGGAACAATGAAGGCCTATGGAGAAGGATGTTCAGAAAGAGGAATCAAGACGGCACTTTTAGATGTAAAGTTGGACAAGAGCGAAGCCAGGGATGAAACCCTTATGAGGAAGTGAAGTGAAGAAAATTTCGCGGGAAAATTGTGTAGTTTTAAAAAAACTGAAATAATTATTTGTATATAGATTGTATGATCGCAATAAAGGCTTAAACAAATGAACAATTATTAGCCATTAAAAAAAGAAGTGGAATCGAGAAGGCAACACTTTGAAACGGACGGAGCATCGAAGTCAACAAGAATCGTCAAACTTTATGGGACACAGACTCTGAAGTGCTGACGTGGCACAAAACTTGGAGAGAGGTCTTCTACTTTCATATAGTAGATTCAAGAGTCGAGGTAGTTTGGTCTTCTCCCGGTTGATTAAAAGTCTTGGATTAGAAAACGGGATTGATCTTGGGTTTGATGAAGACGTCTTACGCTGGCCGCGAGTGGGAGAGGGTTTTCAGTGTGAGGGAGAGCTCGTGGCGGTGGATTGCCTCTTCCATCTTCTGACTTCTGTGTTTGCTTCATCTTCGAGGCAGCATAAAATGTCTTTAGTAAATCGAGCATTTCTGAAGATCTAACCATGATATTGCCTTCAAATCACTTCTTTGCAAATCGAACCAAATTATATTTCTTGTGTCCAAAAATGAGTCGTAGGAAGTTTGTAGAAATTTTTCATAGGATGCAAGACTTATGGGTGGTAAGAATCTGTTCGAAGTCGGTTTTGCTCCTAAAAAAAAGCTCTAAAAAATATCATCTGAAGTGACTTTAAAAACTAGAAAACATGTAAATTTTTTGAAAATATTGAAAACCGAGTTTAAACACCTGCAAAATATTTTGAAACAAAAACTAGAATATGTAAAATATTGATGTTATCGTCACTTTGGTGAAGACTAGAAGCCCACTGCTAAACAGAAAGGAGAACCATCAAACTAATTGAGAGAAGTGTCGAGTGTCGACAAAGAAAAAAAGAAAAAAAAGGAGCCTTCTTACAGCGGTAGCGAGAGACGCCGGTCGCTGGAGAGACGAAGAGAGGCAGGGATGGAGAAAGCATTGAGAGAGAGAGAGAGGAGGAAAAGAGGAGCAATTGGCCGGTTTCTTCTTAACAAATACACAAATACAAATATATATATATATATCGATTTTTTTGTCTTTTTGTTTTCTTTAATCACAAGATGCAATAATAATTTGCTCGACATGCGATTTTTATTATATGTAATCAATCTTTACTTTCAAATAACTATTCTATTTCTATTAACATAAAAATATATTATATTTTACAGATATATTTGTGTCTTTTATGTAATAAAACATTGTTGATTTAGTTATTGATAGCTAGCTAGTGCTTATTGATGGAGTGTTGTTTTTGGATTGGTTCGATGTTTAGGTCATTAAAACAGACAACAAAATTTGGTCAAAAATCTATAAAGAATTAGTAGACACACAAATGACATTTTCATCTGTGGAAATTTTTCTCTTAAGAAAGTAATTTTTTTAATCAAGTTTTAAGAAAATCAATGGAAATTTTAATCAGCGGAAGTTTTAATTAGTAGACACACAAATGACATTTTAATTTGTGGAAGTTTCTTATTCTATACATGTACAATCCAAGTGTTTTTTGTTGCATCTGAATCTGTTTTTAGCACAAGTGGTCGTATGCTGGACTGTATAGATGTTGTCTAATTCATTATATGATTGAAGTGTTGATGTTCATTGAGAAATTTTTTAACTCAAAAGAGTGCGGTCGGTTATCACTATTGTTGAACCTGAATATCATCTAAATAAATATAACTAATATAAGATTGTGGTTTAGGAGAACAAATATTTATTAATAGCTCAAAGCTCCAAGGTGTTACAAAGGATAGCTTGGCAAAAGGGCATGTCGAGCTGAATATTTAGAACAAAGATGAATTAGGTCTTAGAAAACTTATGGTGGCTAAGTATTGCTCTTGAGTTCTCTAGCTAATTGTGGATGATGAGATTTTTATAGCTAAACTTTGAGAAAGACTGCCTACGTATCCTTGGGAAGGAATCAAGCCATTCGAGTTCGTTTCTTGGATTTTTGCGATGCCTTTGAAGAATTCTTGATCTCTTAGATTTCTGGGATTTCTCTCTCTTTTCGATTCTCTTCAAAGTTGTGAGGAGCTCTCTATTTATAAAGTTAGGAGGTCGGTTCCTTTGACCTGCTTTTCTTTTTCTTTCTAGGACATATTTTTTTTTGTCTTGATCTTTTCCTCGATGTTTTCTTTTTCTTTTAGTCGGTTTAATCATGGCGGGCCTTATCTTGATGGGCTATCATTAAATGTGACTTTTTATGGAATGTGTTCATTCTCCCTCTAACAATTACCCAACAACTCCTTGCAAAAATAGAGTTGCAATGTATGCTTGAAAAGAGTAATTTTTGAACTATTCTTAAACCTATCTCTAATTCTTCTTTAGATTGCTAACTTTTTGTTTTTTCTTGCTAGAGTTTGAGCGTATATAGCTGAAACAAATACGACCTTGGTCTTGGAGACTCGTGATCTACTACAAGGTATTCATTTGTATATTCAATTTGTAGTTTTGAACTCTGACATAATTGAAACTTTGAAACATACTGAAACTTGTTTGGTTTATCAATTTCATAGTTCTTTGATTCTTTCTTTCTTACTTCTTTCTTCTTAGTTTTGATTTTCTTACTAACTGTAACCGGGACTTCTATATTCCTTAAGCTGATGCAGTGCCACCGTTGGATTTCCTTATGTTTTGACACTTTGACTCTTAATTTATGTGTTTACACTTTCACTTTGGCACGTTTGAGACTTTGATTTTTGTTTTTGGATATGTTTGGTCCTTTTGGCATTTGGATGCTCTTCTTTATGTTTTATACTCTAACTTTGGGTTTAGCACACCTTAAAAATATCCTACTCAAATTGAGATCAGCCCGTATGATTAATTAACAAAATCCTAGGAGTTCGTCGAAAAATGAAGTTTCCCGTAAATAAAAATCTCTTGGAAAAAAGGAAAATGAGATCAAACTCATCCGACCTAGCTCCTACATAAATAAGAGTCGCAAGTCACTAAAGAAGGGGTCCATAAATAAAAGAACGACCACCTAGAGAGGAACCCTAAGTCTCTCTAGAAATCATCTGTCTAATTCTCTTGTAAACGAACTACGAACGACTTGATCCCTTTTCAAAGGTACGTAGGAGCCTTTCTTAACGTTAAACTATAATATATAAAAACTCCAATTAGTTCATCTTTCCGATGACCTAATTTCCTTATTATCTCTGAGTTCCGATTTGATATTTCCTTGTACTGAAAAGAATCTAGGCCTAAGCTCATTTCGCACATTCTATCATGATTAATCAAAGCCAAGCTATACCACGCAATTAGTCAAGGACGAGCTCTACCTCGTAATTAGAATAGTATCTTGCCACGGTACATACTCAGGTTTTCCGCGATATTTCCCCCAAACAAAGATCCGACCTAAACGCTGGTTGAGGGAGCGTTTTAAAGTTTGTATCACTTTGAAATGTGCCAATCTTAATTCACGCCGAACTGACTCCTCTCTTAGTTCGTCGAGCTCGATATCACTCGCTGGCCGAACTGGGGGGGGGGACTAATTGTTAGAGATGAGTTTAATACCCCCTCTAAAAAGACCTGCCCAAATTGAGATCAGCCCGTTTGATTAATTAACAAAGTCGTAGAAGCTCGTTGGAAAACGAAGTTTCCGAAAAAAAGAAAAATTTCCGAAAAAAAGATAAAGATAAAGTAAAAAAGAAAAATGAGATCAAACTCAACCGACCTAGCTCCTATATAAATAAGAGGTACAAGTCATTGAAGAGGGAGTCCAAAATTAGAAGTAGACATTCATACAAAGTTTGCATCGATAAATATATGGCCAAACAAATTATGGTAAATCGTACCATCAATAGCAGCGTCGTCAACTACTGGGACTGCATCTCTGGTGAAGAAAAAGGCGGGATTCCATAGTCTGGCAAAGACTACGTTCCACCTTGGACACTACCCAGTATCGACAACTCCGAATTTGACGTCGTACCTACATTCACAGTACTTGATGGGTTCACCGCATAAAATAAATTGGGTTTGTATAAGTTATACTAGATATCTATTTAAGTTAGTAGAATATAGGGGTGCTATAATTTATTACCGCCTGAACCACTAGCAGAACCAAACAAAAAATTTTTTGTGAGTCTCGCATCCTCCCCAGGTGTCTCATCCCTATGTCCAACACCTAACAAAATATCAACCAAGTCATTCCGAATCTCACATTTTAACCCTCCATTTATTAATTATCGAAGTCTATATATATACTTACCCTCCTTTTCGAGGGAACAAATCCTTGATCAGAGTCGGTGGAATCTGATCTTATCGGCCGTCCAATGAACCGAAGGGAGGTTGTGTCTCTTTCTCTGAAGTCTCACCTTCTGCGTACCATCTTTTCTTTCATTTATCGCTACCACCACCTCCTTTTGAGGCACCATATGACTTTCGAATAACGCCACTGTTACGCGTCGGCTCGTTGGACCATCATCTACGTCATGTTGGGTACAGTGGATGGCCTCGCTGCTGTTAGAAGCGAGAGCTTCTTTCTCACAAAGAACACAACAAGGTTTTACTTGTTGCTCTGTTTTTATTAGAAGAAACCGTAACAATAGAAAAAACAGAGTATAAGAGAAACTTGTGTCTTTATTGATTATTGTAAAACTGTGTATAACAAGAAGAAATCATGTGTTTAAATACTAAACACATGTGTTTAAATACTAGACACAAACAAACAAAGAGTTGTGTCTTTCTACTTTGTGTCACACAACCTAAACCAAACGTTAGGACTCTTACAAACATCACGACGCTTAGAAGCGTCGTTTAATACAACACATCTTCTAACTTACTGATTCATACGACTAACTCAATTAAATCTAACAGCTGCTGCCGTCAGAGGGAACAAGGACGTGTTCCGCGATAGGGGGACTCCTTCTTACAACCTCGCAAAGGGCGTAACCGTGTGTCACCGGCACCATCGCAAATTAAAAGCCTTGATGTATAGTGTCATATCTTTCGGCATGGGACAACATACAAATGTAGCTCGTGGAGCTCAACACGCATTGCCAGGAACTTTTCCATATCTTCATCCGTTTTAATAAGAACGGGGACAGGCTTACGACACCGTCGGAGTCCATCCACTTTGGTATCTCGTATGTGAGCTCTACGTTCTCTATGTTTATGTCAATGTTAAGCTCCTGGTACACTTTCGCCTTCACTATAGCTAATCCATCACCCTCGGGAAGCCTGATTCCTTTGCTTAGTCGGTACTTCATCAATACGAATCAGAATACACCATTTCCATCCTTGCTCCACGCCCCTTGCTCAGCCCTAACCAAATCACTTAAGATTTCCCACAAGAAGACCATCTCGTTCGTTTCCCAGCTACTGGACATTTACATCCCAGTAGTCATTAAATTAGAAGCCATCATATACAAGCAGAACAGAGGTACAGTAAAAAGAGTATATGTATCATCAGGGCTAACAATATAACTAATTTTATAAACATATAAAATACCGATCTAAGAAATAGTATAAGCAATGAACCAACATACCTCTCAATCTGATTAAACAACGGAAGGATGGCTTTGAATGTCTAAGGAATTATGGTGAAGCTCGACTCCTATTTATTGCACATCCGCGAAGCTAGGTTAACCCTAATTTTTCAACTTTCCCGCTGCAAACGAACAAAAATAAGCTTCGACAATTATTTTCCGAAGAGACCTTCAATTTGTGGGAGTTATGGCCAATCAAATCCCACCGAACTCACACTACGTCAGCAATTGGTCGACATATTGAATTTTCTTTATACGCGCAGAGCCATGGCAACCACCGTAAATTCGATTGAGAAAACTTATTTTTTGGGTATCCTTTAATTGCTTACTAATTAAGAAAACAAGCATAACTAAATACTTAATTATTTAGCTTTTTGACAATTTGACCCTTTTTCCCATTATAATTAAGATCGTTGATCAAATTTATAATGAATTTTCTTTCTAAATAAAATGTATAAGCTCGATATAGTTTGGAAATGAGAGAATTTGTGGGATACCCGAAAAAACACAAAATTAAGCACCCAAATGTATTTCCATTGACTAGGAGTACTAGTTTGAAATTTGAGTTTTTAGTTTGATTTACGAAAAGGCATGGACCAGATGTACAAACTTTCAGATTTGTTGATTGTGTGGCATACTATATCTTCGCTGTCATTTTAGTAATTAAGTACTGTTTCCATCCTCTTCGCCGTTTCAACAGATTTGTACAATAAAATCTCTTCTACGGTTTTAATTTTTTGGGTAGTAGTTGGATGTTGGGGTTTTTAGTAATATCTTGTCTTCGATCGTTTTTGGAGTTCTGTAATGGGATTTAAAAATGTGTTTCAACCTGATATATCTTATTTTCGACAAAGAATTTCACTAGGGTTTTTACATTTTCTGTAGCGATTTGTCTTTTTAATCGATAAACTTAGTTTCATAGGGTTGCTTATAATGGTATTATGGTTTTGATTTATCATATGTCTCATTTTCAAAGTGCTTTTAGCTCCGAGAAAATCATATTTTCGGCAGTCTTTTGTTTCTAGAGATATTTTGTTTTCCGGCTTTCGTATATTTCAAAGTTCTAATAATAGAATAAAGATTTCAGTGTTAAAAATACTATTATTTATTGTTTATGGTGATGGTTAACTATATGCATATACAACATACATTCATGAAGGCTTAATACATGGCGGAGTGAAGATCTTTTCGTACGGTGGAAGAATAAATCAGATAAATTACAAATAGTTTCAATTCCATGGAAATGAGGGCAACAAATATGGCATCGATGGAGATGCAAGACCTTCAAGCCTGCAGGAGAATTGGTTATACAATATACCAAGACTTCAGATTCAAAGATTCACTTATGTTTCATGTCTCTCAGCTTAAACCAATGTTAGGAGCGAATCATCAGGTGTCTCCTATGCCAACTTCTCTTTCAACAGAACTATAATTGGTGATTGGACCACATTTGATTACAGACACTAGATATGATGCGGCTAGTCTTCTAGAGATTTTGGTGAGTTGGACTGGTCTTCAGAATCTTGAACGTACATGGGTAAGAGCTTAACAATTATCAAACAGTTTCCACATCTGTCGCTTGAGGACAAGCGTCATTTTGCCGAGGGAGGTATTGCTAAGCCATTAAAAGGCAGAGAGCTGAGCTGACGTCATTAGAAGAAGTGATCCGAGCTGGACAAGTGAAGACTGCTTACTTCACTTTTCTGTATAAAAGTCTTCTTTACTTTTATGTAAGGAATTATCCAGATCGAGATAGAGTCTGAGATCATTGAGGATTGTAGAGGGTTGTTCTCTACAATATTAGGCAGATTCAAGAGGTTTGTTCTTATATCCAGGTACAAAAAAAAGAGGTTTTTTCTTGGATCTGAGGGATCGATTCATTTGAGAGAGATTCTTTGATGAAGTGATAATAATTCCTTTGTTGATAGTAATAATAAGAGTTGTATCTTAACAGAACCCGATCCAACTCAGGTAATAACGCTTTTTGCACTAACCGTGCTGACTGTTTACGGGGATAAAATGCATGTCCATTTCGGGTTGGGAAACCCGTCCCTTCTCACACCCGTTCCGAATTTTCCGTCTCATGCATGTCCTGAATTTCCAGTCCCATTCGCGATCTCATTCATATTGTCTTATCCATTTATGATTGTTTATTTTATTCAAATGGTATGGGGAAGAGTACGTGGTATGAGATACGGTATCCAACTTACCCGTTTAACAATTAAAAATTTAAAAATTATCAATAGTTTCCTTCCTTAAATTTTTCAAAATTACTCGAAATATTCATTTCGAAGTTAATCGTTACCCATATTATTAAGTGTTCGGGAAAAAAAATATATAAGAGAATTTCATGAATCCTTCCGGTTAGCCAAACTTCCTGTCTCGTTCCTTATCGGAAACCGTTTGGGTTTCATTACTCGAACTACCCATTCCCATTCGGTTCCGAAGTTTCTATTCCCGGTTCCAGAAATGAACAGGTTTAGCCTAAAACTATAACTGGATTAAATAGATGATGACGCATAAAAACTATTTCCCGTCCCGATTCCTGAAGTGAACAGGTTTAGCCTAAAACTATCACTGGATCAAATAGATGATGACACATAGAAACTTTCTGACATGATTATGTTGTGTTGATAGGACGCATCAAAGTGTGCAAGGGACGAGCATCGATACCATATAAGCAGCAGAGGAAGTTGGAGCCCATATGAGTCAGCCACAAAGCCTGTGAATCCCATAAGAAGACTAAAGATAGATGTGGGACGTGGGTAAGTATCTGAAGCGGCCTAACAGTGCGGATATTCTAAAGGAAACGTGGAAGCTAAGGCATAAAATCATTGATCTAAAGCTTCGTGACCGTAAGGAGTTGTAGGATTTTTTGTGTGTGTTTTGTTTAAGCTAAGGCACAAAATCATTGATATAAGATATAATTACTCAGAATAACCTTAGAAGTAGGGTACTGACTAGAGTAACATTCGTGTAACTAGAATAATCTTAGAAAGTTGGATAAAGACATAACAAGTCAAAAGTTTTATGAATAACGAAATTGACATTTTATAGATTTTTTTTAAAAGTGAATGGTTAATAGATTAAAAGTAAAATAAAGAAGAAAAGTAAGAAAAAAAAAATTAGGTTTGGCAAACGTAAAAAAAAAAACACTCGAGTGTTTTCCTTTTGCGACGGCGGCGGCGATTATAGATTTAGTTGAGATCGGCGAACTGTCTGTCCAGCCAGGGGCTCCGACGGGGGATATCGGCGAAAAAGTGGGAGGTGGTCCGATATCGGCGAAGAAGGTAAATCTTTCGGTCGATCGATATCCGACGAATCCGTTTACGACGGCGGATCGTTTCGAATAATTTTTTGGGGTTTACGGGTCTTTCGCCGGAGTTGTCCTCATTTATTGGAGAGAGGTAGGTTGAGAAAGCTAACCCTAATATTGTGAATTTTACAGATCTGTAAACGATTCTGTGTGAGTATTGGTACGAAATTTAGCGGTGGAAGTTGTCCGACGGAGAAGGAAAGTGGGCGGTAAATCTCTGTTCCAGATTTGTTAAAATTTCGATTTTCCTTGATGGTAAAATGTCATTTGTGTAAGCGATGTTTTGGTATATGAGATTTTTATTTGTGGTAGATTTGTTTTAGGTTATTGAGCTTTAAATCGTTGATGGTAGATTTAGTTTTAGGTTTGGTTTAATGTCAAATGTTTAAAGCGTTGGTAGATATAGTTGATTATTGGCGGTAGATATAGTTGATTATTGGTGGTATATTTGTTTTCAAAGATACATATGTGTGAATGTAGTTTAATCGTTGAGGTTTTGAGAGATATATGAGGTTTGTATATTTTCTGTCTGCGATGGTATATGTATTGAGATATATGTATTTTTTTTTTTTTTTTGCAGCATAAATGGCATCTTCAAACAGAGGAAATGCTGATTACCCACCGAGGATGTTTCCGCCGGGAAAATATCCTGTGCAAAAGAGGAGTTTAAACAATTATTGTCATTTGACGGATTTTGGGATGCTATTGGAGGCAGTTGGAGATGAGGTATACAATGACCTAATGGGTTTTTAAATTTTCTCTATGTCCAAATTTCAATATACGAATGTAATCCAATTTTACATTCCATACGTATGTTATCGAACTTGAAAAGTACAATTGCAAAGAAGTCTTCCTTATTTTTAGAAGAGAAAAATTCAAATATATTCAACTAATTACAACTCAAATACAAGTCTACTATAACAGAAACACAAAGTTAAATACATAACTCAAATACAAGTCTACCTTAACATAAACACAAAGTCAAATATCTTCCGCCGAGTACAACTCAAATACAAGTTTACCATAACATAAACAAAATTACTTTACCAACGATGTTATTATAATAATTATAAAACTCAACAAATCTACTACCACATAGTATTAGTTAATATACCACCATGTCTTGTTTTTCAGGTCAAAATATGTAAATCTACCGACAAAGAAACAACTCTTCCACCAAGCTAAAATCAATTGTTCTCCAGTTTCGGCCTAATAAGTCTGCCATTTCATAAAACATCTCTGCCAAATAAACGATAACTCTACCATCATAAGATATAAATCTACCATTCCGACAACAAATCTACCACAGATTACCGCCATGGAAGACGGAAAGAATTAAGTCTTCCATCGTTACATTTAAATCTACCATTCACAAAATAAGTAAATCACTCTCTTACAAGTCTGCCGCCACGTTATTATGGATCTACCTTAACAACTCTACCAATTTCTACGGTTCTCCTTCGTCCGTTGACCAACACTAATAAGTCTACCATCAAACGCGTTGCCTACGTGGCAACCCAAAAGTAATGGTAAAATCGTAAATACCATTTTTCTTAACAAAAGCTCTAGGAGCAATTTTGGTACTCTAGGTTAGTTTTGTAATAAAAAAAAATTTGAATCAAACTAGCTCAAAACCCATTTTTCAAGGCTACTATAGTTATTCACCCTTGATCTTAAGCTTCCTGAACTTTAAAATAATAAATGGCATGTCTAATTAGTATTTCTGCTTTACATATTATGTCAAGTTTCTTTGTTTTTTTTTCCTTCCAATTAATTGTTGTAAACTAAAATTGTTGATCGAATTTAAAATAAATTTTTCTTCTTAAATAAAAACTATAAGCTCGATATAGTTTGGATATTGCATCGTAGAGCTTATTTGAGCAATCAATCTCAATCGATTATTTCACGTTGTTGAGCATGTTTCAAACTTGTTTTATTCTTGTTTCAGTCTACCTTTATTTTATCTGTGTATCTCAGACCTTTAATCGTACTAATGTAACCAAGTAACCAACTAAAAGTTCATTAAGCCTTGTAATGAATTTGTTGTCAAAAACCTAAAAATAACCAGCAAAAATTTTGAGAATAGTAATTGTTGGAGTGACATTATATTATTTTTATTTCGATACATATGTAAACTGTTAAATTAAAGTATTTTTAAGTGTTGGAACCAGGTATAGTTTTTAAAGTTATTATGACCTAAATACGATTGGCATGTATACTTGTTGGAATCACATATTTTTATTATGATAAAGGATAGCGAAATAGATGAGTTAGCTACACAATACGATTCAAGCATATTAAAACTATTTTAACCTCAAAAAAAAATTCAGATCTATGGGGAAAGTGGCGAAGTTGGCGGGTTAAATTTTGGACACTGTGACTCACATTCTTTTTGATTCTTTGAACAAAACTTTATGTTCCCCCTGCAGCAGTGACAATTCCAAAAAATGCTACCGCTGCAACGTGTTCGTTGGCACGGTGACGGAGGAAGTAGAACTATTTTGTTTGCCTCACGAATTTTCTCCATGTTTCCACCTACAAAAACAAAATATAACAATTTTAAGAGTAGTGATAGATATGGTGATGGTTAACTATATGCATATACAACATACATTCATGAAGGCTTAAAAATGAAACAAGGATGATGCAAAAGATGGCAAAATGCGATGATGACATCATAGTGATTCTTTTCTCAAAGATATGTTTTGTTGTTTGATTCCATGATGCATATACTGCATACTAGGTGATCGGTGCGCACCGTGTGCGAGCTATAGAACATTTTATATGTTCAATATATAATTAATATTGTATATTGAAGTTGATCTATTTGTACATAATTAATTATATGAATATTTAATAATAAAAAATAACGATAAATCAAAAAAAAAAAATATAGATTTTAATACAAATTGAAGACAAAAAGGGCATTAACTAAGATTTTAAAATACTTTCTTAGATATAAATTGTAAATATGATAACTAAATAAACTAAAAATATTAGAACATATAATAATTTATTTAATTTGTATGTTTTTCCTGCGTGCAAATATAATTTTTTATATACATAAATAGTTGTAATATTTAAGTATTGATTAATTTTCTTATATATTATGTAGACGTTATATTTTATACATATACAGTTTTAGTGTTTAACAACAATCACACAAACGTTTCATATCTTTTTGTGTCTTTTGAAACTGATTTAATTTTTTTTTCTACCGTTTACAGTAACAAATAATTGCAAATATTGAAGTTATATTAAATAATAATTAAATTCTTATAATATGTCTTTTACAGTTTTAGTGTTTTATATTATATCTTATATTTTTATACATATACAGTTTTAGTGTTTACAAACAATCATAAAAATGTTTCATATCTTTTTGTATCATTTGAAACTGATTTAATTTAATTTTTTTTTATTTTTTCTATCATTTACAATAACATATAATTGCAAATATAGAAGTTATATTAAATAATAATTAAATTTTTATAATATGTCTTGAATATCATCTATACTATGCTTTCTTTTCTCCTAACATAATATAATTTGCCAATCTATATATATATAAGTATATATTATTCTTTTACCTATTGCTAATTAAACCAAAATGGGTTTTACAATCTTTACTTATCTTAAGAGCGGATAGATGGTTGGTCCGCACATTCGCTCGTACCAACCACCTCACCGCTTTTAGGACATATAGAGATTTTTTTAAAAATATATAAATTTTATAATAACTAAAATTTAAATTGTACTGTAATCGAGGTTAACAAAATGCATGCACGACAAGTTCGGATGCGACTTTGACTTTTACATACTTAATATTTATAATATATATTTTTATAATGTACAGTTGAATTTCAAAAGAAATAAATTTGTATATATATGCATGTAAGTATGAGTTAAAAATAAGTAAATTATAATATTTATGTGTTGGTTAATTTTTCAGATATTTTCCGCAAACATTATGTTTTACACGATGCAGTTTTTGGCGTTTAAAAACAATCAGGTAAACTGTTTCTATCGTTTTTTATTTAATTAATTTTTTTTTTATTTTTCAGCATTTTTATAATACATGATTTCAAATTAAAATATATATTAAATATTAAGAAAAGTTACAAAGAATTTTTAAAAAATTAAAATATAATATTTGTTTTTATCTATTAGTAATTTTCCTTTTCAATAAAATTATAACAAATATTTATTATAAAATTTGTGAAATCATATTTTATAAATTATTCGTCCAATTTTGAAGAATTGCTTTGATGAAGAAAATAATTTCTTATGCTTGGCATGCACGCATGTGTTTATTACAAAATTTTAGCCGCAAATGCGTTTATTAAGAAAAAGCATGAGAGTGTTACGGAAAAACAAAAACTGTAGAGATTTATTTATTTTTACTTCTACTTCTTATTCATTTTTATTTTATCTTATTATAATTTATTTTTTCATCCGGTTACATTTCATTTTAATTCTGATCTCAAATTTTCGATTTACAATGAGACTATATATGAATATGATACAAATTTTTAATTTATTTATTTTAATATAAAAAATATAATATATATTGGTTGTAAAGTTTTTGTAATCATATTTTATACAATTTATTATGAATATATGTAAAAACAAATTAAAATCATAGTAATTATTATTTTCTGTTAATTTATTAATTTTAGAGTTATTCAAGTTTTAATTTCATAATTTTAACTCAACCAATCAAAACATTTCGTTTATTTTAGGAAATTTGACATGTCACATTTATATGTCATCATTAAAATACACTAATTTTTATTGTGAAGGTGACAAGTAAGCATTTTTCATTAAAAGGGATTGTCAATTAATAAGAAGGAGGATATAAATAAGTGTGTAACTGATCAAATGATTTAAGGAAACATAATATTTTAATAATCTCATTAAAGCTTTTAGATTTGTTAGCTTATTATCCAAAAAATCTCGAATAAATTTATGTTAATTTCTTTATGAATAAAAGACAGCAAGAAGACAGTAAATAGTTGAACTAAAAAACAAGACAACAAGAAGACAAAGACAAATTGATATTGATTTGTATTTGTTATTAGATCTTTTTCATCTGTACATTTCTTTTATGTTTTTAATGAAAATAGTAATAACAAAACTTACAAATACAAAAAAATAGTAACAGATACCAATATTTTTTTTGTTTGTTAACGAGTATTTATATTAAAAAAATATGGGTTTTTTTACAAAATACATGCGCCAGACCAGCTCGCCCCCACCGCGGAAGACGCTGCTAGCACATAAACCCTACCAAACAGAGGGCCCTAAATGGAAAAATGCCAGAGCTGACACCTGAGGACGTTTATCCCGACCTTGTTCTCACCAAATCTGAAGTCCCTGAGAGTCACGGTGGAAATTCATCGCCGAGCCACCGCCGCTTGATGCGGTAGTAAACGTTCTCCAAGTTTTATTCCTAAAAGTAATTTCAAGTGCACACCAATCACGGTAGTATGTTAAAGGATCAAATTCACAGAAATTGTTGTATTCTAGATTTTCTAAACTTCTAACTTCTCTAGACCTAAGCGAATAAGAGGGTGGTTTGTTTGTAAAATGTAAATAAATCAAAGATACAAAACGTTGGGTTATTGTGTGTATCTATATATGCTCGACACATTAGGAAAGGCTATCTCCTCAATTACTCCTCGTCTAGCTGTACATATCTTTGAGTGATATCTTCTGTAATTAGGCATTTAATTATAGCTTTCTCTGCAAGTTCGTACATGTATATATATCTGCCTCCAAGACTTGTTAATACACAGAAAATATTCAATCTCTTTTTGTTCATGGTATCAGAGCCATCACGGCAAAAATAAAACAAAATGAGTGACCACGTTAACAATGGTGAGACTTTGAGAAACGAAGCAAGTGTTGATATCGTGAAAACCAACTCGGCATATCAGCTTTCTGCAACTGAAAACCCCGGTGGAATCATTGCGCAAGTGCAATTCACCGGTGATAACTTTGACGAATGGGTGCAAGCAATCAGATATGCTTTGCGAGTGAAGAAAAAGTTCGGCTACGTCGATGGGACAGTGGCGAAACCGAAGGAAGACGCACCGGAGTATGAAGATTGGATGTCTGTCAACTCCATGGTGGCATTGTGGATCCTTAACACCATCGAACCAAAGGTGTGAAGGACCCTCGGTAACAAAGACGACCCGAAGGATTTGTGGCAAGAAATCAAGGATCGTTTTTCTGAAGGAAACGGCCCTAGAATTCAAGAGATCAAGGCAGAATTGGCAAACTGCTGTCAACAGGGCATGAGCCTGATTGACTACTTCGGGAAACTGCAGATCCTGTGGGAGGATCTGTTGAACTATGACCAGTCACCTACGTGTCATTGTGGTGGGTGTACGTGTGACGTACGAGGTCAATTGGAAAAGAAACGAGAAGATGATAAGGTGCACCAGTTTCTCCTTGGTCTCGATGATTCTGTATTTGGTGGTCTTCGAACAACAATCATCAGCACTGAGCCGCTGCCGAACTTGAATCAAGTTTATTCCAAGGTCAAATCAGTAGAGCGCGTTCGTACCGTGCTACGAAATCGCGAGGAACAAGGCGTGCAAGCTGCGGCATTTGCAGTACAAACGCTTCGGCCCAATGAAGCAATGGAAGACAAAAGCAAGCTTATGTGCTCACATTGCAGACGGCGAGGTCATACCAAAGAAGCGTGCTTTCAGATAGTTGGGTTTCCTCCATGGTGGGGAGAAAGAGGAGGCAAATCCGCGCGTGGTCGTGGACAAGGTGGAGTTGCACGAGCCAATGCAGCCTACGTTTCTGGATCTGAAGGACAAATTATTGAAGCTGCAAGGAATGGGTTCACTGGTTTGAACAACGATCAGTGGAAAACATTGATTCAACTTCTCGAAAATCAGAACAAGGGACCATCGAATCGCCTAAACGGTAAGCCTGATTCTCTTGATTGGGTTCTTGATACTGGAGCCTCTAATCATATGACAGGTAGCTCTGATTTTCTTAGTAATATGACAACAATTTTGTCATGTAAAATCGGTCTCCCTGATGGACATGAGACTAAAGCGGATAAGAAAGGAACAGTTTGCTTTGATGACAGTTTTTTGCTTAAGAATGTGCTGTTAGTTCCTCAGTTGCGGTGTAATCTGATATCTGTTTCACAACTCGTAAAGGACTGCGATTGTGTGATGCAAGTTGCTAACATCGGGTGTGTGTTACAGGACCGTATAACGAGGACGTTGATTGGAGCGGGTGAATTGCGAGAAGGTCTTTACTTTTTCCGATGCGTAGGAGTTTTTAATGCCTTTCGTATGAATAAAGACGGAGCCGAAGATACATGGCATCAGCGGCTAGGACACCCGTCGAATGGAGTTTTTGATTTGCTTCCAGTTATTAGTAAAAGAGTTTCAGACTTTTCATCTTGCGATGTATGCTTGCGGGCTAAACAAACCCGTGATATGTTTCATTCAAGTAGTAATAAAGCGTCGAGGATTTTTGAATTGATTCACTTGGATGTATGGGGACCATATCGCACTACTAGTACCTGTGATTCTCATTACTTTCTGACCATAGTTGATGACTTCTCTCGTGGAACTTGGGTTTATTTGATGCACGACAAAGCACAAGTGAAGAAAATTTTGAAAGATTTCCTTCAATTGATCTTCAGACAGTTCGACAAGAAAGTTCAGATGGTCAGAAGCGATAACGGAACAGAGTTTGTGTGTATGAGCGACATGTTTGCTGAACAGGGAATAGTTCACCAAACGTCATGCGTTGGCACACCGCAACGAAACGGACGAGCAGAGAGAAATCATCGTCATCTGTTAAATGTAGCACGAGCTCTTCTTTTTCAATCAAATTTGCCAGTCAACTTTTAGGGAGAAAGTGTTCTAACGGCTGCATATATCATCAATAGAACACCGACTCAGTTATTGCAAGGGAAGACACCATATGAGCTTCTTCACGGGTCTGCACCACGGTACGATAATTTAAAAGTTTTTGGATGTTTGGCTTATGCCCACAATCAGCGTCGCGGTGGTGATAAATTTGCATCTCGGAGTAGGAAATGCATCTTCGTCGGGTATCCATTCGGTAAGAAAGGCTGGACTCTCTTTGATCTTAAGACAGAGCAAATTTTTGCATCTCGCGACGTTGTCTTCGTGGAAGATGTGTTCCCATCTTACACTGCAAACAGAGATGCTCCCCCAGTTGATGTTGAACTCGACGCTGATTGGGCCATTCATCATCCAGAAATTGGCAGAAGCTTGGAAATAGCAGATTCAAGCTCTCGGCATGGAGCCTCTGCGATCGTTGAAGAAACAATCGAACCTGCAACAATTTTGCAAGAAATTGGACCTGCACTTGAAGTTGGGCCTGCAACTGAAGTTGGGCCTGCAATTGCAGTTGGGCCTGCAACTGAAGTTGGGCCTGCAATAGCAAACTTACCAAATCCAGAATCTACTGCAACTCATCACGCCATCGAGCCATCTCCTTCCGACGACAGGGAGGGTTCATCACTCGCAGAACCAGAAATCATCGCATAACTTGGTCGCGGAAAGCGACAGAAACACACTTCGATCAAATTAAATGATTTTGTGATTCGAACAGTGCAAACAGGTCCGGTATTGGCGTCGCCAACTTGCCCGTTTCCAATCTCTGATGTTCTGACTTGTGAAAAATTCTCTTCCCAACATCGAGCATTCATCATGGCAATCACTTCTGGAGTTGAAACCAAATCCTTCCGACAAGCAGTTCGCGACAAGAGATGGAATGCTGCAATGGGAACAGAAATGGATGCTCATGGAATCAATCGAACATGGGACATCACAAAATTACCGCAAGGCAAGAAAGCTCTCGGTTCTAAATGGGTGTACAGGATTAAGTATCTTTCAGATGGGACGATTGAGCGCTATAAAGCGCGACTGGTGGTTCTAGGTAATAATCAAAAAGAAGGAGAGGACTATTCTGAGACATTTGCGCCAGTTATCAAAATGACAACAGTCCGGGCAACACTGAAAGTTGCAGCAGCTCGTAACTGGTCTTTGCACCAAATGGACGTGGATAACGCCTTCTTACACGGAGATTTGAATGAAGAAATCTATATGAAATTGCCTCCCGGGTTTAGACCAGAAAATGGAGATCCAAACCTTGTTTGTCGACTACGAAAGTCTCTCTACGGTCTTCGTCAAGCGCCACGATGCTGGTTCGAAAAGCTCCAAACGGCTCTAATCAAGTACGGTTTTACTCAATCGTATCGAGATTACTCACTGTTCACACTGCATAAGGGCACAGTGCGGATATATATTCTGGTTTATGTGGATGATTTGGTCATCACAGGAAATTGTTTGGAAGCAATATCAGAGTTTAAAAAGTATCTGAGTTCATGTTTTCCTATGAAAGATCTCGGTGCACTGAAATACTTCTTAGGGATTGAAGTCGCAAGGAGACATGATGGGATATTCTTGAATCAAAGAAAGTATACATTGGATATCATCGAAGAAACAGGCCTTATGGGCAGTAAGCCTGCAACGTTTCCTATGGAACAGCAGCATGGACTTGCACTAGCAGATAGTCCGCTTCTCTCCGATCCAGAACGGTATCGTCGTCTAGTGGGACGACTAATATACCTACTTGCTACACGACCAGATCTAACCTATTTGGTTCATATCTTGTCCCAATTTATGCAGAAACCAACACATGCACATTGGGAAGCAGCGTTACGTGTCGTCCGGTATTTAAAAGGGTCTCCAGGGCAAGGGATTCTTTTAACCTCCGCTGATGATTTGCAGCTCGTTGGTTGGTGTGATTCAGATTGGGCGGGTTGCCCTCTTACTCGAAGATCTTTAACAGGTTGGTTTGTCTCTCTTGGCAACTCACCACTATCATGGAAGTCTAAGAAACAAGATATCGTGTCCATGTCCTCCGCGGAAGCAGAGTATAGAAGCATGTCGTTGACACTGCGTGAACTAAAATGGTTGAAAGGATTGTTAGAAGACTTAGGCGTCAAGCAGGAAGCTCCGATTGATCTCCACTGCGACAGCCAAGCTGCGATACACATAGCAGCGAATCCAGTGTTCCACGAACGCACCAAGCACGTCGAAACCGATTGCCATCAGGTTCGCGACGCAGCTAAAGCAAACATCATTTGACCGTGTTTTGTTCGTTCAACATCACAACTAGCCGATGTTTTCACAAAGGCATTAGGACGCAGAGAATTCGAAGGACTTATAGGCAAGTTGGGCATTCTTAATCCCCATGCTCCAACTTGAGGGAGGGTATTGTGTGTATCTATGCTCGACACATTAGGAAAGGCTATCTCCTCAATTACTCCTCGTCTAGCTGTACATATCTTTGAGTGATATCTTCTGTAATTAGGCATTTAATTATAGCTTTCTCTGCAAGTTTGTACATGTATATATATCTGCCTCCAAGACTTGTTAATACACAGAAAATATTCAATCTCTTTTTGTTCATGGGTGTTAAGGGATTTTACGGGATTTATGGATCGAATCAAACAAAGTATTATATATGACTATATGCAATTTATATCGACTAGGTTCTAAAACTGAAGCATAAAATTATAATTGACCTACTATCATATAGAGGACTACATATGTCTAACAACTTAATTACTCAGCGTTTTTTGGTAATTACGCAGTAGCGCAAGCATTAGGTTCAAGTTCATAGACTCTCACGGCGCTTCGTAAGTATGATTTCATATCTTACTACGTAATCGCTCTCATACTCTAGTTTTGGTTATCAAATTCAACAAGTCAACGGTTTTGTTAATTCCTAGTTCAGTTGATAGGTAATCAATAAAGCAAATATGCATCAAGAATAAGAATAGAACGGATATACCTAAATGAATCCCAAGTCTATTAACTTAATATCTAAGATCCATGATTAAACCCAACTAGAAAACTACACACGCTCGCGTAGAAAAGAAAATCATCATGATAATATGCGAATGCAATAGATCAAATAAATAAGAGGGTTTCAAAATCTTGTATGCGAAGTTCAAAGGTGATATATGCTCCCTTAAAGTAGCAAAAACAAAGAACTAAGAACTAAAAAAGCACAAAAGTAATAAATCTACTACTATGGGGATTTCGACGGCTGCGTGATGAACTTTAGGGTTTTTGTCTCATTCTCTAAAAACCCTAAAACATTCGGTTTTTATAAGTACTAGAAGAGTATCCGTGCTACGCGCGAGTTTATTATTTAGCAATGCTTCAAATGTATTTTCTGTTGACAATTTTAGTTTTTAGTCTATTTCACATATTTAATCTAAACACTAACATCATCCGTAGAATTATTATGTTTTTCATATTGATTAATGTGAAATGCATCTTTAGAAGCCGTATTACATAGGCTGTATCAGCTTTAGGACGATATCAAAATACTCATCAATTATAAAATCCGTAATGGCATCATATTGGCCGCCTTATCAGATAGGCGGTAACATCTTTAAGTTCGAATTCAGAAGCCCAACCAATGAAGACCTCATGTCACGTGATGGTTAGTTAATTTCCCAACTTGTACTTGCTCAGGACTGCAGAATAACAGAAAAACACAGAATAAGAATAAAACATACAAAGATAAACTATGGTTAAGACACAACACAAGTATGTCACTACTTCGGCTTCTTATAGATTTTAAAAGGGTTTCACCATTTCTTGAATTGATCTTTCAGACTTGTTACAAAAAAGTCCATGAGCAGAATATTGTAGTCGCTTTCCACACCACCTTATTTAACATTTGGAATACCAACTGTTAAAGTACGCGTAAATGGAGACGTCCTACTTGTAGAAACTCTGTTTTCTTTGGATTCAATTAATTGTATTTTACACATTTTCTTTTAGAAGAAACGGAAAATACTCGATCTTAATTCCACTCTTCTTGAGTCTTGACATCCATTATTTGGGAAAAATTATATGGATAAAATTATATAAATGGCAGCTAACATTCAGGTTTAGAAAACTCAAGAAACTAAAAATTGTATCAAGTAATGAATGAGTTTGGTAATTTTTCCAAACCAAAAAATTTATGCATGAGATCAACTTACATGGTTAAGGTTTTAAGAAGATCGATCTGATGGCTTGTTAGACTTTTGTGAATATAAGGTCTGCTCCAACGATCTTAGTATCCACACATTGCAATTGTAGATCCGAGTTTTGAACACCACCGGAAAATTCTCACCCTTATAGCCAAAAATCTTGAAAAGGGAAACAAAATAAGTGAAACTAATGTTGTAGTGAAAGTGCTATTTGACGCTTGGAACCGATAGGTTGTAAGGAAATAAAAAGACACCAGCTAGCAACTCAACATTTGTAAACACAGTCCTAAACCTTCATCAATTAGAAGACAAATCAGTAATCTTCCCAAATCTGTATTTCACATAGTTTAGGAAAACTGTAAAAGTAAAATTTGAAACTCAGAGAGAACATCACAGACAAACTCAATCTTACTTTAACCATTGCTTACCAACTGAGCCATTACCTACTAAATCCCTTATATTTCGATGTTTCTCTTTAATTCTCGCGAGTTCCACCACCGGCCGGGGCTTTGTCTCTCCACCTACGTATCCATCGCGGGTGTGACAGAGTTTTTTTCTCCCAGTTTTATTGGCAACCTCTGAAATCTTACGGGTGCTAACAATGGTGTAAGTGACCATATCATTTTACAGATCTGTAGGCTGTAGCGGATGACTCGACCATATATGCAAAGACTCTAGCCATATATGCTAAGATTCTAGCCGGTGAATCGACCATATATGCAAAGACACTTAACAACGGAAGCCGTGGAACAATGAAGGCCTATGGAGAAGGATGTTCAGAAAGAGGAATCAAGACGGCACTTTTAGATGTAAAGTTGGACAAGAGCGAAGCCAGGGATGAAACCCTTATGAGGAAGTGAAGTGAAGAAAATTTCGCGGGAAAATTGTGTAGTTTTAAAAAAACTGAAATAATTATTTGTATATAGATTGTATGATCGCAATAAAGGCTTAAACAAATGAACAATTATTAGCCATTAAAAAAAGAAGTGGAATCGAGAAGGCAACACTTTGAAACGGACGGAGCATCGAAGTCAACAAGAATCGTCAAACTTTATGGGACACAGACTCTGAAGTGCTGACGTGGCACAAAACTTGGAGAGAGGTCTTCTACTTTCATATAGTAGATTCAAGAGTCGAGGTAGTTTGGTCTTCTCCCGGTTGATTAAAAGTCTTGGATTAGAAAACGGGATTGATCTTGGGTTTGATGAAGACGTCTTACGCTGGCCGCGAGTGGGAGAGGGTTTTCAGTGTGAGGGAGAGCTCGTGGCGGTGGATTGCCTCTTCCATCTTCTGACTTCTGTGTTTGCTTCATCTTCGAGGCAGCATAAAATGTCTTTAGTAAATCGAGCATTTCTGAAGATCTAACCATGATATTGCCTTCAAATCACTTCTTTGCAAATCGAACCAAATTATATTTCTTGTGTCCAAAAATGAGTCGTAGGAAGTTTGTAGAAATTTTTCATAGGATGCAAGACTTATGGGTGGTAAGAATCTGTTCGAAGTCGGTTTTGCTCCTAAAAAAAAGCTCTAAAAAATATCATCTGAAGTGACTTTAAAAACTAGAAAACATGTAAATTTTTTGAAAATATTGAAAACCGAGTTTAAACACCTGCAAAATATTTTGAAACAAAAACTAGAATATGTAAAATATTGATGTTATCGTCACTTTGGTGAAGACTAGAAGCCCACTGCTAAACAGAAAGGAGAACCATCAAACTAATTGAGAGAAGTGTCGAGTGTCGACAAAGAAAAAAAGAAAAAAAAGGAGCCTTCTTACAGCGGTAGCGAGAGACGCCGGTCGCTGGAGAGACGAAGAGAGGCAGGGATGGAGAAAGCATTGAGAGAGAGAGAGAGGAGGAAAAGAGGAGCAATTGGCCGGTTTCTTCTTAACAAATACACAAATACAAATATATATATATATATCGATTTTTTTGTCTTTTTGTTTTCTTTAATCACAAGATGCAATAATAATTTGCTCGACATGCGATTTTTATTATATGTAATCAATCTTTACTTTCAAATAACTATTCTATTTCTATTAACATAAAAATATATTATATTTTACAGATATATTTGTGTCTTTTATGTAATAAAACATTGTTGATTTAGTTATTGATAGCTAGCTAGTGCTTATTGATGGAGTGTTGTTTTTGGATTGGTTCGATGTTTAGGTCATTAAAACAGACAACAAAATTTGGTCAAAAATCTATAAAGAATTAGTAGACACACAAATGACATTTTCATCTGTGGAAATTTTTCTCTTAAGAAAGTAATTTTTTTAATCAAGTTTTAAGAAAATCAATGGAAATTTTAATCAGCGGAAGTTTTAATTAGTAGACACACAAATGACATTTTAATTTGTGGAAGTTTCTTATTCTATACATGTACAATCCAAGTGTTTTTTGTTGCATCTGAATCTGTTTTTAGCACAAGTGGTCGTATGCTGGACTGTATAGATGTTGTCTAATTCATTATATGATTGAAGTGTTGATGTTCATTGAGAAATTTTTTAACTCAAAAGAGTGCGGTCGGTTATCACTATTGTTGAACCTGAATATCATCTAAATAAATATAACTAATATAAGATTGTGGTTTAGGAGAACAAATATTTATTAATAGCTCAAAGCTCCAAGGTGTTACAAAGGATAGCTTGGCAAAAGGGCATGTCGAGCTGAATATTTAGAACAAAGATGAATTAGGTCTTAGAAAACTTATGGTGGCTAAGTATTGCTCTTGAGTTCTCTAGCGAATTGTGGATGATGAGATTTTTATAGCTAAACTTTGAGAAAGACTGCCTACGTATCCGTGGGAAGGAATCAAGCCATTCGAGTTCGTTTCTTGGATTTTTGCGATGCCTTTGAAGAATTCTTGATCTCTTAGATTTCTGGGATTTCTCTCTCTTTTCGATTCTCTTCAAAGTTGTGAGGAGCTCTCTAATTATAAAGTTAGGAGGTCGGTTCCTTTGACCTGCTTTTCTTTTTCTTTCTAGGACATATTTTTTTTTGTCTTGATCTTTTCCTCGATGTTTTCTTTTTCTTTTAGTCGGTTTAATCATGGCGGGCCTTATCTTGATGGGCTATCATTAAATGTGACTTTTTATGGAATGTGTTCATTCTCCCTCTAACAATTACCCAACAACTCCTTGCAAAAATAGAGTTGCAATGTATGCTTGAAAAGAGTAATTTTTGAACTATTCTTAAACCTATCTCTAATTCTTCTTTAGATTGCTAACTTTTTGTTTTTTCTTGCTAGAGTTTGAGCGTATATAGCTGAAACAAATACGACCTTGGTCTTGGAGACTCGTGATCTACTACAAGGTATTCATTTGTATATTCAATTTGTAGTTTTGAACTCTGACATAATTGAAACTTTGAAACATACTGAAACTTGTTTGGTTTATCAATTTCATAGTTCTTTGATTCTTTCTTTCTTACTTCTTTCTTCTTAGTTTTGATTTTCTTACTAACTGTAACCGGGACTTCTATATTCCTTAAGCTGATGCAGTGCCACCGTTGGATTTCCTTATGTTTTGACACTTTGACTCTTAATTTATGTGTTTACACTTTCACTTTGGCACGTTTGAGACTTTGAGGTTTGTTTTTGGATATGTTTGGTCCTTTTGGCATTTGGATGCTCTTCTTTATGTTTTATACTCTAACTTTGGGTTTAGCACACCTTAAAAAAATCCTACTCAAATTGAGATCAGCCCGTATGATTAATTAACAAAATCCTAGGAGTTCGTCGAAAAATGAAGTTTCCCGTAAATAAAAATCTCTGGGAAAAAAGGAAAATGAGATCAAACTCATCCGACCTAGCTCCTACATAAATAAGAGCCGCAAGTCACTAAAGAAGGGGTCCACAAATAAAAGAACGACCACCTAGAGAGGAACCCTAAGTCTCTCTAGAAATCATCTGTCTAATTCTCTTGTAAACGAACTACGAACGACTTGATCCCTTTTCAAAGGTACGTAGGAGCCTTTCTTAACGTTAAACTATAATATATAAAAACTCCAATTAGTTCATCTTTCCGATGACCTAATTTCCTTATTATCTCTGAGCTCCGATTTGATATTTCCTTGTACTGAAAAGAATCTAGGCCAAAGCTCATTTCGCACATTCTATCATGATTAATCAAAGCCAAGCTATACCACGCAATTAGTCAAGGACGAGCTCTACCTCGCAATTAGAATAGTATCTTGCCACGGTACATACTCAGGTTTTCCGCGATATTTCCCCCAAACAAAGATCTGACCTAAACGCTGGTTGAGGGAGCGTTTTAAAGTTTGTATCACTTTGAAATGTGCCAATCTTAATTCACGCCGAACTGACTCCTCTCTTAGTTCGTCGAGCTCGATATCACTCGTTGGCCGAACTGGGGGGGGGGACTAATTGTTAGAGATGAGTTTAATACCCCCTCTAAAAAGACCTGCCCAAATTGAGATCAGCCCGTTTGATTAATTAACAAAGTCGTAGAAGCTCGTTGGAAAACGAAGTTTGCGAAATAAAGAAAAATTTCCGAGAAAAAAGAAAAAGATAAAGTAAAAAAGAAAAATGAGATCAAACTCAACCGACCTAGCTCCTATATAAATAAGAGGTACAAGTCATTGAAGAGGGAGTCCAAAATTAAAAAAACGGCCACCAAGAGAGGAACCCTAATTCTCTCTATAAATCGTTTGTCTAATTCTCTTGTAAACGAACTACGAACGACTTGATCCTTTTTAAGGGTATGAATCCTTTTTTAATATTCATCTATAGATATATAAAAAACTCAAGTAGTTCATCTTACCTATGACCTATTTTTCTTGTTATTTCCGAACTTCAATTTAACATTCTCTTAAACACACAAATTTTTTACTATCCTTATAAATGTATGACTTGAGTTCTTAGAGGATTGGCCTTATAAAAGACTTATGAACTTATCCGTTTTCCAACTTGTATCTGTTGTTCTCATGTAATTCGGATCTTTTTGGATAATTTCGATTATTTCTGATTAAATTCGGGTAATATGGTTACCAAAAACCCTATCCGAACCGAAACCAAAAATTATGAGCATGTGCAATAAAAGTCTTTCATTGAGTCTCTCAACAATTATATGTTAATAAACTACAATAAAAATATTATTTAATTATGAGAGTCTAAAAAAAAAATGAGAAACTCATTCTCATTTGAGAGACTTTGCAGTGAGTCTCTCACTTTTTCGAGAAATTCTCTTAATTGAATAATATTATTTGGTACATTTTATTAAAATATAATTGTTGAAAGACTCTATGAGAACTTCCATCAAATGATCTAAGATCATCAGCATTGGTAGTCTCTCAAAGAGGTTCTCAAAAAATCATAAAATATATAAAATCATAAAATAATAGATGAGTCTCTCAATTTTGGAGAGACTCATCCATTACTTTATTATTAAAAATTTGCTCTATCTAATTTAATAATGTTATTTGTTATTTTATATTTGTTGAGAGACTCAAGACTACCTACTACCAATGCTGGTGCTGTAAGACCATCTGCAATGGTAGGTTCTCACACAGTCTCTCACCATTAAAAAGTTGAAAAATAATAAAAAGAGGAAAGAGAATGTAAGAAGAGTCTCTCATTTGAGAGACTTTGAGATTCATTTGAGAGACTCTTTTAACACTTGTCTCTTTAAGAATGGTCTAGTTTTCTTTTACAATTTAAATTTTAATTATATAACTAGGTGATAACCTGCGCCCTGCGCATGATGATAAATCAATAAAAATTTTATTAAAAATAATTTTGAAATTGTTTAAAATAAAAAAACTTAATGAATTATATATATATATATATAAATAATATGTATGTATGTCTATTAAATTAAGATTCTTACTTTTACAGTTTTTTTAATAATTTATGTTTCTTTTATAATAATTGTTGAACTATCTACACATTCTCATTTTCAATGTGAAACTTTTTCAAACATACTCATATTTATCATTTATTTGAGTAATTATATTAAAAATTCGAATTATAACATATGTATAAAAAAATCTATATATTTTTTACTATATGGATGTTGTGATAATTGTTATTTTTTACAAAACTAAGTTTAAACAAAAATAAGAAAACAAATATAGTGTTTAAAAAATAATTAATGATATATTTTTGGTAAAAAATAGAAATACAATATCTTTATAAATTAAATGATGTTTCTTCATAAAAAAAATATTTATAATATTATTTGTTTGTAACATATTAAACTATTTTTAATATTTTGAATTTTTGATATGATATTTTAACTTGTTGTAGAGTTTAAATATTTATATTAAAATGATAATTTATATGGTTCTATTAACAAACCATAATAAATCAAAGAACTATTTATAAATATGTATAGCTATTAAATCAATGTTCTTACTTTTCCAATTAAGGTAATTATAATATCTAAATTAATGTATAGATATCTAAATGAAATTGATTGAGAAACATATGAAATGTCTTTGTTAAAGTGGTTGTGTGCTTTCTATATTTTTTTATCAATGAGAGACTCAAAACAAGTTTCTCACCGTTGCAGATGCTCTAAGAACTCTGTCTACTTAGCATAATACATTGGAATTACCATATTAATTTCAAATTAGTGTTACACATAAATCATGCACTTATATATATATAATTTTTCTCGGTACTCTCAAGTGCTGTTGTGTAGAGAAATGTGAAGGGGAGAAAGAAGACTAAGCGGCAAAAAAGAGTGAAATTGGCGGGTTTGGCAAGCTCAAACCCTAAAGAGAGTAGAAAAGATTCTGAGATTCCGTTGATGTTGATCGCAAATATGAGGTGCTCCAGATGCTTCTACACTCGAGCACACTCTCTTCTTCTCCGATCTCCCTCCTCTCCGGTCACGATTCCTTTTCCCCCCGTACGCCTCCGTTTCCGCCGCCTCTCCTCCGTTTTCGACACCATCTCCGATCAAAACGTCAATTCGATCTCAGACACCGATACAGAGAGACGTACGACGACTCACGGAACCGCAAATGACGCGAGTTTCAGCAGAGAAGACAAACCGGAGGAGAAATCGAGAAAATCCGCCGGTTTGAGTTCCGGCGGATTCGCTCGGGGATGGGATCCAGGCGAAGTAGTTATGAATAAGAAGAAAGGTAAAGTGAAAAGTTGTTGGGTTTGTGAGAGCTGTGGGCATTCGGAAGGGCAATGGTGGGGAAGCTGTCGCGCTTGTAACAAGGTTGGGACGATTCGGCGTTTCTCTGAAGGCTCTGAATCTCGTGGGAAAGCTAGCGGCGGCGGTGGAGGCGGCTCAGGTGTATCGGAAGGTACTGGTTTGTCGTGGTTACCTGAGCAAGGAGTGGTGCAGCCACTCAAATTGAGTTCTGTTATTGATGGAATTATTCAGCAGCAATGGCGGATTTCACTGTATGTTCTCTTTTCCTTGGCTTATTGTATTTGTGGATTCATTTGGTTAGAACGGTGTAGCTCAGGTTTGTGATGATTTTGATTTTGTTACTATCTAAGAGATTTTTGTTGCAGGAGATATCGTTCCTTGTGACGTTTAAATGATTTGAATATTCTTGTTATGTTGCGTTATTATATACATGAATATTCTTGTTTTTAGCGAATTGCACTATATGTTTATTTTCCTTGGCTTGCTGCATTTGTAGATTCATTTGTGGATTTGGTTTTGTTGTATCTAAGAGATTTGAATTTGATCTTGTTTTGTTGTGTTTTTGTTTACGTGATGCGTTTCAATCTTTAGGCCTGGACTTTTCGGGAATGAAGTTGGGAGAGTTCTTGGTGGTGGTCTTGCCCCAGGTTTCAACATTATTTCAGTTTAGCCAAAGCTTGTGTTCATCATATGCTTCTCAAACATTGTTGATAATATCTATGGTGCTGTTTTTGTAGGTTCCTTGATTTTGATTGGTGGTGATCCTGGTATTGGCAAGAGTACATTGTTATTGCAGGTTAGGAATATATTTATCAGTTTCTAGTAATGTAACAACGGTTTGTGAAACGAACATAATTGCTTTCATTTTCTTTAATTGAAGATTGCAGCTATAATTGCTGAGGGGAATGATTTGGCCCAACCAGCACCGGTCTTGTATGTCTCTGGTGAAGAGGTTAGTTGTAGTCATGCTTTGTTTTTCTCAAATCTAAATTTATCCTACCTGTCTGGTGAAGAGGTTTCTGATTCAAGATTTGGCTGTTTTTTTTTGTCTGAGTGAGCTTAAGAAAAGTAATATTAGCTCGAGTTCTAGCTGCTTAATTCTTCCTATCTACACTTTATTTGTAGAAAAGTGTTAGCTGTTTTTTCACTTTTTTTTTTTTGCAGTTGATACTTGATATATGGTACTTTTAGCATTATGTTGAGCTCTACCTGTTTTCGAGTTGTTTTTGCAGTTGATACTTGACATCTTCTTTTCTCTTTTACAGTTGATACTTTATATATGGTACTTTTAGCATTATGTTGAGTTGATTACACGTTCTTCTTAAGATCTTTGATTTTTTTTTCTTGCATAACTGCAGAGTGTTGATCAAATAGGAAGTCGGGCTGACAGGATGAAAATTGAAACTGACGAGCTCTACCTTTTTTCGAGTTCTGATCTTCAGGTATACTATTTTTATGTGGATTAGTGTTCCTCTAATCTTAAACAGACAAAAGTCACATTTTAACACTTCACTATATTGTCTAAATCACTACAAATGTATTTGTTCCTTTTTTTGTGCCTAGCTAGTATCCAAGTTAATTTTCCTCACGTTTACATGTTAGACACCAACTTTATACTTTGTGAAATTCTCAAGCCTTTCCGTTCCGTGTCATAACTGTTTCTTTCAGGAACCTGTTAAATTACCTGAAGCAAATCATTGTTTTAATTTATTTCAGGATATTCTAACAAAAGCTCATCGGTTATCTCCTCGAGCTCTCATCATTGATTCGATTCAAACGGTGTACCTAAAAGATGTGACTGGAAGCGCTGGTGGTCTCACACAGGTTTAAAAGTTTTCCTCCTCTATTCGCTTAGCCTCTCACTACTGTAATTACTATGAGCAAGAACTTAAGCCATTTCTGCCTTATGTTGCTTCCCATCTATATGGAACTTTTTGTATACTCTTCTCGTAAAATATTTTGCTTTGCTGAAAAGGATCTTTTTGGGAATCTCTGAATCTCGACAGGTTAAAGAGTGCACATCAACCCTGTTGCGTTTTGCTAAGAAATCTAATGTACCTGTTTTCTTGGTGAGTAAGGACCCTCCTGCAAATTCTTTCCATTTTCAAATTTGAATCGGTGGTATTTGATCTGAATATGCTCTTTTATGCACACTACTTTCTGTTTTAGGTTGGACATGTTACGAAAGCTGGAGATATTGCAGGACCTCGTGTTTTGGAGCACATAGTAGATGTTGTCTTGTACATGGAGGTATTCAGTTTTTTTTTTTTTTTGTTTTTTTTTTCCCGTTTTGGTTAGATATGCAATCATGATATCCCCTTCAACAAATGGTGCACTGTAGTTCGAATTATAGTTCTGGACTATAGCATGTATATGAGCTTGATTTGTTATTAGAAATAACAGAAGACGATGACTTGACATATATCTGTCACATTTCAGGGTGAAGAACATTCAACTTACCGCTTGCTTCGATCTGTGAAGAATCGGTTTGGGTCCACTGATGAAGTATGTTTACAAATCCTTGATATGACCACATATTAATATGCCTTTGCTGATTGGTTTTTGCTTTTCTCGAGTAACTTGCTAGTCCAAAAATCTCATTTCGGTGGATTGTGTTCCCTTTATGATGTTATGTGGTTTGAGGTTGCTTGTGATCTGTGCACTTACTTTTATTTCGAGTTGAGAAATATCGAATAAATCGTGGCTATCTCCTTTGTCAGCTTGGGGTTTTTGAAATGTCACAATCAGGACTTGAAGTGGTCTCAAACCCTAGTGGCATATATCTTAGTCAACAGAACACGGATTCAGATGTTCTAGCTGGTTTAGCTGTAGCAGTTGTTATGGATGGATCTCGGAGTTTCCTCATTGAAATTCAGGTAGTTCAGATAATTCTGTTTCATTCTCCTCTTCTGCTTCATTATTCCAAATAATTGAAAACGGCTTTGGCTTGATAAGATTACGTTTTGAAAGTCTTAAAACATTTTGCTATTGTCAATATGAATAGACGACATTGCTGACCTCTCATCATTAGATTCGACATATGTGCGTAGTGGAACTTTGAAGCAAAGTATTGTAGTTCTTGTTTAACACAATGGTATTTGTCTTTACGTAGGCGTTGTGTGCGCCTGGGTCAACAGTTTCAAGGCATGTCAATGGTGTTCAAGCAAGCAGAGCTGACATGATAATTGCAGTAAGTGCTACTACTTTAAAAAAATTATTTTCTTATTTGTCACAATAACAATATACTACGTTTGGTACATGCCCTCTCTTCTTTTTTTTTTTTTTTTTTATATAAATGTTATCTTATTGTTATGTTTTGGCCATCATATCACAGGTTCTTATGAAGCAAGCTGGTCTCAGAATTCAGGAATCTGTAAGTTAAGAGATCTCTCAATACTTGTGTCAATCTTACCATGTGAATAATTAATAATCTTTTGTTTCTTTAGGGGATTTTTCTCAACGTTGCTAACGGAATGGCTCTTTCTGAGACTGCTGGTGATCTTGCAATAGCAGCAGCAATTTGTAGCAGGTGAGTGTTGTTTACTTCGTTGTGCTCTTAAAAGTGTCTGCAAGATTTGCGTTATCTAGTTATTAGCTGCAAAATGAATCAAAATTGTGTTTTTTTTTTTTTTTAATTGTATAATCCAGTTTCTTGGAATTTCCTATTCCTCATGGAGTAGCATTCATCGGCGAGATTGGTCTAGGGGGAGAGGTTCGAACGGTAAGCAATAGCATTTGTTAGTATTTAGAATTTTGGGTGCATATGATTTTGATTGAAGGTTTAATAATTAATAATGGTGAAGGTACCAAGAATGGAGAAAAGGGTAAGTACAGTGGCAAAGCTAGGGTTCACCAAATGTGTGGTTCCCAAATCAGTGGAGAAGTCATTGAAGGCGCTAGATTTGAAAGAGATTGAGATAATCGGATGCAAGAACCTGAAAGATTTAATCAATTCTGTGTTTAGGTGATAATGAGATTAAGCAATTGATCAATTTTTATCTGTCTGTTTCTTCCCTTTTTGTTTTGCTCATGACAAACTCTTTTCAATAGTGGTCAACAATCTGATTAACGGTTTATTAGGTTTGATTTTTTTCTGGTTTTTAGTTTTATCAGTTTTATTATACAAACTAAAAACCAGATCAAACCATTTGTAGTTTGGTTCGATTTTATGTAATTTCAATTTTTAGGTCTATTTCATTCTCTTAGAATAAAATAAAATATTAACAATAGCATTGTAGATGAATACATTAAAAATCCATAAAATCTTGGAAATTTTGAAAATCTATAGCTTTTATATCTGCAATTAATTCTTTTGAATCTTAAAATTTAATCATGTAACTAAATTAGATTGAAATATTAAAATTTAAAATTTAATCATATAACTAAATTAAATTGAAATATTAATATTTTAATTTTTATACTCATTTTAAATTTCTTAACATATGAGAATGCTCTTATCAATTTTATTCTTCTGTCTCTTTCTTTTTTTATTTTTATAAAGATTTTTTCTTCTTTTTTTGACGCATTTGATGATTATATAGGCCAACAGATAGTTTTGTAATATTTTGTAAGTTTTATATTATCTCCTATATTTCCAATATGGTTCCAAATATAAAATTGTTCCAAAAAAAAAAAGAAGTATATAGACGACGTTGAGTAGGAATATACCAAAAGATATGGCATATTGGTTAGTTTTCTCATATGTTGGTTAGTTTTCTCATATGTTTTCAGCATGGATCCATGCATGTCACCTATCGATCAGCCTATGTCTTCCAACCACATGGCGGGATCTTTGAAAGACGAATTCACAAATAATTTGCCAAAAACATGAAATCACGATTAAATCTTCAAATTGCGTTGTGCCATATATTTTTGTTTTATACTATTTTTTTAACATCAAAGAACATAAACAATAATATAGACTTGTTATCATTTTGGAACATAATTGACATACATTACTCATTTCAGACGAATGCATGTATTGTAATATACTATATAACTATAAAATAATATAAAATTATTAAGTTGGAATATAATTAAGTGAGAAGATAGAAAATACAAAGGACAATTTCAAATAGCATAACATTATATTTTACAAATATAAACCAATAAAATATTAAAAATGATAGAAGAGGCATTTACAGATAATATATAAAGAATATCATAGCTAATAAATTACTATGGTTATACAATAATTTTGTTCATCAATATAGATATGTAGTGCTATTTCCTTTGGAAAAACTAAGGTTCAAAAAAACAAAATGTACAGATTTTTCACTTATTAAGATTTTTCACTTCTTAAGATTAGGTGACATTTTATTTCGTATGATTAATGTTAAACAAACACAAAAGTGTTACAAGATCAAAACTTAAGAATGTAATTCATACCTTCGATTTCTGAAACTTAGAAAAGTTAGGAGTACTTATCTTTTCTGAGTTTCATTTAAGTATAACATGATCAAAAGTCCATATAAAAAAACAAATCATACTTGGATTCATATACTCAAGGAAACAACAACCTCAGTAAGAAAATATAATCAGACATCACAGAGAAACTATCTAACATGACATAAACAAGTGCAATTCAAGTAAATTAATAAAACATGATAAAGAAAAGTTTAAAAATGTGATTCATACCTTCGATTTCCTAGAGTGTTTATGCTCTATACTCCTGTTTTTGAACTCCACTAAACAGTGAACATCTTCAACAACAATCATGAAACCATTACATGTGGTCTTCAGACACTTCTCAAGCTCATAGTTGCTGCTCACTCTTGCCATGTCTAGGCTATAGACATCACATTTAAGATAGTTAGCCATGGCAGCAATTAAGCTCGCATTGCCTGTCCCAGATGGACCATATAGCAAATACCATTTCCTCTAATTTTTCTCAATCTTCTTGTAATAGTATCTTTTTCCAGAAATTCATCCAAGCCTTCTTTTATTTCTCTCTCTTTGGATCTAAGGCAAGCGTTTTTAAAGTTGAAGGATGATAAAAGTCAACCTCTGCCTAATAGAATCAGCTTGCTGGGAGACATATCTATAATATGAATATAATGTTTTCTCAATTACTTTTTTTGGGGACATAAATCTTTAAGAACTGACGCTGCTCAAAGAAAATCTTAGATCTTCTCTTGCTCTTAAATTTATAAGAGCAAATAACCCACTTACAGGTTGTCAAGTATTACCTCATCATCTTGCAAACACACTGTGTAATATGCATCATCAACGTGAATGAAGACCATCATTCACCCCAAAAGTGCTGCTCTCCTTCATTGAAAATTTAATGGGCAGATAGAGATTGACATCCATGAAAAGTTGGCTCATCAAACCTCTGTCAGTATGATCAACTACAACCACCACATCTATTTCAAAATAATTTCAAGCTTGAGAAAGTTTTGCCCTTACACATACTTTTATCCCTCCAGGAACCAAGACGAATGCCGCTGTTGTGGCCGCTATTGTAGTTGATGCAACTATCATATACGGGGAAACCTTCTTTATTAGATTTTCCATCTAGAGAAAAAATATAAGAAAATATGTCAGATCAATGAAACTTATATTTTCAGTTTCGAAAATCGAAAGTATGAATCACATTCTTAAATTTTGATCTTGTAACACTATTATGCTTGTTTAACATTAATCATGCGAAATAAAATGTCACATACTCTTAAGAAGTGAAATATCTTAATAAGTGAAAAATCTGTACATTTTTTTAGCCTTAGTTTTTCCAAACGAAATAGCACTACATGGATTGATGAACAAAATTATTGTATAACAATAGCAATTTCTTCGCTATAATATTATCTGTATTTTATGTATAAATGCCTCTTCTATCATTCCTTATATTTTATTGGTTTATATTTGTAAAATAAAATGTTCTATGTTATTTGAAATTGTCCTTTGTATTTTCTATCTTTTCACTTAATTATATTCTACTTAATAATTTTATATTACACTATAGTTATATAGTATATTACAATGCATTCATTCGTCTAAAATGATTAATGTATGTCAATTATGCTCCCAAATGATAACAAGTATATAATATTGTTCATGTTCGTGTAATATAGTTTGATGTTAAAAAAATAGTACAGAACAAAAATATATGCCACAAGAGCAATATTGTCCTAAGAAAAACCATGTTTGGTCACTCAATAGGTTTTAAAATCTATATGGCTATATTCATAATATTGAAGTCCAGTATAATTATACATCTAATTCAACCTTTAATTTTTTTGAAAACCAATAACTCAATCTTACAATTTTAGTGAAAAAAAAACAAATATCTTTTTTTACATATGACATGCTTTGAATTTTTTTAAAACAGATTTATTATAATTAAAAACTTAGTATTCTATACAAATCATATTATCATTCTATTATTTTTGTTTTGTTTTATTGTTCTAATAGAATAGTACTGACAACAGTTTACAAATAATAGATTGAATAGTGCATATTTTATATAGAAACCATTATACTATTCACCTAGTGTTAATGGTTAATAATTTTGTATTACACTATAGTGCAACCTATACTATTTTTCCACCTAGTGTTATTTTCGTCACATAATTTTTGGTTTGTTTATCTATTTTGTTTCCAAATCCTTATGGCTATATTATTTATTTTTACATCCAATATGGTTATTCACTTAAAAAATCCATATACAACTAAGACTATCACCCTTTCACGGACATAATTTGTTATTTACCATCTGCATCGCCATCACGGGTATTTTGATAGATATTGCTTGCTGTTAAGGCTTTGTTGGCTTTCTTTCCTCTTTTTATTTAAAAACTAGGATTTAGTCTGTTTTACACGCGGGATAATAATTTTTACAATATTTGAATTACTCGATTATGCAAAACAAATTAATCAGTATAATGTTTGAATTTGTTAAGAGAATTTTACTATATAAAGTTTGAATTTTATTATTTTTTTGAATAAATATATTTGTTTTTAAAAAAATATAACCAACAACCAAAAGTATTGTTTTTTTTTTTGCTATTGTACTAAGCGGTTGTTTTAGATCTTTTATTGCAATAAGAATGTTTTTATTTAAGATAATGTTTTAAAGATATTTTTATAAATGTATTTCTCAAATGTTATTGTAGAGATAAATCTAGATTGTTAAAGAAAATTCATTTTTTTTTTTTAATTTTAAATTTTCCATCATATTTGCTGGATTTTATGAATTGGAGCCCATGGTTGTTTAAACCAAAAGCTTAGCCCAAGACTAGTTTTTAGAGGGTCATAGCCCAGCTATAATCCAAAATGGCAGAAGCGCAGAAAGAAGTTAATTTTTTTTTTTTGACATCAACCCAGAAAAAAGTTAATTAGAACCAGTAATTTGTCGTAGTCAAGATGAGATTTTCCCAACCAATCAGAAATCCCTAAAGAGAAATCCCTGAAACGATCGACGCCCAAGGAGTTGTCGTTGTGAGAGCCATAACTGTCATTTGAAGTAGGGTTGTGCATATTATCCGTGAGATTTGATTCGATTCAGTATTTGCTTTGATTCGATTCGGTATTTGTTTCTATTTGTTCCGAAAAATTTAGATATATGTAACAATTTAAAGAAAAGCAATTACTAAAAAAAAGTAGCCGTCTAAAGCAAAGTAAATCGCAAATATTAATTTCAGAAAAGTTGGATATCCGTTCTGATCCATACATTACATATATACATAATATATCATAATACAATATTTATATATAATTTATTTATCTTTTAATGAATAGAAAAGGATGCATGATAAAAAAGATATAATAACGTTATATTAATTAATAAATATCAACAAAAGTTTTTTTTAGAAAAGTTTAATATTAGATTTTAAGTAGTTATTATTTTTTTTTTAAATATGAAACACCGTTTCTTACCATCTTAATTATATAGGTTTGTTTTTTACATATATTTTGCTAAAATAAAAATAGTTATTTCATTTATTTTTTACTTGATAGTTTTTTTAACGTCTGAAATATTATTTCAACTACAAATTATGAAAACAATTACTTGATAGTTTAGATAAAATATTTTTTTTCATAAAAACGTATGCATTTTCAGTTTTTTTTTTTTGTATTAAACGGATCAAATTGAATATTTGCAAATATCCGCAAATATTCGTAATATTCATAATTTTTTCGGATATCTAGATTTTCAAATATCTGTATATTTCTGGAGCAAATCAAATCTTAAAATTAAATATCCGGTAAAAATAGAGCAAATGATAAATACTTAAAAAAACTTGGATATCCGCTCTGCACCCATACCTAATTTGAAGCCTTGAAGCTAGCAGTCCAGTTTCTGATTGTCAAATCTATATGCATGATTAGGGAATCAAAATGTGCCGAGGCCTAATTTGAAGCCCTCAAGCTAGCAGTCCAGTTCCTGATTATCAAATCTATATACATGATTAGGGATCAAAATGTGATTTCTATCAAATCAAAGGTCTAATCGACTTTGAAATAATAAAGTATACCTAGTTTCATAGTCTTTGTAAATTATTTAATGGTTAGAACAAATTTTGTTTACAAAATTTTCTATAATCGATAAGAAATTGATTGCAAAATTCATTTCTTCGTCTGAAATTTGTTTTGTGCTTCATGTTTGTCTTGGCGTACTATTGACATTCTCCATATCGAGAGAGGGTTAATGGTTGCACCTCTATCCTGACGGTAATCAGGGGCAGACCCACATGTAAAAAGGATGGGTCACTTGACGCAGGTTAAATATTAAATATGAAAATTTTAATCTGAAATAATAAAAGAATAGTAGTTTAGATGGTTAAATTGTCTTGTGTTTGAACCTCCCAACATGAGTTCAAGTCAACGGTCGATAAGGGACACAAGGCAATAAGATGACACAAAGAATTCCTGAGACCCATTTCTTTTATATGACAAAAGATGTTAAGCACAATACAAATAGAAAAGCTTATAACTTCTTTCCATAAAACCACAATCTCATTTACAACATTCTTCTTCTCTACTTACAATCTCTCTCTTATCAACATAAAAGCTCTCTGGCAAGAACACGAATATAACACACCTCACATAAACATTCCAGAAATATCCACGAAAGCCGTCTATGTGACTGATACCTGGTGTACGTATGTGACAAAGAACAAGTCCATCAGGGGTCGATATCTTCACTTTATCAATGTTAATCTCAAGTTTGTAAAGAGCCTCTGTGACCGGAGAATAAAGATAGACTCTTCGATGCGTTCTTCTTTTTTTTTTTGCTTTTGATGCTTTAATCAAGTAAGGGGTTCAAGATTATTTATAGGACTTTGAGTTCTTTGCTTGGAGTCCAATTAAGGAAAGAAATATAATTTATTTAGTTTTATTAACGTTTATATTACATACAAAGGAAAAGGGTACATGTGTCATGTGTGTATGCGCGTTTGTGATATAGAGACGATTACAATTTAATAAGTTGATTAGGGAAAACAAATTGGGCTTTGGCCTTTTCCAATGTTAAACTTTATTACGTTGAAAGCTTGAATCCATTCAACGTATAAATTGAAGAAAAATAAAAGTTTTGGTAGCATCTCTTTTGCTTTTTGTTAATCAAATGGAACTTGAGAAAAGGTAAATGTACGTATGTATGGTTTTTTCTTCTTAAAAAGACCTTAAAGCTGAGACTTGTCGCTTTGTTTATGGGTCTTGAGGAAACTTTATATATAACTGTTCGGAAACAAATTACGAAATGCATTTGGGGATATGTGTTCTTTAGAAACGGATGAGGTCGAGGTAGCTATTTGTCTTCTGGGAGGATGAGAAGTACTCGACCGGTCTCTACTCTTCGGGAAAAGGGATTTGGATGACTGCATTCATAGGAATCAACCTCAAAGGGGCCTCCGTAAAGAAAAAAAAGGAGGTTTCCCTCACGAAAGTTATCCCACACCCAAGCCAACGTTGTCAATTGAGAACGAATAACAGGAAAGTATTTGGTGAGGTTAAGTAAGGAGTCTCGTATCAGTATTACACACGAAATGTATCGTCCGAGAGTAGTTGGAACTCTCCCTTATCGATAAATGGGCAACTAAGACAGATTAATCGGTACATAGTGAGGATTAATAACAAGGTGCTAGTCTTCTCTCAAGTCATAGTCGAATAAATTGGCTAGTGATGCCTGGAGGCATTGGAGGTTGGCATGAGTTTCAGGCAAACCGAATGAGCAGAGCCGTGCCTATGTTTATAGAGGCCGTAAGCCAATCTTAAAAAAAAACCATAAGACAACATTTATAAAAAAGTGTTCTCACATAATTTTTTTAATATCTTACCTAATTGTGTTTCATATTTTCATTTTAGTCTTCATTTAGTTTCTACCTTTAACAATAATTTTAGACTTTTTAAACTTGTGCAATACAGATGGCTCCATATTGCAATAAAAAAGGTTTAAATAATATCTTAATTTTTTTCTCTTTAGAACTTGTACGTAGGCGAGATTCAAAAAAATAATAAAACACAAAAATTTGGACGCAGGCGAATGTTTCTTAATTTACACTATAAGCACGGCCCTACGAATGAGTCTGTGTGCCTTCTTCTCTGACCTCCGAAGGTCTAGAGGAAGCGTCTGATAGGTGTTCCTGATCCTTCGGTGAATACTACTCCTCGTTCGTCTCATCCACCGATCCCTTTCCTCGTTTGATTCTCCTCTCTTTTTATAGGAGAGGGCCAATTTTTTTTTATTGGTTCCTTTATCTCTGTTGAATCGCCTCATCTTTCCTCGAGACCGACGAGGCTTTTCCCACTCATTTAGCCGGATGGGTCTTATACTTACAACACTGGTCATATCATGTGTACGGTTTACCGAGAAGGACTTGTTAGTGGAGCCTTTTTGATGATTTGTCGCTTGGAAACTGGTTCTCACGAAATCGGTTCCAACAATAACGATATCTTATATTATATAAAGCCTGATGTATGAAAATTGCTAATCAATATGACCGCGACACGTATCCAGTTTATTGATCAAATTTTGATACGTGTTGCGATACAATTATACTAATAAATAAAATTTTAGTTTAGAAAATTATATAATTTATTATTAATCCTAAAAAGAAAAAACTAAAAAAAGACAAAAATATACTTCAATTAAAAAAATAAAATAGACTTCAATTAAAAAAAGAAAATTAACAACAAAAATGAATAAAAATTCAGTTTAAAAAAATATACAATCAAATATTCAGAGGCAGACCCATGCTATAAAATGGTGGGTCAGCTGACCCAGGAAAATATATAAAATTTTGTTGTAGCACTTAGCAATAGTTGTTCTGTAGCGTAAATGGTTTGTGCTCCACTCTTTCATCTTCAAGGTGAGGGTTCTACACACCAATTAGTTTTTTTCTTTTAAATTTCGCTTAAAATAAGATAGCTTATAGTTTTTTTTCCTAAAGCATATGAACAATTCATTCTTTTCATAGCATATTTCTTTTTTATTTGGAAGAAACTATAATAAAATTACTTGACAAAAAAACTGTAATAAAATTATAATATATATAAATATATATATAACTCTTAATAAAATTACAAAAAAATTACAAACATATATATAATATAAAACAAAAATAAATTAAATATATATACATAACTCTTAGTCTGATAGATATTTTAATATAAAAGATGAAAAATGAATACTCATTATATTTTAGAAGTATGTTATTAAAAACAATTATATAATACTAATTCTACAATAAATATCATTAAAAAAGTTATAATTTTATCATAAAATTTTGTTTTTAATGTAAGTAAATATATTATAACAAATATTTGTTTTAATTATTTTTTGACCGAGGTAAAATAAATTTCTGGGTCCGCCACTGCAAATATTAATCCTAAAAAAAGAAATAAAACTTCAGTTAAGAAAAATATAGAAATCAAATACTAATCCTAAAAGTAAGCACTACTAACTTCTATATAAAAAGTTAAAGTCTCTCAATAGGGAAATTTGGAATTCAGAAGCTTCCTCAATCTTCCGTTGATCAAGTTCATAGGGAAAAAAACAAGATTGCTGATCAACTTTCGAAACTCAGCTATGATATTTCTGATGTATGTTTAATTAATTCTGCTCCACCCTCGTGGATGGTTCAATATATTAATAAGATAAGTTGTTATAAAGAAGAAAAAAAAAAAGAGTTAAAGTCTCTCATAATTGAAAAATGTGTGACAAAATTTAGTGAAAAACCAAATAAAATAAAAGAAGAGAAATTCTTTAGAATACCATTAAAACTAGTTTTCGGTCCTAATTTAGCACACACGCTCAAAATTTTCCATCCATGACTATATTGTCCTCATTTATATAAGAATTCTTTTTACCAAAAAAGAAAAGAAAATTAAGAAATTACGGAAGTTTCTCGCCGTCTTCTTCGTGAATCATGATCTCCGACGAATCATCATGAAGCTCTCTTTCTCTCTCTCTTTCAAGTTAGAAGCCCAAAATCACAACGACCGCCGACGGAAACAACACCGTTGATGACGGCAATAGTAAGGAGTTCAGAACCGAATTTGATCCTTTGAAAACCCTAGCTGATTCGATTCTCAAATTCGATCTCTTGCTTCAATCCGCTAACACCGGCTCCGATCTCGAATTCGAGCCTGAGTTTCCTTCAGGCGATTCTAAGGGATCCAATAATAATATCACCTATGATAATAACATAATTCTCTTAGTTGTTTATAGTATTGTTAGGATATGGAAGCAAATTTGGATTGTTTGCCAATACAATGAGGTCTAACATTACAGAATTGAGTCTATTGCTCAGGGTTTTTCGTTTGGATTTCAAAGGACGAGGAAATTGCACCACTTCCAGCAAAAGTTGAACTCAAAAGTAATTGGGATGATGAAGATGTAGATGAGAATGAGATTAAGGACTCTTGGGAGGATGATGAAGAACCTGCTATGGTATTAGCTTAGTTTTTACTTATTAACTTTCATTCCTATCTCTGTTTTGATCTCTTCTTTTTTTAGTTTTGAAACTTAAATTTCTTCTTGTGTAGCCTCCTGTTGTAAAGCCTGCTCCGGAGAAGTCTCTTGAAAAGGGTCCTAAGAAAGCTGTTGAAAAGAAGGGTAAAGCAGCCGAAGTTCCGAAAGAAGCACCAAAGGAAGAATACTTCACCTTAATCTTCTACTTTGTGGCTGTGTGTTCTTATACATTATGTTTTTTCTATCACATGCTTGTTGAGGAGGCGGACTACATGGCGACTGCTGAACTCTTTGGAACGAAGATTGAAGAAAAAAACCTTGATATGTTTTTTCCCCTGTTAAGTGATTTTGCATGTTGTATCATTACATATACACCATCAGTTTAGACTCATTTTCACATTTTGTAGTTTGACTGACTTGTCATGAGCTTGCTCTGTTATTTTTCATATTAAGAGAAATGCTAGTGCTCCGCTGCTTCTCTGTGGCAGTTGTCAAGCATCGGACCAAATGAGAATTGAAAAAGAAAAAAAAATTAAGCTAAGTATTTTTGGTCTTAGGCCATTCCTCAAATCATATTCCACAACAATGATGTTCAGGAAGAGCTTGGAGGCTTAAAGTGAAACAAGATAACAAACTAAAAAAATAAAATAAATGATATTTGGGAAGTCCTTCCTAAAAATATAGAAATCATTCATAATGTGTATGCAGATTAAATGTTGAAGTCAATATTCACGGAAAATGATTTTGCTTTCACCTAGTCTGTGACAAATATGTCAACACAATATGACAATTAAAGATCATTTTAGGAAAACTCTAGGAAGATCTTCCTAAAATATTTTTGCTTTCACCTAGTCTGTGACATAAAATGATATTTCGGAAGCCCTTCCTAAACATGTAGAAATTCTTCCTATTTCACCTGCATATTCTTCTTAATTCACATACATCATGCGAGCACCAAAGCCTCACCTAGGATTGTAAGTGAATCAAAAATCATGGAAGTGTTTCTTAATTACTTACTCCCACAAGCTAAAAGATGCAACGAAATTGAATTGATATCAAATCAACATTTTTATAAATGTTTCCTTAATTTACAGAATTTTATGAAGCTTTTTTGAATTTTTAGGAAGCATTTTTACAAATTTAGGATAAGTTTTCTAAATCGTATATTATTACTAAATTAAATAAATATTTAGGAACTCTTTCGAAACTTTTATGAAGTATTTCTAAATTTTTAGGAAGTCCTTACTAAAATTTGTATGAAATGTTCCTAAATATCTAGAATTGTTTTCTCAATTTAGGGAATTTAGTGAGTTTTCTTGAATTTGTAGGAATCATTTTTACAAATTTAGGACAGGCTTCCAAAATATTATTTTTTGTTCTTTTTTTAAGTATGAATGACAATATGTCCATGAACGGTATGTGATGAGCTGAGAAGGAAATTGCTGTATGAAAAAAAGGAAGCAAGCTAACCAGAGATAGGTAAAATTTACTCTTATATATTTACTTCTTTCTTTGGAAAAAAAAGATTCGATGTTGAGGTGAATCAGGCGGAAGCTGAACAATAGAGGGGCCGTAGGCAGTCAACCTTTAACTAATCTCTAGTTATGAGAAATTAGGTTGATTGTCTTAATTATTAGGAAGTAGTTCTAACGTTTTAGGAAGGCATTTCTAAATTTTAGAAATTTTATATAATGTTAAGAAAACCTTCTTAAAGATGTGGGAAGTGTTTTAATGTTTTTATGTAATGTTAAGAAAACCTTCTTAAAGATTTGGAAAATGTTTTAATTTTTTTTTAATAAAAAATCTCAAAACAATAAAAAGAAGAAGTAATTTTGATTTCTATAGTATTCCACCTCTTTACCTTTGTACTCTTTGGTTAGGACTACTGTTTAAGACTCACCCTTATGAGTCTCTGTCTAGACTAGAGTAGTTTCTTTCTCTTTCTCAAGCTGGCCTTTGGGTTCTCCAAATAAGGCATAAAAAATCTGTCTATGGCACTCATCGCAGAAAGAGAAGAAGGAGAAATGACCTTCGTTTGGGATCTTATGTACAGTAGCTTCCAGAATCATCCTGCTAATGTAGTCACTCATCGATGGTGGAGCAACCTGATCGTCCATTCCCTTTTCAAAGACACGACGGTTTAGTTTTTAGTTAATGTTAATTTTTACAAATTAAACTATGTATTGTATAGTGCAGAACTTACTTGCCATATGTGAATGGGTTTCCGAAATCCGATGAGTTCACATTCGGCTTCACTGTACATTGACAGTAGCCAAGAGAGGACACCATTAGTTGTACATTTCTTCTGTGTGCGGAATTCGGAAAGAGTAATGATTCTGGAAGGCTTTCCTAAATATTAAAAAGAGTAACCAAAGAGTACAATGATAATTTTTGAATGATTCTGGAAGGCTTTCCTAAATATTAGAAAGCAACTTATGAAGATTTTGCAAAATATCATTTTAAGTGATGTCCCGGCATCACTTTGCTCAGCAAAGAAGGTTGTAATATTCTGGATGGTTTTCCTAAATAATGTCTCGGCATACGTCTGGAAAATTTTCTAAACTGTTAGAAAGACATTTAAGGAATTTAGGAAGGTTTCTTGAATTTTTAGGGAATCATTTTTACAATTTAGGAAAGGCTTCCTAGATGTTATTTAATTACCCTAGATCAAATAAACTCATTATCATTTTTCAAAAGAATACAGTTTTAGAGTACATCTATGAACAAATTAGTGATTAATTACAGAGACAACATTGTTTAGCAAAAGATACAAATTCTGTTTTAGAGTACATTTATGAACAAATTAGTGATATTTGGTTTTGCTTTCATGAACCATCTCTTCAGTATCGTCAAACCTCTGATCATTGATTTGGACTTGCCGTGTGAATACAATCATCGATAAAATTAATGTATTTAACAAAAAGGGAGTGTTTGAAAAAAACAAGGAAAAGAGTACACATATGTTTTTATTTACCTTGAGTATTGGCTGAGCTAGACCTTCATCTCCATTGGAATAACTAATTACACGAAATTGGGTTCTCAGATATTGATATCTCGGAAGCCCTTCCTAAACATGTAGGAATCCTTACTAATTTGCCTACAGCTTCTTCTTAATTCACATACATCATGCAAGCACAAAAGCCTCACATGGGAGCAGCTAAATGCAATGATATTTAGGATGACCTTCCTAAACAGTTTGAAACCTTCCTAAATCCTTCCTAAAACACTACAAAGCCTTCCTAAACAGTTTGAAGCTTTCCTAAACAGTTCAAAGCTCTTTCACCGATTCCATTGATGTCACTTCCACCTGCCTGGCACCTGCATGTGCCCACTAAATTCAAAACGTTGATCACACATTAGCCTTACATATATATACAACGTTTGAATTAGCTAACTTGTTGTTCGGTAGTTCCTAGTAAAAACAAATAAAAAAAATACATACACATAAGTGTTGGCCGTAGAGAGTTCAAGATCAAATGCTTATATTACTAAAGGAAGAAATGTCAGACATTAATAACATTATGCAGAATGATTTGTGTAATTTCATTACTACTCCACTCAGCGAACCTTTTGTATAGCTCTTTAATTTTTGTCTCCATGTCAGCATCAAGAACAAGTCTTCACTTTCTTTTAGATGGTCCTGCAGATTCGTTTTCAACAATGTGATCGTCCTCACTGCAACAAGCAACTTTTTCCCCAAACTTAAAACATGAAAAAATCTTCGATTTAAGCCAAAATCAAAGCTTGTTTAGACAAAATCAATGTTCAGACCCGAAAAAGACATTAAACCCGATCTGAAATCAATCACAAACTTCAATTTCAAAGCACATTAAGAAACAATCCCTAATCAATCGCAAATAACTAGACATAGAAATGATCTCTACATTGGCTTTGTCGTAGTTTCGCCGTCACCGCCGTTCTTTGAGATCCGCCGTTCTTTGTCGCGAGAGTTAGAGAGTAAAATTACATAGAGAAAAATTGCTTTTTTTTAAAACCTTTGTGATTTTCAAATAAGGGTAGAATAGTCAAAGGTTAATGTAAAATGTTATATGTGTCATATTTTTAGCGTGCGTGGTGTTTTTGGCCTAAAAACTTGATTTGATGGTATATTTGAGAATTGCCCATAAAAGAATCAAATTATGCTCTTTTATGAGGAGTTTAATTTGCAGTTTTCAATCTTATTTTATTTAAGTTCATAAGTGTAATAATATTTTTTTCTAATTTTTGTTTTTGGCTTTCTTTGAACAGCTTATGAAATACTAAATTATAAACCAGCGAGTATCAAGATCCTAAATTAGATTAAAATGATCGCAACTCGTGTGAGTCAATTGATAAAGTTTTGATACATTATAATAATTTTTTTAAAATACAAAACAAGTAAAAATATGGTAAATATATATACATTTTTAATTCCAATAAGAGTAGGATAATCTATTCATCAAAGTTTTTGGAAAAATAACTATTTAAATAGCAAAATAATTAAAAATTAATATAGAAATAAAAAAATTAAAACATTTTTAAAATTTGTAATAAAATTTAATTGAAAACAAATGATAATTAAAATTAACAAATAATTACTAGATTTTGATTTGATGTTTTTAATATTGTTATTTTGTCAACAGCGATCCGATTTTTTTCCATTTTTAATATATTTTTAATGGATTTGAAAATATATTAATTGAAAAAAGAATAGTTGTAGTAATGTTCAATTAGATTTTATTTTCTAGAAATATAAACTTGAGTCCAACAGATTTTGACACCTATAATATATTTTCAGGTAAAAAAAGAGAATCAATATGGTAGAAAAAGTATATCTAACTTTAATAAGAATATAATCATTAATTTGTTAAAAAAATTTTAACAAAGTAAAATAAAAGTTGCTAGATAATTTAAAATAAACCTAATTCATATAAGAAAAATATAAAACTCTAAATATTTTAAAATTTGGGATTAAATTTAGAAAAATGATAATCAAAATAAAATAATTAATTGTTAGAATTTTTGTTGGTGATTTCGTTTTCGGTTTTCGGTCTTCCTTCGGCTTCGCCACTGTCCCATCGACATAGTCGAACTTTCTTCACTCGCAAAGCAAATCTGATTGATTGCGCCTATTCGTCAAAGTTATCACCGGTGAATTACACTTGAGCAATGATTCCGCTGGGATTTTCAGTTGCAGCAAGCTGAGATGCCGAGTTTGTTTTTACAACATCAGCAGCTGCCTCGTTTCTCAAAGTCTCGCCATTGTTAACGTGTTCACTCATTTTATTTTATTTGGCCGTGATGGCTCAGAAAGAGACTGTTCAACATGATTGAGAAGCCTTTGAGGCATGGTATTTCATTTTGCTGTGATGCATCAAAATTACTAATCAATATGATTGTGACACGTGTCAAATTTATGATCAAATTTTGACATGTGTCACGGTAAAAATATATTAACAAATAATTTAGGAAATTATATAATTCTAAAAAGAAAAAAATTAAAAAAAAGAAAAAAAATACTTCAATTAAAAAAAGAAACTATACTTCAATTAAAAAAAATTAAAACAAAAGTAAATAAAATTTCAGGTTAGCAAAATATACAATCAAGTAATAATCCTAAAAAAGAAATAAAATTTCAGTTAAAGAAAATATACAAATCAAATACTAAATATAGAAGAGGAAAACACTACTAGTTTCTATATAAAGAGTTAAAGTCTCTCATAATTTAGAAATATATTACAAAATTTAATAAAAAACCAAATAAAATAATATAATCAAACTATGCTCTTTTATGAGTAGTTTTGAATTGAAGTTTTCAATCTTATTTTATTTATATTTCTAAGTGTAATAATTTTATTTTCTAACTTTTTGGGTTTTGGCTTTCTTTGAACACTTTATGAAATACCAAATTATAAACAAGCGAGTATGCAGATCCTAATCTAAATTAAAATGATCGCAACACATGTGTGTCAATTTATAAAATTTTGACATATTATAATAAACTCTTTTCAATAAAAAAGAAGTAAAAATATGGTAAAAATATATATATATCTAATTCCAATAAGAGTAGGATAATCTATTCATCAAAGTTTAGGAAAAATAAATATTTAAGTAGCAAAAAAATAGTAAAAATAAATATAGGAATATTAAAATTTAAAACTAAAGTTTAATTGAAGACAAATGAGAATCAAAATACAAAAATTATTACTAGATTTTACTTTGGCGTTTTCAATATTGTTATTTTGTCAACGGTGATCCAATTTTTTCTATTTTTATTTCTTTTTTTTTAACTGAATTTATAATTCATTATTTAAATTTATTATTTTAAAAGATAATAGTTTTCGTAATGTTTGACTAGATTTTTTTTTTTTTTAAACTTAGAACCGGAACTGAATCCGAACCGAACCGAAAATCGAATGGATATCCGAACCGAAACACAATTATATACCCAAAAATATTTGTTGTATTTAGACTTTAAATATCCAAAATTACAATTATAAACTAAATATATTAATTATGTTAAGACTGAAATAACTGAAATACTCGAAATATTTAAAAATGTTAGTTATATTTGTCAAAATTAAATATTTTCTTACAAATTATATTTAGAACTATCTTATTTTTTTATAGGTATTTTGGGCCCAATCGAAGATGCAAGAATCAGCCCACGAAACAGAGAAAACCATTAAAGGCAACTCATACTTACCGTTGCCAAAAGCAACAAAGGCATAAATTAAATTTCCCCCCAGCTCTAGATCCCAAGCTCACAATCCACTTTCAAGCTTTCTTCTTTACTTTCAATCTACACTAAGTGAAGCAGAGGATCGTCCAAGAGGGTAACGATTATATACTTCTCTCTTTTTTAAGGTTTTTCTGAGTCAATCGCATAGACATCTGATGATTCCTTCGTCGATCGAGTCACCATCTTCTGTAACTACATGCTCATTGTTGCTTTCGTTGATTATTTCTGGATTTCCTGATTAATATCTATCGAAATGGGGAATGGATGTGTTGGTGCTTGAAGAAATTATCCTCAATTCGAGTTGTAGAATGTGAAGAAGAACCAGAATTAGTGTTGATTCGCTTAATTAGTGTCGGATTTGAAGGCTTTGTTGATGCGCCATTGATTTGATAGAGGTTTAATTAGTTTCCTATTATTAGATTGTATATATCGGGTTAGTATTGGTTTACTCAATCAAGTGGTTTAGGTTAGGTTAGCTATTTGGTTTACTTGTATATAAACATCTCTTGTAACTCTTTTACAACTAATGAAGGATTTTACAATGATTCTATCAAGAATCTGAAACCTATTATTGTTCACTGATTTTCTGAGTTTCTGATTCTATCGAAATACGGTTTGTGCTGGTGCTTGAAGAACTTGTTCTTATCCTCAATTAGAGTTATAGAATGGGAATACGAACCAGGATTAGTGTTGAATCGCTGAATTTTAGTTTCGGATTTGAAGGTTAATAAGAGGTTTTGTTGATGCGCCATTGATAGAGGTTTAATTAGTTTTCCAGAATTGTTCACTGATTTTCTGGGTTTCTGATAAATTTCTATCGATGTGTGTTGTTGCTTGTTCTTATCCTCAATTAGTGTTGAATCGCTGAATTAGTTTCGGATCTTGATGGTTAATAAGAGGTTTAGCTTCCTGCTGTTCACTGATTCCTAGAGTATACTATACTAAGAACCAGAGTGATTATAAGGGATATATTAGCCTAATTACTTACTTGACCAATTCAACTTTCTTGCAAAGTTTTTTCGATAACTCGTTTCTTCTTCTTGCAATGGCCTCACTGTTTTTTTTTTTTTTCTCCTTATTTTGTTTGCCAGAGAAACTTTAAAGAAGATGGGAACTTCCTCTCTTTTGACGACAGCAGCAACTGTATCAGCCATTGCTGTCATGGCTGCTTCAGGGGCAATGTTGGGGACATTCGCTTCAACAACCGAGCAAAAAGATTACCTCTGGGGTCTTGCTTTCGATGAGGATATCACTCTGGTGATAGACCAAGACGTTGAAGGCGAACCAAACGCGGCTTTCCAAGATGCAAAGCTGTACATGTCCCCAAGGATCTCTCGGACTCTTTCCAGCTACAGTACAGTCTGCATCTGCGGCGGCGGCGGCCGCCGCGACTACATATATTCTTTGGGTGAAGACAGTGTATTCACCGACTCTTTCAATGGGGTCAAGCTCCGTTGGACTTTCCACGAACGCAAGTTTGAAACTGACCAAGAATTAACCTATGTCAAGTGTTACCACCTCACTTTCCCCAAGAGTGCCAATGCCATGGTTCTTGACTCCTACTTAGCCTTTGTCCAACGTGAAGCTGCTTCAACAAGGCAGATGTGAAGGATAAAGAAAGGACTATGTGGTCTTGCGCCATGAGAGGAGATTAACAGTTTCTATGGTAATGAGATTAAACCATTTGATAAAATTTTTGTTTTTGTTTTGTCTCTGTATCTTCTTTTGAATAGTGTTAGAACTTAGAAGTAAACAATCTGATTGACGGTTTAATTCTGTTTGATTTTTCTGGTTTTCAGTTTTATATTATATTATAATTAAACTAAATAAATTACAAAAGAAATAAATAAATTAAACTAAATAGATAGAAAAAAAACGAACCATATTTTGATTAGGAATCTAGAGAAAGGGGATGAGGCCAGTAAAAGGGAACTCGTTCGACATCAACGGTCCAAACTTGGTGTAAAATAAAGTGCAACGTCTCTTTGTGATATCATAAACACCAAAACTATATCCCATAAAATAGATGCAGTTTCCTCTGGGACCACGATACGAGCTAGCTCGGACACAATAAGGCTCACCATATCCAAGAAAGATACAAAAATCTCCAATGTTTTCTGTGTACGACACTACTTTTTGATGTTTTATTGAGGGATGATCCTTTGCTCTAAACACCATGAACTGCCTTGTTCTGGTCGTGACTTGTTCCAACCCTTCCTTTATCTCAAGCTCGTCATTGAAGAACCTGCAAACACATGGCAGACCCATTAATGAATCAAACTTATCTTTTGTTTGTTCGAACATAGAGTTTTTCCTCAAACTCATTTTTTTCCTCATAGAGTTTTTCCTCAAAAGAAAAAAGAAAAGAAGCTCTTATATATATATAACCCATCTTCTGTTAAGTACTAGGAATTAGGCCGGTCCATTTCGGGATGGATTTTCCATCTTGACCCGTAGGCGTTCCAAATTTTCTTTTATATTTCCGATTCCATTCAAATAATTATCCGTTTGAAATTGTTTATTTTATTTAAACAAAAACGGAAAAGAACATGTATGAGATAAAATACCTTATAATAATTAAAACTTTAAAATTTATTTATGATTTTCCGAAATTTTCCAAATTTTTCGAAATTACCCGAAATAATCATCATAAAGTTAAACTTTACCCAAATGTTTGTGAGTTTGAAAAAAATTTTAGATAAGAGAATTTCCCTAACCTTCTAGTTATCCGAACTTCTCATCCCGTTTTTTAACAAAAATCTTTGGTTATTGTTTTTCAATACTTGAATAGTTGAATTGCCCATCCAAAATTCTCCATACTAATTCCTGAAAAGAAAATGCAAGTAGGTAACCTCTCAAAGGGAATCAGTGACAAAGGAACTAATTTACCTGTTTTGATCGCTGTTCCAAAGATATTATGGACCAACGATAAACTTTTTGGAAATAAAAACAATTAATCTTAACTATACTAATCTTTGATCTAAGATATATTTATAAATAAATATTCAAATGATTATATTTAATATTTATAAATCATGTTTTCTTTTGATTTTGGCAGGAAAACACAATTTATCGGTTATTGCAAAAAAACGTAATTTCTGGGTTTTGGCGGACAACGCGATTTTGACGGAAAAACGTGATTTTTACGGGTTTGACGGAAAAACGCGATTTTGCGGTTTTGAAGGGAAAACGTGATTTATCGGTTATTGCGGAACACGTAATTTTTAGGTTTCGGCGGAAAAACGTGATTTCGTTGTTTTGACGGAAAAACGTGATTTCACGATTTTGATGGAAAAATATTATTTTGCGGTTTTGACGAAAAACTTGATTTCTCGGTTATTGCGGAAAAACTCACTTTCAAGATTTTGGCGAGAAAAAGTTTCTAAGAAATGTCCGGAGATACTTTTGGGATGACCCATATCTTTACCAACAATGTGCAGATGGTCTAGTTAGAAGATGTGTGGCTGAAGAAGAAGTGGACGGGATACTTCATGGATGTCACGGTTTGGCCTATGCAGGACACTTTGCAAACTTCAAGACGACTCAAAGGTACTACAAGCTGGATTTTTTGTGGCCAATAATGTTTAAAGACGCACAAACCTTAATCTCAAGGTGCGACTCGTGCCAAAAAATGGGCAACATAAATAAGAGGAACGAGATGTCTCAAAACTTCATTCTCGAAGTTGAAGTATTCGACGTTTGGAGGATCGATTTCATGGGACCGTTCCCACCTTCGTTTGAAAACCAATATATTCTTGTGGCAATCGACTACGTCTCCAAATGGGTAGAAGCAATAGCCAGCCCAACTAATGACGCTAGCGTGGTAATTAAAATGTTCAAAACCATTATCTTCCCGCGGTTTGGAGGGCCTCGAATTGTCATAAGCGATGGAGGATCCCACTTCATCAACAAAATCTTTGCGAATCTATTAACGAAGAATGGGGTAAAGTACAAGGTAGCATCCCCTTATCACCCTCAAACGAGCGGCCAAGTAGATTTTTCCAACAGAAAAATAAAGCCGTTCTTGCAAAAGACGATGGGAGTATACCGAAAAGATTGGCCGGAGAAGCTCGATGATGCACTATGTGCGTATCGCACAACTTTCAAGACACATTTGGGGAAAACACCGTTAAACCTTGTGTATGGAAAAGCATGCCATCTACCCGTCGAGATAGAGTACAAGGCGCAATGGACAATCAAGAAGTTGAACTATGACTTAAAGACGGCTAAAGAGAGGTGTTTGCTTCAAATACATGAGCTAGATCCGAAATCCGGCACAACGCATACAAAAACTCCAAACTCTACAAAGAAATGATGAAAGCCTACCATGACAAGAAGACCATACCACGCTCATTCGCAGCAAATGACCGTGTTCTCCTTTTCAACTCTCGTTTAACACTCTTTCCCGGGAAATTGAGATCGAGATGGTCCGGATCTTTCAATATCAAAAAAGTGAAACCTTATGGAGCTGTCACACTTTGGGGTAAAGATGGGAACTTCTTCACGGTCAATGGCCAACGACTCAAACAATATCTAGATGAGTATGGCGAAGACGTGAGGGAGATAATGTACTTGGCTGACGCATCTAACGGCTAATCCATACCAAACGTCAAGCTAGTGACATTAAAGAAGTGCCTTAATGGGAGGCAACCCATTTGGTATTTTATCTACATCTATTTTTAAATTTTTATTTTCTGCAATAATCTATTCTATTTTGGTTTTGGTTTTACCCTAGCCTCAAGTTTTTAAAGAAAGAAAGCAATGAAGAACGAAAGACAAGCAAAGAGGCGAAGAACGCGACAACAAAGACTTGCCGCGACCGCGATCTCCCCTCGCACGCAAGCCCATCACCGAGCCACAAAACTTGATGGCCGACCAACATCCTTTCAGCGGCAGCTATGACTCCCCCTCGCCCGGAAGAAGAAGAAGAAGAAGAAGAAGAAGAAGAAGAAGAAGAAGAAGAAGAAGAAGAAGAAGAAGAAGAAGAAGAAGAAGAAGAAGAACTTCATTTTATTAAAGATAACAAACGACCAAAATGTGAATGACTTGACGTCATCAGAGAAGAGCCTAACTTGAACCGAGACCATTAAAACTACAACATAAATTTGACAACAGACTTAAACAGAAATAGAGAAGACATCCAACTTATTTGAAACATTCTACACATCTTATTTTTTTGGATATTCTTCGTCTATATGCACCTTACCAATGCGATATATGAGATGAAGCTTAACAATGCTCGAATCAACATTTGTACTTGTTACTGTGAAGATGTTATTGAAAGTGATCTGCACAGTTAAGTGATCGATCGTTGTTACTTGCACACCCTTCAGAATTTTGAGGTTAACCTTTTTATCATAATATTTCTCTGCACAACCAGAAGCATCATGAAATTCAGTAACAACATCATCGACTTCAACATCATCATCATCATCAGAAGAAGCATCATCATCATCATCATCATAAGCAGCAAAAGAACTCTCAGCATCTTCCTTGGATCTTTGATTGGTCGTATTTGAGCAAGTAAATTATGAATGCCCTTTTTCAAATAAGCTCTCCCCACTTTGGCTAGTTTGTTGTGAATCCACCGAAAACATACAATATAAGCCTCATGTGGCTTAGAGTTGCGAATGGCATCTCGGATTTCGTATTTGTATATTTTTGAGATGTTGTTTCTCATATGTTTAGTGAATCTCATGTTTGTCGTTTGAGAGGAGTGAGGTTTTATTATCTTTTTTATATACAAGACTGAGTTGAGAATGGAGCTTTGTGTCCTAATTTATAGAAATAAGTGTGTACCTTCACTCTGTACAAGCTAATACTCCCTCTGTTTCGTTTTGGAATTTTTACACATATTAAGAAAACATATTAAAACTTCACTATAAATGCATCATTTTTTGTAATTAACAATTTCCTATAAATTTAAACCAATAGTAATTCAGGAAATTCAATTAATTCTCTTAAAGTTCACAATTTTTCATCATTAACTAAGAAAAAATGCATTGAAAACTTAAAACAACAATCTTTGTGAAACAAAAATAAAATCCAGAAATACTTTCTTTTAGTAGTAACAAAGGGAGTATATATTTTCTTTTGGCATCTAAGATTGTATACACTTTCTTTGTGTTTTTTTATGTTTCACTTTTATTATGATTTTAGTATATATAATCAAATTCCATGATTAATCAACCAATCATAAAATGTTTTTTTAAGACAATTTAATGTTATTAAATTAATATATCCATATAATTTGTATATGTGAATGATATACATCCACAACAACTTCATTTTAATAAAGATAACAAACGAACAGAAGGTGAATAACTTGATGTCATTAGAGAAGAGCCTCATTTGAACAAAGGCTATTAAAACAAGAACATATATATGAAAACAACTGATTTAAACAGAAATAGAGAAGATATCCAAGCTTATTTGAAACATTCTACACATCTTGCTTTTTTAGAATATTCTTGGTCGATATGCACCTTACCAACACGATCTATGAGATGCAGCTTAACATTGCTCGAATCAACATTTGTACTTGTTACTGTGAAGATGCCATCGAAAGTTACATGCACAGTTGACTGATCGATCGTTGTTATTTCACACCCTTCATACTTTTGAGTGTAACCTTTTTATCATAATATTATATGCACGGCCGAGCAACAGTAGCATCGACTTCATCATCATCATCATCATCATCATCATCTTCATAATCATAATCATCATTATCATCATCATCGACATCATAATTATCATAAGCAGCAAAAGAACTCCCAAAATCTTCCTTTGAAGCTTTAATTGCTCGTGTTTGAGCAAGTAAACTCTGAATTTCCTTTTTCAAATCAGCTCTCTCCGCTTTAACTACCTTTTGTGCATCCACCGAAGACCTACAATATAAGCCTCTTGTGGCTAAGAATTGCGAATGGTATCACGGATTCCATATTAGTATATTTTTGGGATGTTGTTTCTCATTTGTTTAGTGAATCTCATGTTTGTTGTTTGAGAGAGCAGTGAGGTTTTATTATCTTTTAATATGCAAGACTGAGTTGAGGGTGGAGTTTTGTGTCTTAATTTATAGAAATGAGTATGTACCTTCATTCTCTACGAACTAATATATATTTTCTTTTGGCATCCAATATTGTATACATTTTCTTTTGTATTTTATTATGTTTCACTTTTGTTATAATTTTAGTATATATAATAAAATTGCATGATTAATCAACCAATAATAAAATGTTTTTTTAAGACAATTTAATGTAATTGAATTAATTATATTTATACAATTTGTATTCGTAAATGACATACACACACAACAACTTCATTTTATTAAAAATAACAATCGGACATAAGGTGAATAACTTGGCGTCATCAGAGAAGAGCCTAACTTTAACCGAGGCCATTAAAACTAGAACATAGACTTGGAAACAACTGACTTAAACAGAAATAGATAAGATATCCTAACTTATTTGAAACATTATACACATCTTACTTTTTCGGATATTTTTCGTCGATATGCACCGTAGCAACACTATCTATGAGATCCAGCTTAACAGTGCTCGAATCAACATTCGTACTCGTTACTGTGAAGATACCCTTGTAAGTGATATGCACAGTTCAGTGATTGATCGTTGTTACTTGCACACCCTTCAAACTTTTGATAGTAACCTTTTTTATCATAATATTTCTCTTCACGACCCGAAACACCAGGGAATTCAGCAAGAATAGCATCAACTTCATCATTATCATCATCATCATCAGCAGAAGAAGAAGAAGAAGAAGAAGACGCATTATCATCATCATCATCATAAGCAGCAGAAGAACTCCTAGCATCTTACCTTGGAGCTTTGATTGCTCGTATTTGACCAAGAAACTCTGAATGTACTTTTTCAAATTAGCTCTTTCCACTTTGACTAGCTTATTACGAATCCACTGAAGACCTACAATATCAGCCTCGTGTGGTTTAAAGTTGCGAATAGCAGCCTGGATTCCGCGTTTGTACATTTTCGGGATGTCGTTTCTCATATGTTTAGTGAATCTCATGTTTGTCTTTTGAGAGAGGAGTGTTTTTTTTTCTTTTAATATGCAAAGAAAAATTCTCTTAGTTTAATCTTAATCTAAAAAAAAAAATTCTCCATAGAAATCATAACTTTCACCCAAATTAAAGAAAATTAAGAATTAAAAATAAGTATTATACACATATTATTTTTATAGTGTTTTATTATTAATTTGATTGAACTAATAATTTTATATTTTCTTATAATAATATGGTTTTGATATTTTTTTATAATTATATAATAGGTTTATATCTTTAATATATTGTTTAACCGTTATTGTATCCGCAAGTCAACTAGTCATAAGTATTCCGCAAACGCACTCGTTTCCAACCGCTATGCTAATCATACAAACCGATCAATAACGTTATTCACCGTAATCATCCGCTTCCGCAAACTCTCATTTACCCGCAACGGCAATCGTTACGTTTGTACTCGTCAAGCTATCACACTTTAGCTCTAATTGGTGACCATTAGAGGAACAATAGGAAATGAAAAGGAAAAGAATGAAGAGGAACAAAAAAATCAAACATTCTTGTAAACTGCTCTGCATACTCATCACTGATGATATGTAACATAATCTGTCTTGCACTATGACATTTTGTTTTAGTAACCTGAAGGCCATTAAGAAACAACATCTGCACTATTTGGGCAGCAGACAATTTCGGATTACTCCTAAACTCATCCAAAAAATCTGCAGCGATCTTCGGTCCGCTATAGTGTTCCACAGTCCTATAGGATAGCAGTTGTGGATTCCATGGTAAGATCTCACAACCATATTGTATGATCGACTGTTTATTGATGCATATAATCTCTACTTTCAAGAATCTTGAACACACACTGCTGCTACTTTCTTCCTTTCAGATTTCTCAAATTTTATATTCACCTTCTCTCTTACACTTCTCTTTCGACACAAATTTTTGGCCTACATAAAACTCTATTTTAGCACTATCATCATCGTCATCACTCTCAACATAATCATCACGGTAAAAGTTAGGCATATCACCATCACCCTCAAGTTCCTCATCTTTTTCCCTTTTCCCAATAAGAACATCATCTAAATAAGGATCATAAGCCCTAACACAATATAAATTTAATCTATCGAACTCATGTGAAGAAGTAATCATTATTGCAACATCACTATCACTATCTGAATCCTTACGATTCTGTCCTACTACTCCTTCTATGAAGTGAGAAAACTTATTCATATTTTTGTGAAAACCATCATCTGAAACCATGTTAACCAACATTTCTAAACTCGGTTCTTCAAAATCAACCCTACAACATCTCGTCTCACCACCATTGTATGAGCCATCTTCTGCCCAGTAGCCCCCCACATGTAATCGGAAGAAACTCGTCCTACGTAGAAATCAAATTTTGTTATGAACTAGCCGATTTTTTTGTTAACAAAACGAAACCACAAACTCAACACATCTATTGAAATTGAAACAGAAGGAGTAAAAATCAACAAAACACAGTTACCTTGTCATCTTGCAAGATCCAGCCGCATCCAATCTCTCCCAATCAACTTCGCCGGATTCCTAAAATCCTAAAATCCTAAACTCGTTCTCCCAATTCGCTGGATTTTTTCTTGAAATTGAAGTAATCGACTGAAAAAATAAGTCTCAATCTTTCCTAATCGACTTTGAAACCACATAAACTTCACAAAATCTCACTTTGAGAAACTAGGGTTTGTCGATTTAGGTTTTAGTTTGGAAATTTTGGAGCGTCGATGAATTTGAGGATTTAAGAATCGTGTTTTCGAAATCCCTGGCGTTTTAATTACAAATCGTGTTGTTTTACTGTAAAAAAAACATGTCGTTTTAGCTGATTCAAAACACATCGTTTAATTTTAACAGTGTCCCGTTCTGTTTTGACAACACTGTAGACAGAGGGGGATCGACATTAACAGAGTTTAACGTGAGGGGTTTTATCATTACATTAATAATTGAGGGGTTTTATTATGATTCATCTTTAGTTGAGGGGTTTTATTACTAAAACCCCAAATAAGAATGAATGAGAATGAAATGCATTGAAAGAAAAAATAAATATTTCTTGTTCGTCCCCAAATTTGATAAGAAATACTTTTAATCTATAATTCTTTTTAGAATAAGAAATGAGAAGGGATGATTTGGAAAAAAATCTACTATATGAAAGAGGAAGGGCACTCCCGTGCTTCTGTCACGTCATCACACAAGAGCATGCCACATGTCCTTCATTATTTAATTTTTAAAAATTTGTTTCACTTATACATTAAATGCAAACTAACAAATATTTTAATACCCTTACATCCAAGGGGATTCAAACCCACATTCCTCTAAATAATAATCAACAGCTTTATCCATTATGCCATGAGTGCTCCTTGACAAAGTTTGAGTAGTTAACTATAATAATAGTGAAAGACATATAAAAACTATGATAATCTAATACACACTACAATTTTAAAAATCACATAACAAAATAAATCAAAAGGAAAAATAATAGAATTAAAGAATAAAAAACCTTCAAATGAACACCGTAGGTAACTGCAACTTATATAAAAACTAGATTATATACAACATATATGTAATTAATGATAAATAAAATCTTATTCACAAAACCCAAAACCAAAAAAAAACATTCAACTTAATTTTTGTTTTTAGAATTAGTGTTTCAATTTATCTTTTCTTAAATTGAAGTTAATGTGATTTACTTTTCTTCTTTTTTTTACTGAATTTGAATTTTATTAAGCTCAAAAGAGGGTAAAAATAATGTTGTCAAACAAAACAAGGCTAATGCTAAACTAATGAAACATCAAATAGGCCTTAGAGATCAGCCCAAATACTTAAAACCTCGCCAAAGAAACAAAGTAAGCGACTTAAACTAGAGAGATTCGATCATCACTGCATAGTGAGATCTTTCTCTTTCTCTTTCTCAAACAAATCCTTCAGCCATCTGGGTTCTCCATGAGCTACATACGAATGCAATATGTTATCCGAGACCACACTTTTTGCAATTTCAGCTGCACCTTGATTGCATTTTGGGTCTTCAAATAAAATATCCTAGCCATTCTTATTTTCTGTGAATCAAAGCAGTGTCACTCTCTCGGTTTATTTACTTTTGTTTTTAGTTTCCTTTCCTTAATTAATAACATACTAATACTCATTTATATATTAAAATCTAACTACTCATAGATATAAATTTTACCTATTTAATATATTATAACCGCGACATGTGTCAAAATCTGACCGATTCACTTACCATGTGTCGCGATCATATTAATTACTAATTTAAACGCATCCTAACGTTATATGATAAAAAGATATAGACTAAACATAATTATAAACAATATCAATTTTTACTTTCTTATTATTTCAGATTAAATTGTGTTTTATGTTATGTATTTAATAAATGTCAATTATTACGGTATAAGAAATAATAAATAACATTTTCAACACAAAATAAATCATTGAAATGAATAAATAAATAACACATTCACAAATAAAAAATTATCATCTACTATATAATAGATGAAGCAGACTCTCTAGAGGATGACACATCAGCTTCTTTTTATTAGTGAAACTCAACTTTATTTTTTCAATGTAAAAAGTATATAAACAATTAATTTTTATTTTTAAAAATAACAAGTAATATAAATAAATATCAACATATATGGAATTACCTATACATAAAATTATTAAATTAAAATTGAACTATTTAAAAAGTATAAAAGTAGATGAAGTTCAAATTAATTTAAAAACATAATAAGTATATGAATCGTATATATTTCATAATTTAAAAAATATGATTATATTTTTTTGAGAGATTTAATTCTTATTTTCAAATAAATTAGGATAATTAATTAAACTTTGGCACAAGTGAAAAACAATTACGATATTTAATAAATTAAAAACTTAACTCCAAACTATAAAATCGTAAGACACAATAAAATATTCAATAAAAAATCGAGAAGATAAAAGTTTAGATAAAACAATATAGAGAAGAAGAAAAAAATAAAAAAGAAGAAGAATGGATACAAAATTATATAAAATTTTGAAACATGAAAAAGACATGGATTCAATGAAAGATATATAAAAGAAATCCTCAAAATGATAAAGTGAAAAAACTAAAATTATTATAATATTAAGATTTATACAAATGAAAAGAGTATTAAAATTAAAAAATAAATAAAAATTTGTAAAATAATGTACGAAATAGATTAAAAAGATCATCAAGATAAAAAGGTAGAAAATAAAATTCTTAAAAACTAAGATAAAATCAATAGTCAAAATATAGAAAGAAAAATATTTTATTTAAAACTGAAATTAAAATAAAAACCTGCGCATCGTGCGGGTTCTCTCCTAGTATTACTAATAAATGGTAAAAAAATTAAAGAATGAAGAGAAATTTATTATTACTCCTCATTGATTTGGTTACGAGGCAGTTAGAGCCTTTGTGCTTTGGTTCAATTTAATTCAGTTTATTTGGCATATAGAGATTGACACCGTTCCAGATACAAATAGAATCGGGTTAAGTTCTGGTATAAATAATCTAAGTGTTCTGTCCGGTTCAGATAGTTTGCATGTCTTTTAAATTGCATCGTTAACTGCTAAAATCGCTATGTTATTTTTTAGGATTTGTTAAGTATAATGTAGAATGTAGATGGAACCGTCGACATAATCAAGTCTTTTGTGGTTTAAACGCAGCGGTTGCGGTTGCGGTTGCGGAAGTTTGCGGTTAACAGTGTTATTTAGCGGTTTGTACGACTGTCACAACAGTTGGAAACAGATGCATTTGCGGGATATTTACGACTGATTAACTTGCGGGTGTAGTAGCGGTTAAACAATAAATTAACAATATAAACATATTTTATATCTATAAAAAAACCATATTATTATAAAAAAAACTATAAAATTATTAATTAAACATAATTAATTATAAAAATTATAAAAATAGTATGTGTATAATACTTACGTTTATTTCTTAATTTTTTTTAATTTGGATGAAAGTTATGATTTCAATAGAGAAATTGTTTTTTTTGTATGGAGATATTAGATGAAAAGAATTTTAGTTGTTATATATATACACATTAGTGATGGAAATAAAATTTATCAAAATAATTAGAGTTTATAAATTTTATACGTACATATAAAACTATGAAAGATTGTTAATGAATATTATTTAAAAAAGTGTCAAATTTATTTATTAATTTGTAATTATAATATTCAATTTTTTTTTAAATTCTTATATATTTATCTTGATTTTAAATAAATTTTGTGTTTTTTAATTTTTAATTTTTTTAATTATCCACGCGCAACCGCAAACACGTGATTGTTGTCAACTGCTAACAACCACTACCATCCGCAAAAGCTGCGTTTACGGGTATTAGCGAGAGAACCAATATAGGCTACTTAAAATCTGGAAACCAACATAAAAACGAACTAATGTTCAAAACAAAAAAAAACATAAAAACGAACAAAGGAACCGATGACACTACTAGAGAAAATATAAAAACTATAACTGAATTCAGAGAAATTCAGCTGAATTTTTTACATGTCACCAGTTGAAAGATGGTGGAAATTCTGTCGACAAGATTTTTTCACCTTTTTGTGGAAAAATATTGTGGAATGTTGATGTGTAACATGTGTTAACGTATTAAAGAAAAACAATATATCTTTCAATTTTTTAATGTGATATTTTTATGTGCAATGCATAATTTTTTTTTCTTGGGAATAATAAAGCTAAAAGATACGGAAAAAAAAATAAAGCCAAAAGACTTTTAGAAGAATTTGGTTGAATTAAGAAATTTAATTGAATCCCCTGGATTCGGATCGGTTTTAGATATTCGAATTATCCAAAATTTATGCAAAATATCTAAAATACATTTTAGATTTTTGGGTATTTCAGTTATTTAGTTGGCAAAATTTATTTATTTTGACAAACATAACTATAGATTTTTGAGTATTTTAGTTATTTTGATCTAAACATAACTAATATATTTGGTTTATCATTGTAATTTTTTTTCGTTTCTGGTAAATTTTAATATAACTAGTATTTTTAGGTACATAATTATATTTCAGATATTTTAGATACCCATTAGATTCTCGGTTTGGTTCCAGTTAGGTTCTTGCTATTTCAGTTCTTGATTTTGTTTTTTGCATTTTTATGTTGTTTAATACATTAATAATATATTAAAACAGTTTTATTTATTTTTACATATTTATTATCTTAATTCATATTTTTAATTATTTTTAAATAAATTTTTTCAACAATCCTGCAATTTTTCTGTTACCATTTGGCCTTAACTGGTGTCGGCAGAATTGTGTAATTGAACTTAATAGTGGCTGAAAAAAATGTATACCAGTTGAGAAAAATGGCGGAATTGAAGAATTTGACAATCAATTGGTTTTTGGTTTTTGGTGCATTTTATTTATTTAACTTTATTTTTTATGGGTTATACATGGATTGAATATTTCAGTTATATGAAAAAAATATTTATTTTATTTTAGGTATTCGCCTTATAAATCATATTACAGGTTTTATTAGTGATAATAACTGTATAAGAAGGGTGTCAGATTTTATCCGAGTGAATTTGTATGGTACTTTGTTTGAGCGAATGACTGTTATGATCTAAATTTTTTTTTTCTTTTTTTGAACTTTGTTGGGATCTAAGTTTCACATAGTAATTTCAACTCTTACTAATATATTTTTATTTCTCTACATGACAAAATCTACTAAAAATAAATGCGATGGAAGAGTGTTTTCCGATGACTGTCTGACACAAATCAGTTAACAATTAAAGAATTTTTAAAGACTCAAAAATAACTGTTAATTTTAAATAAATAAAAAATTCTTTGTTATTTTTAAAATAGATTATTATAACTTTATAAATTTTACATTGAAATTTATAACATGATAAGTAAATACTGAAGTGGAAATTTTAAACTCTTGGCAATATATTTTATTTATTTCGTAACCATTTAGACCATTTAGCTTATAAATATTTTTAGTTATTCAGTTAGATTCCTCGGTTACCATTTGAATTTATAGATATTCAGGCAGATTCTGCCAAAAAGCACAAAAAAATTCAGGTAGATTCCACGTTCAGCAAAATTTATATGTTACCATTTGGACCCTTGATTTCTAAATCAAGCAACATCGTCGACCATCAAAAGTCCATTAACAAAAGATTTGGCCTTCTCCTTGTCCAGTTCCACTTTGAGATCTGACATCATCAACTCAAGATTCTTGATACGTTCCTCGTGTTGTTGGACACGAGACATATCAGCATCATCTGATTTCTTTCTCTCCAAGGTAACCATCTTCAAGCCTAATTCAATCATCAAACCTAGATTCTTGACACGTTCATCAAGTACATGGAAGCGAAATCCATCAGCATCATATGATTTATTTATCTCCGAAGAGATCTCCTCGAGCTTTGAATTCAAACAGTCGATCTTGAAGCCAGATTCCATCAGTTCAAGATTCTTGATGCGTTCCTCGAGTTGTTGGACCCGAGACCAATCCGCATCATCTTCTTTCTTCTTCTTCAAGGAAACTTCATCAAGCTTTGACTTCAAACAATCAATCTTGAAGCCAGATTCCATCAGTTCAAGATTCTTGATGTGTTCCTCGAGTTGTTGGACCCGAGACCAATCAGCATCATCTTCTTTCTTCCTCTTAAAGGAAACTTCATCAAGCTTTGACTGCAAACAGTCAATCTTGAAGACAGATTCCATCAGTTCAAGATTCTTGATGAGTTCCTCGAGTTGTTGTACCCGGGACCAATCAGCATCATCTTCTTTCTTCCTCTTCAAGGAAACTTCATCAATCTTTGACTTCAAACAGTGAAGCTTAAAGCCAGATTCCATCAGTTCAATATTCTTGATGCGTTCTTCGAGTTGTTGGACCCGAGACCAATCAGCATCATCTTCTTTCTTCCTATTCAAGGAAACTTCATCAAGCTTTGACTTCAAACAGTCAATCTTGACGCCAGTTTCCATCAGTTCAAGATTCTTGATGCGTTCTTCGAGTTGTTGGACCCGAGACCAATCAACATCATCTTCTTTCTTCCTCTTCAAGGAATATTCATCTAGCTTTGACTTCAACCAGTCCAGCTTGAATCCTACTTCCGCAAGCTCACTTAACTTGCTGCAAGCGTTGCGTAGCACATTCTTGTATTCTGTCTTAACCACGCGCTCCGCGAATATATTTTTCACTGAAGTAAGCTGCCAATGGAAACGTGTCTTTGTTACTCAGCGCCATAAAGCAAGTAGTTTATTCAAAAAAGAAAATAAGAAACATATACAGTATATCCTTTTAAACTTACCGTAGAAGCAAAGGAATGAAAACCATTGATATCCACAGTTTCCTTCTTCTCCGATACATCCACGCCTTCTCCATCAACAATTTCCAAAATGTTAATGTAGACTTCAATGATAAGTCTGACTTTTTCCTGAATTTTGCTTCGAGGCAAGGTCTTTCGGAAACCCCATGCTGGATTCTCAGCGCAAAAGGCGTCTGCTTGTCCAACTACGGAATATAAACAAAAAACGACAAAAAACTTATAATTAAGTTATAAGTTATAACTTCTTCATCCAAAAAAAAGTTATAACTTCTTCATCCATATGACATGCTAATGCATAGTTGCTAGTTGCTATACCTCTTCAAGATTCAAACATGAGTTTAGGCGTATTGCATATTGCAACAGTGTTCTATATAACCTCAATTCAAACATCCAAGAGACTCTTGGTTTCTCCCTATATATTCTTTTTTCGTTCTTTACATTTTCTTGGAACCAATAGGTGCGCTCTCTAGTCTCTAGTGCATAACCTTTTGTAAATTCCAAATTTGGTTCGTTAATTACGGTAGAGCTCTTTCTCGGATTGATTTAACACAACGAAGTAAGATTTAACACTCCTTTTCCATCCAGTTCGCAATAATATAGGATTTGCAACGACCAGGTACAAAGACATGTGATCACCATTAAGAGGCTCTCCCTTGGGAACAAACGTTGAGATACCTGAAAGAATATAAAACAAAGATTCAGGTACAAAATACAGTCAAATAATCAATCTTTTAGAGTTTAACAAAGAAAAAAATTGAAGTTCCGATTCTTCTCGTTTTACCATTCGCATCCACCATCCACGAACACCTCAGACGCTATGCCAAGTTCCTTCTCCGAGAAGTTATCTATCTCAAACCTGAAACTCGGCTTTTGATTCCACATATTTGATCAAAACGTTTCCGTAGATTTTGTTATTTCGAGCAAAGATAGAGATTTTGAGAAACTTTTGTTTGATAATGATACAAAAGTTATTGTCTCCTAGGGCGACAAACAGGGCGACTAGGGTTTTGAAGTTTCCGCCGCAAGGCAGGAGTGAGAAGCCGATGTCGGCGTCGGAAAAGGAGGCTCCGCCTCTTTCGCCGGTGGTGGGAGATCCATCTCTGAACCAGAGTAAGGGTACACAGTTGGAAAAGAAAGTTCCGTGGGTTAATGTGGTAAAGAATAAGCCGTCACTTTCAACACATACTGTTCAAGTTCAAGTCGTTGATGGGCCTCCACGGTGGAGATACCGGATGAGCTCATAAAAAAATTCTGTGCCGCTATGGGAGGACTTTATGGAAGAGAAATTTCTTGCTCCAGCCCCTCATGTAGCAAAAATTCATGTGATAGTTAATAAGATATGGCCTTTGGGAGATAAAACAATTCAGGTAGATATGTTCTCGGCGAATGAAACAACGGTGAAATTTCGAATCAAAGATGCTCAAACAAGGAACAGAATCCTGCGGAGAGGTATGTGGAATATTGCAGATATTCCTATGATCGTTTCCATGTGGTCACCCATAGCAGAGGAGGAAGAACAGCAAATCAAAACCATGCCGATGTGGAAAACGCTGAAAAATGTTCCCCACAGGATGTTTTCATGGGATGGACTTGGTTTTATCGCAAGTTCGGTAGGTAAACCAGTCCGTCTGCACCCGGAAACAGAACTATGCTCAAATTTTGAGGAAGCAAAAGTGTTTGTAGAAGCAAACATTACGAAAGAGCTCCCTAAAGTCTACCGGTTCAAGTCGGCTATGTGAATAGACGCTGAAGTGGAATTTGTCTATCCTTGGCTGCCACCTAGGTGTTCGGGATGTTCAAAATGGGGTCATTTGGAAAAGGATTGTGCAACAAAGGAAGTAAAAAAAAACCAGTCTAATAACGGGGGAGACACAGGTCGTGGTCATGGAGACACAAAATGTGGTCTTGGAGGAAAAGACAGATAAGCAGGAAAACTTGGATCAGGGGATTGTAATCGCTGCTAAACCAAAAGAGGGGGAACAAGTAAACGTGGATATAATGATGGACATTAGCCATGTGGCATCTACTCCGGAAGAGGAGATGGGAGGTATGGCCAATGACGATAACGAGGAAGGAAGCTGGTCGAAAGTATCTCCAAATAAAGCTAGTAGGTCTAGTGAGAAAAAAGCTGCAGCCAGTAAAGAAGTGGGGACTCCATCGAGATTTGCTATCTTAAACTCGAACATACCCGAATTTGACATAGAAGGAGATCTGGAGAAGGCTGTTGAAACTAGTAAAGAAAAGGAGGAAACAGAGAGTGAGGAGGAAACAGAGGAAGTTGAGGAGGGGGAGTTTCTTTCTACTGTGTTAGAAAAGGAGCCACAAATCCAAGAGGATAGGACTCTCAGGAAACTTTTACCCAGACAAAAGAAGGGGATCAATAACAAAAATTCATACTCTTTAGCTTCGACTACTAAGGATATTTCTAGTGGTTTAGGCAAAAAGAGAACCTTTCGCAAGAAATAATATTTATGTCGGGCTTCTTTTGGAATGTTCGGGGTCTAAACAAATCAACAAAGCATTCCATAATAAAGAAGTGGATTGGTGAAGGCAGTTTTCAGTTTGGATGTGTGATAGAGACAAGAGTAAAGGAAGGGAAGTTTCAGAGGATTGGTGACAAGATTTTTAATGGTTGGTCGATTCTAACAAATTACGAGTACAATCGTCTTGGTCGTATTTGGGTAGTTTGGAAGAATGCAGTTAGGCTCACTCCTTTTTTCAAGAGTGGGCAGTTAATTACTTGTTCGGTGAACTTGGCGGATTTGGAAGATGAATTTTCTGTTCCTTCGTCTACGCTTCAAACTTCATGGAAGATCGAAAGGATTTATGGCGAGACCTGATTCATCACCAGGACTCCCCGATAATCAGGAGTAAGTCGTGGATCATTCTTGTGGATTTTAATGAGATTCTTGATATAGAGGAGCATTCAGGTTTCGAAACTTCCCCAATGATTACACCGGATATGAGAGATTTTCAACATGTGATGAATTACTGCTCTCTCTCTCAGATATGGCATATCATGGTCCATTATTCACCTCGAACAATAAAAGGGAGAATGATCTGATATCGAAGAAACTTGATAGAGTTTTGGTGAATGATAAGTGGAGGCAGGTTTTTTCCCAGTCCTACAATGTCTTTAAAGCAGGTGGGTGCTCGGATCACCTTCGAAGTCGCTTTCATTTGAGCCCTATGGTTGAACGTACTCGCAAACCCTTTAAGTTTGTGAATGTAATCGCGGAATTGGAGGATTTTAAACCAACAGTGGAGAACTATTGGAAGGAAACAGAGCATATATCTCTATCTACCTCTTCTCTTTTCCGGTTTTCAAAGAAGCTTAAACAATTAAAGCCTCTGATTCGCAACTTGGCAAAGGAAAAGTTGGGAAACCTTGTCAAGAAAGCACAGGAAGCGTACAAAACGTTATGTGAGAAGCAAGAAGCCAACTTAAATAACCCGTCGCAGCAAGCTATGGAGGAGGAGAAGATAGCTTACCAGCGATGGGATAGGGTGGCAGATTTGGAAGAGAAATTCCTGAAACAAAAATCTAAACTCCGTTGGTTGAAGATTAGAGATAAGAATAATAACACTTATCACCGAGCGATAAGTACCCGCGCAGCAAAAAACTCTATTAGAGAAATAAGGTGCTCGGATGGAACAGTGGTCTCAAGTGGGGAGGAGATAAAAGCAGAGGCCGAGAGGTTTTTTAAAGACTTTCTTCAATTGATTCCAGAGGGGTTTGAGGGGGAAACAGTTGAAAATCTGCAGGTTTTGTTACTGTACCGATGCTCAAATGAGGAGCAGGCAATGCTCATGAGTGAAGTTACACCTGAGAAAATTAAAAAGTCTTATTTGCGATGCCAAGGGACAAATCACTGGGGCCTGATGGATACACAGTTGAATTCTACAAGGCTGCGTGGGAGATTATTGGTGAGGAATTTGTTATTTCAATCCAATCCTTCTTCGCAACATGGTTTTTACCGAAAAGTATAAATTCAATAATTCTTGCTCTTATTTCCAAGAAGACAGAGGCGATAGAGATGAAAGACTATCGACCAATTTCTTGTCGAAACACGGGCCTAACTCACCTAAGTTTCGCAGACGATATTATGGTTCTAACGGATGGAAATGTGAGATCGGTGGAAGGAATTGTAAAATTTTTTGCTGAGTTAGAAAAAATTTCAGGTTTGAAAATCAGCATGGAGAAGACGACGATGTTTCTTGCGGGGGGTAACAGAAGGGATTCGTCAAGCGATGATAAATCAGCTCCCTTTTGAAGTGGGAACTCTCCCAGTAAGATACTTAGGTTTGCCTCTGGTTACAAAATGTTTGGCGGCTGGGGACTACTTGCCCTTAATAGAACAAGTCCGTACTCGCATTGGATCTTGGACCTCGAGATATCTTTCCTATGCAGGGAGACTGTGCCTGATCAGCTCCGTGTTATGGAGTATATCGAACTTCTGGATGGCGGCTTTCCGACTACCTCGATAATGCATCGGGGAACTGGATAAGATCTGCTCGGCGTTTCTGTGGTCTGGACCTGACCTAAATCCCAGGAAAGCTAAACTTGCGTGGGTAGATGTTTGTACACCGAAAAGCGAAGGGGGTTTGGGATTACAGTCCCTAAAAGAGGCAAATGAGGTATGTTGTTTGAAGCTGTTATGGAGAATCGCCTCAAACCAGCCATCGCTTTGGGTTAAATGGATCAAAACCAACATGCTGAAACAGGATTCTCTCAGGTCTGTCAAAGAGAATGCTAATAAGGGGTCTTGGATGTGGCGTAAACTTCTCAAATATCGCCAAGTTGCAAGAAATTTATGCGCAATTGAAGTAAGGAATGGGGAAACTACTTCTTTTTGGTACGACAAATGGTCAGAGTTCGGTTGTTTGATGGACACTCTGCGGCCGAGAGGTATAATAGATCTGGGAATCAACGTGACGGCAACAGTTGCAGAAGCTTGCCGCACACGGCGAAGACGGAGACACCGTGTGACGATATTAAACAACGTGGAGACAACTCTGGCTGAAACAGAGCAACGGCTAGTACCGGACTTGGTGGATGTTGTTAAGTGGCGAGGTAACGGGGATAAATTCAAGCCATCTTTCACAACAAGAGACACATGGAACCACATTCGGACAACAACGAGTAAAGTCAATTGGCATAAAGGAGTTTGGTTCACCCACGCGACACCAAAATACTCCTTTTGCACTTGGCTTGCGATGCATAATCGTCTTTCTACAGGAGATCGCATGAGTGGATGGAGTACGGGAACCAATTCATCTTGTGTTTTCTGCTCGATCCCCATGGAAATAAGGGATCATTTATTTTTCTCTTGCAGATATTCCTCTGAAATCTGGTCAGCTCTTGCAAAGAACATGTTCAACAATCTTTTCACCACATATTGGCTGGTGATAGTCAATCTCCTCAACGAAAAAGGTCTTAACCGCATTCATGGGTTTCTGAGAAAATATGTCTTCCAAACAGCGGTTCATACTATTTGGCGTGAACGCAATGCTAGAAGACATGGCGAATAACCTACACCACTTTCTCGACTAATCAGCTTCATCGACAAGCAAGTACGGAATCGCCTTTCATACATTCGCAGCGCAGGCGATCGGAGATATGATGATGGACTCCAAGCTTGGTTTGCCATTTTACCTTAAGTTTCAAATGTAATGTTTCTTTAATTTCTCTTGACAACTCAAAGCACTGAGGCATTTCTAAGTACAAAAGATGTTTTTCTTTGAATTAATTTAACATATTATTCAAAAAAAAAAAAGATAATGATACTTTCACACCAAAAAAAAAAAATCTTCTGTTTATAGAGGCAAAAAAAAACTTTTTCCTAAACCCTAGCTCAATAGGAATACTCAAAATACATAAATTAATTAATTAAACTTTTTTTTGCCGGCAACTTTATTTTTTTTTAAAAAGCCCACTAGGCAGAAGACAGTGATACAAAGATGCAGCCCAATACAACCCAATATGTAATGGAACAAAACTTGTTACAATTAAAACACGCACATCACACGTGTAGGTTATTGGAACCAACTTAAGCTACGTGGAACTTGAAGAACTTTTTTTTTTTTTATATACCCTATCGGCTATCCGGTTAGCCCCGGGAGGAACACACCGAAGTGCTACAAGAACGGACTGATATGCCTGTGGTTCAACAGTTCAACAGACACCATGAGCTGAGACAATGGGCCATGAGATCCATGAGATCCAAAGAGCAACCGCACTGCCTGATCCGAGTTGAAATGCCTTCCGACTATATGCCGTCGGGTATCCCGTCGTGAGCCGATCTCTTGGCTTCAATCGCCGGCGAGGCTTTACCTCCCAACACCACCGTAAGCTTCAATATTCAACACCGATTTCACTGAGCTACACCGTTCTAACCAATGAACCACATAACCAGTTTAATCAAAATAATCACAAACCTATTTGAGCTACACCGTTCATTATCTTGGACGAAAGTTGTGTGGTTCATTAGTTAGAACGGTGTAGCTCACATAGGCTTGTGATTATTTTGATTTTGTTACTATCTAAGAGATCATTGTTGTAGGAGATATCTTTTCTTGTGACGTTTAACCGATTTGAATGTTCTTGTTTTGTTGTGTTTTTGTTTACGTTTTAATGTTTAGGCCTGGACTTTTATGGAATAAAGTTGGGAGAGTGCCTGAAGGTGGTCTTGCCCCAGGTTGTACGCTATCTTCATGATTTTATTGTTTTGTCATTCTTTCTTTGTGTGTCCAACATTTCAGTTTATCCAATGCTTGTGTTGTGTTATCATATGTTTCTTAAACATTGTAGAAATTAATATATATGGTTGCTGTTTTGTAGGTTCCTTGATTTTGATTGGTGGTGACCCTGGTATTGGCTTACACTGGCCAGAGTATGTATGTTCTGAATAGACGACAGTGCTGACCCATATGTGCTTAGTCGACCTTGAAGCAAAGTATTGTAGTTCTTGTTTTTTTTATTTATTTTTTTTGATCAACTTGTAGTTCTTGTTTAAAACTTTGATTTTTTTTGTCTATATTTAGGCGTTGTGTGTGCCTGGCTCAACTGTTCAAAAGCATGTCAATGAGCTGAAATAATTTTAGTGAGTGCTACTACTTACATTTTCCTTTTTTGTTGTCCAATAACAAAATACATTTGGTACATGCCCACTCTTCTTTTTTCCTTTTTATATTAATGTTTTGGCTTATCATTTGGCAACCAGCAAACTCATCCTTAAAAAAAAACTATTTTTCTAACTGTCCCTAATCAAAAAAATCACTCCTGGTGATTGAAGGAATGTATGGTCTAGTTATGCGGCAGCATTCTTCACTGGTGCATTTCTCGGCTTACGCTTCCTAACAAAGTCGTTTTCAATTGTGTTTGTTGTTCTTAATACGATTTGGTCACTGTAAGTTCATTGTAACCGCTCCTCCTCTCGCTCCTCCCACTGTATGATTTGTAGATGTAATTTGGATTTTCGATCCTAGATTATCTTTTTTTTAAACAATAATCAGAACCAATCGTTAGAAATAATAAAGCTTCTTTGGGATCAAATTGGGAAAAAATTCAAAGTTAAAGTACTTTTAAGTTGACTCTGATACATGATAATACTAGCTAGTTAGTATTGGATTGTGGAATTTTTTTAATTGTTAGCATTGAATTTTGTACCCAGGTGTGGTATTTGGAGTTTAATTCAGGAGATGCTTACTAGGCACAAAAATCTGCATTAAGTGAGTTCGATTACGAAAATTTTCCATAATTATTTTGTATTTTTGATTTGATATCAATAAAATAATTTTGTCAAAAAATCAGATTTTTGGGTTTTCAATTAATGAAACCAATTGAATTACAATTTTTAGTTTCTTTTGAATTTAAGTATTTTTTTGTTTGGTTCGATTTTGTTTTGTTGTGTATTTATGATTTTTTTCCCACCATACAATGTGGAGAAGCATTGAATTTGGTATTTATCCATCCGGATTATTGATATTTACATTCTAAAAAAAACCAAAGAACTATATGGGCTGATGAGTAAATGTGAGAGGAACTGAATTGCATAATACATAATGGCGCCGTTTCAGACCAAACATCATAACGTTGTCACATGTGACATGTGACATTGTCCTCTCCACATGCCATTCTTCGCTCCCCGCCAAACCCCAATTTTGATCCTTCTTCTTTACTTTTTCAATAATTCCACATTTTCGTTATAACCATGACAAAAAACTCCAACTATCTATAGTAGTATTACTATTTAATCATCTACAGAAACTTCTTCAACATCATTATGCAAATCATTAGTATTAGGCTTGTAGCTCATTAAATTATTTGCTATACATTAGTATATTCAGTTCCCTAATGAGTAGATAATTTAATTCGGATTCCTATTTAGAGAACCAAATGCGGTGTTGTTAGAACAACGGTCGCAACTCCATGATATTGGCAATTATCATTGCTAACTACTTTGTTTCTACCTCTTAATTTATGATTTAATTTTAGTATCTGAATATACACTACTTTTTATTGAAATTAAACTTGATTTTGAGTTAAGCTTAATTTTGGATTTAATGATAAAATTATTAAACCCAAAGTTGAGTACAAGTTCTAGAATTCTTTAGAAACATCATTAAAATATTCATCTTCTCTAAATGTTTCTAGAGAATTCTATTAGTTAATTAATTTAAGATTTGTGTAGAAAACTCTAGAGAATTAGAAAAAATCTAGGAAGTAAGTAGGTTGTAAAAGAAGAGTCTAGAACTTTGTAAGATAGTTTTGGGAGGCTATAAATACCTCCTCACCCCCTCATTTGTAAATATAACAACAACAAACACAAGAAGTTGAACAAGTTAATAAAGAGTATTTTTCATAAGTTCTCTTAAGTGTTCTTACTCTCTAAGAGTGTTCAAGTTTTCTCTTAAGTGTTCTTCCATATTCTTCTTCATACTTAGAAAGTCTTTTATTTCTTTCGAGTCTCTTGGGTATTACGATCTTGGGCTAGTGCTAAAGCACTATCGCTGTTGGTTTCTCTACATGGTATCAGAGCCATTCTGATCTAGTTCTTTTCAAGATCGGGGTTTAAAGAGAGCTCGGGTTTACTCTAAGTATGGAGCCAATGGGTCGTGTTGTTGGATTGGGAATGGAGATCTTAAACCAATCTAATTACCGGTTATGGAAGTCATGTATGGAGTCATACTTGGTGAGTGAGGACTTATGGGATGTCGTTGGCGGTAGCAGCACATCACCACCAAGAGGAGATGCTGCAACAGCGGAAGCGACAAAGGAGTGGATCCGGAAGAATGCCAAGGCGGAGTTTGCTTTGAAGAGGTCAATATCCTCGGGAATATTTGAGCATGTCTCAAGGTGTATATCCGCCAGTTCCATTTGGCAGTCGTTGGATCAATTGTTCAACAAGAAGAATGAAGCTCGGCTACAATTGTTAGAGAACGAGCTGGCAAATGCGAAGCAGGGGGAGTCTTCAATCTCAGAGTTTTTCATCAAGGTAAAAAATCTTTGCTCTGAGATTAATACTCTAAATCCGGAGGAATCAATTTCGGAAGCACGGTTAAAGCGGTCTATTATTCGAGGTCTACGACCCGAGTATACACCGTTTGTGACTTCGGTTCAAGGATGGGCTACACAACCTTCCTTGGAGGAGTTCGAGAACCTGCTAGCTTCGCAAGAATCATTAGCCAAGCAAATGGCTGGAGTTAAAATCAATGATGATTCAGGGAGCGCTTTTGTAGCTCGGAGGCAACAAGGCTTCAAAGCCAAATCCAAGTATCTTGGTGCCAAAAATAACGATGAACGTGAAGGATCTTCTACGGGAGAAAAGAAGCGGTTCAAGTGCTACCGGTGTGGAAAGCTTGGGCATTTTAAAAAGGATTGCCGAGTCAAGTTGAAGGAAACAAATATGGCGGAATCAAAAGGTCATAATGAAGACGAAGAATGGGGGAAATGTTTCACGGTGGAGGCTGCATCTTCAGGTACATCCACAACTAAAAATCTTGGAAATGATTGGATAGTGGATTCGGGTTGTAGTCATCATATTACCGGAAACGAGAAGTTATTTTCTAGTCTTCAACATCATGACGGAAAAGAAGCCATCATTACTGCGGATAATTCAACCCACCGCGTGGAGAAGGAAGGGACTGTTGTCATTGAAGGAGATGATGGAAGCCCTATCACTCTCAAGAACGTATACCATGTTCCCGGAGTAAGGAAGAATCTTCTCTCTGTGGTGAATGCAGTAGACTCAGGTAACTATGTTTTATTTGGCCCAAGAGACGTTAAATTCTTGAAGAATGTTAAAGAATTAAAGGTGGATGTGGTTCACACCTGATCGCGGGTCAAAGATCTATACGTCTTATCGGCTTCAAACTCTTATGTGGAGAAGATGAGCACGAATGATAATGCCTCTATATGGCATGCTAGGCTTGGTCATATAAATATGACTAAGCTAAAGGTTATGGTGAATAAGGATTTGGTTAACGGGCTCCCGAAGTTGAAGATTCAAGATGAAGGAATAATTTGTGAAGGTTGTCAATATGGAAAATCACATAGACTTCCATTTGACAATTCTATTTCACGATGCAAAGCTCCGTTGAAAAGAATCCATAGTGATTTAATGGGTCCAACAAGAACACCCTCATATTCCGGGTTTCGATACATGTTATTGTTCGTTGATGACTTCTCACGGTACACATGGGTATACTTTGTGAAGGAAAAATCAGAAGTATTCTCCAAGTTTTAAGAATTTAAGGTTACCGTGGAAGGGGAGTTAGGTCGGAAAATCAAGACCTTAAGGACGGACAATGGAGGGGAGTTCATGTCCAAGGAGTTTCTCTCTTTTTGCCAAAGGCATGGAATAAAGAGAGAGTTTACTTCTGCGCATACACCTCAACAAAATGGAGTAGCAGAAAGGAAGATCAGGCATCTAACCGAGACATGTAGAAGCTGGTTATATGGAAAAGATTTACCTAAGGCCTTATGGGCAGAAGGTATGAGATGTGCAGCATATGTCATCAATCGGATGCCACTCAGTCCAAACAATATGAAGTCTCCTTATGAGATGGTTCACGGGAAGAAGCCATCAGTGAAACATCTCAGGATATTTGGATCAGTCTGCTACGTCCATGTGTTTGATTCTCAAAGAACAAAGTTGGAGGCAAAAGCGAAGAAGTGTATCTTCGTTGGGTATGACGAACGAAAAAAAGGTTGGAGGTGTATGGATCCAGAGACACACAGGTACGTGGTGTCTAGAGATGTTGTTTTTGATGAAGTTTCCTCATTCTATGGGCCACCTCAAATCTTAGTTGATCAAGAAGGTGGAAGTTCCTCCAAGACTGCTGAACCAGCTCTTAAAATTCTAAGTGAGAGTGGAAGTCCTGAAACGGAGAAGCAAGGTGAAAGGGGGAGCACTAGTCAAGAAGAGGATGAGGAGGAAGATCACGGTTCCACGGCTACTCAAAGGCCTAAAAGGAACATTATAAAACCTGCTCGGTTCAGAGATGAAAGATTTGTCACCACCTACTCATGCTACTTTGCAGCTCCATTAGATGAAGATGAGCCATCATCTTATGATGAAGCAAAAGACGTTGATGAGTGGTAGACCGCAATGAAGGAGGAGATGAATGCTCTCATGAAGAATGAAACGTGGGATTTGGTTTCGAAACCCAAGGATGTCCAACCCGTTTCTTGTAAATGGGTGTATCGGATCAAGCGCAAAACAGATGGAAGCGTTGATAGATTCAAGGCAAGGTTGGTTGCTCGGGGGTTCTCTCAGAAGTATGGAGAAGATTATGAAGAGACTTTCAGCCCTGTAGCTAAAATGACAACGGTACACACCCTCTTATCTTTGGCTGCAAGTTTTGGTTGGAAGTTATGGCAATTAGATGTGAAGAATGCTTTTCTATACGGAGAGCTTGATAAGGAAATCTTTATGGAGCAACCACTTGGTTTCGTATCACAAGAGCATCCTGATTATGTGTGCAAGCTAAAGAAGGCTTTGTATGGGTTAAAACAAGCTCCACGAGCCTGGTATGGAAAGCTTGCTCAGTTTCTTCAGTTCTGCGGTTATGTGGCATCAAATTCTGATCCGAGTCTATTCTTTAAGAAGAATAGAGGAGTCCACGTGGTTGTTCTTCTTTACGTGGATGATATGATCATTACCGGAAATGATGATGCAGAAATTGCTCGTCTACAAGAGGATATGTCGATAAGGTTTGAGATGAAGAAGTTGGGTGAACTCAACAACTTTCTCGGTTTAGAGGTGGAAAGGGTAAATGACGGAATATTCATCGGCCAACAAAGCTATGCAAAAAGGATTGTTGAGAAGTTCGGGGTACATGAAGGAAAGACACGTTCTACTCCGATGGATGTCAACATAAAGCTTAAGCGCGATGAAGGGTCCTTACTAGCTGATCCTCGGCCTTATCGCTCTCTTGTAGGAAGTCTTCTTTACTTAACCATTACAAGACCGGACATTGCTTTCGCGGTAGGTCTTGTAAGTCGGTTTATGCAGGCACCAAGGAAGCCGCATCTAGAAGCGGCAAAGAAAATATTGAAGTACGTGAAGACAACTCTTGGCATGGGTCTGGTGTACAAGTATAATGCCAAGGTCTCTCTATATGGCTTTACGGATGCTGACTTTGGTGGAGATCTAGATGATCGAAAATCAACCTCAGGCTATGTGTTCTTATGCGGGGACACAAGTGTTTCATGGTGCAGCAAGAAGCAAGCAACGGTGTCACTATCTACCACTGAAGCGGAGTATAAAGCTTCGACACTCGCAGCTCAAGAGTGTATATGGCTTCGGAGGCTCCTTGAAGATTTGTTTGAGCCAATCAACAAGGCAGTTGCAATCTATGGAGATAATCAAAGTGCTATCAAGCTGGCTAATAATCCGGTGTTCCATGCAAGGACAAAGCATATTGAGTTAGAGCATCATTTCATAAGGGAGAAGGTGCTTGATGGAACAATTGAAGCTTTGGAAGTTCGAAGCGAGGATAACGTTGCAGATATCTTCACCAAGTCATTACCAAAAGGGCAATTCGAGTTACTTCGCTCGAAGCTCGGGATGATGGACAAAATCAAGTTTAAGGGGGAGTATTGAAATTAAACTTGATTTTGGGTTAAGCTTAATTTTGGGTTTGATGATAAAACTATTAAACCCAAAGTTGAGTACAAGTTCTAGAATTCTTTAGAAACATCATTAAAATCTTCATCCTCTCTAAATGTTTCTAGAGAATTTTATTAGTTAATTAATTTAAGATTTGTGTAGAAAACTCTAGAAATGTAGAAAAAATCTAGGAAGTAAGGAGGTTGTAGAAAACTCTAGATCTTTGTAAGATAGTTTTGGGAGGCTATAAATACCCCCTCACCCTCTCATTTGTAAACACATACAAGAAGTTGAACAAGCTAATAAAGAGTATTTTTCATAAGTTCTCTTAAGTGTTCTTACTCTCTAAGAGTGTTCAAGTTTTCTCTTAAGTGTTCTTCCATATTCTTCTTCATACTTAGAAAGTCTTTTATTTCTTTCGAGTCTTTTGGATATTACGATCTTGGGCTAGTGCTAAAGCACTATCGCTGTTGGTTTCTCTACGCCTTTTTACTGATAGGTAGATGATAATTTTCTTGAATTTTAAAAGATGAAACACTATATTTTTAGAGTAGAAATAGATAGATTACCGGTAAAATTTTAGGCACAAACATGAAGAAAACTAGATAGAATAGTTAATTTTTTATGATTTTTTTTTTATAAGTTGGGTTTAAAACCTACTAAAAATAAACATTCTCTGAGTTTTTCTATCCTAACAATTAGAGTATGCTCATTTAAAGATTTTGTTTTTGTCAGAAGCTCATTTAATGATTTAAAATAACAAAAAGATACATTGAATCTCTTATAGAACAAAATTTGGAGTCTTATGTGTCCAATAAAATAAGTAATGTCTAGAGTAGCTTCAAATGGTTTGGAAGCTTTTAAGAAAAAAGAAAAAAAAACTTATGTGTCGAATACAATAAGTAATGTCTAGAGTAGCTTCAAATTATTTGGAACCTTTTAAGAAAAAATAATATATTTGTGTCCGGAATCCAGAACTTGAACGTGAGATCTCTGGCCACCATAGGATCTTACAACTAGGCTTGCGACTTTTACCCAAACCAAGGTTTCCTAACCGAACCGAAATGAGATTTTTTGGTTTTAAGTTTTGGTTCGGTTACATAGGTAGAATTGATCAGTAAGATTTTAAAACTGATTCGGTTGTCGGTTTGGTTAACCATTTTAATTTAATTCTTTTAAACCAATATTATACCAAACTATACCGAATTATACTAAATTTAATTAAAAATTTACTAAAACTTTTAAACCAAAGAACCGAATTAATCAAATTAATCGAATTTATCCGAGTTTAACCGAATTAAACTGAATTTGAACAAAAAAACTAAAATCTTCGATTAGTTTCTGTAAAAAAATTAATACCCAAACTGGATCCAAAATTTATTTCGGTTATTTTAAGTAGAATTTTTTGAACCAAACTACCTGAATCGAAAAACCCGAACTATCCGAACTCGAAAGCCTACTTCCAACTATGTGAAAGTTTTATGTAAATTTTAACATCCATTTTATATTGTAAGATGTTATTTTGAAGTAGCGGAATCAATAGAAATACAAATTCAAAACTAAATAAAAATGGAATAAGAGACTTTATGCAAATGCATCATTTTCACGTGTTAGAAAACGGTATTGGTTGTTTTCGAACATCGTTTTAAGCTAAAATTACTTAAAATGCCATTCCAAGCTAGTCCACTTTTCACAATAATAATTTTTTTGCCTCTATATATATGGAGACAGGCAATGCTACTCATGTCCTACACTAAATTCTCTGAGCTCTTTCATCAAAACAAGAATGGTGTGCAGAGCAGCAGAAGCAATGAAGCAGAGAGAAAAGATAAAGAGGTGTAAAGAAGATCATGATAGTCAGAAGAAGAAGATGCAATCAATCATGAACTGCAACAAAGGAAAAAGTTGCAGATTCAAGCGAAGCACTTGTAGTCTCGACCAAGACGGAGCTTCCTCAGCCATCTTCCTCCTCGCCTGCATCGCCTGTTCCTCCTTCTCCTATCATCTCTAAGTACTCTTAGTTGTAACAACACCCACAATTAATTACTCTTCAAACTATGTTTATCTTATAATCTTCTATTTGTTAATTCTATTATTACCATATTTTGGAATATATTTTCTTTTTCTTTTTATGTTTTAATTTGTTTTTGGGTTATATAGTTTTATTTTTTAACAGTTACGGAAGTTACTGCGTTTGTGTTGGTATTTATAGGTTATATAAATTTTTATTCATATATCGAACTTCTGTTGAATAAATTTGTTGACATATGTTTAAAATTTTCTGTATCCGAAAAAGTTTTATAAATTTGTAAACAAAAATGTGAATAATAGTTTTGCACATGTTCAAACAAATGGGATGTGTTAAAAGCGAGTAGGAACTTAACGTTTAGCACCTAAAACGTTCTTTTGGAATCTAAACGATTTGAGACGGGGTTTTTTCCTCAAGATTGGATTAAATTTATTTAGACAAGAATAACCAAAATAAACAAAAAGAGAAAAGAGTAAATAGTTGCAACTTATCACTCAAGAAATCAAAGGAAAAATAAGAAAAAAACTAGTTATTCTTGATTTGTGGAGTCAAAGACGAATCTTACGACCAAGCAAAGATCTACCGTCAAAGGCCAGCGCCTTCTCTGCTTCTTCAGACGAAGCAAACCAAACATAGCCAAATCCAAAGAAACGGCCATCAGGTGACGTACCAAGCACAGTTTGCAAACAAATTACCAAAATACCACTAATTAAGGATGCAAAACTATTCAATTTCGAATACCACTAATTAAAATACAAATTGCCAAAATTATCCTTAATTATCTATCCTTAATTGATACCCAAATTGTAATAGATTCTAAAAAGAAATATAATATCTTTACGACTCAAGTTTTATTAAAAATATTTTCGTAAAATAGTGGTTGTTTAGGAATTTTTTTTGATACCTTCTCTTTCAATGAGAGAATACAAATCTACTTATGCATTGGACAATAAACCATTGAGCGCAAGATGACAAACGAGTAAATGGCTAGACACCGTGTGGTGTCTTCCAAGAAAGGCTGATGTAAGATTGGTTGTCGAATGATCCTCTTAGTGTTCGAACATAGTGTTTTATTAGGTGATATACCTTTAGTGAAGAGATTCTTGTTGTGCAAGCATGTGTGAAAGACAAAAAAAAAAATGATAAACGGATAGAGACAGAGCTCGATCGATTTCTTTAAAACTAAAAAAGTAATAATGTATATAAATTTACCCATATTATTCTTGCACAAGATCAGTTTTAGCCACACACAAATCTTAAAATTCAAATTACAAAAGCGGTTCACACACATTACTAAAAATTTAAGTTTTTCAAAATTTAACATAGATTCAAATATTGTAATCTTATATTATATGTCTAAAGGAAACGTGCTTCGTCCGTCTGTGCAAGGTGTGTCATGTCATACTTGAGTGTCTACAATCTCGTCCTCTTGGTACTAAAGAACCTCTTTCTGATTGAGACTAATTCAGCTAAAGCTTGAGCCATCGCCATCCGATTTGTCGGAGATTCTTCACAACACCTTATTCCCACATGAAACACCATCTTCAAACAATCAGCAATAGTAATGATGTTCTTGTTGTGAACTTCACCATGGAGAATCGATTTATCAGCTATATCAAGTACACGTTCGTGTAAACCCGACTCGGTATAGCTACGGAGAGTAAAACCTTCCTCAAATAGTTCATCTGTTGGACGCTTGCCAGTGAACATCTCCAGCAAAAGAACTCCAAAGCTGTAAAAATCCCCTTCTCTCGATGGTTTGCCTCCCATTCCATATTCTTCACAATGATCAAAAAAAATATTATGATCAAAGAAAAAAAAAATTACGAAGATAACATGATTCAATATTTACAAATACTTTTACCTGGTGCTGCGTAGCCAATGGTTCCTCTTACACCTGTGGAGCTAACTTGGTTGATGAAGGATTCTTGGTCAAGGATCCAAGCAAGACCAAAGTCACTTACATGTGCTGTGAGATCATTGTCTAGAAGAACATTGCTTGGCTTTAGATCACAATGAGCTACAGGGTCATGACAGTGGGAATGTATATAATCCAAAACTGAAGCCACATCTATGGCTATGTTAAGTCGTTCACATAGCTTCAATGGTCTTGAATGATCTTCTGAGTGTCCGACTTCCTCTCGGTGCAGCCACGTGTCTAGGTTTCCGTTCGGCATAAACTCGTACACTAGAGCTTTGAAGTCATTTCCTTTGAAATCAATGCTTGAACAAGAAGTCACAAGTTTCACAAGGTTTCGATGCCTTATACCTTTCAAGGCTTCACATTCCGCCATAAAGCTCTTGGCTGCGCCACGTGTTAGGAGATTTAGAACTTTAACTGCAACAGCTTTAGACTCGGGACCAAGTAACCCCCTAAAAACTGAGCCAAAGTTTCCTGAACCAATCAAATTGCGTGATGAGAACTCATTAGTCGCAGCTCGAAGCTCCTCATAACTTACCCTTTCATAAAAAGGGTCTAATGGAGAATCCGACAGCAAATTGTTGGCGTTGTTTGCACCGTTTTTCTTCTTCCTTTTCATAAGAAAAGCCAGAGCCAATAGTAACAACAGAAGAGAAGCTACACCAATACCAACTCCAATGAATTTTTTTTTTTTTTTTTGATGAATGTCTTCTCGTCCTTGATACTACGTTTTGAGGGCATGGGCTTAACTTAAGTTCACGGATGCCTCGACAAAGCTTTCCATTACCAGATACTGAAAACTTTTCAGAATTTTGAAATACTCCTTTTGTTGGAACCATTCCCTCAAAGTTATTACCAGAGAGATCTAAACTCTCTAACGAAGAAATATTGGCAAGATATTCAGGTATGTTGCCCGACAAACTGTTGTTTGATAAGTCAAAGTGTTTAAGACCCTTCAAGTTTCTGATATCTGGAATAGCTCCATCAAATGCATTTCCTCCCAAGTAAATTTCTTCCATGAAGAGACAGTTTCCTAATGTTTTTGGGATGTTTCCATAAAACCTATTGTTTGCAGCATATAGCCCTACAAGGTGTTATAATCTTCCAACATCTTTGGGAAAAGGACCAGTCAGCAAATTTCCTAACACATTCAACTGAACAAGCGACTCAATTTGCATGATTTCTTGAGGTATAGTCCCGTTTAACCTATTGGATCCAATCCAAAGGTATGACAGAAAACGAAAGTTTCCAAGACTCGGAGGAATGCTTCCTTCAAAACTATTGTCGGACAAAATGAGTTTCACTAAGAGAGTGATGTTTCCTAGACCAGCTGGTATCTCTCGTGACATTCTATTTGCGTGCAAATTCAATATTCTTAACTCTGAAAGCTTCCCAATAGAGGTTGGTATTCGTCCTGTCAACAAATTGCTTTCCATGGTAAGTAATTGAAGGTTTATGAGATTTCCAATGTCATGAGGAATGCCTCCAGAGATGAGATTTCCTCCAAGGTATATATAGGTCAGCTCGTTAGAAAGATTAGCTACATAGATTGGCAATTCTCCTCCAAGTCTATTGTAACTAACATCCAACATTTCCAGCTGAGTGCAGTTTACCAAAGCACTAAGAAATTCAAGATCTCCCACTGAGTTGTTTCCAAAAGAATTAACATTAAGCCCCAGATATTGAATATTGTGTAGTGTTCCAAAACTATTCGGGATACTTCCGGTGAAATGGTATTCTCCAATATCTAGTCGTCTAAGGGTGGAGATATTGGATATCGTTGTTGGAAGATCTCCTGAGAAGAAATTACCCCCCAAATACAACTCCTCAAGTTTTGTAAGAATATTTCCAAAACCAGGCCTAAGATTACCCAAGAAATGATTCCCAACCATTGATAAAACCTGAAGTGAGGAAAAGTTGTAAATTCCTGGTGGGAAAACACCTGAGAGATTGTTTTTTGAAATTTGGAGATTTCTCAACCGGGTCAATCTACCTATTGTATTTGGAACCTCTCCCTCCATATGATTATATGCTATGTAAAGTTGTTTGAGTGATGTTAGGTTTCCAAAAGATGTGGGAAACCTCCCTGAAATGTTGTTTATTGAAAGAAGCAACGTTTCAAGGCTAGATAACGATCCTAGCTCTGAAGGCAAACCATGTACAAGATGGTTTGACATTAAAGCAAGAGTCACCAATCTAGAGCAGTTAGACAGGCTTGTTGGAATCATTCCTTCAAGAGTATTATAGCTCATATTCAAACGTTGAAGCCTAAACAACATTCCCACCTCTTTTGGGATGGTGCCACCAAAAGAATTATCTCCAAGATTAAGAGATCTGAGTAAAGAAAGATTACCAATAGCAGGCGAGATGATCCCACCAAGTTCTAACCCTCCAAGGTCTAAACCAGTAACTCTTTTGTGTTTGCGGCCACATTTAACTCCTCTCCATTGGCAGAACGGAATAGAGTGATTCCACGAGACCAAGACTAGTCTTTTGTTTTCAGAAACTTGTGACTTGAAGGCTAGTAATGCTTGTCCATCAGCGTTACCATCAACCTTAGACGCTTCATCAGAAAAACCCACACCCAAAATTTGGAGTAAGATGAGAGTGTTGAAAGCAAGTAAAAGAAACAGCTTCATGATTATACAAGCTTCTGAAAATAAAGTGTTGCCTACTCGTTCTCCAAAAGAGGGTTTTTAAAGATAGAACTATAGGAAAATAATTCCACAAGCCTTATTGAGCCACATGACTTTCCAGCAATAAAGAGTTTGGATTTTCTTATGTGATGTGCACCCAAACAATTTTTACACGTTAATTGACACCATTGAATCTTAAGTTATCTTGTCTTCATCACTCACCATTTAAAGACTTTTATATTTGTTGTCCGGTCTTCCTTGGAAGCGGAGGAAGTGGCCTTGGCCAAAGATTATCTCGAATCAGATTTGAATCATTAATGATATTGAAGCAGGTTTGGCTAATCGGAGTTTTACGGCATTAAATGTATCTTTTTTAAGTATATTCTGAGAAGTCTTGATCACTAAAAAAAATACTCGGGACTTTTAACAGTTTTAGGGGGTGTATTGAAACTGAAATTTGGGAGAATTTGGAATGATTTGAGTTTTAATGAAATTTTAGATGATTTTGGGTGAATTAGAAAATTTCTTATGATTTTTTTTTAAAGTCTATGAAATTCCATCTAAAACAATGGGATTTGGTTTTTTATATTTTTAACTAACAAACCCCACCAAAACCACTTAAAATCACTCAGAATCTTCTAAAATCCACTACTTAAAATATTTTCAATAACAGGGGATTTGATTTACTTTTTATAAATTCTTGATTGAATAACATAGGATTTGGTAAGACATTTAGAAATCATTAGTTCAATAACAGATGATTTTAAAATAACCACCAAATCTTCTAAAATTCTTATAATATATGCAATCTTCTGTTTGCGGGAAATACTTCCGTATTGTGAAAATACGTTCTTGATGGCCAAGTAAAACAATTGAAACAAAATCGACATAAAGTTGAAATTACAAAATAAAAAAACAGAAGTTCTTTACAAAAATAATAACAAAATATTTTAATTGAATATTCAGTTCTAATTAATAAATAAAAAAAACTCAAAATAGATATCATTCAGTTTTAAAAGATTTGTTTTGTATTTATATAACAAAAATTATTATAAACTCAGAATAAGGATAATTTAGTCATTTTATATATAACCAAATATGATTTTTTTTTTAAAAATTAATACGGGTGTAGTTTTCAAATTAAAATCTTGTTTCAAGGTATTTTACCAAATTTTCTCTTAAAACTATCTGTCAAACACTATTTAAGTTAACTAAAAAAATATTAACAATAAATCTAAATAGAAAAATATATTCAATAAGAATAATTATTTATATATATACACTAGATTAGGACCTGGGTATACCCGGGTTTTTAGTTAAATATTTTAAAACCCGTAAAAATAATTTGAAACAAAAAATGAAAGACAAAATTGAATTACTGCTGAAACATTATTTTAATTTTCATCTATATTTGTTCCCAATTAAATTTTATTAAGTATTTCTAATTTTTGAGAATTTTATATTCCTATATGAATTATGTTTATTTCTAATGATTTTACTACTTATATATGTATTTATCCTAAACTTTTGACGAATTGATTATCATATTCTTATTGAAATTATATTTATTTCGTTAACAATAATTGACTTTCTTAATTAAAAAAAATTTACACGTGTCAAAATTTGATCGATTGACTCAGATGCATCTCAATCATTTTAACTTCGAATGTGATCTGCATATACACTGGCTTATAATTAACTGTTACTTACTCATTAAAAAGAAACTAAGCATGAAAAAATAGAAAACAAAATTAGATCAATTGTCTAACTTATAATTAACTATTACATAATCCATTAAAAATAAACTAAAAATGAAAAGAAGAAAATAAAATTAGCTTAGTTATGACCATAAAAAGGTAAGACTGATACGCTTACGTAAAACCACTCATTACAGAACATAGTTTATTTTTTTTATTTTTTTATTCAGGTTTTTTATTAAATTTTGTTTTTTATTTTAAATTTTATGTTTAAATTTTAAAGTTTTTTATTCCTATTTTTAATTAATTTTTGATTTTTTTAATCATAGATTTAAAACATATTTTTAAAAATTTAATTTTCATTTTTCTTAATTTTCTTATCTATGTTTTTGATTTTTAATTCTTTTACTTTTAGTATTGGAGTAATTGCTGAAAATGACCTATTAGTTGGTTTTGTTTCCAAAAATAAACCCCATATTGCATGTTTGGCAAAAGTAATCAATAGGGGTAGTGAAATTACAATTTTCTCACTTCTGACCAAACAAAAAACGTTCGCCATAATGACGGTTTTAACGCGCGGAAGTCTACTTACGAAGTCTACTCGTTGTAGACTTCTAAAGAAGACTTCGTTTGTAAACTTATTTACTTCTAAAGAAGTATACTCCGTAATTATTTTTAAAATTTTAATTATAAAAATCATTAAAAAATAATTTGATAAAAAAATTGTATACTTAAACAAAATATATACATTTTGCATCTATAAAAAACAAAATTTCATACTAATGAATCAATTTAAATCAACAAAGACAAATTAGGTTAGAAACCAATACAACCCTATGAAGTCTTCTAAAGAATAACTAAATTTTTAATTTAATTATAAATATTATAAAAAATATTTTGATAAAAAAATTATATACATAAACAAAACATAGACAATTGACATCTATATAAACTAAAACTTCATAAAAATGAATCAATTTATAAGTTTGATGAGTATACGGTTCAAAAAAGTTAGGGTTTGAGGTTTAAAGTTTAGGGTATAAGAGAGTAATTGTTAAGGTAATGAGTCAAATTCTATATGAATCATAGTTTATGGTTCGGTTAATGATTTAGGGTTCGTATATTTGTTATTTTAAGTCTAAATTGGGAATATATTAACAAAATTAATGTATCATATAAATTTTAATCCAAAACATTCGATTTAGGGTTTATGGTTAAGGAGACTTCATCGGAAGACTTCGTTTGTAGACTTCAAAAAGAAGTCTATTCCATAATTATTTTTAAAATTTTAATTACAAAAATCATTAAAAAAAAATTGATAAAATTTTGTATACATAAACAAAACATATACAGTTGGCATATATAAAAATAAAATTGCATACAAATGAATCAATTTAAATCAACAAAGACAAATTATGTTAGAAACCAATACAACTCTCAGAAGTCTTCTAAATAAGTCTACTAAATAACTAAATCTTAAATTTTAATTATAAAAATTATAAAAAAATATTTTCATAAGAATTATATACATAAACAAAACATAGACAATTGGCATCTATATAAAATAAAATTTCATAGAAAATGAATCAATTTATAAGTTTCATGAGTATACGATTAAAAAAACTTAGGGTTTGAGGTTTAAAGTTTAGGGTATAAGAGAGTAATTGTTAGGGTAAACACAACTTCTATATGAATCATAGTTTATGGTTCGGTTCATGATTTAAGGTTCATATCTTTGTTATTTTAACTCTAAATTGTGAAAATGCTAAAAAAATTAATGTATCATATGAATTTTAATCTAAAATATTCGATTTAGGGTTTATGATTAAGGTGACTTCATTAGAAGATTTCAAAAAGAAGTCTAAAATTCAAATTAAACCTAGCGAAAAATCGAATTTTTTAACTAAATGGGCGGAATAATCGGATTTGAAGACTTCTTCAATAAACTTCTTGTGTAGACTTCAAATGAAGTCTACTTTACCAAAAATTTTAACTATTCCGGAAAATTTACCTTTTCGATTTGCCTTTAATCTATTTTTTTTTCTTAATTTTTTTATTTATCTTTTTGATTTTTAATTATTTTCGTTTTAACATTAGTGATTGATCATACAATTTCATTAATCGAATTGGAAAACATAAAAGTTATTTTTTATTATATTTGTCTATTTTCTCTTTTAAATTTGTCTATCATCTTTCTTTTAATAAGAAATCAATGACTCGATTATACAATTTTCTTATTATAATTGGAAAACATAAGAGATATATATTGGCTTTTTTTTAAACCTTAATCTATTTTTTTAATTTAACTTTAATCAATAAAAATGTTTCTCAAAATAATATATTGGGGATTTTTCTTAGTTTTATAACTTTGAGATCTAGCAAAATCAATAAGAAGCTGCATATATAAAACAAGGTAGGTGTAATATAAAAATATAAATTTCAGATATTTATGTCTTTATGCCTATGTCTGAGTAGAAACTCTTAACAATAATGAAAATATTTCATGTATGATGGCAACTTGTTCGTCTTGGTCTATCATTGAGTGTAAAATGGACTGGATGACTTAGTTGTCGTCTCTTAGAGCATCTCCAACCCAATACCAAATTTGGTGCCAAATTGCATTTTGCAATAAATTTTGCTCCAACCCAATCTCATTTTCAATTGCAAAATGGTATAATGCCATTTTTGGTTTCAAATATGCAACCATCTCATTTTCAATTGCAAAATGCAATTGAACTTTTTTATTTACAAAATAGTCCTTCAAATTTTAGATACTTTTACTTTTAGAGTTATAAATAATTATTTTGATGTTGATTTCTTTTTTGATGATTATAAATATTAAAACACTCTAATATATAAAATTAAAATGCAAATAACATTATTTAATAAAAAATATAAAAACATAATACTAAATTTAAAATAATTAAAAAGTACTGAAATTATAAATATAAGAAAATAAATTTAGTACAACAATAATTGGTTACTTAATAAGTGTAGTGTAATATGTTTTTTTTTTCATTTTTATGTAGTGTAATGTGTGTTTTTTTAAATTATAATAATGAAATTTCAAAAATATCATAATTTATGAAAATTTTGAGAGAAATTAAATAATTGGGTAAATTTGTAAATTTTAAAGAAAATATGTATAATTAGCAATTAATAACAAAATAGAAAAAGAAGAATATATTAAAAATATTCTTTTTGACATGGAAAATGCAATTATGAGTTGGAAAGAAATCCAATTGCATTTTACAATTATTGCATTTTACAATGAAAAATGCAATTATGGGTTGGAGATGTTCTTACTAATCAACTTCTGCCCTGTTCTAAATTCTATTTGTAAATCCTCAGCTACTTTTCTTCACGTAAACTTCTCTAATCCCTAACATCCAAAAACACTAAAAACATACTTACAGTATATAGCATACCAAAAACTATTCGTTTATTTATAAAAAACATATAAAATAATATTGAAAGACAGTAAAATATAGAGTATATAAATTAACACATGGATACCCAAACATACATGTCTATAAATTGACTAATACATGGACATGTGTTTATGTAAAATTTTACACAAAAAATATGTGAAGTCGCTTGAAACTTGTATTTACTCCAAAATCACCAATAACTAAGAAGATGATCTGAAAGAATTTGTTTTTCGCTAATAATTTCATTGATATCAAAGCAAAATTATAAAGTTAGTGATGATTTTTCGAAAGTATCACTGTTTAATATCCATCTTCAAAAATAACACTTAAAGTTGATTATAAAAAAATTCGAGTAAGATGGAGAAAGTTCAAAGCAAGTAAAAGAAACAGTTTCATGTTCTTCGAAATTGGATTTTAAAGAGACAAGGATAGGAAGATTATTCCACAAGCCGCATTGGAATAATCTTCAATATGCTTATTCCACGCGGCTTTCAACCGATATAGAAAAATTGCAGATACCCATCTATAAATATGCTTCCACCCTCATTCACAACAATGCTAAAAAAAACCATATAAATAGTTTCTTCAAATTCCTATGAATATTTTTGATCGTGTATTGACAAACTTCAGCAGGATCCAGCGACGAACCTTCTTACGGATGAGTTCACACATAAAATTAGGCGATTAATGGGATTTACGTCAAACTATGACATAAACATACCGGTAATATGTATTGTTCTTGTTCTAAATGTTGAAATTTTAAATCTATCTATGTAGCTACAAAATGGAATCACTTGTATACTTTTTTTATCTGCATATCATGCATGTGATATACTCCATATTTTGCTACTATTTAATACTATTTTTATATATTTTTAATAAAAAAATGCTTTCGTTTTTGTTTTACACTTTTAGTGTATTTCGACTTTTAAGAATGTTGTTACCAAGAAATCTAAAATTTTGGACTCAAAGGAGACGTTTTTGGACATTTTAAAGATTGATCAGATTCTAGGCACCAGAAGTTTGGCATTAGATGAAGATCTTCACACCCTCATATCATCACCAAACGTGGACACAAGATAACCATGGATGTTAGATTTTATCTCCAAGTGGTTTGAAGTCAATCAGGAAGGTGGATCAGAAGTTATGCTTAAATTAATAAAGACTGGTCCGTCTGGTGACGAAAAGGAGCAACAGAGAATTATACCTTGAATTGACCCACCCGATCGAGCTGACCAAGTCGAACGGGTGGTCGATCCAAACTTCCTGGAGCCAACCGAGAGACTGAAACGACCCATCGTTTGACTCAATGCATTTTGGTTCGATCGATCGAACATGGCTCTTCCAAAGACATTAAAAACTTTCATTTCCTGATCAGATTTCGCCCAAATCTTTTGTGGTTTGCCCTAACACACAGAGAGGCCACGAAATAGAGGGAGAGAGAGTGAGGCTTGACAAGCTTCTAACTATAGCCACCAAAAGTTTCATAGATTTCATTGTTTTGTTCGTTGTTTTGCTACTTTGTTAAAAGGAGAGGATCCCAGATTTGTATCTCGATATTGAGAAGTTTTCTAAACCATTTTCTTATATGCAATCTTCTGTTTCCACTTCTATGGTTTCATTGTTCATGTGCGAGTAGTTGTTGTTGGGTTTAGGGGTTTTTAAGGGGGATGATTCACAGTTTGGTAGATAGATTTCGTTTTTAAGGTGGTCCTTTCATTAGATCGAACTAGTTCTCTATCTAATCATGTCCTTAATGCATGTTGCTAGCCTGACACCTAGCACAAATATAGGAAAATCATCTGCTTGAACATCACAAGGTTGATTGACTCGAAATTCATTAGATAGGCTATAATATTTAGAATTCATACGTTGTTTCTAAATCTATTTGGCATATGGGAGTATGATTTAGATTTGATAGAATAAATCGGGTTTGAGCCAAGGGAGTGGTATTATCGAATAGTAGTGTTTTGAGCTATAGAATAAAAATAACTATGATTGCCTCTAGCGTTAGAATTCTGAATAGTTTAAACCGTGAACCTCCAAAGATTCTCTAACACCCAATATTTTGTTTTATTGCTGTCTATTTGCTTTCATATTGCTTTCGTTTCATTGCTCACAACCAAACAACTTTCATATTTTGTGCTAGCTTAATTCTTTTCGATAAAACTTATAGCGCAACCATCAGTCTATGTGGATCAATCCCTAGATACTACTGCGTTTGTTGTGCACTTGCATAAAATATTTCAGAGTAAAACTCTGAGCACATCAAGTTGTTGGCGCCATTGCTGGGGATTGATTGTGTTGCCTTTAAGTCTAAGATAATAGTTTAGTTTAACACTTTCTTCTCTTGTGTTTCAAGTACATTGTTTGAAACAATGGAGAGTATTGATTTTGATGTAGATACTAGCGAGCTCTCCATTACACAACTTCTCTTCTTGGAGCGTGATTCTTGGCCCATCATCTCATGAAGTAATCAATGGTGGTTAGATCCAGCTTATGAGGTGACTATTTTTCTAATCCTTATAAAAGGTCCGATGAAAGCCACTTCAGTAAACCAATTCCATCAAATTATAATTAGTTCAAGAAAAGTTGCACAAAATAGAATATATGCGACCTTGGTGACAAAGTAATTTGTCGACGGAATGTCTAGTTTATACGCTTATTATGATGTAAGTAATTTGGTTATTTTTGTTTAGTGAGCTTGTATGCTATAAAGACTTTGTAACAAACTCTTGGATTATTAATGAGAAATATGGGTTTACATCAAATTCTCTCTCTCTCTCTCTCTCGAGTCTCGAGTGTAAAGTTTCCGACCTTCTCCCTTTTGTTTCTACCGTATTTTTCATCGTGACTTATGTTGCTTTATGCTAGTTGTTTCACTAACATTTATTTTTCAATAATGTCATTTTCCACGAATTTCCATTACATGAGGTGTTTAGAATATATCTACATGTTGGCAAAGGCTCCTCGATACAAGTTGGTCATGATGGAGTACCAGAGAATCTTTGGTGTTGAAAATAGACATTCACGCGCTCTTATGCATCATAAAAGTTTTCATTTAAACCTTTTTTTTTAACCCATATATGTCATTTTATAGCTTGGCGTTTTTCGAAGGTGAGAAATGTTATAACAATAAACAAGAATATTTTCTTGCAATCACGCCCTATTCGTATCGTTCTTTGTAGGATGAGGAGTCCCCAAGATTGAGCTCTATCGCCAAGTGAGAAAGGAAAAAAACTTAAGCTTGAGAGCATCCTCGATACTTGTTAGGTGGCAAATACTATTGAATCTTTCCAAGCATTGGATGGAGTCTTCGAGTATTAGTGTAACATCAAAAAAGTTTGAAGTTTTTGCTTCAATTGAAAATCTTAAAACTTTACGTAAAATATATTTCTCACAATAATTTTCAGATCTTTGATCCTTTTTTATTACATGATCAAGATTTACATTCAACTCCACAAATTTATCGTCGCTTCCGACCTTCTCCCTTGTGTTTCTACCGTAGTCTTCACCGTGACTTCTATTGATTGAGGCTAGGCATTTCACTAACATTTTTTGCCAACAGTGTCATTTTCCATAAATTTTCATTATATATCGTGTTTAAAATATACATATATGTTAGTAAGGCTCCTCGATACAAGTTGGTCATGATGGAGTTCCAGATAATCTATGGTGTTGAAAATCTCTCAAATAGACCTTCACGCGCTCTTATGCGTTGTAGAATTTTTCATTCAAACCTTTTTTGGATCCATATTGGTCATTTTAAAGCTTGATGGTTTTCGAAGGTGAGAAATGTTAATAATGACAAGAATATTTTCTTCCAATCACTCTCTCTTGATATCGTTTCTTGTGGGGGCGAAGAGTTCCCAAGATTGAGCTATATCGCCAAGTGAGAAAAGGAAAAACTTAAGCTTGAGAGCATCCTCGATTCTTGTTAGGTGGCAAATACTATTGAATCTTTCCAAGTATTGGATGGAGTCTTCGAGTGTTAGTGTAACATCTAAAATGTTGGAATTTGCTTCAATTTGAAATCTTAAAACTTGAAGTTAAACATATTTCTCAAAAGAATTTACAGATCTTTGATCTTTTAAATACATGATCAAGATTTACATTCAACTTCTCCCTTATGTTTCTACTGTAGTCTTCATCGTGACATCTATTGCTTTAGGTTAGGCATTTCACTAACATTTTTTTGCCAAGGATGTCATTTTCTACAAATTTTTATTACACATCGTATTTAGAATATACCTACATGTTGGCAAGGCTCTTCGATACAAGTTGGTCATGATGACAAAAATATTTTCTTGTAATCACTCCGTGTTGATATCGTTTTTTGTAGGACGAAGAGTCCCCAAGATTGAGCTCTATCGCAAAGTGAGAATGGAAAAAACTTAAATTTGAGAGTATCCTCCATACTTGTTAAGTGGCAAATACTATCGAATCTTTCCAAGTATTAGATGGAGTTTTCAAGTGTTAGTGTGACATCCAAAATGTTAGTAGTTTTTGCTTCAATTGAAAATCTTAAAATTCTATCAATTTAAGTTTGTTTTTGATAAATAGAAAATCTTGTGGACAAACCTATAATAATTAATTCAAAGACTAAAAAGTTGGAAATCTTTTGCTTAAAGTGGCCTTTCTGTTTTGTCCATCACGTATTCGTCAGTCTGGCCACACTGCCGAGATGCGGGCGTCTAGAGTCGGGTGGAATTGCTATTCAAATTATTTAGATCATTATCTCTTCTTGGATTGGGCTAAAAAACTATACTAAAAAATGGCACTAAAATATTCGCGTAAACTATTAAAATTTGTTTAAATTAAAAATTGATATTTATTCCAATAATGTTAACGATCTATTTTCTTCTCGCAACTTACTTTCATATAACATTATATTTACACAAAGTTTATGGTTCGATTTATTTCTCCACCAAATAAAAAATTTAAATATAGTTACACCTAAAATTAAAGTTCGAAAGCTGTATACACACACAATCATATCTTAGAACCAAATTACACACACACCACAATTATCTCGGTTTATTATTTACCAATCCAATTTTAATCACTTAATCACAAAACTAAACCAAACTTAAACCCGATCAAAACTATCCCAACCACTTACTCTCTATCTCCACTTAACCACTTAACCATATGATATGTCTTATTTTTAATCAGTTAGCACTAGTTTCAAAATTACTCTGAATTATGTATCCCATGAATATTCTCTACAATTATTGATTATTCGCACGTAATAGGCCACACCGCCAAACGCATCCTTATCACTTTGGTCGGATCAAAACACAAACCACTTTTCTAATAATCAGCTTCCAATCAAACCAACACGTTAAAGTTAAATTTGTGATGCAGCGAGATATATCTTTAAAAACTTTATTATTAATAGGAAAAAAATCTGCGCGCAGATTTTATTTTTTAATTTTGAGTTTTAAATAATATTTTTTTAAATCTATATTTTGATTATTGATTTTATCTTGTTTTTTATGAATTTGAATTTTCTACTTTTTTTCTTGATGATCTGTGCAATCTCTCTCATGTATTATTTTACGAATATTTATTTATTCTTCAATTTTTATACTCTTTTCATTTGTCTAAATCTTAATATTATAATAATTTTTATTTTTTCCAATGTATCATTTTGATGATTTCTTTTACATATCTTGCATTGAATCCATGTTTTTTTCCATGTTTTAAAATTTTGTATATTTTTGTATCCATTCTTCTTTTTCTTTAATTTGTTTCTTCTTATATATATATTTTTATATAATTTGTTATCTTTCCGATTTTTTATTGAATATTTGGTTATGCCTTAAGATTTTATAGGTTGAAGTTAACTTCTTAAGTTATTCAATATCATAATTTTTCACTAGTACCAAATTTTAATTATCCTAATTTATTTGAAAATAAGGATTAAATCACTACAAAAAAAAATATAATGATATATTTAAAATTATGTATTATATAAGATTTATATATTTTTATTTTTTTAAAATTAAATTTGAATTTTATCTACTTATAATAATTTTTAAATAGTTGAATTCAAATTTAATGGTTTTTATGTATAGTTAATTTTACATATGTTAATATTTATTTATGTTATTTGATGTTTAAAAAAACTTAATTGCTTTTTTCAATTTATCATTTTGAGGATTTCTTTTTTTTTGCGTTTGCACATCCTGCTAAGTCTTTAATTGATATACATACAATTTTTTTTTAAAAAAGTGCTTCCAATTTAATGTGTAAAACATAGAAACAATATCAAAAGTTTTTAGAGAGGGTTGTCAAAGAGTACACATGTCATAGTGGAAAAAAAAACTGTTGTCTTTTATAGAGATGATTATGGGTTCGAATCTTCATGAGTGTAAACAAAAGGAATTGAAATATTTTGTTTGGTTCAGATTTAATATAAATAAAATAACTTTTTAAAAATTAAATGATAAAGGACAGGTGTCAAATAATGCTGACGTGGCACACCCATGAGAGTTTCCTTCTGCTTTCATATAGTAGATTTTTTGTTTTGTCAACAGCTTCAGCTCTTAGAACGGTTGAGAAATCCAAACCGGTGGAACTGAATTTACATAATCTAAACGATAAAGGTAGTTTCGAGCACCTCGTGCTAACTTGTCTGCCTATTTTTTTTTATGCGCGTGGGATATGCGAGATGGAAAAGGCCGTAAACTCCTTCTTACTTGTCTCGTACTCCTCCAGATGTAGTGTGAAAGCCAGCCATTCTTCTGGTTTAGACACCATCTTCATCAATTTAGAACAGTCTATGACGAAGGCCACTGTCAATCGTCCAGCATTGAGCATACAATGCATAGCCCATATCAATGCTTCCAGCTCTTTATGAAGTGGAGAAATACTTCGTCGAACATTTCTTGCTCCCATTAAAGTTTCTTCCGTGCGAACTCCATGGCAATACTATCCCAATCCAGAGTTAACTGTTGTTTCTTTCCAAGAGCCGTCTATCTGACAACATAATCCGACCGGAAGATTCTGTTGTACCTCGTAATGTATTTGTTGTGGGTATTCCACCCCGTCCTCCGTTTGTGCTAGTTCCCACGCCACTTCTTTTGCTTTCGCAAGTCGTAACACCTCTGGGGGGTCCCGATCTATGTTAGAAAAAAGTTTATCATTTCTTGCTTTCCAAATATACCATAATAGCCATGGATACACCAACATTTCCTCATCGTTGGGTAATCCCCAAAACAAGTGACTCATATTGGGGTACAAGGCATCTGTTGGAAACCGTTGTGGGGGTGTTGGTATTGCCGATAATGCCCAAACTTGAAATGCCGGTGGACATTCAAAGAGTGTATGATTGATTGTTTCCCTCTCTGCACCGCATCTCCCACACTGTGGATCACAATTTGTTCCGCTATGATTTAGACGGTCCATAACCGCTAGACAACCCGAAAGCACTTACCATAGAAAATGTTTCATTTTCGGTGGACATTTAACCTTCCAGACGTTGCCTTGGAGTTGATTAATAGTCAGTCCATAAAATTTCAGCGAATCTCCATTGGACAAAAATTCATGTTCCATGGTGTAACCAGATTTGACCGTATATCGACATGTTTTTGTAAAGTACCAACTTAGCAAATCTGGTCTATTTTCCTTGGTAGTAGGGATCCCTGTAATTAAGGGTATATCCTCCGAAACAATTAATTGCTCGAGTAATGGTAAATTCCACGTTGCAGTTACAGGGTCAATCAAATGACTAACTGTTAGCTCGGGGTACAGATTATACCCACGGCAGAGTGCTGATCTCGGGCGAGATGTCGAAATCCATGGATCATTCCATACAGAGATCAAATATCCTGAACCAACTCTTTTAATAAGCCTTTTTGTACCAGAGATCGAGCGGATGTAATACTCTTTCATCCATAAGATGGAGAGTAAGACCGGATAGGGTCCAAGGGGGTTCCATTTCTGAAATATCGCCCTTTGAATACCTTCGAAAATAAAGACTTTGGGTGATCTATAAGTCGCCAAAGTTGTTTGGTAAGGAGCGCCGTATTAAAATCCTCGATGATTCGAAAGCCAAGTCCCCCCTCCTTCTTATGTTTACACAGTTTTTTCCAAGCCATCCAATGCATACCTCTCGATGTTCCATTATCACTCCACCAGAACTGCCCTACTGTGCTAGTAAGCTTTGTAGTGACCGTTTTTGGCAGCCCAACACGACATAGAATATGTAGGCATTGCAGTCACTACTGATTTGACTAATATTTATTTGCCTCCTTTGGACAATTATCTAGATGTCCAGCCATTTACCCGTTTTTGTTGGCGTTCCACCAAGAAATTAAAAATATTGGTTTTTGCGCCCCCAAGGCTTTCTGGTATACCCAGGTATGTCCTCATTCCTCCGTTATTCATGATGCCTAGAGTTTGATGTATTTCTGCCTTGATGTTTTCGTCCACCGTATGTCCAAACTGCACCGAAGATTTGTCAAAATTTATTTCCTGACCTGATACCACCTCATAATGTTGTAAAATATTGAGCAATGTAATAGTTTCCTCTTTATTTTCCTTACAAAAAAACAAGCTAACATACGCAAAAAGTATGTGAGATACCGGCGGACTCCCACGAGCAATTTTCATCCCGGTAATCAATTTTTGCCTCTCTACTTTCCGTAAATTTGCTATTAAAACCTCTGTACATAGAATAAATATGTATGGAGATAAAGGGTCTCCTTGTCTAAGTCCACGTTTTGGTTTGATATTTCCCCTTGGTTGTCCATTAATAAGAACCTTGTACTGCACCGACCTAATACACCACATCGCCCATGTAATCCATTTTTCCGCAAAGCCCATTTTCCTTACTAAATGTTCTATAAAGGGCCATTCGACTCGGTCGTAGGCTTTACTCATGTCAGTTTTCACTGCCATGTACTCTCTCTTGCAAGATTTATTCGTTCTGAGACCATGAAACATCTCCGGAGCAATGAGTATATTATCTGAAATAAGTCTTCCAGACACGAAGGCGGACTGAGTCTCAGAGATCATCCGGGGTAACAGTCTTCGTAGTCTTTGGCACAGAACTTTAGAAATAATTTTGTAACCCACGTTACATAAACTAATGGGTCGCAATTCCGTCATCCGAGTGGGTTTATCCGTTTTTGGGATGAGACAGATATTTGTCGTATTTAACCGCTGATCAAAGACTCCTGATGATAAGAAATTGTTAACTGTTTGGGTCACATCTTCCTTTATTAGATTCCATGATTTCTGAAAAAACATAGCAGTCATTCCATATGGACCTGGAGCCTTCTCTGGGTGCATCATGAAAAGTACCGCTCTTACCTCCTCTTTTGTTGCATGCTCCGTTAAGATTTCGTTATCCCTCTCCGATATTTCCGTATTTACTTCTCCAAGCACATCATCAAAAGATGTTGGGTTAGTAGATGTAAATAATTCACTGAAATATTCCACTACCACTTTTTCCACTTTGTGTTCACCTGTCACTCAGACACCCTCTTTATTATGAAGTCCCACAATCCTATTAATAGTCCTACGCTGCTTTGTTGTTGCGTGATAAAATTTTGTATTGAGATCGCGCTACGATTCCATACGTCCCGACTCTTCTGTTGCCAGAATTGTTCCTCATCCTTATAAGCCTCCTAGAGCTTCCTCATAGCATCGTTTAACTCCTCTTGAGTCCGAGAATCATCATTTTGTGCTTCCTCAAGTATTCGTTGTAGTTCCGCAATTTTATCTGTCCTGTATGGTTTGTGTTCTTGTCTCCATTTAGATATTTCATGGCGACAATTACCGATTTTGTCCACTAAGGTTTGATGTACATTGTCCGGATCATATTGCCATCCTCGGACAATCGATTCCATCAAGCCGTCTTGTCCCATCCATCTTTTATCGAACCGAAATTGCCGTCTTCTTTTTGAAATGTTAGCCTAAATCGTCGCTATTATGGGTCTATGGTCTGATCCAATTAAGCGTAGGTACTCGACATACGATTGCGGGAACCTATCATGCCATTCCTCCGAAGCCATAGCTCTATCTAATCTACATCTCACTATTTTTCCACTCCGTCTACCTCGCCATGACAAGGTATTGCCACGTGTTCGAAAATCTAACAATCCGCAATTGGTGATCATTGTATTAAAGTCCGTAAACGTTGACGCATGTCTAAAAGAGCCTCCTTGTTTCTCATAATTTCCCGTTATTTCATTAATATCTCTGATTAAAAACCATGGTTCCGACCTGGTTAACCCTATTCGTATAATTATTTCCCAGACTTGATTCCTATATTTTTGGACAGGATCTCCGAAAATAAAAGATAAATACTTTTTTCCCCGTCAATCATTGCCTCAATATCAATTATTCGATTATTTGAAAATAATAATTTGACATTGTAAATGTCATTACATAATAACGCAAGTCCGCCGCTTGCCCCAACCGGTTCAACCGTTAACAATTTATTGTACCCAAAATGAAACTGAAATTGCTGTAAGAAATTAAAACACTGCTTGGTTTTTGAAAGAAATAAAAAAAATCTGGCTTGAATTTCCTCCAAACCTCCCGAAGATAGCTTATTGTGTAGGGATTTCCTAATCCCTAGCAATTCCAACTTAGAATCCTCATTAATCAGTGATTTTACCTTTGTTCGGACCTTTCGATGGATCTCCACCTTTCCCCTTTTCTGGTTTTCCCTTGTCCCCGAGACGATTCTCCTTTGCGATATGCTTCTTCCGTGGAGTAATAAGTGCATGAACCAATCGCTTCTTTGTACCTCCGCCAGCCGTAATCATTGGCCTAAAGAGCTTTTTACGAGCTCCTCCCTTCTTGTCCCCTTGACTCTGATCCTGTGTGCTTTCTTTTATTGTTTCTTTCATGCCTCGGGCCTGGCTTATTGTTTTCTCCACCCTCTTCCAGAATGCCATCCCCAGTTTTCACCACCCTCAACAATATTGGTTTCCTCCAAACCCCATTCCCTCTATCTCCGCCTCCGCGTCTTCCTCAATCCCCTCTAGATTCTCCTCCAAGCCACTCGCATGGTCCACCAAATCCTCCAAATCCATGTATGTAACCGTCGTAATCTGCGCATCACCACCGAAGCTTGGCTCTGGGCAATAACCGTCACAACATCAAGACCATTCACTTTCCCATCTTCAGAGGCATTCAGTCTCACCACAGCAATTGTGTTTCCAAGATCATCCATTCCAGTTACTGCCTTGTCAAAATCGATCTCTTTGCGCACCTTTTTGGCTGAGTGATAACTCGGGCTTGATTGCTCGGAGCCAGAGCCTGCATCGGGTTTGCTTTGTTCCACATGTGGTGCATTGGCCACATCTTGTTCTTCTATTGACCGGTGGACTCCTCTGGGACGACCTCCACCCCTTTGTTTCATTTCTTTGGGAGGGATATATCCTCAGGGGACTCTAAAGGAAGAACCCTCTCCACATTGGCTGTCTTTGTCGTGGGTATCTCCGTATTTGTCTTTTTGATCTGCACACCATTCCTCTCTTTCTTCCCCCATCTTGCCTTTTCCCTTGTGTTGATCCCCATATGTGATACCATGATGAGCTCTCTCACCCTCCACTTTACCACCAACATTTGCCCCTTGTACCACCGCACCTTTGTAGCTTAGAACCCCTGGCTCCGACCGTGCATCTCTTCTATTAATGTCGTCACGATTTCCCCGCTGAGAAAAAAGCGTGGGACACTTGTTCTGGTCATGGCACAGACTTGAACAAACACGACAAAAACCGAACAATCTCTCATACCGTAGAGTCACCAATATTTCCTCTCCACTATGAAACTATACACTTGTTTCAAAAACCAGTGGTTTGAATCCATTTACACACACTTGCACTATGCCCTCGTTGATATCCACCTCTTTGACATCACCAAGTGCCTCCCCGATGCTCCGAAATGTTGTCTCTGCCCAAAAATGTGATGGAATTCCCATCATTCGGACCCAAAACGTGATCGCAGATGGGTAGTTGGGATCTACGATTGGTTGCCAACGAACCACTGAGAGCATCCAATAGTCAAAGTGAAAAGGCTATGTCTTTAGAACCTCTACAATGTCATCCTCCTCATCGAAGTCAAAATGGAACCTTCCAATTCCCAGATCCGCGCCAGCAACCCTCTCTTCCACCTTTCATATACGGGGAAGCATGTACATGAGAGACTTTACCTCTTGTGCCGATGGATTCATACATCGGCCTATCAAGGTACGAGAGTATCCTTGATAAGTGTCGTGTTATCGAACCTTGGTACTGTGATCTTCATCTGTGGTGCGAGTGTCTCTTTGGATTTGTTTGCTCCACCCAATTTCAAAACTCCCGATTGAGACATATTCTCAAACAAGCCCAAAGTATCCAAAGTTTGATAGTAAGCAAGAGAGACAAATGCTTGTGTGTGATGGTCTATTCTTCCGCTCTTGGTTGTCTTTATACGAGACTTCAGCCTTAAACGCCAAAAACGGAAGCTTGTATTGAAGAGAATATACGAATCCAAAACCAAATCCCTTTGCTTTCCCATAATATTCCTGCTTGCCCCTTTTTGTAAACAATCCGATCTATATGAATCCAAAAATTGACTCAAGATTCCGCCAATTCCGAGTTTTTCCTTAATCAAATAGAAGAAAATCGTAATGTGATGAAAGAACCCAATAGGAGTAATACCGTATTCCCATATCTAGATTCGAATCGGAGTCGAATCGGACATCTGATCCTTCCTTTCATCTTCAGATTGCCATGAAGAGAATAAGGAGAGTTTCCGCCAATTGAGTTTCTCCGTCCCTGTAATATTGCCTTCCAATTCCGAATCCCAATCAGATCTGTCAGCCCCCAACCGTTTACCGAGTAATAGGATCCGTAGAAGCCAAAATCTTCATTACCAATAAGATCTGTAAATACCCAATCATATTCCGAATGATAATCTTCTTCATCGGTCTTCACGAAATCGCCATCGCCATCGCCTTGTCACTTGAAAATCAACTTGTTTTAGGTGGTTTACTTTTTATTTAGTGTTTTGATTTATTTATATATTTAAATAATTTGTATAATTATTTATATTTTAATATATTTTTAATATTCTAGAATATTATAAAGTTTTTAGAATTTATTATAAATAAGCTGTTTAGATCTACAATTGTATTCAATTTTTGATAAATTAATGAAAAGGAGATTTTCTAAAAGAGCTTTTGATAAAACACTGTGAAGAGTAATCACAAATCCTTGTTTTCGAGTATTCTTAAAATCAACGGATCTAATTCTATCCTTAAAAGATTGGGTTTTTGTAGAATGTCTGTGGAGATTTCTTGCAAAGTCCGGTTTGTGCAAAGACAAAAAAAAAGCACATTACACCATTTTATATAAAGAAAAACACATTACACCACATAATAATTTAACCATTAAATTTATTATTGTTTTATATCATTATATTTTCTATATTACTTCTATTTTAACTTTAGGGATTAGAGCATTTTAGTATTTATAACCAACGCAAAAAGAAATTATCACCAAAATAATTATTTATAACTTTTAAATTGAAATTATTTAAATTTAAATTACTATTTTATAAATAAAAAAAAGTTCAATCACAAAATGGACTGGAAAATGAGATTACTCCATATTTGAAGTAAAAAGTTGGGGTAACCACATTTTGGAGTTGAAAATGGAATAAGTTTGGAGCTGATTTTACTCTAAAATATAGTTTGAAGTCAAATTTAAAATAGGATTGGAGATGCTTTAAGTGAAAACGATCGGTTTTATTTAACCTCGCTTATTTTAGATGCCACATCATCATTCGTTAATAGAATTAGAATAAAATGACACTTTTTACTATGGGTTTGGTAAACAATACCTTAGATTAATGTTACTCTTAATAATTAAAAATAAAAAAATTCAGGGGATGTATTCAATCTATAATTTGGGAGGATTTGGAAAGATTTAAATTGGAATGAGTTTAGGATGATTTTGGGTGAATTATGAAAGTTCTTATATTTGAAGACGAGCTATTGAGGATATTTGTAATATTAACATATTTTGTGTAGTATATATATGCCTTTTTGGCTAGTGAATAAACATCTTTTTCTTCTGCTACTTTGATATGGTATTAGAGCCAAAGCCATAAAACCCTAATTTCAAACCTTTTTGTTTCTTCGCCTTTGTCTCTTTCTTTTGTGTTTCTGTGTGCGGAATATGATCTTATTAAGAAGCGATTCTCGTTTGTGTGTGTGATTTTTTCTGATCTCAGCTTATTATGTGACAATATGTCTGGTGTTACAGCGAAAGACAGTTCTTCAACAGAGCCATCGATTCTCTCGAATTTCTATCTCCATCCATCGTCTGATCCGGGAAACTTGATTTATATGGTTCTGTTGAATGGAAGAAACTATGAGCGTTGAGAAAAACTGATGCGTAACGCACTTCGTGCCAAGAATAAAGTTGGTTTCATTGATGGGACGGTTACACGTCTGAGGAGTGGTGAGAGCAACATTAAACTTTGGGGTATTGTGAACTTTATGCTTGTTGCTTGGATTTTAAACACGATTGAGCCAAAATTGCATACCTCGGTGTCGTGTGCTGATACCGCTTTTCTTCTATGGAAAAGCATTTGTGAAAGGTTTTCTGTTAGGAATGAACCTCATATTTATGAGCTGAAGGCAGCAGCAGCTGTGTGCAAGCAAAGGAATATATTTTTGCAAGATTACCAAGCTGTTGTGGGATGATATTGAGGATTATGAGCCGCTGACTGAATGTTGTTGTGGTGACACCAGTTGCAAAGTCACCAAGGACCTACGTGCCAAGCGTGAACGTGAACATAAGTATCAGTTTCTCATGAGTTTGGATGGATCTCGCTATGGCACAAAAAGATCAAATATTTTATGCATGACTCCACCAACTTCTCTTGCAAGTACTCTTTCTATGATTTTGCAAGAAGAGAGACATCAGAATGTGACGCGAGTGCAAGATGCTCGTACGGATATGGTTGGTTTCTCTCCTCAGGCTCAAGCTAGTCCTGTCTCATCTGCTCGGAATCGTACTCCAATTAAGTGTTCTTATTGTGAAAAGAATGGCCATCATGTGAAAGATTTTTTTCAACTTCATGGCTTCCCTGAATCACGTGGAGATAATGCTTCGAATCGAGGCAGAGGCGGTTCAAATTGGAGTGGTAACAACAATGGTGGTCGTGGAAATTGGTCAAATAGTGGTGATCGTGGGGGCTGGAATACCACAAGAGGACGTGGTCGTGGGCGTGCTATTGCTAATAATGCTCAGTTCTCAACTCATGATCCACCATCACATGCTTATAATCTGCAATCTTCTGATGGGGATGGTCTGACTCTTAACAAAGATCAGTGGAATACTGATATAAGATCGGAATCCACCAAACTTATGTTCACGAGATGATCGAGAGTTTACAAGGATTGTTGCGGAATCAAATGGGATGGATTGAAGAACGCCACTCAAGAGTGTGAAAGCTCTTGTGATGAGATCACAAACCTAGTCTCAAGGAATCACACACAAGAGACATAGATTCAAGTGTTTACTAAGTGTAGAAATCCATCTAACTTAGATAAACAAACAAGCCTAAGCTTTAGAGAAAAATCTCTTTTATATTTCCAAAAATTTCAATGTGTTTTACAATGAGCACAATTGAGCTTTTATAGCTCTTACAAGAGATCTTTACAATAAATTATATTTAAAAAAAATTATATACATTTAAAAAAAAAAAAAATAAGTTAAATCAAATAATGGTCTTCTTACCACCAATTTTGCCTTGACATTGAATGAGGATCTTTGACTTTGTGAAATAATGAGGATGAGATTATGACACATATTGAAGACCTTTGATTTTATGGTTTTTGATATTGTATCAAATGCACTTGTCAACATTCTCAAAACTCCACCGCAAGGCTCTTCAGATCGTCTCTCTGGTATTGTTACTGATACTGGTGCTTCACATCACCTTACATGACATTTGGATTTGTTGTTTGATGTTATTGATATTATTCATTATCCTATGGAACTTCCAAATGGTGATCTCACAATGGCTACTAAATGTGGTCGGATGTGTATTGGTGGCAATGTCATTATTTCGGCCGTTTACTATGTGCCAAATTTGACAAACACTTTGTTGTCTGTTGCATGTCTGTTACGAGAGATGATGTGTATTGCGGTATTTACTAACAAGTTTTGTTACATGCAGGGCCGGTCTTTGAAGATCCTAATTGGAGCAGATATTGAGTGTGATGGGATCTACGATTTTCGCGAGGTTTTCATGTTTCAAGCAAATTATGTGGGACGTCTCAGTGGTCGTGAGCTTTGGCATCAGCGTTTGGGGCATCCTGCGAAGTCTGTGCTTTCTGGTTTAGCTGATTTTGTTTATTTAAGTAGTGTTAATTCTTCAGAGAAAGAACCATGTGATGTTTGTGTTCGGGCTAAGCCCACACGTTTGAGTTTTCAAGACAATGATAATAAAGCTATTGAAATTTTTTCCCTTATTCATTGTGATATTTGGAGTCCTTACATAACACCAGCGTCTTCTGGTTCTCTCTATTTTTTTTTACTATCGTAGATGACCATTCTCTTGTTGTTTGGGTTTACTTCATGCGTCATAAAAGTGAAGTCTTATCGTATGTTAACCAGTTTTATGCTCTTACTGAGCGACAATTTTAGCATAAAGTTCGGACAGTGCGCGGTGACAATGGTACTGAATTCATGTGTCTTCGTTCCTATTTTGCATCTCAAGGGATTGTTCATCAGACTTTGTGTGTTGGTACACCGCAGCAAAATGGATAGGTGGAACGGAAACATCGTCATATATTGAATGTTGCTCGCTCTCTCAAATTTCAAGCTCTCTTCCTATTGAGTTTTGGGGTGAGTGTTTTTACAGCAAGTTACTTGATTAATAGAACTCCATCATCTGCTCTAAATGGGAAAACACGTATGAACTACTGTTTGGACAACCACCATCATATGATCATGTTCACATATTTGGATGTTTGTGTTGTGCGCATAAAGGGACACATTCTCGTGATAAGTTTGATGAAAGAGTTGTTTGTTATATGTTTCTCGGATATCCTTACAAGAAAAAAGGATGGCGAGTTTATGATTTGGAACGCAATGAATTTTTTGTCTCGCGATGTTATCTTCAACGAAGTTGTATTCCCATGTGCTATTGTTGCTTCAGAGAATGCATCGCCATACACCTCTATCCACTTTCCTATTACACTCTCATCGTTTACTGATGATATTGATGATATTGTTCATTTGGTTTCTTCTGTGGATTCACCTCAGGTTCAACAAAATATTGGGGACAGGGGGAGTGCTTCGTCTTCTTCCTCACCAGTGATTATTGAGGTTGATTCTCCTATTGTTCAGACTACGAGCTCTGAAGTCATTGTGCCAGCTCCGTCTAATGCAATTGTGGTACCATCGAATGCACCTGAAGTTATTCTAGGTCGGGGACATAGAGAAAAGCAAAATTTTGTGCTTCTTACACCGTATCTTACATATACGGCTCAGTTAGTGGTACACTTTATCCTCTGGTTAACTATGTCTCTTGTACACAATTTTCTGAGAAGTTTCAGGCATCTCTTGCTAATGTATCGGCTGAAGATATTCCACGCTCTTTTGCCGAAGCTATGAGTCGAAAAGATTTTTGGGAAGCTATGTATGTGGAGATTAAGGCACTTGAAGATGTTAAGACTTGGTTGGTAATGGATTTGCCTCCAAATAAGAAAGTTGTTGGTACAAAATGGATCTATACGATTAAGTATAATGTGGATGGTACTTGTTGCATTGGGAAATCTCCAGCAAGAAGGTCTTGATTATGATGAAACTTTTGCTTTGGTGATGAAGATTATTACTATTCGCAGTTCTTTTAAAGTTGCAGCTGCTCATAAATGGGAACTCCATCAAATGGATGTTCAAAATGCCTTCTTTATGGTTTGAAACCAGCTCTACGATGTTGGTTTTCCACACTACACATGGCTCTTCTTCGGTATGGTTTCAAGCAATCTCGATCTGATTACTCCTTATTTGCATTGGTTAAAGGTTCCATTAAACTTTATGTTCATGTTTATGTGGATGATCTTGTGATTGGTGGTAATGATGCAAAGATGATTTCTGCATTTAAGGAGTATCTTCATAGTTGTTTTCACGTGAAAGACTTGGCTGCTCTACGATACTTCTTGGGTGAAGTTCCACGACAGGATGAATGGATTTTTCTTTGTCAACGGAAGTCTTGTCTTTATATTGTTGCTGAGTGTGGACTACTTGGAGCTCGTCCTGCGGCTACGCCTATTGAGAAAAATCACAACCTTGCTCGGACGACTGATGATCTTTATGCCTATTCGGAACAATAGAGACGCACTGTTGGGCGTCTCATATATCTTCATGCCACTCGACCAGAGTTGTCTTATGCGGTACATATTTTATCTCAATTTATGCAATCTCCTACAATTTCTAAATGGGAGGCTGCATTACGCGTAGTACGCTATCTTAAAGGTACACCATGACAAGGAATTTTCTTATGTGTGTATTCTGATCTTCATCTTTCGGGATATTGCGACTCTGATTGGGCGGCTTGTCCTACTACTCGACGTTCTTTGTCTAGTTGTGTATTTCTTCTTGGTGGTTTACCTATCGCATGGCGGACAACAAAGCAACAGACGGTTTCTAGATCTTCTGCTGAGGCTAAATATTGGTCGATGGCAGATGCTAATTCTGAGATAAAATGGGTTCGGGAGTTACTGAAATTCTTTGATGCTTCACCCACTCAATCGGTTCCGATATACTATGAAATTTAATCCGCACTTCATCTTGCTTCTTATCCAGTACAACATCAACGTACTAAAGATATTGAGAATGACTGTCATTATATATGTGATGATGTTCTTACCGGTTTGATCAAGCCATTTTATATCTCTACTAAGGAGCAACCAGCAAATCTTCTCACAAAACTTCATGATCGTGTTCCATTTGATACTTGTTTGATCAAGTTGGGCATTCGCGATCTTCATGCTCCAACTTGAAGGTGAGTATTGAGGATATTTGTAATATTAACATATTTTGTGTAATATATATATATATGCCTTTTTGGCTGGTGAATAAACATCTTCTTCTTCCACTATTTTGATACGAGCTCCAGTCATTTTCTTTAGTAACTCTTCCAATTTATTGTGAGCTTTTTCTCATTTTATCTTCACTTTTCGTGTCTTAGAACTCGATGAGAGAATGCAATTTGTAACTCTAATATTGTATTATTTCCGCAGCCATGGCACCATCTACAAGGAACATAAAGGGAAACAAAGACAAAGAAGTAGAGATCGATGCTGGTAATTTTATAAGAACACAATGGAATGCTGATGATCATAAGTATTTTAAAGCATATACAACACATTCAAATTTGAGCCGACAAAATTGATTAAATTTGAAACTAAACAGCATTCGGAATACGAAAACACAGAAACATAGGAAATAAGAAGAAAGATAGAGAGACTACTATGTGCATACGAACTAGATATATATATATATATATATATATATATATATAGAGAGAGAGAGAGAGAGAGAGAGAGATAAGTTATGTGCATATTAACCAGATAAACGGCATTGTTTATGGAGAACTCAAAATATTGTATGAATGATTGAATTGATTAAAATAGATTGATATGAGAAAAAAACGTAAAAAAAAGAAAAAAACAGAGAAAAGAAGAAGATGAAAAAAGGACAAAATATATCGCCTAATATGATAGAGATTTTTATGGAATTTTATTTCCTTTTAAGATACACTGAATTCTAAATAACGTAGAAAATATATTTTAAACTTCGTATAACATGTAAAAATGTAGAATACGTATTTTAAACTTCGTAGAACATATATGAAGTTCAGAATATATATTTTAAACTTCGTAGAACATGTACAAAATAAAAAATATGTATACTAAACTTCGTATATACAATAGTAACTAAAAAGCAGATAGTTCTAAGGGCTTCTTTCACAACTAACCTAAAACATTTGGTCAATTGCAAATGTAACCCACCCTTTTCTCATTTTCAACATTAACCACTTTCTTCCCAAACCACCACTCTCACTTCCACTTATTCGCGAAATTGCCATTGGTTTTTTTTTTTTTCGGAAATCCAAAAGACAAAACAATCCTCATCCTCCTCACTTATTCACGAAAATGCCATCATCATCAATTCACCCAACCACCATTTTCAACCAATTTGAAGCTTTTAAAGCTTCTACAACCAATTTTTGAGCTCTTTAAGCTCATTATCTCCTCTCATAAACTTATATTCTTCACTTTTCTCTCCATTTTCATCCCAAAAACTCTCTAATTTACCTTTTCCAAACTTGAAGTTCTAAGATATTGCCATATCCGGTGATTTGGTCGTGCATAGCGATTGGGCTTCTCTGGTGGTGGCTAGAATTGAAGTTCTCGGCGGTCGAAGAAGCTAAAGACCACTTCTAGGTAATTTTTTCAGTTGATTTTCGTGAATTTTCCGATCTGTGCCGCGACAGCAGACTTCTTGGAGAAGTCTCCTCCGAGTAGACTTCTCCAAGAAGTCTGATGGTCAACGCACAGGTTAGTTTTGCAATTGACCGTGTGTTCCGATTTCTGATAGTAGACTTCGTGTTGAAGTCTGCGCCTTTTTTTTAGAACAAAAAAAATTGGTGAGACTTCTCAAGGAGACTTCTTGAGAAAAGGTTAGTTTTGCAATTGACCAAAACGAAAACTTTTTAAACGAAGTCTACTCAAGAAGTCTGTAGAAAAAGAGAGGTTAGTTTTGCAATTGACCAATGTTTGACTTTTTTGCAGACTTCTTGAGTAGACTTCAGTGGCTACTTTTGGGGTGACAAATATATTATTTAATTATGAGACTTCTCAGAGAAGTCTACTCACCTCGCAGACTTCTCCGAGAAGTCTACTAATTAATTAATTCAATGTTTGGTCAACTCGAAAACTAACCCATTTTAGACTTCGTTTGGGGTGGGGAAGTCTACTTCAAAAGTCAAACTTGGTCAATTGCAAAACTAACCTCCAAGAAGTCTACTTTGCATAGTAGACTTCTCCGAGAAGTCTCATATGAAAGTAGACTTCTCCGAGAAGTCTCGCTTACGTGGAGAAGTCTCATTCGAAAAGTACAGAAAGTACAACACAATTTTTCAATTGCAAAACTAACCTCCAAGAAGTCTACTTTTCTTATGAGACTTCTCCACGTAAGGGAGACTTCTCGGAGAAGTCTACTAACTTTTTTCAATTGCAAAAGTAACCTAAAAAGGAGACTTCATATGTTGGCTACTATAGTAGACTTCTCTGGTAGACTACTATATTAGACTTCGTTAGGAAGTCTACTTTTACTAGTTTTTTTAAAAAACGCATTTTTATCAAATTTATAACGATTTTTAAAGATTTTTTTTGTCTTCAGCTCGTGTTAGTAAGTGTACTTGGTTCTGTATCAGTTTTACATGATAATGTTTTATACGTATGGTGGAATCAGATTTTTTGTTTTTTAAGGTAGTTAGCTTATTAAGCGCAGACTTCGTAAAGAAGTCTAAGAAAGTAGTCTTCTTTGTTAGTCTCCGACATGAATTTTTTATAAAATTCATTTATTTGAAATTTGTAACAAATAAAAATGATTATTTGACTCTTGCGTTTGTGTTATTTATTGGTCTTGCTTATGTATGAGTTTGACATGTTTGTTTGTTATAGTTAAGCTTTAATTAATTTTCTTGTGTTTTTAGGCATTTAGCTTATTAGTAGCAGACTTCTATAGAAGTCTACTTATTCGACATTGATTTCTAATGTGGTTTGAATTTGGTTTTCTTACAGAGAATGGTTCACATACCCGCTGTTTTTGGAGAATGGGTGAGGAAGGAAATGATGTGGCATTTCGAGGTGGATACTCACAAAGGAGGGCGAATGTTCTTCTTGAGAGATGGTTGCACACATGTTGAGCTTCTTAAAATGGCACAAGAGGATTATATGCCGGAAAATGAAGCAGAGTTTGTGGAGTTATCCTATCCATTACCACCTCTGATGCTTCAACAAATGCCTCCTGATTCTCCTCCTATTTATGTCACAAACGATAGACACGTTCAGAGCTTGATTGAGTTGAGTAGGAGGCATGGTGTACGCCTTTGCGTTTCGAGTAGGATAATAGACCATGAGAATGCTGATGTGAGTGGACAGTCGGATGACTGTTATGATGATGCGAGTGATGATGCTGAAGAAGATTGGGATGAAGACGCTGATGATTATGGGGATGATACTCTGAACGATGCTGATGTGAATGTGAATGTGAAAGCGAAAGATGAGGCCGATGACTTGGATGTGGATTACAGTGAGTACGGGAAAGTGAAAGATGAGGATGAGGTTGAGGGTTTGAAGGCGTATTATGGTGGTCAAGTAGAACTTTGGTCCTCTAGTATCTTTGTCAATAACAGTTTTCCTAGCAAGGAGAAGCTTCTATCACAGTTGCGATCGACGGCGTTGATGGGAAGATTTGCGTTTAAAGTATATAAGTCTACGAAGACTTTGTTTGTTGCAATATGTTCTGTCAATGGATGCGCATGGAAGCTTAGAGCGAGTGTGAAGAACGAAGCAAACACATTCTGGGTGACAAAATATTTGAGGGTTCATACTTGTTCTGTGTCAGACCGATCAGCTCACCGTAGACGTTGTACACCTAAGTACGTTGGAGCTTTGTTTATCGAACGTGTTGGCATAATCGATGGAATTGTGCCAAAGCATATCAAAGATTCTATGAAGGTGATGTTCGGTCTAAACCTCGATTACACCACTTCTTATAGAGCTTTGATGTATGCCCAACAATTGGTGAGGGGAACAACAGAAGATGGATATGAGAATCTGCCTTCTTATTTGCGCCAAATTGAGAGAGCCAATCCGGGAAGTGTCACGGACCTTGTACGCGATGAGATGAATCGATTTAAATATGTATTTATTTCATTTGGAGCTTCCATAGCTGGTTTTCAGTACTTGAGGCGAGTGATTGTGGTGGATGGGACTCATCTAAATGGGAAGTACGGAGGTGTTTTGCTAGTGGCAGCCGGACAGGACGGTAACTTTCAGATATTTCCGTTGGCTTTTGCAGTTGTAGATTCTGAGTGTCATGCTTCATGGAATTGGTTTTTCACCAAATTGAGTAGATGTTTTTCAGACGAATTTCCGATGGTCATAGTTTCTGACCGGCATGACTCCATCGCTAACGCATGTAACAATGTGATACCTTGGGCAACACGAGGTATATGTTACTATCATCTACAGCAAAACATAGTGACGCAGTTTCACGGGAAGCAACTCATGTATTTGGTCAAAGGCGCTGCCTACGCGCATACGCCTTACGATTATAATCGATACATGGACGCACTTCAAAATGTAAACCCCGCTCTAGCAACATACTTGGAGGAAGCGGACCCGAGGTTATGGTCACGAGTTCATTCGATGGGAAATAGATACAACATAAAGACGAGCAACATCGCAGAATCGATCAACTCGGCGGTTAAACAAGCGAAAGGGTTTTCCATCACATTTCTGTTGGAGTTTATTAGAGAGAAGCTCGGGAGATGGTATAATAAAAGGCGTGAGGATGCTCTAGGTCTCACAACTAGGCATACCCGGGGAGTAGAATATCTATTGGCAATTCGAGAACATTATGCGGGAATGATGAAGGTAGAACGCATAGATGGCTGGCGTTTCTTCGTTAAGGGTGGACCACGGGATTGTATTGTCGATTTGGAACAAAGAAAGTGTTCATGTGGTGTTTTCGAGGTTGAAAAAATTTCTTGCTCACATGTCATTGCAGCGGCAACAGAGGCCGATATGTTAATGTCGACATTCGTGTGTCAAACTTACTCGAAGGAGACGTTATATGCGACATATTCGCATCCCGTTTACCCCCCCCAATTTCTGATGAATATGACATCAAGAAGGAACCATGTGGTCCTCCTGTCGTGAAAATTGCTCCAGGGAGAAAGAAAAAGTCGAGGTGGCAAACTTGCCTAGAAATGTCAAGGAAGAGAGGCACCAGACCGAGAAAGATGCACAAGAAATACAATTGTTCAAAGTGCAAGAAACATGGACATACTCGACCCCATTGTGTAAGTTAAACTCAACATTGGACTTGCCTTGTCTGTGGTCTATTTAGGAAGTCTATTTTAGAAGTCTGAAAAAGAAGTCTGCTCAAGAAGTCTACTCCGAATACTGAGAGAGCCTTGTAATATGGCAGATAATCTGTGTTGTTGTTGTGTTTTATCTATTTAAGAAGATTTCTCTAGAAGTCTGAAAAAGAAGTCTGAGAAAGACGTCTACTCCGAATACTGAGAAAGCCTTGTAATATGGCAGATAATCTGTGTTGTTGTTGTGTTTTATCTATTTAACAAGACTTCTCTAGAAGTCTGAAAAAGAAGTCTGAGAAAGACATCTACTCCAAATACTGAGAAAGCCTTGTAATATGGCAGATAATATGTGTTGTTGTTGTGTTTTATCTGTTTAAGAAGACTTCTCTAGAAGTCTGAAAATGAAGTCTGAGAAAGAAGTCTACTCTGAATACTTATATTACCGAACCTGTACTGTTAACTGACGGGTTACATCTGAAAACATTCCTACCACATCAACAGGTACAAAAGAATTACAAAGTTAATTGGTGCGTTACCAAAAACATTTTACCCACCATATCACTTTCTTACAAAATACCATAATTAGTAAGTTCAAATTTTCAACAACAAACATCATGAACCTTCGTAGATGTCCAAATCCGCCCAATCGTGATTAGTAGGTCCACGACATTCGATCTCATGAAATATATCACAAGCCAGGTTCTCTCTGATAACTTTCTTCTTGTCATCACACAATGTCGAGGGAAATGGCAGTCCAAGTGCATGAAATTCAATGAACTTCAAGCAATACACACCACAATCACCACCTGGACCTTGTTGTGGCACTCCCTCTACTCGTGTGTGCGTGAAAGTGTCAAAAGGAAACTTCTCTTTATCATCTCTGGAAGCCACTTCCCGGAGCAGATAAGGCACCATGACAGCAATAGGCTCCACTGCTTTGGTTATTTCTTCTTCACTAGAATGA
>JAHZTW010000001.1:412731390-412753169 GCA_020283515.1 Alliaria petiolata
TTATATCATATATTTTAGTTGATACTATATAAATTATAAATAAATGATATTAAAATTCATGTAAATTTTAAATTTTGTGTTAGTTTTTATAATATTATCAATTGGAGATAACTAATCATTTTGTATTTATTATTCTAAAGAATATATGTAAATACATATGTATGATTTAACATATAAAAAAATATGGTGTTGATCTTTTATAGAGGAGAAAACTAGTACTCTTCATCCTTCTTTAGCAATGTGGGACAAATAGTTGTTTAGTTAAAATTTTGTTTTCATCACTTTTTAGTGTCAATTTTTAATAAGTGATTCAAAATAGAGTCAGTTATTTTTTTGACACTTTATAAGTGATGCTATCTACTTTATTTTTATTAATTGATGCTAATTAAGTTAGTATTAGTATCAATTATTTTAATTGATGCTAATCAGGTTAGTATTAGTATCAATTTTATTTAATTGATGCTAATCAACTTAGTATTAGTATCAATTGTTTTAACTGATGCTAATCAAGTTAGTATTAATATCAATCTTTTTAATTGATGCTAATGAAGTTAGTATTAGTATCAATTTTATTTAATTGATGTTAATCAAGTTAGTATTAGTATCAATTGTTTTAACTGATGCTAATCAAGTTAGTATTAATATCAATTAAAAGAATTGATGCAAAATTATATATTTAATTTTAATTTTCAATAAGTGATTGTAAATAATATCAATTATTTTAATGATACTTTATAAGTGATGCAATGTACCTTTTTCTTGTAGTGTGAAAGTTGAAAATTGAATTACGCTTTTGCCATTAATGAATACAAAGGGAACGTGTGTAATTTTGTAATTTAGCTAGCATAATTAATTATGGCATGTTTAATTATTTTTTTCCTTTAATTGTTGATGCAAAATTTGTTAATGCCATAAATCGTGTATTTAATTAATCTGAAAAGAATATGTATTATATCCTAATAATCAGCTACTCTGAAAAGGATAATTTCTATTTTTTTTAAGTCGGCTAATTATTTTTGTTATTATCAATAGAAATAAAAGTAAATAAACAAGGATGCCCTAACCTAAAAATATCTATATATACCAAATCGTTTATTGGACGTAATCATCAGCCACCTTCTAATGTTCTTGATATTTTGTAATGGTAATGGTACGTCTTTCTTCATTGTTTGTATGACTTTTTTTTAGCTTGATATGAATCTTAATATGTGTTTTAATTTTCTTTTACCGGGAAAAAGAAATCTGAAACTATACTTCCGGTACTGCTTGACTCATTGTTTTGATATTTTTGTTTCTGTTTGATATGGGAAACCTACAATTGGCTGTTCTTCAGATACAGCTTCTGCGATATAAAGACGGGTCGTTGATGGTAAACAATCAAAGGAAAGTAATATGATTCTTCTGACTTATCGGAATGGAAACAAAGGACTTTGGAAGAGACGTTGGAAGTGTTTGAGTATTTAGATCTGTACGTGTTGGAGTAGCTAGCCATCAAAACAAAACATAATAATTGGTAGGTTATATTTTGTTTTGACGTCGGTGTTGTTTTATTATTTTTTAGGGTTTTGCGCAGATTTTGATATTTTATTTTAGGGGGCTACTTAATTTTTTTTATTATCATCTAGGTTTGATTTAGTTCACGCAGATCTTAGTTTCTTTGTTTTAATTTGTTCTATTTTCTTTGAATTTGATATGAAACTAATTTGTTTCCCCAGATCATGAAGAAAGATTTCCAAACGGAAAGTAACTAGCCATCAAAACAAAACATAATAATTGGTTGGTTATCTTTTTGTTTTGCTGTTTTTGCTTTAGTTTAGTTTCATATCACTAATCTTCAGTTTTCGTCGTTTTAGTTTTCTTCATGAATCGTTCTAATTTTCATTTTTTTAATAATGAGAAATAATGAATTTTTTTTAATGCGATTTATTTGTTCACGTTGTATTTGGTATGAAATTGATTTTCTGTTATTTTTTTCTAAGGTATGTGGAGAATGAGCATCAAACAAACGAAATAGTTTCTTTTGATCGTTACACATCGAGCTCAAACCAGCGATTAAGGTCTTATATTTGTTGTTTCAAATTTATCTTCTTTTATGTTCTTTTTCTTTAGATATTCTGTTTTGCGAGCATGCGGTTAATTTCTACGTCAATTAATCTTTTAATTTGTGTTAGTGTGTATTTAGTTTAATTTACTTTAGGTGCTCCATTATTTTCTACAAAAGGAAATTTTGCGGGACCACAAGGCAGATGTAAGGACCACCGGAAAAAGAATGATGGCGATATACACCTTACCGGTAAGGATCAAACTCTTTTCTTCTCTTTCTGATCCGGACGAGGATGAACACGACATACCGTTCAAATCCCAAAAAGAAGATTCCGATAGTTGTAGCAACATACGAGAAAGGATCGGGTCGAAGGTGACAATGGATTGAAGATTCTTTGAAAAATCAATTACAGATATTACAAGTCAGGCTTGCTCGGCTTCTTCAGGATCAGACCAAGCCAGATCAAAGCCACCTTCCGGTTGTATCCGATTCAAGAACTGATGAACCACTCACAACTTTATGTTTCTTCGACTGGCTTCTTCTCAACTGATTCATCTTCTCACTATTTAATGATCCGTTGATGGATATTCATCAACTCATTTATCTCCGTTGCTAATCAATGATCAGACCGAGCGGATTTATCTTCTCATTCACTAATAAAAAGGATTTGGTGGTGATGGTATTGGTGGACTGAGAAGCTGCGGCAACAACAACATTCCGACACTAAACCCACTTCTCCTGTTTGGTCAGTATGCGTCGTGGAATTAGACACCTTCTCATATGGATCCAATGATGCTATCGTCTTCTTATTGTTAGGTCTTACTCCTCCAAGATCTCATCTTTGACTATATATGTTAACGTTCTATTTTGCTATTATGTATTCTCACTGAGGAAATTTTGTTTATAAATTCGAGATTTATCTTTGTAACAACAGTCTCTTCTCGAGTCTTATTCGGAATAACGTAATAAAATCAAAAACTCTTCAATTCAATTATTATATTGTATGTCTTTCCTCAGCATGAATGCCTGATTTTCCGAGTTCGTAAACCATTGCTTCTTTAACTTTTCATGATTCCCATAGTTTGAGTTTGAGAATCTACTATTTTAATAATTCACACTTTCGTAAAACAATAGACATGATTTCCAATTATAAAGCCAACCGTCCATTAAGGTGTGTACATCATAGAATCTGTAATGTTATTGTTTGCTCCGGGATTGTTGGCTGGAGTCAGGGCTCCGGATCGATGAAGATTGGAGTCGACAGTGATCCTCGACGCTGGATTTAGTTGGTCGTATTTGCCGGTTTTTCAGTTCCCGGTTTGCTTATGCTTTGGTCTAATTATTGTAACCGACAAAGAAAAGCAAAATCACTTTTGACAAAAGAAACTATTCGTTATTTCCGATTTTTAATTATTCGTATAGTGTGTATTTACAATTGCTTATGTATATTTATGTATTGTAGCATTTCTATTATTATATTTTAAACGGGTAGCATTTCTATTATATTAATTGATCATTCTTATTTTTATCGTTTATTTTTCTATATTAATTCTACAATACTATTTATTATAATTTATTATGGTAGGACATCTACACGTAATAATATCATCTACCAAATATTTTTTATTTCAGATATAAAAGTCTCTAAATAAAATTGAACTATCCATATAAAATAACTTTAACCAGAATTATTTTATAAGAGATATTGATGATAATTTTGGTTCCCAAATTTTATCATCGCAAATCCTAGAACTAAATATTCATTAATACGAACTAAGTGGAGCATGTATATATTGATGCATATAAAATTTTTATAAATTCAATTGAAAATAAATTAATTAATCAAATTAGGCAAAAATTTCTGAAATATCTTTAATTGAGGAAGATTATGTGTAGATATGATTTTTGTTAACTATAATTATTGACAAAATCATAGTCGGGTTTTGCCTCACTATAACTTTCTTTTAAAAAAAAATTCAAATATGTAGAAAAACATATAAAATATGTTGAAAAAAGGAAAATTCTTTATGATTTGTGACTGTATCCAAAAGTGTATATATTCTGATTTGAATTAACCCGAAAAGGATAATTTCTATTTCGTTTATGAAGATAAAATCGTATCTATGTTTATCAGATTTAGATTAATCTGAAAATTATAATTTTCATTTCGTTTATGAAGATAAAATAGTATCTATATTTATCGGATTATAAAAATAAAAATAAATAAAAAGGCGGTGTGAACCCTAAATCTCTATTCGTATAAATAGTGTAACATCTCTGCCACTTTTTTTTTTTTTTATTGTTTTCTACATTTAGATTAGTTCATCCAAATCTTGGGCTTTTTTATCGTTTCTAGGTTTAGATTAGTTCATGCACATGATCTTGGTTTTTGTTGTTGTTTGTTTGTTTTCTTTGAATTTGATATAATTTTTTTTTTAGATCGTGAGAAAATATAGTCAAACGAAGCGAGTGAACTAGCCATCAAAACCAAATCAGAAAAATTGGTAGGTTCAATTATCTTTTCGTTTTGATGTGTTTGCATTAGTCAAAATATGATAATACTGATCTTCATGTTGTATTGGCGTTATTCTTTTTTGCTCCTTTACATATATTTTGGTATGTTTTTACGTTTTCGTATTGATATTTTTAAAAATTTTAATGTTTGGTGATGTGTTTTAATTCAAACATATTAACCCTAACTTTTGTTTTGTTGTTGTTGTTGTTTGTAGGAGACAGCCGGAGCTTTTTTACACACAGTTTAACAATATCAAGGTAATATCTTCAATTGAGAAGTTTTGAATCTGAATTCTCTCTTATTATTCACAGACCTAAAGGCCAATCTTTATATACACTTACATATGTCCATAAAACTATAAAACCAAATCTATCAAATATGTAAAATATACAAATTGAATGGAAATACTTCCGTATTGTGAAAATACGTTCTTGATGGCCAAGTATTTCCTAATACCCCTCCTCAAGTTGGAGCATGCAAGTCCCGAATGCCCAACTTGGAACGAAAAATGTCAAACTCCTTTCTTCTGAGAGCCTTCGTGAGAATGTCCGCAAGCTGATCCTGAGAAGCAACATGAGAAGTAGTAATAATACCGCGGATGATCTCATCTCGAATGAAGTGACAATCCGATTCGATGTGCTTTGTACGTTCATGAAAAACCGGATTAGCACTGATATGAATAGCAGCTTGATTGTCACATCGAATAGTCATAGGAGCATCATGCGAAATGTCAAATGCCAATAGCAAAGATTTAAGCCATTTCAACTCGCGCAAAACCTCCCTCATGGCTCGGTACTCCGCCTCAGCTGAGGATAAGGAAACAATGTCTTGTTTCTTCGTCTTCCATGAGATTGGAGAAGAACCGAGCTGAACAATCCAACCTGAAACGGACCGTCGTGTCATAGGGCAACCAGCCCAATCGGAGTCGCACCAACCCGTCAAGTGAAAAGGTGAATCCGCTCGAAGTAAAATGCCTTGTCCAAGTGAACCCTTAAGATACCGAACCATATGCAACGCAGCTTCCCAATGTTCTGTTCGTGGCTGATGCATAAATTGAGACAGTAGATGAATAGAGTAGGCCATATCGGGTCGAGTCGCAGAAAGGTACACCAATCAACCAACAAGCTGTCGATAAGTACCCGGATCATCAAGAAGATCACCAGAAGCTGAAGCAAGACGATGCTACTGATCAAGCGGAAATTCAGCGGGTTTACATCCTAAGAGACCAACTTCCGTAAAAATATCCGTACTATACTTTCTCTGGCACTAGTAAAACCCCTCCTTACTTCGTGCCACTTCAATTCCCAGAAAGTACTTGAGAAACCCAAGGTTTTTCATATGAAAATGAGTGGAGAGAAAGACCTTGAATTTGTCAATGACGGTGAGTTTCCTAAAATTATCAAGTCGTCAACATACACAAGCACACGCAGAACAAGCTCGTCCTTGGAGTAGATGAAAAGAGAGTAATCTGCGTGAGTATTATCAAAACCAAAATCGCGAAGTGCTGAAGCAAGTTTGGCAAACCAACAACGGGGTGCTTGCTTCAAGCCATATATCGATTTGCGAAGGCGACATACCCGAGAATCAGAGTCCGAGCGAAATCCGGGGGGGAGCTTCATATAAACCTCCTCTTCCAAGTCACCATGGAGGAAAGCATTGTGGACATCCATCTGATGAACCTCATAATTCTTTTTTGCGGCAATATCGAGAAAAATACGGACGCTAGTCATTTTGCAACGGGAGCAAACGTCTCATCATAATCTATGCCTTCAACTTGCTTGTTGCCAAAAGCAACAAGTCGCGCTTTGTAACGTTCGACAGTACCATCATCACGGTGTTTAATCTTAAAGACCCACATACTGCCAATCGCCGTTTTGCCGGGAGGCAAATCTTCGAGATCCCAAGTGCGACTTAGTTCCAAAGCATCAACCTCACCACGAACAGCACCACGCCATTTGTCATCGTTCATTGCCTCTTTAAACGAACGTGGTTCAACAGCCACCGATAACGCCATTAAGTAACTGCGGTGGTTAGAAGAAAAACGATCGCAATTATGATAGTCGGAGAGAGGATGAACCGTACCTGAGGACAGTGATGGAGAGGTGACCGTGAGAGAAGAGTGAGGGAGAGAGACTGTATTCACGACAAAGTCCTTGAGTCGCGTCGATGGCTTTTTAGAGCGAAGACCACGACCTAATGGCTGCATATCATCGTTTGCCAAATTATCAGAGGTAGACAAGATCGGATCAGCAGTCAATGTATCATTCGCAGGATCAGCTACATATCTCTGCTCAGTGGGAGGTGCAGCATCATCAGTCACCTCATCATTCAAAGTTTCATGTAAAAGAACCGGAGAATCAAGCGTAGGAATCGTTTCTTCAGAAACACGAGTCGTTGTTGTAACAAACAGAAACACATTCTCTTTGAAAATCACATCACGCGACGTGAAAAAAATTTCCCGTTCAAGATCGTATAGTCGCCATCCCTTCTTACCAGGTGAATAACCAAGAAAAACACATCGTCGAGTACGAGAGGCAAACTTGTCACCATGGGTGTCGAGGTTATGAGCATAACACAAACAACCAAAGACACGAAGCTGATCAAAAGCCGGAGGTCGTCCATGGAGCATCTCATACGGCGTTTTGTCGTTGAGAAGCTTCGAGGGAGTTCTGTTAATGAGATGACAAGCCGTAAGAGCACATTCTGCCCAATATTCGATGGGTAAGCTAGCCTGAAGCAGTAGAGCACGCGCGACATTCAAAATATGACGATGCTTCCGTTCCACTCGACCATTTTGTTGCGGAGTTCCAACACATGAAGTTTCATGAACAATTCCTTGTTCTCTGAAGTACGTCCCAAGACAGGTAAATTCCGTGCCATTATCACTGCGCAAAGTCTTAATATCGCGATCAAACTGTCGTTTCACAAGAGCTACAAAGTCTTTGAGACGGGCTGAGACATCAATCTTATTCGGAAGAAGATAAATCCAAACTGCTCGGGAATAATCATCAACTATTGTTAGAAAATATCGAGATCCACAAAACGCAGAAACACGGTAAGGGCCCCAAAGATCGCAATGAATCAAATCAAATGGTTTTTCTGCTTTATTAATACTATCGGAAAACGATTGTCTTGTTTGTTTGGAACGTAAACAAACATCACAAATAGAATAACAAATCTCTGAACTACTAGAAGAACGAACACCCGGAAGTAAACCCACTACACGAGAAGACGGATGGCCTAAACGACGATGCCACAAAGCTCTCTCATCGTCAATACTAGTCTGAAAAACAGCCACCGTCTCTAATCCTCGGAAGTGGTACAGTCCCTCACTCTCACGTTCAGCCACTCCAATCAGCGTTCTCGATATGCGGTCCTGCAAAACCACCAGTCGATTAGTCACTTGACCAATACAATAATTGTCAGTAACCAATTGTCCAAACGAAATTAAATTCGTATGGAAACCCTCCACATAATAAACATCTCGTAGCTCAAGATGAGATGTCAAACGAATATGGCCTTGTTGACTAGACAAAGCGTTTTCGCCGGCTGGTAATCGAACCGAAACCGGAGGAACAGTTCGTATGTTGGTGAGAAGATCCAACCGTCCCGTCATATGATGAGTAGCGCCTGTATCCAAAATCCAAAATGGTTCATCGTTCTTACCGCTGAGACGTGTGTTGGTAGAGGTCGAAGGTTGTTGGAACATCTTCATTAAAGTTTCCCATTGTGTGTCCGAAAACCCTGTCAAACCTTGTCTATATGCATCCGTGAGAGCAAGATTCTCGCCGATCTCAGGTTGACTACCAATGACTTGAGTCAAGTTTGCACGCGCATTCGATCCTAGTTGTCGATTGGTAGTATTTCTGTTTCCTCCTTGGACATTGATGCGATTGCGTGGACGATCGCCCCACCATTCAGGAAAGCCAATCACTCGATAACAGGTGCTTGCAAGGTGTCCTTTTCTCCCACAGCTCGTACACACCACAGTAGAATCTCCATTCGAACCGCTGTTGGACCCACCAGTCGAGTTGCGAGGTCGTGAGCCTCCATTATCATAACCATTGTTACGACGTGGACCAGAGTATGAAGCTTGAGCTGCAAAGCTCATTACTGGTGTTACTTCCTTGCGTGCATTCAACTGCACCGTTTCGTTTTGCATGATGATCTGATATACGCTGTCAAGGTCAGGTAAAGGAACTTGTGCGCAAATCTGAGAACGCACACCACCATGAGCTGCATCATCGAGACTGTAGAGAAAATCATGGACTCGAATCACATCTTTTTCTTGTTCATGAGCTGAAACCAAATCACACTCACACTTGTTACAACCACATGTCTTGGTGGACAAGCAATCGTTCATAGCGTCCCAAATCTTTGTCAAACGCCCAAAATATTCATCAGCTGTGGAACCCATCTGTCAACAATTAGCAAGAGCTCCACGAAGTTGCTGAAGTCGTGCTCCACTCTTCAGAGCAAAGCGCCGCTTGATGTGATCCCAAAGATCTTTGGCCAATTCTCGATGTGAGATATTGGTCCGCAATTTCGGTTCGATGGTCAATTTGATCCAGGTGAGTAACAAGTGATTGTTAGCCATCCAATCTTCGAGATCCGGTGAGTTGTCAGCCAGTTTTGGAATGGTTCCATCAATAAAACCAAATTTCTTTCGAGCGCTTAAAGCTATACGAAGGTTTTGAGCCCATTCATCATAGTTTTGCCCATTGAGCAAATGTTGGGAAATAACCGCTCCTGGATTATCTCCCGAGGTCAGATCGTAGGGGGAAATCGTCCTCCTATTCTTGGTTTGTGGAACAATTGCGCCGCCGGTAGCCATCATAAGTCAGAGATCAAAGTCGAGATAGAACAACTTCGATTAGGTCAAAGAAAGAATGCAAGGAAGAACAGATTTCGAATTCCAAGATCGAAAGTCGAGAGAGAAATTTGAGAGTCGAGTTTATCTTTGTCGTGGCTCTGATACCATGAGAAGTTTTGAATCTGAATTCTCTCTTATTATTCACAGACCTAAAGGCCAATATTTATATACACTTACATATGTCCATAAAACTATAAAACCAAATCTATCAAATATGTAAAATATACAAATTGAATGGAAATACTTCCGTATTGTGAAAATATGTTCTTGATGGCCAAGTATTTCCTAATATCAATTTAGGGATATGAATTAGTCAATTCGTTTTATGAATTTAGATCCATATTATTTTGTCGTCTTTCTAGATTTGTTAGTAAGCAAGCAAATTCGATTCATATGTGACTATTTTCTTGATGACTGGCTACATATTATACAATTCGTTTAAACTATTTCGGTCTTCTTTGATTATACAATCCATGTTATTCTGTCGTCTTCAAACTATTTCGTTATTCCGTGTCAGAAGAGGAACTCGATGTAAGAGAAGAACAAGAGGATGAAATCATCAAAGAAGACCAAAATTGAGTTCTGCAAGGTGTGCCGATTGCGTCACGACCAAGGCCCGTGCCACAAGTGCTTTCCTCGATCGATTAAGATCCAAAATAGCCGACCCCTGATTCTTCCTGAGGGACCCAAAGAGTAATCACAAAATGGTGTCTGCTGGAAGTAATAAGACCCGCATCTGAGATCATACAACGTGCGAAACTCATGTCGTGGCCGCGGAAACTTACGAGAAGAGGGAGACTCATTAATCTGGTGGATGAAAATTTGCAGTTTTTGGACTCAAAACAAGCGCTTTTGTGCTTTAAGGTAGCTCTTCATTGTCTGCAATGAACGATTTCACAACTATTCATAAAATTGGTTTTAGGGATCATTACAGGAGCGGTGAGGCCATCGAAACTGCCTACAGATTTCTCACGGTCACCTGAGTCCTGGCCCGTTCAAGACACGGAGGACATAATGTTGATAAAGAGATTTCTTAGGTAGTAGAGTTTTGTAGATATGTAATAGTTTTAGTGACAAGGGAGCTATATGTTCTATTTCTTCCGGTGTGCATAATTTGCTTATCGATATCAAAGAACTTTGAGTTGTACAAAATGGCATAGTTGACTTTCTTCTATTAGGTGCCTATTAGTATTTTCAATTGATTTGTGGTCTTTTGTGATTTTTTGGTGTTGCTTACTCACTGTAGATCATCTTCATTATACAAAGAAATTTTGTTGATTTATTGTTTTCAAGAGTTTGGGTAAATTCATTCAAATTTGTAGGTTTTTAGACATTTGTTTCTATTTCCAAATCCCTTGAACTCCTTGGGGACAATTTGTGTATAAGTGTATACATTAATGTGCTTTTGATTTGAAAAAAAAACCAGCGTAATCAAACCCTGGATCTCTTTCTATAGAATTACCTTTACCACAAATTGGTATGTCCTTATTGGACGAGAGTTTAAGATTGATTGTTTATAACAGAAGAAACTGAAGTTATAAATTTTAGACGGTTTACTTGCAATCCAAGAAAAGTTATGTTAATGTCGCTTAAACTTATAATGGGTGTTTGGATTTTTTCCTTTGTAGAAATGGAACTCCAAATCCAGGATTAGATATTGTTGTTTACCAATCGGTCTATCTCGCAAGCATATAGGTCTCTAAGGTAGAGATTTGCCAAAGAGTTATTACTCGGTTCGCTTCCTATTTCGTAAGACATCTATTTCACCCGGAGGTTCCTCCTGTGATCTTCGTTAATTCCATCAGTGGCGGTTGTCAAGGTCCACTCATCAAAGAACGCCTTCAAACATTTCCTTTGCAGCAGGTTTGTGCTTCTCAATACTCTATATTTGCCACTTTTCTTTTTGTAGCAAAAGTGAGCTTTAAAAGCTTTGCAAAATTTGTGTTCCAAGTGTTTTCTGGATTAGTTGAGTCCATTGAAAGAAATTGTACTGTTTTTTTGTGCTTATTGTGATGTGGCGAAACATTTCAGTTTCTATATGCACTATAAAATAGTTCAGATCAACCTTTGTTTAGGTCTTGAAATACTCATATAACTGTTAATTTGTGTGGGAAAACCACTCGTAAAACAAGTATCTCATTTGACATCAATGAGTTCTCTAGAGAGTTTGGGATTGATGACGATCCCGAAGAGTTGGTAATGATGAGTCATTTACGAGAGAATACATTCATCTTTGTGTCCTCAACAAAGAAGCTCCAATTACTCTCATCATATACAAAGACAAGCGCCAAGTTGACTCTATTGAAGTTACAACAACTCAAGCCAAACCACTCAAGATCATTGTTCATCCCCAGAAACAACCGGCGAGACTATATTTTATGTTGCCACCACGCTGGAGATGAACGAACCAAAACCAGTTACAATGGTGCCAACAAGCTCCTCAACCGAGATGATCAACGAGATTCGGAAGGAGAAGCAGCAGATGCATGTGGAGAGAGAGAGACCTATGAGTTTTACATCACAAAGGCACAAGTGACAATAAGGCTTTGTCAGTAGAATAAGGCTTTGTCACTAGAAGATTAATACATTGTGTGTGGAAAACGAGGAGGTAAAGAAGAAAAGCAGCATGATGGGATCATGGGGATGATGAGAAAGTAATAATCCTGCAGCAACAATGGAACACAAAGTTTGCAAAGCTTTTAATGCTTGGAACAATCTCACTTTCTCTTCTTGAAGTTTTGATTGACTATGCTTTTTGGTAACTTAAGTGTGTATGAAATTTAAATACATTGCTTTTTCTTTAACAAAAAAAATACATTGCTTTTTTTTGTTTGATTTGGTTCAAAAATACATTGCTTTATAAGTATTTATTTATTAAGCCAATGCATCCTTTTTAAAAAAATGCATTGCTTCATTGTTCTCATTGATATTAGATAGTAAAGCTTTGTTCCGTGACAAATAATTCTTTAAAAAAGACTTATGTATCAACAACACTCATTTAGTCCAAAATCAAGCAAATCCAAAGACTTCGAGTTTAAATGTTAAAATTTTGAATCTTTGACCACGAGCAAAAGTAAGAGCAAAAAATTTGTTCTAACTATTAACAAAAAAAATATGTTGGTTCAATTCAAAGATAGTTGCAATATTTTTTGCAATATAGAATCTAAACTAACAACAAATTATAATACTAAACTATTAAAGTTTTATTTCCATAAGACGATAAAAAAAGAAGAAGAAAAAGACAAAGAAAAATAATATTTTACGATAGTGTTATTTTAAAATATTTTGAATAAAGAATAACACATAAAATATAATATTTTATATATATATATGATTGTATAACGTAGTCAATATAGTAATTTTATGTTTGTTGTAGTTTTATTTTTAAAATTAGATGACATACAATTTAAATAAGTTGTTTTGTGTCTGCACTTAAAATAATGATAAGAACTGATTAGGAGAGAGAGATCCAGTAATGGAGAAAAAAAAATAGAATTAGTCAGCGAGGACGAACCATCCGTAATTACAATATGTAAATGAATGACATTATTCATTATATTCTTGAGCTCTATGATTGCCATTGATTTATTTATAAACATTTTTTATTAATATGTAAACTTAATTATAGTAAAATAATAATCAAAATATTTATTGATTTAGTAGAAGAAAGAAGAAGATAAAGGAAGAAAGAACAAGAAGAGAGAACGAAGAAGAATAAAGAAAGACAAAGAAAAAAAAGAATAACAAAGAAGAAGGAGTGGAAGCCCCATTAGCCCAATGGTTTATCAAGAGTTCATTAATTCTTCTATACCACGATGTCTGGGTTTCAGTTCTTCAGCGTGGTGCAAGCAGAACCGTCAGGCGTAGATCTTCATATGATGGTAAGCGTGGTGTAGGTAGAACCGTTAGTCATAGATTTTTATAAGACGGTAGAATTGACCGTTGTATAATCGTCGATGTAACAGTTCTCATAATTTGTAATAGATTAATAAATTAGTGTTAAAAAAAGAAGGAAGAATGAAAANCCATAGCCGCCGATATGAAACCCAACACCAGTATCATATCCTTCCCGGGAATTATTCTCCTACCTATGATTCTTCACATTCGTATCATCTTCCTCGTATCTTTCTCCTCTCTGAATCTGTTAAATGTTACTTCTCTACTCCCAAATGTTGACACAGAGCTCAACGACACTAAGTACAGTCTTGCTTATTATGTTTACTTTTAAATCTTTTGATTATATTGTTTTCAAGAGAAAATGAAATAAATAAACAAACTTCCAATGGAATACTTGCCATGTCAGCTAACAAAACTCAAAAATGAATACAGATAAATATTCGAAACTTCAAAACACGGCCAATGAAAGATATATAAAAATCAAAACTCAAAATAGTAAATTGAAAAATTAAAAAATATTCAATAAATAATCGAGAAATTACCATGTTATTAAAAAAAAAAATACAGAAAGAGAAGACTACATAAAAATCTACAAATATTTTTAAAAATTAGTAAATTATTTGATTGAATAAGTTAAGAAATTTCAAACAATTGAAAAATAAAATTATAACCTATAAAACTATAAACATAAAAACGAAATCCAATACACCTGTCTCTTATACACATCTAGATGTGTATAAGAGACAGATTTTATTATGTTCAGATTTATGGGACTTCCTAAAGTGTCTTATAGGCTACTGGTACCTCGGTGAATCACATGAACTGCCACAATATTCCGTTTAATTTAAATCGAATGATTGAATAAGATTTTGGATCTAATTCTGTGCCACTGCTTTGATGAATATCCTGTGTCAAACGTTTGATTGATTCTTCTCTTTGTTCTTCTTGGTTTTACTCTTTATGGTTAAACAGCTAATTCCATCATGGCATGGGCCATCGGTGTACTAAAAAAACACTTAGCTCTAACAGACAATGGACCGTTTTGGTTTCAATGAATATCAGCAAGCAGCAGCTCTAGCTCCCACGGAAAATTGCTTTGATGATACACACAGGACTGCACTTTGCTGTTGCGCCATAGCCGCCGATATGAAACCCAACACCAGTATCATATCCTTCCCGGGAATTATTCTCCTACCTATGATTCTTCACATTCGTATCTTCTTCCTCGTATCTTTCTCCTCTCTGAATCTGTTAAATGTTACTTCTCTACTCCCAAATGTTGACACAGAGCTCAACGACACTAAGTACAGTCTTGCTTCTGTCTCTTATACACATCTAGATGTGTATAAGAGACAGATTTTATTATGTTCAGATTTATGGGACTTCCTAAAGTGTCTTATAGGCTACTGGTACCTCGGTGAATCACATGAACTGCCACAATATTCCGTTTAATTTAAATCGAATGATTGAATAAGATTTTGGATCTAATTCTGTGCCACTGCTTTGATGAATATTCTGTGTCAAACGTTTGATTGATTCTTCTCTTTGTTCTTCTTGGTTTTACTCTTTATGGTTAAACAGCTAATTCCATCATGGCATGGGCCATCGGTGTACTAAAAAAACACTTAGCTCTAACAGACAATGGACCGTTTTGGTTTCAATGAATATCAGCAAGCAGCAGCTCTAGCTCCCACGGAAAATTGCTTTGATGATACACACAGGACTGCACTTTGCTGTTGCGCCATAGCCGCCGATATGAAACCCAACACCAGTATCATATCCTTCCCGGGAATTATTCTCCTACCTATGATTCTTCACATTCGTATCTTCTTCCTCGTATCTTTCTCCTCTCTGAATCTGTTAAATGTTACTTCTCTACTCCCAAATGTTGACACAGAGCTCAACGACACTAAGTACAGTCTTGCTTATTATGTTTACTTTTAAATCTTTTGATTATATTGTTTTCAAGAGAAAATGAAATAAATAAACAAACTTCCAATGGAATACTTGCCATGTCAGCTAACAAAACTCAAAAATGAATACAGATAAATATTCGAAACTTCAAAACACGGCCAATGAAAGATATATAAAAATCAAAACTCAAAATAGTAAATTGAAAAATTAAAAAATATTCAATAAATAATCGAGAAATTACCATGTTATTAAAAAAAAAAATACAGAAAGAGAAGACTACATAAAAATCTACAAATATTTTTAAAAATTAGTAAATTATTTGATTGAATAAGTTAAGAAATTTCAAACAATTGAAAAATAAAATTATAACCTATAAAACTATAAACATAAAGTAATATTCAATAAACATAAAAAAATCAAAAATATAAAAAAAAGAAAAACGAAAATATGATATAGAAAAAAATAGATAAAAAAAAATATTTAAAATTTTAAAACATAGAAAAAAAGAAGGAGACAATGAAAGATATTTATAAAGAAAAACTCAAAACAGTATGTTGGGTAAGTTAAAAAATATTTAATAAAAAATTAAAAAAATAGCAAGGTATTATAAAAAGAAATAAACAAAAAAGATAGAAAAAAAAGAAGAATTCATACAAAAAATTTACAAAATTTTAAAACATGCAAAAAGATATGTAATTAATGAAAGATAAAGTGAACCCAAAATAGTAATTTGAGAAAGTTAAAATATATTCAATAAACAATCGAGAAGCTTACAAGTTATTAAAAAAAAATAGAGAAAAAGAAGAATGCATATAAAATTTTAAAACATACAAAAAATATATGGAACCAACAATGAAAGATATATAAAAACTCAAAATGGTAATTTGAAAAAATAAAAATTATTATAATATTAATATTTAGACGAAAGAAAAAAGTACATGCAGAACAAAATAATAGTCGTAAAAGAATGTATAGAAAATATTACTAAGATTCATCAGAAAAAAACCAAAAAAAAACAAATTTCTTAAAAAATGCAATAGAAAAATGATGCACAAAAAATAAATGTATAAAATATATTTAAAACACACATTAAACAAGGCGGGTTCTCTCTAGCGTATGCTTTCGTAGTGCCAGCATTTTACAAAAAACAAACAAGAGGGTTTCCCATTCTTAAATTTCTTTTATGTCACTTTTTATATGATGTTTTCAATCCACTTGCTTATAATCATTGACTCGATTTATTTTCGTTGTTTTGTTTCATATTGGAATCAACTTAAGTAGTTTGAATTAGTTCGTAATGACGTTTAAAAACGCAAACGATGTACTCATATTTAGCTCCAAACTTTTATGTCACAATTATTGTTTAACCAACAGTGTTGCCTGTTTGGAAGACTCATTTAGCAGGTTCATAATAATTTTATTCTTGTTTGGTCAACAAAATAGAACAAACAATTACGCAATGAGGGAAGTTGTAAGGGGAGGCACATGAAGGTGTCTCTGTTAGGAGAAAAACTCAAAATATGCTTTCTGTCTTAAATTATTGTTTCGAATTTCACTGCACTACGTAACTTCCCACAAAGATCTGGTGAATCTCATGGAGAAATATGGTCGCACAATGTGTTTGGTTTGTAAAACTAATAAACTATTTGTGGCTGAAGCACTGTGGATTAGCCGGGTGTTTCAAAACACTACGGTAAGATATTTTGGGTTTTCATTCTCGCTTACTTTTGCCAATATGAAAACAACAAACTTAACAAACGCACGAAACGATAAGGTGTGGAGATAAAACATCATGATAAGAAAGCCAAAACAAGATCAGTAAGGTAAATGTTTAGATAAAAGGAAGTAACCGTCTCAACTACCAATAGCTATTCAAAGTTTAGGTAACTCAAGATATTCTCAAAATAGTGTATTTGGTTATGCCGGTCGTTTTAACACTCTGTCGATCAATGGTTGTAAGACTGTTTTTGCCTAGTAGTCCAATAAATTTAGTAATAGATGTATATCAATTCACCAACCATTGTAGTGATTACTCATTCGTTATAGCAGTGACAACAATGAGCATTACTAAATGATTTCCTCTCTGGTTTTTTTTNTTTGGTAACTTAAGTGTGTATGTAATTTAAATACATTGCTTTTTCTTTAACAAAAAAAATACATTGCTTTTTTTTTATTTGGTTCAAAAATACATTGCTCTATAAGTATTTATTTATTAAGCCAATGCATCCTTTTTAAAAAATACATTGCTTCATTGTTCTCATTGATATTAGATAATAAAGCTTTGTTCCGTGACAAATAATTCTTTAAAAAAGACTTATCTATCAACAACACTCATTTAGTCCAAAATCAAGCAAATCCAAAGACTTAGAGTTTAAATGTTAAAATTTTGAGTCTTTGACCACGAGCAAAAGTAAGAGCAAAAAATTTGTTCTAACTATTAACGGAGAAAATATATTGGTTCAATTCAAAGATAGTTGCAATATTTTTTGCAATATAGAATCTAAACTAACAATAAATTATAATACTAAACTATTAAAGTTTTATTTCCATAAGACGATAAAAAAGAAGAAGAAAAAGACTATGAAGAATAATATTTTACGATAGTGTTATTTTAAAATATTTTGAATCAAGAATAACACATAAAAGATAATATTTTATTTATATATGATAGTATAACGTAGTCAATATAATAATTTTATGTTTGTTGAAGTTTTATTTTCAAAATTAGATGACATACAATTTAAATAAGTTGTTTTGTGTTTGCACTTAAAATAATGATAAGAACTGATTAGGAGAGAGAGAACTAGTAATGGAGAAAAAAATAGAATTAGCCAGAGAGGGCGAACCATCCGTAATTACAATGTGTAAATGAATGACATTATTCATTATATTTTTGAGCTCTATGATTGCCATTGATTTATTTATTACTGCATAAAATCTTAATTATAAACATTCTTTATTAATATGTAAACTTAATTATAGTAAAATAATAATTAAAATATTTATTGATTTAGTAGAAGAAAGAAGAAGATAAAGGAAGGGAGAACGAAGAAGAATAAAGAAAGACAAAGAAAAAAAAAGAATAACAAAGAAGAAGGAGTGGAAGTCCCATTGGCCCAATGGTTTATCAAGAGTTCATTAATGCTTCTACACCACGATGTCTGGGTTTCAGTTCTTCAGCGTGGTGCAAGCAGAACCGTCAGGCGTAGATCTTCATATGATGGTAAGCGTGGTGCAGGTAGAGCCGTTAGTCATGGATTTTCATAAGACAGTAGAATTGACCGTTGTATAATCGTCGATGTAACAGTTCTCATAATTTGTAATAGATTAATAAATTAGTGTTAAAAAAGAAGGAAGAATGAAAAAGAAATAATAAATACGAAGAAATTAAAAAGACGAAGAAAGACGAACAATAAAGAAGAAGAAGGACGAAAGAATAAATACGAGGATAGAAGAAGAAAAAAGGACAAAAAGGAAGAAGGACAAAGAAAAAGAAAGAAAGATGAAAAAACACGATTGAAAGAGGAAGAAGGAAGACGAAGAAGACGTAGAAATAATAAATAGAGAGAAAGAAGAAAAAATAAGAAAGACGAAGGACGAAGAAGAAGAAAGAAAGAAAAAAGAGAGAAGAAGATTAAGAAATAAAGAAAGATAAAAAAAAAGGAAGAAGAATGAAGGGAGAAGAAGGAATAAATATGGAGGAGGAAGAAACGAAGAAAGAAAGAAAAAAAAAAGAAAGAAATAAAGAAAGACGAAGAAAAACTTGAAAAAGACAGAAGAAGAAGAAAGACGAAGAAAGAAAAAGAAAGAAGAAGAACTAAAAAGAAGAAGAATAACTTAATGAAGTAAAAAGTAAGAGAAAGAAGAAAAAAGGTGAAGAATTTAATGAAAAAGGACGAAGAAGAAGAAGACTAATAAGAATATTTAAAGGAAGAAAGGAAGAAAGAAAAAGAAAAATTTCAAATATACGAGGAAAAAGTCAACGAAAAAAATATAAAAACTAGAAGAAGAATAAGAAGACGGATAAGACGAAAATGTTGAAAATGAAGATTAAGATTTTGGAGAAGAGAAAGAATAATTGGAAGAAAAGGAATAAAGTTAGAGAAGAAAACTGTAAACAGTTATGCTTATCAGAAAGATCTTAGTTACGTCCGGTTCGAGCTTAGTGATGCTGGGTATTTGCTTGGAATTTTTTCTCAAAAAAATCTAAAATGTTTCAAATCATCTCCATATGGCTACTTGCCTTAATTATCTACTTTGTATTGTTATAAAATGGACGTTGTTGCGTCGTGTATGGTTCGTGGATCTTTTGTGAATGAGTTCTACGATGTATACAGAAAGATAAAAACTGCACTGGTGGTTTGTGTACTACGCTTTTGGACGATCATAGAGGGAAATGGTAAGTTAGATTGGACACAGCCAATGTATGTTTTTAATTAATAAAATGGTTTGCAGGTTTGCTCGAAGCGGTGCTGTTTTGAATGGTTGAAGAATGATTGTGGTTATTTAACATACCAATCCTCCTAATCGATTCTTCGATTACTTTTAAGTTTGGTTAAAACAATTAACTTTTTCAAAATGTTTTAGGTTTATGTTTTTGTAACATTTTGATTAGTTTAACTTATTATATAGTTAATTTAATTTTTATGAGCACGCTTATTATTATATAAATAATTTAATTTTTAGAAACACGATTATTATAATTATTAATACACCATCTACATATTATTTTAAATAAAAAGTTTGTAACAAAAATGAAATAAAGCCTTATGCCCGCACATTTGCGGCTTTGACGCTTTCCAATGATCAACTCAAAAATTATGACTTGGTTGAAATAGAAAAACTGTTACTTACCAACGGAAATTCTCTGGCAAACTTTTCTCCAAAGACGTTTCTAGGAGACATGGTCATGGAAACACACCGTAATCCACTTATTTAAGATGAGGAAAGTTATGATCACGAGGCTATGCGACGTAAACATGGCCAGTTGTTGGCAACTATAACAGATGAGCAGAGAGGAGTTTATGATAAAATATATACTGATGTGCATAAAGATAATTGAGGGATGTTCTTTATGTATAGTTCTGGGGGTACTAGAAAAACGTATTTGTAGAGTTTACTTGGTGCTGTTCTACACTCAAAAGGACTGATTGTATTCAATGTTCCTTCGATGGCATCGCTGCGGTGCTATTGCAAGGAGGTAGAAATGCTCATTCCAGGTTTGAAATACATATTGTGGTCAACCGGTTTACAAAATGTTTCATCAAGTCTGATTCTAATCTAGCGCACTTGATTAGAAAGACTAAACTCATAATATGGGATGAAGCATTGATGATGAACAAAGATTGTTTTGAAACTCTGGACAGAACACTGCATGATATCATAAAAAGTGAACACTGCATGATATCATAAAATGTGATAAGCCTTACAGATTGCTCAGGCTGGGAGTTTATAAATTGTCTTTGCTACTCTAGATTTGTTTTTGGAGAAAACTATCTTACACCCCGGATTTTTGTGTCCCCGACCAAAGCAAGACTTTCATTCAGGATGAGACGTAAGCAGTTTCCAATCTCTTTAACCTTTGCAATAAGGATAAATAAGAGTCAAGGTCAAAAACTTACAAAAGTGGGTGTGTTTCTACCAAAACTGATTTTTACACATGGGTAATTATATATACCTATATCAAGGATAACATCCAGATCAAGGTTGCAGATTTTGATAAGAGATAAAAAGAATAAACCACAACGGAATGCGTTGAATGTTGTTTACGAAGAAGTGTTCATGATTCTTTTTTAACTTCCTATCGATAAATATTATTTATATTTTTCTTGATGGTATTTATATTGTTTTTGCATGCGTTTTTCTTTCCTTACTTAAATGTTATAACTTTGGTATTTATATTATATTATTTATGTTTTTTTATAGTATTTATAATTGGAAACATTAGGCATGTATCTAAATATTATTATTTCATGTATTGTTATTGGCATGTATACGTAGTTTTCACCTTCACAAACTAAATATTGTTGTTAGCATGTATCTAAATATGTTCTTGAATTTTTAATAAAACAAAAATGTTTACATATTGTTTAGAACAAATTGAATCAAGAAATTTAAAATAAAATTTGAAACCAACATCATAGAATCTATAACTTATATAATGAAAGATCAATAGCCCGCGCATTTGCGTGGGCACCCACCTAGTTATATATGAGCTTGTATATAATTAAGGGTTTAGGATTCACGGTTTAGGAATCATGGTTTCGGGTTCGGTTTAAGGTTCAAAATTCACGGTTTAAAACTCAGGGTTTGGGGTTTACGGTTCAGGGTTTCGAGGTTTAGAATTTTTAGGGTTTAGGGTTTTTAAAGATTAAGGTTTAGAGGTTTCTAATTTATTGTTTAGGATTTATGATTTAGGGTTTAGGGTTTAGGGTTTAGGGTTGAGGGTTGAAGGTTTAAAGTTGAGGGTTTAATGTGTAGTGTTTATGGTTTTGGTTTAGGGTGTTTAGGGTTTAGGGTTTAGGGTTTAGGGTTTA
>JAHZTW010000001.1:412753978-412790087 GCA_020283515.1 Alliaria petiolata
CCTCAAAACTGGATGAGACACTATAGCTTCACAAGACACATCATTGGCACATGTAGTAGAAGAAAAGACATCGTCACAAAGATAGGCCAATCAAAATGTGAGGATGTGATTGCCAAAAAGGTCATTTTAGACAATTGCAACTATTTTGTACTCGGTAATGTTTTAACATTTATGCATTTATATTAGAGATTTTAAAAGTAGGTGTCTAATAATTATTTTTTTGTTTAAATTTTAATAAGTTTAATGTTTTAAGACATTTTAGTTATGGAGAGATGTCTAAAGCTCAAAAATAAATTCTATATTATACACTTTTTATCAGTTTTGGATCTTTAGTTTTAAAATTTATTATTTTAATAATGTTATTAGATTTCTTAAATCTCCAATGCACATGCCCTTAGAGCTAAACTCTTAAAAGCGCTTGCATTAGGGGATGGGTCAACGGAACCGAAGCGTATGTTCTTTGTCCTCTTTCCCATTCGATATGTTCCTTTTAAGATTATAAATCCACTCTCAGAGAATTTGCCTCAAATTGAGATAAACAATCTGAAAAAACCCAATCCATCCGTCGCCGCCAGAAGAAAGAACAAAAAAAAAAAATGCATGGGTTCGATTTCAAAGAGATTCAAGAGAAGATCTCCGAGAGCTTTCGTCCATGGCAACGATCCTTTCAATTCTGGGTTCGAGCCATCGATATCTACACTGGTTACAAGGTCTCTCTTCGATGGTATTCCTTTTTCATCATTTTTGTTCAATCATTAATCTAAACTTCTCTCTTTCGCAAAAAAAATTAATCTAAACTTCTCTCCCTTTTTCCTCAAAGTTTTTGAATTTGGGCTTTCTTCTCTGTTTTGCTCTGATTCAGGTGTTTCAGCTTCGAGTGAGTTTGGTGAAAGATGCAAAGAAACAGGAGGAAATGTGGGAGAGACAACACGAGCAAGCTGCTGACAAAATCTACTTCATGTGCTCTGATCTTGGCGGATTCTTCCTTAAGGTGGAGCCTTAAAGTCAGATTCTTTATGTAGATCAATTGATTGGTTTTCTTAAATGTTAGTGTTTTGGGTTTATTGCATTGAATGGGTTGTTACTGTGTGTTGAGAAGACTGTGCATTGTGTCTTTTCTAATGATTTAATTGCTTAGGTGCCTTGTGAAATTTGTAAAGTCAGATTCTTTATGTAGATCAATTGATTGGTTCTTAGATGTCAGTGTTTTTGTGTTTATTGCATTGTTACTGTGTTGAGAAGACTGTTACATAGGTTTATTTTCTTATGATTTTTAGTTGCCTTTATAAATGAATAGATTGCTCAGCTTTTAGCAAAACCTGACATGGCCCCAGCTGCTTGGGTGAGAAAGCTTGTGACTTTGTGTGATCAAGCTCCTGCGACGCCGTTCGATGCGGTTCAACGTGTTCTAGAGAAGGAGTTAGGTAAAAGCATTGGTGAAATCTTCGAAACATTTGATGAAAAGCCTCTTGGCTCCGCCTCTATTGCTCAGGTATTACAGGTCTTTGTGGAGAAACCTTTCCATTAGATAAACATGGTCGAAAATATAGTATTGAAGTATGGCATCTAGGGGAATGGAAGATAAAGTGGTATTACCATTGATGCTTGAAAATTCAGAATTAGAGTAAAGTTTGGTTAGTTTATGTCCCAACACCTTTTGTGATTTCTTGATTTTTGCCTATGATCTATTACATCTAGAGATGGAACTCTAGCGACATTTTCATGCGATGGTTACGATCAAAATAACAGTTAATCGTCTTTATATAAGGGTTAATGAGGAAAAATCAACAGTATATATAGTATTTAAGTATATAACATTTAGGGGAATGGAAGATCTTGAGTATTCTAACCCTTTTTCAAAAAAAAAAAGATCTTAAGTATTCTTATAGCTGAGAACCTTTGCGGTATGGCAATTGATGCTTGGAGTATAGTTTGGTTAGTTTATGTCCCAACACTTTATGATTTCTTGATTTTTGCCTGTGATCTGTTATATCTAGACATGAAACTCTAGTGACATTTACATGCTATGTTACGATAAAGATAACGGTTAATGAAGAAAACTCATTCCTATGGTTTCTCTTATTAGGTTCACAAGGCAAGAGTAAAGGGTAATAAGATGAATGTTGTTGTGAAGGTGAGCATAGTCATGGGACAAGTAAAAGTTTCCAGCTTTTTCCATTTAGATTCTAACTTGATGCCACTTGCTTAGGTTCAACATCCTGGCATCGAAAGATTGATGATGACAGATATACGAAACTTGCAAATATTCGCCTTATACATGCAGAGATTCGATATCAAATTTGACCTTCACTCTATAACAAAGGAAATGGAGAAACAGGTATTTTATCAATCTGGTTCTTTGTTAACATAGCTGATAAGGCTTCTTTTGGTCCAAATGATAGAACATCTATGCGTTTTTTTTGTTCTTTTCAAGATTGGTTATGAATTTGACTTCAAAAGGGAGGCCAATGCAATGGAAAGAATTCGGCATTTTCTTTATGAAAACAACAAAAAGTCTCCTGTTGTGGTTCCAAGGGTTCTGCGAGATATGGTGACTAAGTAAGTGTTCTTACTTTCACAGATCATATACCTGATTGCTTATCTTTATAATGACTAAGTAAGTCCTTTATTGGTACTCACATCTCAAAAGATCTTTTTTCATCTTTGCTTATGGATGATTAGCACATACTTACTATAAGAACTCTCATAATTCGCTCAGGAGGGTTCTGGTGATGGAATACATTGATGGGATTCCGATCCTGAGCCTTGGTGATGAGATGGCTAGAAGAGGGATAAATCCTCATGGTAAGATTGCAGAGGCAGCAAAGCAGTAAGCTCCTACATCATCTTTAGAGAATATGGGGCCTTTGTTCTTTGGCACAAAGTCTTGATATTGGCACAAAGTCCTTTCTTTTTCTTTTCTTTCTTTTCTTATATTGGCTTGCATTATGAAATATACTGATGCCTCACTGGAATCTAATATTTCTTCTTGCCCCAGCAATATACTTCAGAGTTTGTCCCGTGCATATGGCCAAATGATACTGAAAAGCGGTTTCTTTCATGCGGATCCACATCCCGGAAATATCTTGATCTGTAAAGGTCCAGAGGCAAGTCATGTTTTGCTTGTAGTTTCTTGATTTGCTTGGTGTGATCTATTGCTCTGTCTATATAGTCTTAGTTGTGTAGTATTGTTTCCTGTGATCAGGTTGCACTGTTGGACTATGGTCAAGTGAAGGAACTCCCTAACAACTTGAGACTTGGTTATGCCAATTTGGTCATTGACATGGCTGATAACAATGCTTCACGAGTATCACAGAGCTTTAGGTAACTTAAAAAACCTCACCTGCGTTACTAAAGTAACTTTGTGATCGTCATTGTTGGTTTTGCTCAAACATATATCATCAGTTTTGTGGCTCAAAACCGTTTGTTCTCAGTTAGCAAATATTTTTCCTTTTGGGAAAGATGTTTCGATAAGAACCAGTGCATAAAAAGTGAAACCATTTGATACCCACTAAAGTAGTTAGATCGGATGTGTAGGGACTGTTTTGAAGCTAGGACTTTATGATTGTGTAGTGATAAGTAAACGTTTTATGTCTAGGGTTGAGTTAGTGTAGCATGACGAAACTCACTAGTTATGTCGTTTGTGGCTGCTCAGGGAACTTGGTTTACACACAGTGGCCAAGTGTGAGAATGAGCAGCAAGAGCTTCTACGGTTAGCACAAACACTTTTCGATACAAAGATGCCTGATGGTCAGACAGTGTTGCAACCTTTCGCAGATGACTCTTCGATCAAAAAGATAGCCGTTGAGGTAAAGACAAAAACACCATGAACGGTCACAAAGTAAAAAACAAAAAAATTTTGTTTGTTCCACCAAATTAACTTGACTTTGTTCTTTGGTGGTAGGCATTTCCAGAGGAACTGTTCTCTGTTCTACGCACTGTGGTTCTGTTAAGAGGGCTCAGTGTAGGGATGGGAGTTAATTTCTCGTGCGCGGAACAGTGGAGAGGAATGGCTCAAGAGGCTTTACTTGCATCTGGAAGATTGACTAGAGGTAAGTAAGTGCTCATGTTTGGAGAACCAATAGGACGGAAAAACTAAAAACTGAATAAACTTGAAAGGCTAAAAAAGCTAATGTAACTTGTGTTGACGGTTTTAGTAACATAACATTTTTGAGTTTTATAGATGGAAAAGGAAGATCTCGGAGACACTCTTCTCTAAGAAAGCTACGAGCAGGAAGTTAGGAAAAAACATGGCAAGAGTTTTTCTCATCACTTTAGACTCTCTCCAACGAGCAGGATATGAGTTTTTTTTTTTTTTTCTTCATTCTAAAATTTGTGTACTTTATGAAATTGAGGATGCAAAGTATATAAGCGTTACTAGAAATTTAGAACACTTGCAAAATCTGCTCAGTGTTTAATTCAAGGGAAAATTGGAAATATAAGACATATTTTGAAATGTATTGTCTCATTAATATTTTTCTAAAAAATATTATCCAACTAATATTTTAAATAATACAAAACCTAAACTATCCTTTTAATATGTAAAATTTAATTTTTTTAATTCTTTGAAAACTATTTTAAAGAAATATAAATTAAATTGTCACATAAATTTTATTTCCGGAGAGAAACAAAAACCCATCGGTTTCAAACTCTCCGCCACCTCCACCTCCTTCGCTGGCGTCCTCATCCTTCGCCGGCGTACTCCTCCTCCATCGGTGTTCTCTTCTGCCGGTATCGTCGTCGTTAACTTTTCATCCACTCTTTTGCCGGTAAGTTATTCCTCTTTTCTCTTCTTCATTGTTTCCTCCTCAACCTAGGTTTTAAAATTGATTTAGGGAATTCGATTTTTGTAGATAAAGCAGCCCAACAAATCTTCTTTTTTCCGGCCTCCTCCTCTTCGCCGTGCTCCTCCTTCTCTGCCGGCGTCTTCCTCGTCTTCCTCTTCCAGCACCGACTGTTATTTTTTTGTTTTTCACTTGTTTTTTCTTAGATCTTATTGACTTTAATAATTATTCATTAGATTTTATTCAACATCTTTGTACTTTGAGATGAAGAAATTTGTCAAAATCCGTGGTTCACCTGTTTTCTCTTTTCTTAGACACAATACAAGGTCTCTGTTACAGTGTTACTTACCCAATCAAACTGAAAGTCTGAAATTCCAAGTGTGACAATAATGATGATTCCATCTTTTTGTGTATAAACTTACAAATTCAATTCAAGCACCACAACAACCAGCTATCAACTACCTTTATCTTAAGATATTATTGACTTTAGTAATTATTCATTCACTTGTTATTCGCTGAAAAACCTGCAACATGCAACCCCGAAAACGTGTGCAAGATCGAACCTTTGTAGGCAAATTCCAGAACAACTAGGAAGATGCATATCGCATATAAGGTGTCTATGGAAAGATCTCTTTTCATAGAATCTACATCAGCTTACGGTGTTTCAATCGGAGTTAAACTACAACCACAAATCGCGTCACAAATTGGGAAAAAATCATCTGAGTATGAGATTTTCCGAAAACTTGTGCGAGAATGGACCTTTGTAAGCGAATTCCAGAACAACCAGGAGGATACAGATTGCATGTAAGGTGTCTATGGAAAAATCGCTTTTCATAGAATCTACAGCAGCTTACATCTTTTCAATCGGAGTTAAACTCCAACCACAAATCGCGTCACAAATTGGGAAAAAATCATCCGAATCTGAGATTTTCCGAAAACGTGTGCAAGATTGGACTTTTGTAGGCGAATAACAGAACAACCAGGAGGATGCAGATCGCATATAAGGTATCTATGAAAAGATCTCTTTTCATACAATCTACAGCAGCTTACGGCGTTTCAATCGGAGTTAAAATCCAACCACAAATCACGTCACAAATTGGGAAAAAATCATCCGAATCTGAGATTTTCCGAAAACATGTGCGAGATGGGACTTTTGTAGGCGATTTTCAGAACAACCAGGTGGATGCAGATTGCATATATGGTGTCTTTGAAAAGATCTCTTTTCATAAAATCTACAGCAGCTTATAGGGTTTCAATCGGAGTTAAACTCCAACCACAAATCGCGTCACAAATTGTGAAAAAATTATCCGAATCTGAGATTTTCAGAAAACTAGTTTCAACCCACCATTTTCAAAAGAACTTGGGAGGCTCGTACGTGTTCTGATCAGATCAAATTTTGGTATCCAGAACGGTGACATGGTGAGCTACATAATCAACGGTGGGATTGGTAAAGAGACGGTTGATTTCATATTTACTCATGGTTTACATGTTCTGATGTATATACTAATATATGTATTAAAACGCTAAGAAAAAACTATAAAAAAAACAAATTTTTAATAAATCGGACAAAATTTTCGATTATGATATTTCCAGATTTTTGTAGCTGAATTGGTAGAAGACATATTCTACATTTCGCAGAGCGAAAAGAAAACGGTAGAATATGTATTATAAATCTGGTAGAATAATGAGCAAACGGTAGAAAACACATTCTACCATATTCTACCATAAAGTACGATTTCTACAATTTAGTAGACGACAGAGTAAATGTTAGAATATATATTCTACGACTCGTAGATGATAGTGCAAATAGCAGAACACGTATTATTATAAATCGTAGATGGTAGAATATGAATTTTAGATTTCAGTAGAAGAGTAGAAAAATCGTTTTTTCAGGCAAATTTTTTCATACATTTATAGTTCTTTGGTTTTATGTATTTTTCATAACATAATCTAATTTTTCCAGATTTTAAAATAATTTATTGGAATTTTTTTAATATTTATGTAAGGATAGTTTAGTCAAAATTTGACAAAAATTGTAAAAGGTTTAGTGGGACAATAAGTTAATTTTTTTGACCTATTTACCCAATTTTCCCATTCAATTAGATCATACATTGCTTGGAACTAGAAATTCAATTCGATTGTTTGGATTTAAACTAAGACATAAACCCCATAATTTATCAGATTCTATTATTATTATTTTTTTTTTATGTGGTCAAAATCATATTATACTCAATTTCCCTATCAAAGGCAAATTAGAATGAATAAAAAATTAAAAGTAAAATTAATAGAATGAATATAGAATCCACATAATAAAAAATTGAATACAAAGATTGGTGCAGACGAAAACGTGCAGAGATAATCTTTTTTTTTTTTCGTCTGAAACATATTCATTTATATAGAATTGATAAAATCTGAATACAATGTTTCTGTTATCCAAGAAGGTGGATAAGTGCTAACAGAAAAGAATACATTATTAGGGGGGCCATGTCTGGCTAACAAGTGAGCAACATTGTTTCCCTCCCTTTTTACATGAGTGATAGAAATACTATGGAATTTCGATAGCCAAAATCTTGTCGTCTAACAGATTTAGAATACTAATGTCTTGAGTATCATTCTGGAGTAGGTTGATTAACGGCAGACAGTCACCTTCAAAACAAAGATTATCATAGCCCATACACCAAACATTTTGTAGAGCGACCAAAAGAGCTTTGCCTTCTGATTCAAGGCTCGAAGAAGATTGCCCTAACGTTGCTGAACCCCAGTACTTAATGTTCCCCTGAGAATTCCGGAGAATCCACCCCGCATTAGCTTGTTGTGTGTGAAGGTTGAAGGAAGCATCATAATTGCATTTCAAGGTGTGTAAAGATGGGCGAGACCAAACTGTTTTTGGTGGTACACGTAGAAGCGAGGAGGCAGGTAACGATGTGGCATGAATCCATTCTGTAACTTCTGCAACGGCTTTGTTAATGTCCTTACCAATTTTAATCCTTTCGCTTTGGAAGGTAAGGTTGTTCCTCGATTTCCAGATACACCATAGGATCTAAAAGGGTAGAATTTTGTCGGATTCTGAGATTGTAGACAGTGTTTGTCCATCAAGGATCATGCATATTATTGTCTCAGTATTTTCAGTAGGGTTGGTAATGAAATGAAAGGGAGTATTTGATAATCGCCAAGTTGAAATAGAGACAGAGCATGTAAAAAATAAATGATGAATTGATTCAGACTCCAACCCGCAACGTAAGCAAGTGTCATCTATTGCCAGTCCTCGTGTTCGCAGTCGTGAAGTAGTTGCAATAGCTTTTGATAAGATTTTTCACAGAAAGTGTTTGAGTTTAGGCATAATAGGTAATTTCCAGATTTTATTTTTTAGTATGGGATCACCATGTGGAATAGGTGGAACCGGCATTTGCAACATGGAAAAATGACGCAAGAACCAATACCCGGACCTAACAGAGTATTGACCATTCTTTGTATAATTCCACATAAGACGATCATCTTTGTTTCCATGTCCTAGATAAAGGGTTTTTGCTAGTCTGATATCCTGAGCATTCAGAGTTGCTGTTAAAGAAGAATCATCCCATTGATGGTGATTTCCAGTGTTCTGAAGGAGATCTTGTACCAATACGTTTGAAGATGGATCTCCTCCTTGAGCTGGTCGAGGAGGGTGTGTTGGAAGCCAATTATCTTTAAAAACGCTAATGTTACGGCCATTGCCAATAATGGATCATGATCCTTTTTTAATGACATTGATTTCGCAAAGGATAGAAGCCCATCCATAAGATTGATTTTTCATACTTTTAGCTTCGAGAAGATGGTTATCTTTAAAATATTGAGCTTTATAAAGTCTGGAAAATAAACAGGTAGGATGGTCAAGTAATCTCCACGCTTGCTTAGCAAGGAGAGCATCATTAAATTTACCTAGATCCTTAAATCCCAATCCTCCTTCCTTTTTAGAATATTGTAAACGCTTCCAAGCCACCCACGGAATGCCTTTAGATTGTGTAGATTTTTTCCACCATAATTGTGTAAGAATACTATCAAGCTCTGCTGTGACTTGATTTGGTAATTTAAAGTAGGACATGGAGTACACAAGCATGGAAAACGCTGCAGATTTCATCAAGACTTCCTTGCCAGCCGGTGATAGATATTTTGCACTCCAGGAGGAGGTTCGTTGTTTAACCCGTTTAATGACATGTGCGAACATCTCTTTCTTCTTCCGACCAAACTGCTCGGGAAGACCGAGATATTTTCCACCACCACCATGGTTCATAATGCCTAATAGTCTTTTCAGTCTTTCTTGTTTTTGCCCGTGAATACGTGAGCCGAAAGTAATCATAGATTTTTGTTGGTTTATTTTCTGACCAGAACACTGTTCATAGATTCGAAACAACTCTCGTATTGCAGAACAATTTTTCTCATTTGCTTGGCAAAAAAAGATTGAATCATCAATAAAAAGAAGGTGAGTAATTCTGGGTACTCCATTTCCAACCTTAATTCCGTTGATTTTTCCTTTCTTAACGTTCTGTTCCAGAAGATGGCTCATTACATCAGCGCATAGTATAAACAAGTACGGTGATAGAGGATCACCCTGTCTCAAACCTCGCTCTCGAATAATATGACCGTGAGGGCTTCCGTTTATGAGAACCGAGTAACTAACAGATCGTACCATTGCCATAATCCATTGGATCCATTGATTATTGAAACCAAATGCTCGCATAGTTTGTTTTTAAAAAATCTCATTCCACTCTATCATAAGCTTTGGACATGTCCGTTTTGATTGCCATATATGTTTGTGAGACTCTTTTCCGACTTTTAAGAGAATGCATAAGTTCATGAGCAATCATAACATTATGAGAGATCATACGTCCCGGTACAAACGCAGCTTGGGAGCCGACTCGTATTCTTCTTCATTGATGATGATGTCCGATCTTCCGCCGGATCTGGTAGAGGAAATACTCTCTAAGGTTCCAGCCACACTTCTGAAACGATTACGATCTACTTGTAAACGATGGAACGCTTTATTCAAAGACCGAAGATTCAGCGAGAAACACTGTCGTGAAGCTGAAAAGCAGTCCCATGTTGTCATGTTGAAGGAAAGTAGGGTTTGTTCAATGAGCGTCAATCTCAATCTCGACTTCGCTCCTCCATCTGTAGAGTTTAAGGGTGCACTTAGCCTAAAGGAGTCATCACAAGAAGTCGATATAGTGGAAGTGTTTCATTGTGACGGATTGTTGTTATGCACCACGGAAGACAAAACACTCGTTGTCTAGAATCCGTGTTCGGGAGAGACCAGGTGGGTGGTCCGACCACAAACTAGTTACGAGACTTGTTCTATGTTTGCTCTAGGATACCAAAACAACAAATCTTTCCGTAGCTACAAAATATTGAGGTTTTGGGAAACTAAATACAAACCAAAAATCTATGAGTTATGCTCTGATTCATGGAGGGTTCTTGATGACATGGTTCTTGACTGCTTCCTAGGAAAAAATGTCGTGTCTTCAAAGGGAAATACTTTCTGGATTGCTAAGGATAGAAAAGATCACGGCTATAGATTTCTACTTTGTTTTGATTTTACGAAAGAGAGATTTAAACGTTTGTCTCTTCCGCAATTTCAGAATCCTGGTTATATCCAGGGTCTATCAGTTGTTAGAGAAGAACAACTCTCAGTGCTAAATCAGTGCTTTCATTTAAGTAAGATATAGATTTGGGTGACCAATAAATTTGATATTGAAGCAGCCTTGTCGTGGAGCCCATCCTTTACAGTGGATTTCCAGAACATTCGCAATAAATTTCCTCTGTTTATTGAGAGTTTTCTAATCGATGAAGAGAAGAAGGTGGTCTTGTGTTGCAATGCAAGTCGTATGGTATACACTATCAGAGAAGATGATGAGTATTACACAGAACCCCCTTATGTTGACGAATCCACAAGCGAATCGTTGCTAGATACCCTTATGTGTTGCCGTTTATTTTCAATTATGTTCCATGTTTGGTTCACATCCAGCAAGATAGAGACAAATGAAAAGGATCGTAAATTTCTGCGCATCTCCTCTTTTCTTTTCCCTCGCTTTTGTTTTGTAGACAATGTCGTTTGATTAATTTCATGAATTGGTATATTATATAGTTGTTGATTTTTACATCACATAGTATTGTTTTATGATTTATATCTTCTTTGCCTTACATTCAAGTTTAATCTAACATAACAACCAGTTTGTTGACATTCGAAGACAAAGCACTGGATTTTCAAATGGTTTTTCATCGTTTGTTGTTTTGTACAATTTCGTTTCCATTCCAGGATTCAAATGATCACCTTAAGAACACACACTTGTTCTAATATTTTATATATAAAAGCACTATATGTATCTATTAGACCACCTCCATCGGCAATAACATGTTTCATCGTCTCTTATCATTATTTTATTAATATAAACTATTTAATTAATTTATATTTAAAATATATAAGGAAGAAATCAATAATAAATGGACAAGTGTAACAATAGAAGGAAGAAACCTTTAGACTCTCTTAGATAGAAAACTTAAGAAACAAATTTAATTTCTCTCTCTTTTTTATCATTTTTTTATTTTTTATTCTTAAGATACTTTCTTAAGAAACAATCTTAAGAAACATCAGAGTCTTTTACGCTCATAGGCACTTTTGCCATTTTCAATTACAAAAGAGACACTTTTTGAAACTCAGGCACTTTAGGTGTTATTTTGGATCTGAAAAACCAATATTACCCTCGCCAATTAATTACCCGAAGATGCAGTTAATTATTTTTCCTCACCGCGAACAGATTGAAAAACTAGACGTCGCCGGCTGTATTGTGTTATCTCACGCTTTATGTTGGCCGATAATCATAAAGATTCACCTAGGTATTTAGGAAGGCTTCGATTAGTTATCATTTTTTGCTTCGATTTAGCAAGGTAATACGATTTTGGAATCGTATTTTTTTTTATTGGACAAAAGGAATCGTAGCTTTCACGATTGGAACATTGGGTGGGAGAAAGAATCAAAGCACCAGGAACATGTAGATCCCCGACCGAGGATGAAAAAAAATGTCGAAACAAATTTTTCAACGAAGAGCCTCAACATAAATTTCTCCGCCCAGATCCCATCTTCATCTCTCAAAGCGAACAACTTTCCATATCTGAGGTTTTAATATGTTCCAAATCCGAGGTGTATGGACCTGTTCTAGATCTGAGGTTTCAATCCAACATTGGAGATGTATATGGTGAAGAAGACGACGAGTATCTAATTCCTACAATATACTTACAAATGGAGTTGGACAATGGTCAACATGGCATGGACAAAGAGAGTCGTGGATAAACAGCCGTGGACAAAGAGTCGTAGAGAAAGAGTCGTGGACAACGAGAGCGATGGACAAAGAACCGTGGACAAAAAAAAAATGAACAAAAAGCATTGAAAGTAAGATTCAATTAGTACACTTACCAATTCGGTGGTGCGATGTAAAAGCATCTTATCGACATAATTTGTTTTTTTTTTCCTTCCCAAACTATCAAGTAGAAAATATGTAATTGTCTTAGAGCAGATATAGTGAGTGAGTTTTGAAACCTAATATGCTTGGTGTTCTAATGATTTTGTGTATGTTTTTCAGGTACAATGCCAAGCGCATGCATTGGCGTAGAACCAAGCTCGAATTCTAAGTGAATGCTTCTTCTAAAAGAGTGTTATTTTCATTATCTAGATTGGAGGTTATCCACGTGGTCATGAACATATAGACATGTTCATGTGGATAAGAGGCGGTGGATACATGAATAGAAACAAACATATTGAGAAGAGAAACTTCGACATCTGAAACTCACTCACTAGTTTGTGGATATGTTGTTGGACAGTTTTGGGTGGACACGAGTTTGTGGATATGTTATGATGGACAAGGAGTTGTGGAAATGTTCTAATGTTGATAACTAGAGCATGTAGTGCTTCAGCAATTGCATCATGTACAATAGATTATGGACACAAACTCATAGACAACGCATGAACACAACGCTTGGACACAATCTCATGGACTCAAATCCCATGGACACAAACTCATGGATACAAAACAAATGGACGCACTCTTATGATTAAAACACATGGAAGAAGAAGAGCTTCTCGATTGAGAAGAAGAGCTTCCCCGATTGATTTTGCAGAGATCGTCTTATGTCTCCGTTTCCGAGATCCTACTCACCTGTAAACAACGAAACCCACAAAGCATCATGATCAAAATTTACAATTGTAGATACGATCCAAACAGAGAGTTTAAGCGTCAATTCTATATTTGCGGCAGTAAAAGTAATTATCCAAGTTTTATTCATGTTTATTACTCTAGTTTGATTATATTCGGGTATAAAGAGCTTAACATAGATATACACACCAAAATAAAAATGCATACATGTGTGCACAAGACCTCCTAGAAGAGGATCAAATCCAACAAAAGCTTCATTCTTGCTGATCATCCTCAATATATGCTCTTTCCAACAAAACATGTTCTACTTCTTCTTTATCCACACGCCCTAAGATTAATCACAATTTAGGAATCTTTAAAACCACTAATATTAGTAAATTAAAATTATGCTAGCTTTCCAAAAATCACCAAAAAACGTATATCTATAAAGCAAACCTAGAAAATGAAAGAGAAATCGAAATCCGTAAAGCAAAAAACAATGAAAGATGAAAAAGAAAGACGTACACAGTCTCCAAAAATCTGTATGCACGTCTATATGGATACTTCTATATGGACACAACCAAATGGACATGATCGGTTATTTTAATCTCATGAAAACAATTTGGTGGACACAAAACATGGACAACACACATGGACATGATAAAGTCTTAATGATAAAGGCCAATCAAATCCACTAGTTACTGTGTATAATTTCATTGAAATCTAACTCACCGGTAACTTGTCTTAGCCTGAAGTGTTGAATCGAATATATGAAGCTTGCGAGGAGCTTATAACCGGTGGTTGTAAAGCGAAGTTTGGGATTTCATCCTGAAGGGTTTTTAGATGGGTTGTTTGTAAGTTTGATTCTCCTTCATTGTTGTGAATTTTTATTTTGAATCGTATCCACTTCATAATATGCATACCTGACCATCCATACATGACCATCCATATGATTAATGAAATAAATACAAAATTCTCTCGAAACTTCTAAATACATTCACTCTCCGAAACAAAAATAAAAAGAAAATCCTAATTATCAATTCATTTTTCAATTACATAAATGGAAGAGCTAATGAGCAGTTTCGTCGAAAATACTAAGATAGGTAGCTTTACACCAACTACGTCCAGCCAATAGCACTAAACATGTCCACCATTTCTTGTCCATTTGATCATATCCGCAATCGTATGTCCATGATTACCTGTCCATGTGATCATACTATGTTTAGATAATGAAATTTGCAGAAGCTTCTTGCCCAATGTCGATATATTGCCTCATTCAAAAAAAAAATTTCAACGTCTTCATTGCAATCTACCATCCATCGTAACATGTCCACAATCTCAAAAATAATGGAACTAACTCACAGTCTACCTAATTCCATAAGATCAAAACTGTTAGAAATTAAAGTAATGATCTTTTTCCAACGTCTTCATTGCAATCTAAGCAAAGTAATGATCTTTTTTACCTTTAACTTTACGATCCCTTCTTTTAAGATTAGCTGCTGCAATCAGATGATGGTAAAAATCTCCCCCTCTCTCTTATCCATTTACATTCCCACAAAACTAAACTTGTCGTACTAGAACTATACGGTCTAAGTTAATGGACATTCGAGCATAAAGTGATAAGTTTAGGAAAGTGCCTTCATGTCCACGAATTGTTGTCTATGACTCCATGTCCACCATTTTTAACCTTAATCAAACACAAGTGTGCTTCATCCAATTGAGTTCGATCCCAATTAGATCCAATTGATTTTCATATGCAATTTGTATTCCCATCATCATCATTGCTTGACCAGTACCCAGAAGCGAATATTATAATCAGATTGTGGTGAAGGTAGTGATGTAAAGGATGGTAAGTAAGAAGAAGTGAGATGATGCTATTTTTGGTCTTGGTAACGGTGTCTCTCCGAAGAGACATTGAGGTTTCGATTAAGCACTCAAAAATAGGGACGACAAAGAAAGAAGTTAAAAAGAAAAGAAAATCACTTGAACAAAAAAATAAGAGAATCACAGATTTGAATCAGTTCAACAAACCTTGAACCAATCTTAAAGCTTGAATTTGGCACTAAATTTAAAAAATTGTATTTGTTTGTGTTTCGTCTTCTCCAATATACTTAATTTGGCATTGAATTTGACGATTTTGACAAGAACAAATCTTCAAGCAGATCGAGCTTTCTCCCTTTGGCTATGGCAAATTGAAACAACCGATTTTGATGATAGATGGAAGAAGGAGATGATGGAATCATATAGAATTATAAGAAGAAATGTATAAAATTGCTAGTTTGGCTTGAGAGAGTAGTCGGCGAGATAGAGAAATTTTGTTCCGCGACGGAAAAGAGTCGAGGAAGTAGAATTTTTTTTTTTTTTAACTACAAAGAGGCACAAAGAAGAATGAGGACAGTTTGGTCTTTCCAAATGCTGAAAGTGCCTCAATAGCTGAAAGTGCTATTTTCTGTAATATAAGTTTAGGAAAGTGCCTTTGGGTCTAAATAATTCGAAACATCAATGGAGATGCCCTTAGACTATTACATGTGCTAAATTGAAAACCCGTAACATGTCACCTAAAAGGCTGAAACACAGAAATATTAACACCTGAATGCACTTATTGAAACTCATCTTACATTTTAGGCACTTTCAGTAATGTAGGCACTTTAAGAAGGTGTTTTGACTATAATACCCTTATTTTCATCTATTCCAATTTCAATTCCTTATTCCTTGTAAAAATTTATTTTTCATCGTCTTTTTTTTACACTTACAAATTTACGGACGATTCGTTTATCGATGGAAACGGAAACTCTCTTCGCCACCGACGATCTCTAGACAACATATCTGCGACGTCGCCGGTTGTTTCCTCCTAATTCCGGCGCAACTACTCTGTCGTTGCAACAACACACGTCCGTCGTTTCCACCACCGTTGCAACAACGCACTTCTTCCACCCCCTACGCCAAATCCATATTTTCAGACTTCAAGTATCTATTCGACCAAGAGGAATCACATCCCCCAACTGAATCGTGACAGAACCTTGATAGAAAAAGAAGAATCGCACCCCCAAAAGCCAGATCTACTACACAAGGATCACTTACGACTCCGATTCTGACATGGAAGGTAAGATCCACGATTTGGAAGTTTTGCACTTTTGTAATACTAATGGACAAACTAAATGGACACAATCCACTCTTGTTCAGCGAGTGTGTCCATGAGATGATGTCCACGAGATGAATTATGGAGAAACGATAACTAATTTGCAAGAAGGAAGAAAAATGATATGGTCTTAACCGAATCTACATAGGTCCGATTCAAATAGGGAAATTTTTTTACTATATAGAACCTGATCGAAATTTTAACTCAAACTAAATAGAACCTGATCTCTAAACCCAAAATTTTTAAGTACTTGTAACTTCACTTTTTTGCCATATAACCAAACCGAAATCTCGGTTGAACCTGACCCCTCCAGATCCTAAGAAGATTTGTTGGAAGGATCGAAGATCTGACCAACGAACAAAACAGTTCCAGTTTTGCCTTCTCTAATTCTCTGGTTCAATCATCACATTAGCTATCCATACGAGGTTGTCCACTTGGATGTATCCATTATGCTATCTTGGTTAATTTACACTTTGGGCTTAAAGTTGGAATATCCTTCATACTCAAAGAGGAAGGCCACAAGATCGCTGGGTTTGATAGAAGCGTCGGTGATCTACTTCATAAGTTTGAATAATCTAGATTCTACTTTTGCTGGTTTATGTTTGTTTCAAGTCTTTCTCTTCGTGTTGTTGTTGTTCTGCCTTTGATGGATATGTGTTCCACTTTTTTTTTTTTTAAAGTTTGTTTGTTCAGACGATTGTGTGTATTAAAGTATGGACACATTCATATAGACATAATAGATACGGAAAATGCAATATATAAGCCCTATTTGACATTTTGTTATGAATATTCAGGTCTTATATCCATATGGATATCGACGTATGAACACATTCATATGACCAGCAACTACTAACTTCAGTTTATCCTCATGGACAGATCTTCATGGACTATGTTTATCTAGATTAATTGAGACGATGCTAAAACTTATCTATATGGTTACAATAACTTAATGGACAATCTGTCCATGACAGTTTGTCCATGCACGTAAATGTATTTAGAAGATTCAGAGAGTGAATGTATTTAGAAGAATCGACAACAAAATGTATTTATTTCGTTGATCATATAAATGGTGAGGTATGGATGTTATGCACTGGACGCATGAATCGTGGACAGTTTGTCATGGACATATGGACAGTCTATCGTGGACACACATACCGCAGACAGTGTGTCGTGAATGGCTCAATATACACGCACCGCATATTTGTGACAGCGTATTGTGGATCCTGCATATAACTCGAACTGGATAAATGTATTCATGTCGAACACAACTTATGTATCCATGTTCATGCATCCACATGCCGCTGCAGCCATACTGCTGGATTCAAATCTCCAGATTTGAGTGGAGGAATGGTGGGTAGTGGGAATCGCGTCGCCGCAGCCGGGTTCCAAATCTCTAAGAGCACCGCCACTACATTCATGAACCATCACCCAAATAAAAATAGATTATCCATATGAATTGTGCGGAGTCGGTGAGTTTGTGCGGAGTCAAGGAGTTTTGAGACACTACATGAATTATGCGGAGTCGGTGAGTTTGTGCGGAGTCAAGGAGTTTTGAGACACTACATAAAACATTCACACGCATTTGTACACACAATATTACAAGCTCGTCGTTATCACCGTTTCATTCCAAGCTCGTCGATATCGCCCAAAATATTTTCTTTCACAATCTGGAATTGGATTGCTTCATAATTTTTTATAAAGTTTAATTGATTTGAATTGCAAAGACCATAACACAATTCGTGGGCAAATGGACAAATAATATTTGTTCGATTTTATTAGCAAATTATTTATCCATATGGATAATATAATATGGTCAATGGGTTATTGGACAATGAATTATTGTACCGAATTTATAAACAAACTTTCTCTATCCAGTATCCATAGTATCCATATGGAAAATAATTAAGGTTTCATTTGGAAGGATTTGCACCTTAAATTAGAAGAGCAAATCACATTTTTGTGTAAAATTCATTTCCATCCACGATCACGAAAATGGTTTCATCCGTGTGTTCAAAGACGAACATTCACATTATGGATCACAAAACTGATGGAAACATTTTGATAGACAAAACAAACTGAATGCTTGGGCACGTTTCCAACACCATATTCCTATATAAACATCTTTTCCATACACATATGAGCTAAAATGGTTTAAGATACAAATGAAGTGTTCAGTCTCACTAAAGATAAGGAGTTATTTACAGTGAAGATAAGTCTTACATCTTGCTAACAACCTACTCTCTACAATTACATCTTCTTGCTTACAAAATTTGTTTACGGAGTTTTTTTTTTTTTTTTTGCTAAAGGGTTTGCTATTGTTTACAAAGTTGTACCACATTATTATTGATTCATAAGTTATAAGTACACTTGCATTATAAACAGTTCACATAATGAACTTATATATTTCAGTTCTAGGATTATCTAATAGAGTGGACGTGAAACTTTAATGTTACATCCTCTTATTAGAAACAACCGATTTGCATCCCCTCAACTGAAAACAAAACCATTGATCTTATGGAACAAAATGAACTTTATTGTGCCTAATGGTCTCCAGGTTTGATGCAGCAACAACGAAAGCCTTTGATATTATAAAAGTCTGCGATTTAAACATCCAAATTATAAAGAAAGTAAAACAACATGCTTCAGTGACCATTATACACAACTTCATGGATGCACTGGTATGGATGTATCGGTATGGATCATAAGACACAACATGCTTCAGTGACCATCTCCTCTACGACTGCAACCCCAATCCCCAAATCAACAATACCCAATCTAGGCCAGGTGATATCGGCCTTAATCTAAACTCCAGATCGGACAACTTCAAATAGGTGGTCGGATAATTGAATCCATGAATAGTTCGCCTTCGATATCCTCTCTCAGGCAACGAACACACACGATACAATCCGACAAACTATTCCGGTTACCTTCTCCGGCCACATATTCGAACCGACAAATAGAAAAAAAAACATTAATCAATCTCGGTGGCTGTGTTTGTAAAATTACACATCTGAGTTAAAGACGCAGCTTTTTTTTGTTCACCGTCAGACCCCAGCCGGCGTCGTCTTTTCGTGATTTCTAATTCCGAAGAGTAAAAAACAATCATCGACATTTGGGTGTAAACTTTAATTAAGGGTATTTTGGGTTTTTCAGCTACAACACCAACATTGAAAGTGCCTCAGTTTCAAAGTGTCTATATTGTAATTGGAAGTGGGAAAAGTGCTTCCCACTGTAAATAACTCCTGAAACACATGTTACTGTTCTTTTCCTCTATAATGAAACCATAAACCAATTCCATGACAAAACGAATTGGACATAAGTACTAATTGTCATTCTTTAAGAATTTTAACTTGGACCGACGAAAAAAACAAAAAAAAAGTATTTGAATTGCATTGACTAGTTCTTAAGAATTTTTTGTTCCCTTGTTTGATTAAAAGGTTGTTGTTTGTCTATTCAAACTCATTCTTTCATAAATGATTTATTATTTGTGGTCAAACATAAGAATAAACTCATTTTTTTCTCTCTCCAACATTTGTCATTTCCTCTCAATTCTATCCTTCACACCATCAATTATTCACAAAAATGTCATTAGTTTTATAATTTTTTTTTCTTTTCAAAATAACAAAAAATAGAAAAAAAATACAAATATCCATAAGAACTCTCATAATTTCGAAAATACCATCTTCAATATTTTCAACCACCATTAACAAGCAAATTCAATATCTAAATGCTTCAACAACCTATTTTTGAACAGTAAATGATCTATCTTTCACCATATAACTTCATTATCTTCCATTTCAGCTCCATATTCATACAAAAAACTCTCTCATTTTCGTTTTTACAAATCTTGCATTCTTAAATCTTGCCATTTTTGATGTTTCTTCCATTAAATCGAGCTCAATCGTCTGGGCTTAGTTGCTAGAGGTGAAACACGAAGTTCTGAGTTTCGACGAAGTTTATTACGAGCTCAAACCAGATTTAGGTAACTTTTCATCCGTTTTTCGTAACTTTTCATATCTGCTTCTCGAAAGCAGACTTCGCATGAAGCCTAATAGTCAAAAAGATGTTACTTTTGCAATTGACCAGTTTAAGGATTTATCGGCGTAGACTTCTGCAAATTCTCCTTTAAAAAAACAAAAGATACATGCAGACTTCAGGTGAAATCTGCACAAAAACGAAGTTAGTTTTGCATTTGACTAAAATACTTTTTATAACTTTTTAAAGACTCATAATAAAATCTCGTTCTCGCTAAATCGTCGCCTTGTCGGTGAGGTAAAAACTGCTGATTTCTCTTTGTGTTTTATCTGCCAGATTGATTTTGTGATGTAATCCATTCTAAACCGATATCAATAAGGCAAAGTGTTAAAAATATATATATTAAAGTTTGTTAACTCTGCAATTTTGTTTAAAGGTTTCGTGTGAGATTGACCCGAACCGAACCGACCCGAACCAATGGTTCTTTTCTTTCTTTTAGTCTTGTTTAATAAACTGAACAGCTTAGAAAACGGTGTCGTTTTAAAAGACGCTACTACAGTCGAAATCTGTGTTGAACCCGCACGCTATTCCCCTGTATCTCTCTCGTCGTCTGAGGTTTTGTGGCGATGGCGACGGCGTTAGTGATGAACGGCGAATCGAAAAAGCAACCTCGGCCAGGCCGCGGCGGATTCGAGGACCGTGGATTGACAGAGGAAGAAGCTCGAGTTCGCGCCATATCCGAGATCGTCAGCACAATGATTGAGCGCTCCCACCGCAACGAGAATGTTGACCTAAACGCTATCAAAACCGCCGCTTGCCGGAAATACGGATTAGCGCGTGCGCCGAAGCTAGTCGAGATGATCGCTGCTCTTCCCGATTCGGAGAGAGAGACTCTTCTCCCGAAGCTCCGTGCTAAACCGGTCCGAACGGCTTCAGGGATCGCCGTCGTGGCGGTTATGTCGAAGCCTCACAGGTGCCCGCACATAGCCACGACGGGGAATATCTGCGTGTATTGTCCCGGTGGACCCGATTCTGACTTCGAGTATAGTACTCAGTCATACACTGGATACGAGCCTACAAGCATGCGAGCGATTCGAGCCAGGTGAATAGTTTCTACTGCGTTGTGCAACTATGTTTAGCACTTTATTGAGTGTTGGTAACACGGATTATGAATTGAAATCGTATTAGGATATCGTAGGCTCTAATACAAGATGTTGATTTGGTTCATAATCATTACAATCCAAGCTATTACCGGAGTTTAAATTTAGATTTAGTTGCTGACATCAAAGGGTAGGTAGGATTGGGGACTTTTCATAGGATCGTAGTTGTTTTGGACTGTAATTTATGCTTCCAATGCTAACATTGTAGATTTACAATAACTAATTATGAATTGAGAGATAGAGTTCTAGATTATGAACAAGAATGTAGACTTTCTTGATAACGCAGCTGCTAAAGGTCTATGAGAAATCTCAAATAGGAATGTTGAACATCCTAATCGACTATGATGAATTTATATATAGTTATTTGTGATGTTTATGTAATGAGGATGCGACTTTCATGTTTAAATGGATTTGTGTTAAAGCGCTTGTTTATTGTCTTAGGTATAATCCATATGTTCAGGCAAGGAGCAGGATAGATCAGCTGAAGCGGTTGGGTCACAGTGTAGATAAGGTCAGATAGAGTTTGCTATTTTCTAGTAACATTATTATCTCGTTTTTACCAGTGATGATGATAAGTCTTGATTATTTGAATGACAGGTTGAGTTCATTTTGATGGGAGGTACTTTTATGTCACTGCCTGCGGAGTATCGGGATTTCTTCATTCGGAACCTTCATGATGCTTTATCAGGACACACTTCCGCCAATGTTGAAGAAGCAGTTGCTTATTCTGAACATAGTGCAACTAAATGCATTGGCATGACGATTGAAACGTGAGTAGTATTTCTTTAGTGATTGCATTGATCCTTATCTAAATCATTTATATTTGGATATCTTTCTTTTAGAGCTTTTGTAGTTTCTATATATTGATTGCATTGTATTATTTGTTGCACTTGTTGGAGAGAGTCACGTGGAAGAGGAATTACACCAAAAGTCCTATCCTAATATTTTTGTGAATTAGTTTCGAGTTTCATTGCTGTTTTCTTTTGATTGATCACTTTAAATGGAAGAGTGAGTGAAATTTCTAACCTATGAAGATTGGAACATTACCTAATCTGTTTTACAAATTCACCAGGAGGCCAGATTACTGTCTTGGACCTCATCTAAGACAAATGCTGACGTATGGTTGCACCCGACTAGAGATCGGTGTCCAGAGCACATATGAAGATGTTGCCCGTGACACAAATAGAGGCCATACTGTTGCTGCCGTAGCCGACTGCTTCTGCTTGGCTAAAGATGCTGGTTTCAAGGTATACCCCTATTGATTACTCTTTGATGAATATTTTATCATGTTAGTATCAAGTTTCTCTTGGCAGCTTTCACCTTCTATCTTTCTGTTCATCAATTTCCTTAAAAGCAGTGAGCCTTTTTCGTATTCGGTGACACTGCTATAACTGTGTCCTTGCTCCTTTTGTCTGTTTTACTTATAGGTTGTTGCACATATGATGCCTGATCTTCCTAATGTTGGTGTTGAGAGAGACATGGAAAGTTTCAAGGAGTTTTTCGAGAGCCCGTCATTTAGAGCAGATGGGTTAAAAATATATCCTACCCTTGTTATACGTGGAACTGGCCTTTACGAATTATGGAAAACTGGGAGGTATAATGTTCTTGTGTTTGATAAAGAAGAGTGTGCCTGTGTGTTACAAGGGAAAAGCTCTAATCATATTCAGTTTTCTGCAGGTACCGAAACTATCCACCTGAGCAGCTTGTGGATATAGTTGCAAGGATTCTCTCCATGGTACCTCCATGGACACGTGTTTATAGAGTTCAGCGTGATATTCCTATGCCTCTGGTTACGTCTGGGGTTGAAAAAGGAAATCTTCGTGAACTGGCTCTAGCCAGAATGGATGACTTGGGTCTTAAATGCCGTGATGTCCGTACTCGTGAAGCTGGAATTCAGGTGATTAGCGCAAAATTGTGGTTTTGTCCTTTGTTTTGTTTTGTTTTGTTTTGACTACTCGATTTCTTAACAAATGTTTGCTTATATGGTCTGAGTACAGGACATTCATCACAAAATTAAGCCAGAACAAGTAGAGCTTGTGCGTCGTGATTACACTGCAAATGATGGTTGGGAGACATTCCTTTCTTATGAAGATACACGCCAGGTAAAAGCTTCATATTCTCTCATCATCGCCTCTCACAGTCACAGCATAGTCCCTTGGATGTTAGTGAACGAATTATAATAACCCTATCTGTTTTATTTTTAGTTAGGGGATGGATTTGTTTATCTGTGCATATAGATGTTTTTTTTTTGGTAAAGAAGGGGATATTGTCAAGTTTAGGTAGGACAGAGAGCTTTAAAAGTATCCGAATCTCTTTTCTTTGGCCTTGTCTGAATTCTAATAGTAATTCCTATTGGACTAAACAAGTGCCTCTATGTAGTGGTGTATATAGTGAGTTTGTAATATTGATCAAATATGCAATAAGACATTGTATCATATATAGATTGAGTAGGTGGTCAAATTTGTATCAGTAAGACTAGAGTTTCATGAGAAACTTGTTAAAGCTTTGTCCATAAACTACCTTATTGGTTTTAGAATCTGTCAAGGCTCTGAAATATTCTCAGAGAAAAGACCCATGATTTGATCTTTTGTGGACGCAGGACATTCTTGTTGGCTTATTACGTTTGCGGAAATGCGGGAAGAACGTAACTTGTCCAGAACTAATGGGGAAATGTTCTGTTGTCCGTGAGCTTCATGTATACGGAACGGCTGTACCAGTTCATGGTCGAGAGGCTGATAAGTTGCAACATCAGGTACCTCAAGATTCAGCTTGAAATCAGACACCTTAATTAAGGAGTTGTTGTATTCTGATTATCGTTTAATTTTGTGTGTGTCGAATTCGCAGGGATACGGAACACTTTTGATGGAAGAAGCAGAGAGGATTGCGAGAAGAGAACACCGATCTAACAAAATCGGTGTGATTTCAGGTGTGGGAACACGACATTACTACAGAAAGTTGGGTTATGAATTGGAAGGTCCTTACATGGTGAAGCATCTTCTTTGAAATTTCTTCTGTTGAACTTTAAAATCAAATTCGTAAACGTTTTTTTGTTGAACTGGTGTGATTACCTGATCTTTTTTTTGAGTTTTGGAATGTATTGGCTTTATAAATCTTATTATATAAAGTAGGATGCGTCAAATTGCTAATTAACATGATCGTGACACGTGGGAAGTCAATCACATTAGATTTCAACATGTGTCAGTTAAAAAAAATAAAATAAATTAAAAGTAAAAATAAAAAGGAAAATAAGTTTCTTTTTCGATTACTAATACAATAAGAAAAATAAAAAAACGAAAAGGTAAATAAAAGACGAATCAAAGTTAATAATTAACATGATCATGACATGTGTCAAGTTAATAGGTTAATAATACAAAAAGAAAAATAAAAAAATCGAAAAAGTAAATAAGAAAATTAAGAAAAAGTAAAATTTTTTTTTTTTTTGTTTTACAATTAAATTAAGAAGATTGTATCATCAATTACTAATAATAAAAGGAAAAAAAATATAAGTATTAAAAATAGAAAAAGGAAAATAATTTTTCTTTTCGATTATTAATACCAAAAGAAAAATAAAAAATTAAGAGAAAGAAAAATAAGTTTCTTTTACGTTTTTCATTTAAATTAAGAAAATTGTATGATCAATTACTAATACTAAAAAGAAATTCTAGATGCTAATGATATGAGACGATGATGAGATCAACGAGGAGAAGGATATCAAGAATCATGTAGAGAGCCTTTTGATGCGAGTCTTAAGAAGCATAACTTCTCTAGAGAGCAGAGAGATCATATAAGGGAGATGAATGTGAAGAGAAAAAGAGACTTTATTTGTTTGAAGAGAGTTAATGGAAAGATCGTTAACATACTCAAATGACTCAAATTAAATACCCAAGATTTTAACGCAGCGGAACAGAAAAAGATAGTTCATAAAGTGTGTGAACTATATGAGAAGTAGGGTTAATGTTGCTTAGAATCCGCAACAGATTCTGTGTTTTGAATATTTTAATTGAAAATAAATGAGAATTAAAATAAATAAATAACTTTTAGGTTTCGATTTTATGATTTTCATATATATTTTTAGTAGTGATCAGATTATGCTTTCTATTTTCTTAAAAAAATATTTTAACGGGTTTTAAATTTTATTATTTTCTTAAATTTTGTTATTCATTTAAGTTTTTTTTCGATTACTAATACAAAAAAGAAAATATTTGATTATTTTTTTTTCTTTACAAATTATTCGATTTTATTTTTAATTTATTTTTACGTTTTAAAATATTTTATTAAAAACCCGCATATATGCGGGTCCTATTCTAGTTTATTATAAAACAAAAAGTTCAATTACAGAAAGAGCACTTTTTTACAATAGGTATTGTGAAAATAACCTCTCTTTACAAAATTGCGCATTACGACATTTGAAGAGAGTGCCACAACCATGGGCTCTCTTGGACTCAACAAATAAGTAGATACAATAACCAATCATGCCAAGTCCAGCAAAAACCAGCAGAAAGTTAATCAACTTCAGCAGACACTCCTTACAAGCCAAATTTTTTTTTTTTTTTTCCGAAGACTATATATGGTGTACTCAGCTTTTCCCTATTATTCTTATCTCCAAAAGCTATAAACGTTTTTTTTTTATTATAACGTAAAAGTCTTTTTATCAGGCAAAACTACCGTCGAAAAAAAGCCAGCTACTTTGGTTCTTGTCAAAGATGGTCATTGTTGTTGCTGTAAGAAATACGATTGGAATATAGAGATACACGATTAACTTAAAAGACTCTTAATTAGTTATATGGAAATCAAATATCACGACATTGTTTTCCAACAGTACAAAAAAAAAACAAAAGCAGAAACCGTTGAAAATCATCATCCTTTTAGGCAAATTAAGGACTGAGTTGGTTTTGTTTAAACATAGTTAAATAGTCCCTTATTAAACCCTTCACATCTGCCTGATAGAAGCAGCTTCACCTTTGACGAAAGGCAAGTAGGAGGAAAGCACCATGTCCAAGGCTCTCCTGGGGAAAGTGAGATGGTAAGAACGGGCATCGGTTAATCCTTGGTCACTATCAATCTCGCGGCAGCGGAGAGTCCAACGGAGCTCGACTCCGTCGAAAGAGTCGGTGAACACAGAGTCTTTGTCCAAAGACAATGTATAGTAGGTGTCCCCTTTTTTCTGGGAGAGGTGGACTGTATGGTACTTGGAAGGAGAGATTCTTGGGGACATGTAGACCTCTGCATCTTGGAAAGCCTTGTTTTGTTAGCCATTCTTTCTACAGTGTAAAACTTGTTGTTAGACTCCAATTATTAACATATAATATTTGATAGGAACTCAGTTATGTATTTTTTTATATAATTACAATAGCTCATTTGACACCGTCTATATGCCTTATATATATGGCATTTTGAAAGAAAATAATGCATGATTATTTTTATGTTCATTCCTCAACATGGTATAATTCTACATACACTAGACATCAAACAAGCTTGTAATCATATCAAGTAATATAAAATGCAAAAGTCAATGAGAACTAAATCCTTCGTTTTATGCTACTTGATGAAGAGATGTGTGTTATTGCCAACACTAAATGTGTATTGAAGTGAGCTAGTGATGCAAAATATGCTCCCACTATGCATCTCATTTCTAAATTATACAACTCGATTCGCAAATCTCTTCAATTATTTCACAAAGCGTTGACTTTCCTAGTTTACCTTCATCAAATGTTGGTGGTTAAACAAAAGCGTGTGCATGGTGACGTAATAATAATTTGTTCAAATAGGGTGAGGATTTGTCATTGAATCAAAGTCAGAGATCGAGCTTTACCATCTACAAAAATCGTTGTGGTCAATGTAATTGTTGTAAATTGTAAAAGTACTTAGATGTCTTACAAATTTTGAGAGTTAGTCTAGATTTTGGTTCGGAATCTTTCCTGATATCAAAAACAAAAAGTATTTCGGTGACTAATGTTTATTGAAAGAAAAGAAAAAAAATCATTATTGATTTTCAGATTTCTTATGGAAAACATCATAAAATAAAAATGTATATGACTTCTTTCAAATCTTCCTATAATCCAAACGTAAATTGTTTATATAGTTCACTCCGCAAGCATCATAAAAATTAATTAACACTTTGGGTATCCAAATATATATGTACCCGTATTTTTTTTTTTTTTGACATTTCCTAAACATTTCAAAATACTATTTTAATTCCACAAATCGTAAACAATATTTCTCCAAACAAAACGTCATATTCATATTTGGATTTATTAATACTAAACAACCATTCAAATCAATTAAAATAAATACTATTTTGTAGTTTGTACGAGACAACCAAACCCGTTATGATATAAACTCTAACAAACTCGTTTTTACAAATAAAATAAAACTCGTTTTTAGGCATACGTACTTTCTAAATAAATGATTCGGTGTAGTGGTATTGTCTTTCATCTGATGATAATCAGAAGTTCAGACATAGATATGACTAAAAGTCATAGCAACTTTAGCTTATATTATAGAACATTGCCATTTTCCATATCGTTGTTCAACTATTGAATCAATATAACCAATTATGATTGCTACCAATATTGTAAATTTTGCTAAGGGCTATGCGATAGATGGGAGCCATCAAATGTTCAAACCAATCAAGTGTTTAGATGTCGATTAATTCCTTTCTTTTACTTACAACTTTTTATTGTTTTCTAACAAACAAATATTTATAATTATATAAAATTGTCATCTGGACCAGCAACTAATTTTGTTTCATAACCTAAGTTTTTATTATTAAATAATATTTTTTTACTACCTGTTTGTTCTCTCATTTTTAAATAATTAGTGATTTTCGGTCTAGTTAGTGCCATTTTCTATGACAATTCAAAGATTGCGGTTCCTAGAATCTTTGATTTAAATTCATTTGGTAGGGATTTAAACAAAATTTAGATATCGATAGAGAGATGTATCAGTCTTGACCTATAATTCTTCCAAAATTAATCTAAATAATTAAAAAACCTAGATGCCTGATTTTAAAACCTCACCAGCCCACCATATATATCTTGAGTTTGTTTTCTAATACCTTCATGAATTCGTTAAAACAAAAAAATCGAAGAAAACAGCTAAATATCGTTAGCTTTATTCGAAAATACAAAAAAAACAAAACCTAAAAATCATATGATAACATAGCGTTTAGGATACGATCATATAAACTCTAGTCGTAAATTTGGGGAGATATATAGATCTTGATTTAGAACTTTTAATTTAGTCATTAAAACATAAAATAGAAAAATAAAAGAGTCAGTGATTGAGGCGGGTATCTATTTATAAAGTTATTCTTGTAAATTTGCTAATAAAATTTGATCATTTCACAGTCGCTAAAGCAAGAAAAATAAAAAGTAATTGAAATGAATATTTCTTAAAATAGGATTTCATCTCTAAAAATATTTTCATATAAATTTTAAATTCTGACAATTTTTAGGTCAATCATAAAATCTAACAATTATGTTCTTATTTGCATATTCTTTTTTTTTTGGAACATTTATTTGCATATTCTTTGCAATCTTAAAAAATATGTTCTTAACATATTTTCGTGAGTTCAAGACATTGATCTAATTATTTGAGTTAACATGATATTCACTTTTTTGTTAGTTATTTCACCGATTGAAAACAAAAAAAACAAAAACAAAGCAAAGAGGCGCATAGGGTGAAATGACGAGGAGGAAAAGATCAGAGCAAAGACTGAGATTTGTTCAAAAGCAGTGCCTCTCTTTTCAGTCTCCTTGGAATTTGCAACATTCGTTTGTTGTAAATATGCCAAAATTCAACTCCACCAAGTTCCCTAAAATTGTAAATTAAGAGTACGTAAATGTATAATCCATATAACTCTTTAGAAAGATTTGAAAAAAATTTAGAATACTAATTTCTTAAGTATACCACTGATTATGACTAGATCATGGCAATTATACTCGAATCGCAAGATTAGCAATAATCAAGTTACATAAAAAAAATTCAAATTCAAATACATTGATAATTTTATATAGCTAGTAAAATTAACATAATAATTAAAGTATAATAAAGTTGCAGAAAATAAATTTTTAATTTAATGTTTAGTATTGTTTATTATTAGTAAAATTTTTTTTTTGATAAATAGTAAAAGTTATATGACAATACATGTGTGCTTGTCATTTAAATTTTACTAATATTAAACATTAAAAGATCTGACAAACATATACTATATTTTTTTTGGAAAAATACATATACTATATTGAAATTTTAATATTTTGTCCTTTACCTAAAAAAATTTATATATTCGCTATTGAAACAAACTGGCAGTTTGATAAGACTTATTGGTTTGTGTATTTTAATGTATTTGGAAATCTAAACTAAATTGATGTTTATTTTAGTTTTTTTTTTGAACTTTGATGTTTATTTTAGTTCCATCTGATTGTTCATCTATGGTTGGTTTGCTAAATCTTTTTTTATGGACATGACCTGGTTTAAATGCAGCGGTTGCGTTTGCGGTTGTGAGAGTTTGCGAAAAACGGGTGATTGCGATTAACAGCGTTATTAAGCGGTTTGTACGACTGGCACATCGGTTGAAAATATATATGTTTGTGGGATACTTACAACTGGTTAACTTGCTGCTACAGTAACGGTTAAACAATAAATTAACAATATAAACATATTTTATAACTATAAAAAAATACTCCCTCTGTTTTGTTTTAATTGTCGTTCTAGACTTATTTTCTTGTTTCAAAATAATTGTCGTTTTCAGTTTTCAATGCAAATAAAAATCAAAACAAATTTAGCAAATCTCCCATAAATTTAGGAGAAGCAGTTTTTTTTTACTTAAATCAAACCGATTTTTTTTGTTAATTTGATAATATCATTGGTTTAATTTATTAACTTAATTACCTGTTTTTGAAAAGGAAAATAAGATCTACAATTCGAAAATCTTGGAACTTAATTACCTGTTTCAGATATGGAAATTTCATTTTTAAAAACGGGAAAAACGGTAATATATTAATAGCAATCAATACATTACCATATGAGGGTACCATGATAGCAAATGATAATAACCATAAAATTTAATTTAAACTAAATTTAGTGATACTTAAAGATTTTATTAATATAATCACTAAAATTGTGGAGCAAGCTTCCTATATTTTTAATTCCAATATCTCTCCAAATATTTTGGATCTTATTTGTTTGTTGGTCAATTATTTCTGATCTTATTAAGAAATAATAAAATATCAATAAAAATAAATGAGAACCCTAGATATATTTCACTTATAAATAGTTTCATCTCTCTCTCATCTTTCTCCCCATCGCTGAATTTTTCTCTTTTTGGATTTCCTATAGATTGCATTATGTTTGTTTAGGTTAATAAATCAATTTTCATTATGTTTGTTTAGGTTAATATATCAATTTACATTTGCGATCGTCACATATTCCTTTTCTTTGATTTTTGCTGATTTTCTACGTTTATATTTTGAAGGTTTAAGGAGAAAGTTTGGCCATCGAAGAAAATAACAAGAGGTCTTCAAAAGAGTTACAGGCCAAAACAACTGTAATCATCAAGGTACTTTGAATAGTTATACTATTTTTATTTTCATTTTGAAGTTGTAGTTGAAGAAAGAGCCACTTTGGGGGATTGATTAAGGATTGTGCGGAATAATTTTGTTCCCAATCTGATTTTTGGCCTGTAACACGTAAGAGTAAAAAATTTATTGGGTTTCTAAGTGAAAATTTCGAATCCAATTGATATTATGTAATTATTGTTTGGAAAAAGTTGTTGGTTCCTAATCCGATTTAAAACATTTCTTGATGATTATGCAGATTTCAGATGCACAAGATTTTGATTATGCAAATCAGAAGTAAAATTCGAAGAGAATGAGCCGTTACTTCATCCAATAGTGAAAAAGGCGAGGGCTTATACGAGCATAGAAAAGAAGTAGCATAAACGATGAACGGAAAGAATAACTTCCATGATTGTATTTTTTGGGTTTATTTCAAAGAACGTTATTTAATTTTATATTGTATTTTTTTGGTTTTATTTCAAAGATTTTGAATAAAACCAGAGCTTGACACTCATATAAAATTTCTTAACATCTACTTTTATTTCCGTTTAGATGCATAGAACAATTTTGGTCTAAAAATATATAGAACGAAATCAGTTCAAAGATTAAAAAATATTAATTGGATATTTAGATTTATTCAATACGCAGAAATTAGAAATGAAATAAAATAAATATTTTTAACTGATTTGGTTACTAAGATTATGGAATTAATATTATAAACAAAATTTTGTTTTGAATAAATCGAAATATCCAATTATTTAGTTGGTTATCTTGGAAAATATTTTTAATACAAATATCTCTCTCCAAATATTATCTTATTAAGAAATAAAAATGTTAACTAAAATAAATGAAAATTCTAGATATATTTTACATATAAATAGTTTTATCTCTCTCCCATGCTTCTCTTCCAATCAATGTTTTTTCTCTCTTTTTGGGTTTCATATTGCATTATGTTTGTTTTGGGTTTCAATATTTTTTTAACTGATTTGATTCCTAAGATTATGGAATTAATATTATAACAAAATTTTGTTTATAATAAATCGGAATATCCAATTATATATTTGGTTATCTTGGAAAATATTTTTAATACCAATATCTCTGTCCAAATATTATCTTATTAAGAAATAAAAATGTCAATAAAAATAAATGAAAATTCTACATATATTTTACTTATAAATAATTTTATCTCTCTCCCATGTTTTCCTCCAATCAATGTTTTTTCTCTCTTTTTGGGTTTCATATTACATTATGTTTATTTAGGTTGAAGAAATCAATTTACGTATGAAATGTCACATATCCTTTTTCTCTGAGGTGTTGTTAAACTGATAAAGGGATATGTGTCTTTATGGTATAATTAAGAATAAAGGGATATGTGCCTTTATGAGTACACTTATAAATGTACTCATTTTTATAGTATAAGGTTTTAAAATTTTATAATTTTACATTTTTAAAAAATAATTGTATTCAAACATTAACATATAATATACTTTCATACAAAAAAAACTCAAACAATACATTAATATATGGCACTAAACAAATTCAAACATCATACATATTTAAAAAACTTACACACAAGTGTAATTAAAATATTATAAAAACCATTACCTCACGTGCAAATCGGAGTCAATCATACTTTTTAATTCATACAATTTTACTTTTTTAAATAAACATATAATCCGCATATTGTTAAAATGTAAACTGTACTTTTCATACATCTAAATTAAACAATTACACATTTTTATAATAAAATATAATCCGCACGCACGTGCGGGTTATATCCTAGTAGTGTATTAATTAAGGTGTAAAACACAGAAAATAGTTGTTTTCTTAATCTGTGTGAAACCACTTAAAACGACAATAAAAAAAACACAGAGAGTATTTAAAACCATATTATTATTAAAAAAATATAAAATTATTAGTTAAACATAATTAATTATAAAATTTAGAAAAATAATAAATGTATAATACTTACGTTTATTTTTTAATTTTGTTTTTAATTTGGATGAAAGTACAGCAAAATTCATTATATATGTATAACAAGGATGCATTATGCATTTATATATGTGTATAGCATAGCGACGAAGATGGTGGGGTCATACATTTCCGAGATTTTTTTTTTTTTTTTGAACCCTTACACTTCCGAGAATTTCAGCTGACGGATTCAAGAAAAATAACTAAAAAACATAGATAACTGCAAAATAAATCACATGCAAGATCTAAATACAAGAATTAATGAAGAGAATATAATTATGAAATATCGGGTGATGGCATCATGGAAGTGGGGACCCTACGATAACCAGCCATCACCAAAGCACCAAAGAAGCAGAAAAGTATATACCAAAAGAATTACTCAAATATTACACAAATTTTTTTTTGAAAGAATTACTCAGATATTACACAAAAGTTGGTTTATTACTAGAATATTATACATTTTTAAAAAATTACTCAAATATTTTGTGCTCTTGTATAATTACAATTAACACCCTTCATTAATCTGCAATTAAAAATGATTTTTTTAATTTAAAAATGATTAACCAAAAATTAGTTTAATCCACCTCATTAACATCTAATCCACCTCATTAACTTGAAAAAAAACTAAATTCACGTCAGTTTTGGGAAAAAAACTTATCTCTCTCTTTCGCCTGCGAAACTTCTCTCTCTCTCTCTCTCGGCGATTCCGAAGTGGAACTCTAATTCCGCCGTCGTCTCGTCTCTTCCCGGCCGCTTCTCTTATCTCCGTCGCATTTCCTCTCCTTTTTCACGAACTCGAGTGGGAGTGGACTCTTCGTTTTCTCAGCTAAAAATCTCTCCTTTTTCACGAACAAACTTGCTCCGGTAAGTTCGAATTTTTTTTTGAGTTTAACCGTTTAAGTGCATGTGATTCCCGTGATTTACACCGTTTTCCGAAAACTATCGCGGTGATATTAAGAATTTTTATCGATGCTTATTACGGCTGATTTTCGCCGTCGTTGATTTACATATGGTGGCTGATTTGTTAGATCTATTCGATTTGGTGTCTGGTTTATCAATGCAAATGTGACTGAGTTTTCTTTATGTTGCGTCTGAGTTACGGTTTGCTCTACGGCTGATTTATGGTATAACAATGCATGTGGCTGAGTTTGTTTTATGTTGCGACTGAGTTATGATTTAATTCACGGCTGATTTATGGTTTATCAATGCATATGTGGTTGAGTTTTGTTTATGTTGCGACTGAGTTATGGTTTGCTTTACAGCTGATTTATGGTATAACAATGCATGTGGCTGAGTTTGTTTTATGTTTCGGCTGAGTTATGATTTACTTCACGGCTGATTTATGGTTTATTAATGCATATGTGGCTGAGTTTGTTTTATGTTGCGGCTGAGTTACGGTTTCCCAACTTTCTTCTGCTCCAAATCCAGAATTGAGGATCCAATCACATATGCATATAAATAATTTGTTTCTGCTGATTAATGTTTTTATTTTGTTTTTCGACTAGATGAATTTAAATTCGGGCTCCTCTAGTAACAATAGGAGCAGAACTTTCGGCGGTCTTAAATTGTGTGATTGTCGATTGCCTACAAAAATTTTCACATCCTGGACAGATAAAAATCCGGGTCGAAGGTTCTTGGGCTGTGAATTGTACAAGGTATGGAGAATAACGAGTGATTGTGTGGATCATATTTGATTGTTTAAAAATCTTATTTATGTGTCTTTAGGAGGGTGGGACAGCTCACTGCAAATACTTTAGGTGGTTTGATGAAGAAGAGGTGAAAGGATGGCCAAAAAGAGCATTGATCCAAGCTCGAGATGAAATCCGGGAGAAGAAAAATGTGATCAATCAACTAAGTACAACAATTGTGGAGCTTCGTAGAGAATTGGAGAAGCATGAGGTGGAGAAACAACGATTTGAATTTGGATGGAAAGCAAAGATCTTGAAGTTGTTCTGTATCGGCAATGCATAAGTAGATGCAAAAGTAGATGTTCTGTTCGCCCTTTGTGTTTGGATTGTAAGGACATCCCTTGTATGATTCATGACTATTTGTGTTTGATTAAGATGTTGTGTTCATAAGATCCAAAAAAAAACTTAAATGCAAATCATTATATAACTTGCAATCCTTAATGTAATTTTGTCTAGGAATGGAATCTAAGTATAGCTTCACTATGTATGGGTATAGGGTTTGGGATTTCGTTTTGTTGGATAAGTTTTAAATGGTACAAACACGAGCTAATTACATAATCATTCGGTAAAGTGAATAAAAATGTTAATTACAACTTATTAAAGTGGTTTAATTACATGAATAAATATTCACATCTGCCATATTCGTGGTTTGGCCGAGTTATGCCATATTCGTGGTTTGGCCAAGTTATGCCATATTCGTGGTGGCTGAATTATTTTAACGACATGGCTGACTTAAAGCAGATTCATTCGCGGTTTGCCTGAGTTATTCTTTTAATTAAAAAATGATTAAGGAAAAATTAGTTTAATCCACGTCATTAATCCACAACAGTTATGTCATTAATGATCAAAAGCGAGGGAAACTGAATCGTTCTCTTTTTGCTGGAACGGAAAAAAAAAACCGCTCTCTCTCTCTCGGCGATTCCGAAGTCGAACCCTAATTTCGCCGTCGTAGCGTCTCTTCCGGCGGCTTCTCTTTTCTCCGTCGCATTTCGTCTCCTTTTGACGAACTCGAGCGGGGAGTCTTCGTATTTTCATTGCTAAAAATCTCTCCTTTTTTCAACAAACTTGCTCCGGTAAGTTCAAATCTTTTTTTTTGAGTTTAACCGCTAACTCAGCAAGTGATTTCCGTGATTTAAACCTTTTTCCGAAAACTACCGCGGTGATATTAAGGGTTTTTATCGATGCTTATTACGGCTGATTTTCGCCGTCGTTGTGGTTGGTTGATTTGTTAGATCTATTCGAATTGGTGTCTGAGTTTGTTTTATGTTCCGACTGAGTTACTGATTGCTTTACGGGTTATTTATGGTTTATCAATGCATTTGTGGCTGAGTTTGTTTGTTTATGTTGCGTCTGAGTTACGGTTTGCTTTACGGCTGATTTATGGTTTATCAATGCATTGGTGGCTGAGTTTGTTTTATGTTGCGGCTGAGTTATGATTTACATTACGGCTGATGTATGGTTTATCAATGCATTTGTGGCTGAGTTTGTTTGTTTATGGTGTGGCTGAGTTATGATTTATACTCTGTTATCAGATTGCCAATGTTATTTCTGATGAACAAGCAAGGGATTACCCTCCAAGACTTTACGCAGAAGGGGAGTCTAATCTGGAGAATAGATCCATTAACCACAATTTTAAGATGGCAGATCTCCCTGGGATTAAAGAATCAATAGGT
>JAHZTW010000001.1:412795562-412876102 GCA_020283515.1 Alliaria petiolata
CGACCAAATTATTCCACACTATCCTATTAATCCACTCGGGCTTATCGCCACCACGCGCCCATATCCTCTTCAACGCACGCATCTGGTCTCGGAATAACATTCTAGCACACAAATTAAACTGCGTCCAAACCGTTGAAGTATGTTTTGGATCCCACGTGTATTTACGCTACAAATTAAGAAAATAAAATAAGTTATAGAGTATAGAATCATATTAGGGTTTTTGTTTTATTGTGCTTTATATAAAAGATTGGTGCTTACCGCGAGAAGGAAAAACCATTGTGTCTTATAATGGTCGGGAATCAAGCGGTACGTCGGCCACTCATGGTGCCAGTTGTGTTGAAGGATCTCTCCGATCGCGACAAAGAGAAAGTGATTGAACTTGAACCACGTAACAGTGGTTTTGTCAACCCAGACACCCGCACCAGGGTATAGAACGGGAAGATTCTCCCGATCAGCGGTGTTAAGGATCGTTTCAACATCTCTGAGAAACTGTCCTGTGATGTGTGGAACAACGTCCATGTTGGAAGATTGAGATGGAATATAAGATTTGGAGAATCTGATATAAACAGGAAAAAGAGATAGGAAGACGAAAGGTTGCCTAGACTAGCTTAGGGTTTCGGGGCAACTTTACATTTCACGTCTGAGTTATAATACTTCATGGAAGCCGAAAGGTTGCGTAGGTTAACTTATGGTTTCACGCCAAATTGACATTTCACGGCTGAGTTATGATACTTTACGGCTGAGTTATGGTACTTTACGGCTGAGTTATGGTACTTTACGGCTGAGTTATGATACTTCATGGAAGCCGAAAGGTTGCGTAGGTTAACTTATGGTTTCGCGTCAAATTGACATTTCACGGCTGAGTTATGATACTTTACGGCTGAGTTATGTTAATTTACGGCTGAGTTATGATACTTCAAGGCTGAGTTATGATACTTTACGGCTGAGTTATGATACTTTACAGCTGAGTTATGATACTTTATGGCTGAGTTATGATACTTTACGGCTGAGTTATGATACTTTATGGCTGAGTTATGATACCTTACGGCTGAGTTATGATACTTTACGGCTGAGTTATGATAATTTACGGCTGAGTTATGATATGTTGCGGCTGAGTTATGATACCTTACGGCTGAGTTATGATATGTTACGGCTGAGTTATGATACTTCATATAAACATAAAACACATAAACCAACAGTCATGTTCGATATTACCATATAGGGAAAAGAAAATACATGCCAACAATACTACGTCGGACAAGTTTTCGCATTATGCCCAAATTGTTTACATCGAGAACATGCGTGTTGCTTCCTAGGGCGTTTATTTCCAAAGGCAACTTCCAAAGATGATTTAATCCTAATTTTCTTGGGCCTTCCTGGCTGGTTTACAACAATCGGAGGCAAGCACGGTTGGATAGTTACAATTTCAGGAACAGGTAGCGCTGTATCTGAAGGCATGATTGAATCGGCATATGCGTTAACCAAATAGCCGCTCTTATAGTAAGGACTGCACAGGGATATACGAGACACACCCATATGCTCTGCAGCTGCGATTGCATGGACGCATGGTATTTTTTCGTGGTCGAAACGACGGCATGTGCATCTTTTTGCATCCACATTTACAACATGCAAATATGTTCCATATGTTACCTCTACACGTAAAGCATCAATCGTTTGTACATCCATAAGTCTTGCTGCGGTGACACGGGCCTATTCAAAAAAAAAAAAAATGTTAAGGCTGATTTATCAAAATAATGTCTGGTTTATGAGCATTTGACGACTGACTTATGTAAACGATTACAGCTGAGTTACCTGTAACAGTTTTTCAACACCTCGTGAGAGCGTTGTTAGCTGCGACTTCGCATCCTCTCTCCGTTCGGCAAACCATCTGGTCATCATAGTCCGTATCGATTCTAACAGTCGAACTATGGGAAGACTTCTAGCATTTGACAGTGCTTTGTTCATTGATTCCGCAATATTGGTAGTCATTAAATTGTACCTTTCACCCGGGAAATGAACACGCGCCCACATTCGGACACCAGCTCTTTCGAGGTATCCATGTAGTTCAGGATGAAGCGCTTCAATCTCATTGAACGCCTCAGTAAAATCAGCCAGCCTAAAACACCTTGCCGCTTTTTTCACCAAGGGGAACAAATGTTTTCCTTTGAATTTCACCAAAATGTTCTTATACAAATGGTAAGTGCAAATTCCACGAGAAGCCAACGGATACACATTACCAATTGCTTTCCCTATTGACTTATGTCTGTCCGAGATTATCGCAAGATCCTTATCGTCAGGAATAACAACTTTCAGTTGCGTAAAAAACCAACACCAAGAATCATCATTTTCAGTGTCAACAACACCGAATGCTATTGGGAAAATCTGAAAAAGTGTCAACAACACCGAATGCTATTGGGAAAATCTGAAAATTACCATTCTGAGCTAGGGCTGTTAGAAGCGTCCCTTTGTTACTACCATGGAGAAACGTACCGTCGACAACAACAACTTTGCGCATAAAAGGAAACCCAGCAACACTCGCACCAAAAGCAATGAACACATACTTGAATCTTCCACACTCATCAATTTGAAGACGCGTGACTGTACCCGGATTTGCCCGTCTTATCATGTATAGGTAAGAAGGCAATTCTTTAAAACTATTCTCAGGAGTCCCCAGATCGATCTGCCTTGCAAACTTTAGCGTCCTATGTGACTTCCAATAATCCATCTGTCGACACCAACATATTAATAAATCAGCCGAAATGAGAATAACTCAGCCATAATATATCTATAACTCAGCCGTAAACAACCTATAAGTCAGTCGTAAACAATCCATAAGTCAGCCAGAATGTATTAATAAATCAGCCGAAATGAGAATAACCCAGCCATAACGTCATGATAAATCAGCCGTCAATAACCTATAACTCAGCCGGAGTGTATTAATAACTCAGCCGAAATGAGAATAACCCAGCCGTAACGTAATGACATTTCACACATAATATATGAATAAGTCAGCCATAAAACAATCTATAAGTCAGCCGCAAACAATTTATTACCTTTATGCTAAAATGCTTATTGATAATTATTCCGACACTGCGAGGTTTAACGGTCGGACCAACGTCACTAAGAAAGTCCCTGTAAAGAGCTCCCAAAATATCATGTGTTGCTTGTCGTGATCGATTAGAACGTTCCGTCACAGAACATGTGTGTTCCGAATCGTATACACGAACATAGAAATGCGGCTCATCCCCTTGTTTAGATGCACGAACTCTCCAATGACATCCATCCACCTAGCAAGTCATAATCATTGTACTCGGATTTGATACTGGTACATCAAAATCAAATCCATCCCTTACCGAAAGAAGTTTCAGTCGTTTCTCCAACTCGTCTTTGCTCCCGTATCGTTGTCCTACAGCGAGTTTTAGCGAAGACATCTCCAACCTTAAAGCCTCCGAGTTCCCAATCGATCCGGTCGTTTCAATGTTCTGAGGTCTCTTCTTAGGAGGCAGAGTCGGTGAATCTTCGTCTTTCTGAGGCTCGCCGTATACAGTGAAGTTGTCATCATCAGATGACGCACCATCGGAGTCGTCGAAAACATCAAATCGGCTTGAAAATTCATCATCTTCTTCTTCGTCATCTGCTTCTTCGACATCTTCAACGTCTTCTTCGTCTCTGTTTTTACTATAATCATAACAGAAACCATCAAATCCCCCACCGTAATCTTCGTATCTAGATTCAACTTTTGAGTTAGAAGGCCGTTTCATCCTTCCTCTCGATCCATCATTCCGACTAATTTTGGTAGACTCTTTCTCCGTAAACTCCACACTGAGACGTAGCCGATCGATTTTCCATAGGCTTAGAAAACATTGCAACTGTCGATCATTGGAGACATAAACTGGTGGAGTATCAGGCGACATATTTTTCATAGCCTTGTTCAAGAACATGTAGCTCAGCTTTACCTGATGGCTCAACTTCTTCAATCCGTAGTCATCGAGAACCAACTTCACAAGCTTGTCGTGCGTTGTTTCCGCATCTATCTGCACAACTCTACACCCTCTATCGTTGGTGTTAAATACATATTTGTGTTTCTTTACCCAATTACCAGAAACTACAATTACCGAAACCGGATCCATCATATATCGGAGAAAGATGAAAGAAAATGAAGAAGAACGAGGAAGACGATGACGAACAAATCTGTTCATGTGAAGAACAGACATCAACGGCGATAAAAACGATGAACACGGCGAGGAAGACGAAGAGGAAGACAACGTTTCGTATTTCTCTGTTGATGATGACATGGAAATATGCATCCGACGTCATTTTTTAATTGATGAAGTGGGAAGTAAGCCACCAAGCGATCACGTAAATTAATTGTCTTAAACCAGCCATCAAACAAAACTTTAAGTCAGCCGTAACATGAATACTATTACAGTAATTAAAAAACGAAAAAAACGGCTGCCAAATTCAGCCGTAACTCAAATGAAAATCTTTACCTCAGCCGTATCGTTTCATAAGTCAACCGTCAAAACATGCTATTGTAGTAATTAATCTTTCGCTACCAAATCAGCCGTAATTAGGCCGAGTTTTCGTTAACCCAGCTCGTTACGGCTGAGTTATGACACTTACACGAAAATCAGCCGTAACGAAGCAATAACTCAGCCAGCCGGAGAAAGTTAATTCAGTTGTGTCGAGACAATAACTCAGCCAAATTTTGACAACTCAACCATCGGGTTATAACTCAGCTGAATGAGTAACAAGTAATAGATGCTTCTCGTTCTACTATTAAGAGCCCCAAATGACTATTTCTAGTCTAGTTACTCCATTTTGTTTCTATGACTCATTAAAAGTCCGTTTTAAGCATTTTCGGCTATAAACATCTGTTTCGAATCTTCATAGGACCCTTTCAAACTTATAATCCCCATTTGGACTTACTGATGAGTAGAGTTTTGATTTCCTCAACGGAATGAGTAACAAGTAATAGATACTTCTTTTGAGAAGCATCATTCTCGTAAGTCAGCCGTTTTCTCATAACTCAGACATATTTCGTTAATTCATCCGTAACGTATGTCTGAGTTATCGCGTAAGTCAGCCGTTTTCTCATAACTCAGACATATTTCTTAAATCAGCCGCAACATACCGTAACTCAGCTGTGATTGCCGCTGTAGCGCTTTACGGCTGAGTTCATTAATACACGTCAGCGATTTCTGACGTGGCGGCGCGTTTTTCTGATGTGGAATTAAAAAGTAATGTCATTCTTTGTAATTATGCTTTTTTCCTATAACATGTAACAAGGACACGCTGGGTATGAAAAATATTGGCAAAATATGATAATAATAAAAAAAAGTTTTGTATGTTTCTGGTCATATCACCTAATTTTTATGATATCTGAGTAAATTTTCATTTCTTTTTGTATCGCATTCATGTCAATTTGGTGAAAAGAAAAGTTCCAAAAAAAAAAAAATTACTGAAAAGAATGTAATGATCAAAATCAGGTGATGGAATCATGGACCACGACCCTACGATAGTTATGTACCAACTAATTAGCTTCTTGATTATATTTATGTAGGATGTTCATCAAACCTATCCAATATTGGTAAAATTTTCACTACTTTTTAATGTGATTTATATAAATAAGCTATTTATAGCAATAGAACTTATTCGACAAAAAATAAAAACCATAAAAGTTGAATATAAAATTTAACTTATTTAATATTGTAAATTATTTGCATAATCAGAAAAAAATAAAATGATAAGCAATATGGAGAAGGCAATAAAGTTAGGAAGTTATTCCACACAACCATCTCTAATTAAATTGTTCTTTATTTACATTCATTGAATACCAAAAACTTTATTTTAATTTTCTAAATAAAAATGTCTGTTTTATCAGGAAAAAATAATATATTACTAAATACAGAAATTTTGCCACTAAAATAAAACTTGATATGGAAAAATCATTGGAATTAGGAAGTTGTTCCAAATAACCATCTACAAATAAGAGTTTGTCATTGATATATATTAACTCTATAAAAACATACAAAAAATTATTATTTTTTAGATCGATGTTAACTAGTGTATCTTTTTTGTTTTGCTTATGTTTTTGTTTATTTTTTCTTATATTTTGCTTATTTTTTTATTTATTTTTTGCTTATTTTTTACTTTTGTTTTCCTTATTTTTATAGAGATAAGAATGGATGAATATTATTTCCATTGAATTATGTATAAAGTAGCTATTTGAAAAAAAGTCTAAAAGAGTTCATAACAATGAGAGAATATTACATGTAAAAATTCAATTATTGTTAAAAGTACAAAATTGTTTCATCAATTTATTGTTGATGTTTAATATCGTTAGAATCATATTATCTCTAGTAGATAAGATCAAATCAAAAAACGATAAGAGTCGATACATATAATAATGATGTTGTTATTGGAGTTGATATATATATAAAAACTACAAATAAATCTTAAAAATAAAAATATCTATTAAAAACGAGTTTCTGCGTGGGTTCAATACGTAGTCTTACATAATGGCGTTATACATAAATTCACAAGAATGTCACTCTTTTCTTCACCTCCCAGGAAACACATTTCCTCCAAACCACCCAACTTAACTCACACCACTGCTACTTGCTTCCAAATCCAGCTTCCATCTTCTTACAAGTTTCGGAAGAGTGTTGTCTATATCTTTGTCCTCTTTGACTTTGAGCTCAATGCTGGGTTTCCATTGCTCCATGAGTGACGCAATGACAGTGCCAGCATGTGTCATCTCTAGCCTCTTCTCGGGTTCCTTCGTGCAGCAGTGACATGCGAGTTTAGCTACTTCCTCGATGCTCCTTCGAGTCTCATCGTTGACCTCAATGGCGTCGTCAATTACCTTTACCAAGGACTCTTTCTCAACAACCATCTTCCTGAACCAAATCGCAATGTGAGTATCATCCTCGGATCGAGTCTCGTCTATAGCTTTTTGTCGGTTATCAGCTCCATTAGGATAACTCCAAAGCATTACACATCAACCTTCCTAGTTTCTATAATAAATTTATAAAAATGCCTATTTACACAATATTCTTGCGACAAAAAGTGCCTATTTTTGTAAAAATCTCTTCCTTTTACACAATACTCTTGCGAAAAATATTAGACAAGTTTGGAAGCCCAAGACGTCTCAACAACAAAATCATTGTTTGGGCCTAAAAGAGTCGAAGCCCACACAAAATGAGAATTCTCAAAACTTGCTGCAACGGTCATCTACTCAGGAAGAAGACAAAAACAGAGAAGTTGTAAAAGGATTTCGTACGGAAAAGGATTTCTCAATCCCAACGAAAAACCGATTTGAAGTTTTAGCGGATTGATGCCATTTGTCTTTGTCTCCAGGGTTTTCCAATGTTTGTATAAAGGCATAACTTTGTAAGCAGAAACCTTTAAGCATAAATGAAATCAAAGAAAGTTTCAGTTTTCTTCTTCACTCTATCAAAGTTTTAAAATCTCTACATGGTATCAGAGATCACGGTCAGATCCATGGAGTCTCTTTCTGTTCCATCGCTTAACATAGCGAACTGTGACACGGCCACTCTCAATGAAGGAAACTATAATCGTTGGAAAAGGCAGTTCGAGAGGTTCTTAGGAGGTCAAAATCTGCTCGGCTTCATCAATGTCAGCCGGCCTCCACCTCCAAGTTCAATCATTGTCCCATCTATCAACAACACAACATCGCATACACCAAATCCTGAATTTCAGATCTGGTGTCAAACGGACCAGGTTGTTCAAGCGTGGCTTCTTGGTTCATTCTCTGATGACTTGCTCGGTATTGTCGACGACTGTACTACTGCTCATGAGGTATGGTCCACAATCGCTGCTCACTTCACAACTGTTTCTTCTTCACGACTATTTAAGCTGCAACGCACACTGTTACTAAGAATGATAAGTCTATGGATGACTTTCTGAAGGAAGTCAAAGCTATAAGTGAACAGCTTTCTTCTGCTGGCTATCCTGTTACAGAAAAGATGAAAGTTTTTGCTGCTTTACATGGTTTAGAAAAGGATTATGAGCCTATTAAGACCAGTATTGAAGGTACTTTGGATATGATTCCTACTACTACCTTTGAACAAGTGGTGCCTCGGTTAAAGGGATATGAGGATCGAATTAAATCCTACTCTACAGAGACCACTATGTCTCCACATCTGGCCTTCAACACTTCTCGCTATGGTAGAGGAGGAAACAACAACAATCAGTTTGATCGAGGAAGGAATAATTTTTCTACCAGAGGAAGAGGATTTCATCAACAAATCTCCTCTTCTTCTAGCTCCTACAACCCTCACAGCAACATTGCGTGTCAAATTTGTGGAAGGATGGGTCACCGGCTTTAAAGTGTTGGCACATGTTCAACAATAGCTACCAGTATGAAGAGCCAACCACTGCTTTAGCTGCTATGCGTATCACTGAAATCTCTGAGCAACCAATTGAATGGTTTTCAGACACAGGCGCTACTGCTCATGTCACCAACTCCTCTCATAGGCTGCAGTACTCTCAGCCATACAGTGGTAATGACTCTGTCATGATTGGTGATTCAAGCTTCCTCCCTATTACTCACACCGGTTCAACAAGTATTGCCTCAACTTCAGGTAATTTACCTCTCAAAGATGTTCTTGTGTGTCCTGATATTGCTAAGTCTCTGTTTTCAGTTTCAAAGTTAACTCATGATTACCCTTGCTCATTTGAATTTGATTGCGATGGTGTGCGTATCAATGACAAGGCCACAAAGAAGTTGCTGGTAATGGGAAGCAATCATAAAGGGTTGTATCTGCTGGAGGAACCGAATCTACAGGCTCATTACTCTACTCGCCAACACTCACCAAGTGATGAAGTTTGGCATATGAGACTTGGACATCCTCATCCACAAATCCTCCAGCAGCTGGTTTCAAGCAAAACTATCTCTATAAATAAGTTAACCAAGAGGATGTGTGAAGCATGTCAGCTTGGGAAAGGCTCTCGTTTACCTTTTTCTACTTCCACCTTTGTTGCGTCTAGACCACTTGAGAGAATACACAGTGATCTTTGGGGTCTTGCACCTTTTGTGTCAGTGCAATGTTTTCGTTACTATGCAGTTTTTATTGACAACTACTCTAAATTCTGCTGGTTTTATCTTTTAAAGTTGAAATCAGATTTCTTCTCTATCTTTCAAATGTTTCAAAAGCTAGTGGAGAATCAGTTTAACTGCAGAATCGGTATTTTTCAGTGTGATGGAGGAGGTGAATTCACGAGTAAACATTTTCTGCTCCACTTACAACAGAGTGGAATTCAACAGTACATCTCATGTCCATACACACCGCAACAAAACGGTCTTGCCGAACGAAAACACAGACACATTACTGAACTTGGTCTCTCAATGCTGTTTCTGAGTAAAACACCTCAAAATTTTTGGGTAGAGTCGTTTTTTACAGCCAATTTTCTTGGGAATGCCTTGCCTACTTCAGCTCTTGATGGTAAAAGTTCTCCTTTTGAAAAACTTCATGGCAAAGCTCCTGATTATTCTGCCTTAAGATCGTTTGGTTGTGCGTGCTACCCTACATTGCGAGATTATGCGATCAACAAATTTGATCCAAGGTCTTTGAAGTGTGTTTTCATGGGATACAATGAAAGATACAAAGGTTATCGATGTCTATTCCCACCTACAGGACGAGTCTACATCAGTAGGCATGTGATATTTGATGAAAACACATTTCCATTCTCTGATATGTATTCAGCATTACAACAAGTTGAGGCATCTCCATTGCTTACAACTTGGCAACAGAGTTTTATACCGTCTCCTCCTTTTCAATCTGAGGATGTACAAACTCCAATAGTATCACCACAAATGGGGTCTTCTTCTTCTTCTGCACAGCACACTGGGGTAACTTCTTCACTAAACTCGTCTGCTCAAACCACAATGAATCCATCTCCAAGTACTGAAGCAGCAAATCCTCCTTTGTTCACAGAAGATGATTTTCCACCACTACCGTATCTCGCCACTCCGGTTACTACTGTTCCTGCATCTGCTGATTCCGACATGTCTACTGCTGAAGTGAGGGAGTGTTCTGGGCGTACGTCAGGCTTCGATCCTGGTTCTATAGGCGACAGCTCTCCCTCTCCTTCACGCAAGACATACATGTCAGGTTACCCTTTACAATCAGTTTCCTCTACGTCTACTCAACAACAAACAAACAATCACTCGATGGTCACAAGATTAAAAGCTGGAGTAACTAAACAAAATCCTCGCTATGCCCTTCTTACTCACAAGGCAACTCATCCAGAACCTCGAACAGTCACTGAAGCTCTAAAGCATCCAGGCTGGAATAACGCAATGCATACTAAAATTGACAATTGTGGAGTTACCAGAACATGGTCTTTGGTTCCACAAATACCAGATATGAATGTGTTAGGCAGCAAGTGGGTTTTCAGAACCAAACTCAATGCATATGGTTCACTTGATAAATTAAAAGCTCGCTTAGTTGCTCAAGGATTTAATCAAGAAGAAGGGATAGATTACTTAGAGACATATAGTCATGTGGTTCGGACAGCAACCGTTCGAACTGTTCTTCACACTGCAACGATTATGCAATGGGACATAAAGCAAATGGATGTCACAAATGATTTTCTTCACGGAGATCTCACTGAAACAGTGTATATGAAGCAACCTGCTGGATTTGTTGACAAGGCTAGACCTGATTATGTTTGTCATGTTCACAAGTCTCTCTATGGTCTAAAACAGTCTCCAAGGGCTTGGCTTGATAAGTTCAGTACTTACTTGTTGGAGTTTGGCTTTGTTTGCAGCATCAAGGATCCATCTTTGTTCATTATACAAAGGATCGTGATGTCATTATGCTTCTTCTCTACGTTGATGACATGATCATCACTGGTAACAACTCTGAAACAAGAACAAAATTTCTTGCTAATCTGAATAAGCAATTCCGCATGAAGGATCTTGGTCAGATGAAGTACTTCCTTGGAATCCAGGCTCAGTTTCATGAAGAGTGTCTGTTTCTCTCGCAACAGAAATATGCAGAAGACTTACTTGCTATTGCTGCAATGAGTCATTGTACTCCCATGCCAACTCTGTTGCCACTGCAGCTATATAGAGTTTCACATCAAGATGAACTCCTCTCTAATCTCACGTATTTCAGGAGCTTGGCTGGTAAATTACAGTATCTTACTTTAACTCGTCCTGACCTGCAATTTGCTTTTAATTTTGTTTGTCAGAAGAAGCAAGCTCCCACTACCTCAGATTTCAACCTTCTCAAACGCATTATGCGATATGTGAAAGGAACAATAACAATGGGTATCAACTTCAGCAAATACTCTGATTTTACTCTCTGAATATACAGTGATAGCGATTGGGCCGGTTGCAAGAAGACTCGTCGTTCCACTGGTGGTTTCTGCACGTTTCTTGGCAACAATATCATCTCATGGAGCTCCAAGAAGCAACCCACTGTGTCAAAGAGTTCGACTGAGGCAGAGTACAAAGCAATGTCCGAAGCTGCATCTGAGATCACTTGATTTTTTCATTATCTAAAGGAGCTCGGCATTCCTGTGCACACAACACCAGAGCTCTTCTGTGATAATCTCTCTGCTGTTCTCCTCACTGCAAATCTGTCATTCCACTCAAGAACTAAACATTTTGAAAGGGATCATCATTACATTCGAGAGAGAGTGGCGCTCGGTACAGTTGTTGTGAAGCACAAACCTGCTTATCAACAAATTGCAAATATTTTCACCAAGTCCTTTCCAGTTGCAGCGTTTACAGCTCTTCGATACAAACTTGGTGTTGACGTACCTCCCACACCAAGTTTGAGGGGGGCTATTAGACAAGTTTAGAAGCCCAAGACGTCTCAACAACAAAATCATTGTTTGGGCCCACACAAAATGAGAATTCTCAAAACTTGATGCAACGGTCATCTACTCAGGACAAAAACAGAGAAGCTGTAAAAGGAGTTCGTACGGAAAAGGATTTCTCAATCCCAACAAAAAACCGATTTGATGTTTTAGCGGATTGATGCCATCTGTCTTTGTCTCTAGGGTTTTCCAATGTTTGTATAAAGGCATAACTTTGTAAGCCGAAACCTTTAAGCAGAAATGAAATCAAAGAAAGTTTCAGTTTTCTTCTTCACTCTATCAAAGTTTTAAAATCTCTACAAAAAATACTAACATCAAGTCAGAGAGAAAACTCGTAATCAAAGACTAGTTGCATTAAAAATTGATTCCATGAACCAATCCTTACATTGGCTCAACCGATTCCAAATTTAAGATCTAGCGATCCTAAATTTCAACCCACATCAGACAAAGATCAAAGCATATTAAGAAACTTGTTCCCAAATTCCGATATCCAAATCCCAAATCAGAAACAAAAAAGATTAAAAGTTGCTTATCATGGCACCGTCGCGTTCTTTGTCACTGTCGAAATGAAGGTTAACTCCGTCGTAGTTCTCCGACGAATTTAGGGTCGCTTGAACGAGAAAGAAATTTTATGTTTTTAATCCTAAGGATAGAATCGCTTTTTTACCGTTTAGTGAAGGTTATTTCATACCAAAAATGAGCATGTGGGTTAAATTAGATCCAAGAAATGAAAGATTGAAAAATTGGAGAGAAAAGAAGATTAAAACTCTCCCAGGCGAGCTTCTCGAGAACAGTCCTTAACCGCTGTTTCTTTGGCTGCTTCGTTTCTCACCTACATTTTTTTTACCCAAAGTAGAAGGTTTTTTTCAAAACAGACCACCTTGGGAACCACGCATCCGCGGTTCTACCCCCACCTCCGGGTCGGAGGGTCCATCCCGGCGCCGGCGTACCTTCCTGTTACTTGGTGGTTGGAACTCCTCGGAGCCACACGAGAGCATCTCCCCTCCTTGACCATGGAAAAAAGAAGGATCTTGAGATGAATGCAGAAATTTGTACTGGAAGCCCTTTTGTTTAGGTGTGAATTAGACCATATAAAGTAACATCATCCACGGTGTGAATAAGACCACTGGGGGAAAGTTTTCTTTTGGATACCTTTCTACGGTGTGAATAAGACCACTGAGAAGAGAAAATAAGCTGTTGGATTTCCAAAAACCGACCAAGCAAGTATGCATCGTCGACTGTCCTATGTCCGAGTCAGGATCCCCGATTTTGATAACTCAGATCTAATAAAGGAAAATCACATGACGCTCATTGGTAGATTCATCAACCCTAAAGAACAAAGAGTGTGGTCTTTGATCAAATTTTTCTCCAAAAGATGGAAGCTGAAAGGAAGTTTAGTGGGTTCTGACCTGGGAAGAGGATGCTTCCAGTTTCGATTCGAATCTGAGGAAGACCTAGAGCAAGTCTTGGAGAACAGGCCGTACCATTTCACCTTCTGGATGGTAATCCTGCAAAGATGGGAACCTACAACATCGGATCTATTCCCATCTCAAATTCCTTTCTGGATTAGCTTGAAGGGCATCCCTCTACACTACTGGAAAAAGGAAACCCTTAGTAGTCTGGGCGAACAAGTTGGTACTTATATGAGCCAAGAGCTAACAAAGATATCGACGAGAATACAAGTAACAGCCAATGGACTCGAACCTCTCCCCCAGGAATCAGTGCTGGAGTTTGCAAATGGAGATGAGGCTGTAGTAACCCTGGAGTACGAGAGACTGGCGAACCATTGCACAAGCTGCTGCAGACTCACACATGCCACCAGGGACTGCCCTTAAAGGAAAGCACTAGAGATTACAAAAGAGTTTAGCCGGCCCACTGCCTCTATCAACTCAGCCAAAACTACTATGAGGAGAAATGAGACATACCGAGAGGCATACCCCTACAAGGAAAAGAGACACAGTCCAAACCAAGAGGGAGAAGAGAGAAGTGGTATACTATCATCATGCCGGTCGGAGAAAGGACAATCTCCTAGATCTTTCCAACAGAGACAGGACCGACATGGACGAACCTTCGGTGAAAGAGTCTCAGATAGAAGTCAACAAAAAAGAGTCCGGTATGAAATCGCCTACAAAGAGCAAAAAAGTGTAGAGAACTCAAGTTCCCAAACACCATATCCTGCGAGAGAAGGAGCACACTCGTATCAGCGACCAATAGTGGCGTCACTCTCTAAGGAAAGCTCTTTGGACCATAGAGAAAATCACCGAGACCTAAGAAGCAAACTGAACAATAAAGGCAACATGAGTGAGAGCCACCACTCCCCGATTCAGCAATGGAGAGTAAAAGTTAAACCCCCAGAGATAGGTAGAGAAAATCTCCATGTAGAGGATATAACAGAATCATCAAGAACCCCTAGGCCTTCCCTGCAGGTGAATCTGGAAAGAGATGCTTTTTCTCCAACAAAGTTGACCACATACGATATCATGGGAGTCCTCCGGGAAGTAACTGTGCAGTACACATCGTGTGCAGATCCTACGGAGAGTGCTGCTAGAAGAATGAGAGTTCTACACGGAGAGAAACATGGATTGATGCCAGAAACCGCGGCTTTTATGGTAGCAGCTTCGAACCCGGTACCCTCTGCTAACCCCGCTCCAGTGGAAGAGAACATAATACAAGGCCAAATAATAGCTCCATATTACCCAGCTAGCCTTGGCCCCATCCAAGTTTTGGGAATCGCACCTGCAAAAAAAAAGAAGGGGTCGCCCCCCTTTGAACAAACAAGGAAGTGGTAGTCCACATGTACTAACAGGGGGAAGCTCTCGGATAAGAAATATGAGTGCTGTGATAGCATCTCCAAAAAGAGCAAAAAATACAAAAGGAAAAGGCTTAGCTGTCGAAGCCCCTGGAACAGTAACGGATCCACCACAACCCAACTCAGATATGGCAAGACCCACTCCAAAGTTTGTCCCGGCTATTGTAAAGAAAAACGGGGATTTTCGCATTCCCAAAAATCCTCTTCCTTAACAATTGTGTCGTGGAACTGCCAGGGACTGGGGAACCCTGAAACAGTTCAAATATTAAAAGGTATTCGGCAAGAGGTTTCACCGGATATTATTTTCCTATTGGAAACCAAAAATGCAGAAAAGGTGGTAATCAAAGCTTTTGAGGGCTTGGGATATACTAACAAGATCTTGGTACCACATGAAGGGCATGGAAATGGCGGTCTAGCTCTATACAGGAAACAAGATATATCGTTGAGGGTGTTATCAGACTGCAAAAACTTCATAGATACCAAAATCTGGTATAAAGGCAAGAGCTTCAATGCTACATTTGTCTACGGAGACACAGATAAGAAAAGGAGAAAACAAACCTGGGACCTGCTTACTGATTTGGCTAATGCCCGTGATACCTCCTGGTTTATTACGGGAGATTTTAATGATATCCTAGAAGATATGGAGAAAACAGGAGGAACTCAGCGTCCAGAGGGATCATACAGAGATTTTCGAACCTTTGTAACGGAGACAGACCTTTATGATCTCCAACACTCGGGCAATTTCTTATCGTGGAAGGGCAACTTAGCTGGACAACAAACTGTTAGATGCAGACTAGATAGGGCGATGGTTAACAGCTCCTGGGCTGAAAACTTTCCATCTGCCAGATGCGAGTATCTAAAGTTTGAAGGCTCGGATCATAGACCAATTGTTTCTGTCTTTGAACCTAAGAGAAAGAGGAATAAGGGACTCTTCAGGTATGATCGAAGACTAAGAAACAATGTGGAAGTCAAAACATATTGTGGAAAAAACCTGGAAGGATACCAGAAATCTTACGGTGGAAAGACGAATAGCCCGAGTTAGATGGGCAATAATACAGTGAAAGAAGGAGCAACACCTCAACAGCAAAAAGTGTATCAAAAAGAACCAGGAGGCGCTAGAGGAGGCAATGGTTGACCCGCAGCACAATGAAGATCTCCTGAGAAAAATACAGGGGGAGCTAAAACTGGCTTATAAGGAAGAAGAGGAGTATTGGAAGCAAAGAAGTAGGTCCCTATGGAACTCAGGCTACTTCCATGCAATCACTAAAGGGAGAAATACAATTAACAGATTCTCTGTGATTGAAGATAAAGAGGGCAAGGCAGTGTTTGAAGAAGAAGAAATTGCAAATGTGGTGGTAAACTACCACAAAGAACTGTTCACCTTAAATGGAGAAGATAATACTAGTATCATAAATCAGGCTCTACAACCCAAGATCTCGGAGGAAACAAATGCAAACCTCATAAAAGATCCATCTCCGGAGGAAATAAAAAAAGTTGTCTTCTCTATTCATGCCGACAAAGCCTCGGGGCCTGATGGGTTTTCAGCTAGCTTCTTCCACACAAACTGGAGCGCAATTGGGAAAGAAATCGTCAGTGAAGTACAAGAGTTTTTTAACTCGGGGGTATTACCAGCCCAGATAAATGTAACACATGTGAGACTAATTCCTAAGGTGCAAGGACCGAAAACTGTGGCTGAATATAGACCTATTGCTTTGTGCAATGTCTACTACAAGCTAATCTTGAAGATTCTCACGAAAAGACTTCAGCCATTATTACCTGATATTATTGCTGAAAACCAATCAGCCTTCGTCCCAGGCCGTGCTATATCAGATAATGTTCTGATTACCCATGAGATCCTCCACTACCTGAAAACAACAACAGCTGAAGTACACTGCTCAGTGGCGGTTAAAACCGACATGAGTAAAGCATACGACAGGTTAGAATGGAGCTTCATCAGAGGAGTGTTTGAGAGGCTAGGCTTTCACCCCAAATGGACTAATTGGATCATGCAGTGTGTGACAACAGTATCATACTCGTACCTGATTAATGGAGCTCCACATGGTAACATATTTCCCAAACGTGGGATCAGGCAGGGTGACCCGTTGTCTCCGTTCATCTTCATCCTCTGCAGTGAAGTCCTATCGCGTTTGTGTAGCCAAGCTCAAAGAAATGGAAGATTGAAAGGTATTAGAGTAGCCAGAGGAAGTCCCCAAGTCAATCATCTGCTGTTTGCGGATGATACTATGTTTTTCTGTAAAGCAAGTAAGAAGAACAGCCAATCACTGAAGAATATCTTACTGCAGTACGAAAAAGCCTCGAGTCAGTGCATAAATAAAGCCAAATCTGCTATTACATTCTCGCATAAAGCTCCTAATGAGCTAAGAGAGAGTATTCAGCATGAAATGGATATCCTAAACGAAGGAGGGGTGGGAAAGTACCTTGGTTTACCGGAGCAGTTTGGTCGAAGGAAGAGAGATTTGTTCACTGGCATAGTAGACATAATCAAGCAAAAATCTTCAAGCTGGTCTACAAAGTTCCTCTCTCCCGCGGGGAAAATGACAATGTTCAAAAGTGTCCTTTCCTCTATGCCGTCACATGCTATGACGTGCTTTAAACTACCAGTACCCCTCTGCAAAAGGATCCAATCAGCGTTGACACGCTTCTGGTGGGATACAAAACAAGATGTGAGGAAAATGGCTTGGATAGCTTGGGATACTTTGACTCAAGCAAAGGAAGCGGGGGGTCTGGGTTTTAGAGATATACCTAGTTTTAACGATGTCCTGCTGGCAAAAGTGAGCTGGAGGCTCCATACTAACTGCCTCCTTGCTCGGGTATGCTTTAGCAAATACTGCCAAGATTCTTCTTTCCTCAAATGCAGCCGAACCTCAGCTCTGTCGCATGGATGGAGTGGCATTTTGATTGGCAGAGATCTTCTGGTTAAGCAATTAGGTTGGGCAGTGGGGAATGGTGAATCCATCCATGTTTGGCAAGATCCATGGATATCCCTGACACAGAAACAACACCCTATGGGCCCAGCTCCTGAAAACTTTTCACAGCTCAGGGTCTCTGACCTCTTCCATCCAAATACAACGAAGTGGGACATACAAAAAGTCCAACGGATCCTCCCTTTTCACGCAAGTGAGATCTTCAATCTGAAACCAAGCAAAGCACGAGTGCCTGACAAGTTAGTGTGGCTAAAGACAAAATCCGGCACATACTCTACAAAAACTGGATACTATATAGCTCTAAATGAAGATACAGCAAAGATCATCAAAAATCCAAGTAATCTAAAGTGGATACCTGAGGTTTGGGCGATTAAAACTGCTCCGAAGCTGCAATTGTTCATCTGGAAAGCAGCGAAAGGCGCACTCCCAGTGGGAGAGAGACTAGCCTCAAGACAAATTCTGCTCAATCCGACGTGTATCAGGTGCGGAGAACTGGAAACAATAGCACATGTGTTATTTCATTGTCCGTTTGCTAAACAGGTCTGGGAAGCAACCCCATTTAGTGCTCCATTCACCCCAAGGCAGGAATGGGATTTCGCTGCTGGATGGAGAGTGGTACGATGGCTCATCAGTCTCCCACCGACGGGTATATCCTCGACTCCGTTGGCAATTTGGATTCTTTGGAATCTGTGGACAGCCAGGAACAACAAAATCTTTAATGATAGACAGTTCACAAAGGAAGAATTCGTTGATAAATCCATCACAGCGGCAAGAGAGTGGATCGAAGCCCAACCGGGGAAAATTCAATCCCAAATCCCTAAATATTTAAACATCAGAGAAAGAGACTCTACCTCTATCACATGCAGAACAGATGCCGCTTAGAGAGAGGACTGCAAAATTGCCGGTCTAGGATGGGTGTTTCTGGATGATCGAGATCGGATTTTGGAGAAACAATCGGAGGTGGTCGCTTGCGTCAGATCAACTTTGATGGGAGAGACACTTGCAATCCAGGCGGCACTGGAAGATGCGCTAAAACGCGGTTACACAAGGCTCCGATTAGAATCAGACTCAAGCCAAGCGATTGGATCTCTGAGAAGAAAATCAGAATTCTCAGAACTGTACGGGATTTCATCTGACATCTTAGAAATGTCTAAAGCTTTTGATTTCCTTAGTTTTAATGCTATCGGTCGAAACTGTAATACTGAAGCAGATGGGCTGGCCAAAAAAACCTTGTCTTTGTACTCAGGCCCAGTTTAAATGTTTTTAATGGAATGAGATTTGGACCCAAAAAAAAGATTAAATTAGATCCGAAAACTTTATTTTGGACCATATAAGAGAATTAACCTTTTAAAAAAAATACAATTTCTTTATATAATTTGAAAACATAGAAAATACTTATTTGTTTTATTTTTAATTTTACACGTGTCAAAATCTGAATCGAGATACAACTTTGATGCATCGAACTTTATATAATAAGATTTTAAAGAATTTATCTTAAGATTATAGAATGATAATTTCAAATGATAAGGTATAAATCATATCTATACTATTATTTGCGAAGTGAATTTGGCTGAGAATGAAAGTTGAAAACTGAATTACGCTTTTGCCATTAATGAATACAAAGGAAAGAGTGTATAATTTTGTAATTTAGCTAGCATATTTAATTGTGACCTATTTAATTATTACTTTCCTTTATTTGTTAATGTCATATTCTCTAATGCAAAATATCATGTATTTAATTAATTTGAAAAGAAAATGTATTATTTCCTATTGTTTGATTCAACTGAAAAAGATAATTACTATTTCTTATACTCCAGTTATTAAAAAAATCGAGTTATCAATAATTAAAAAGAATATTCGGCGTAAACCCTAAATCTGTTTTCCTATAAATAGTTTAATCCCGTGTAGCCACTTTTTTATTTTACCGTCATCTAGGTTTAGTTTAGTTCATGTAGATCTTCTTTTATGTTTAATTTAGTCGATGCATATCATGAATTTTTTTATTGTGATTTGTTTGTTTTGGTTGTATTTAGTACGAGGCTGATCTTTTGTTTTTTTTTTGTTTTTTTTGTAAGGTACACAGAGAAGTATAATCAAACGAATGCTAGCCATAAAAGATAATACAAATGGTATGTTATCGAGTTTGATCAAGGTATGAACATGGTTTTTTTCTTTGTTGTTGTTGTTGTGTTGTAATATTTATTTATTTCACCGTTCGAAAATACCTTATAAATTTGCGGCTAAACCTATTTCTTAAATATGTGACTAAACTTATTTTAGATAGTTAATACCCTAATTATTTGTGTTATATATACTCCTTGCTTTTTTTTTTTTTGTCTTTTTTTTTTCTTTTTTTTTTTTTGTTTTTTTTTTTATAGTTTTACCATTGTTAGTTCTTATTTAGTGTTCTCGACGCAGATTCCTCAATGGTTTTGTCTATTTATCTCTATGTAAATGATCTATATTATGTTGGTATAGATCGTTTTGTGTTTAAGATGCTTCTCGATCCACGAAGTAGTGTTTTTAATTAATCTTCTGTAGTACGTCGATCTGCGATTTCGTATGTTGGGCACGATATGTTCTTTCGTTCGTGATTTTGTTCTTTTGTGATCTTTCTTTGATTATTATTTCTTATTAGTTTGTGTTTACTTTGTTTATTGATCGTCTCTTATTTGTATTCTTATTTGTGTATCCTTCGCAGATCGATGTGTAGTGTACCTTCTTGAGCAAGATATGTTTGATGTAGCTTAATTGGTATATTGGATCGATCTGTATTTTATAATCTTAGTGTTTTTGTGTATTTTTCTCTTTTGTATATTCTTTACTCGATCAAATTGTGGATCAATCTGTTATTGTCCGTCTAATTGGTTTTTTGTTTTTGTTTCCCTTGCAATATATATATTTGTGGTTTCAAACGTTGGGGGTAGTATGTTCTTTGGTTAATATGTTTCTTGTACTAGAGTTCGTTCGTTCTTATTCATTGTTTTGTGTCTTCTTCCTTAATTCTTGTGACCTGTGGATTCTCGCATAATTTCAAAGATTTCTGCAATAATTCTGGTATTGTGTTTCGTTTTCCCTTTTTTAAGATTCGCTTTTGTGGATCAATCTTGTATGGATATATTCATCTTTATTTTATATATTAATTTTTGGATTCTTTTATATCTTTACGTTGTTGTTATTATTATTTTTTTTTAATGTTGTTTCGGAAATTTTTTAGATGTTTTAGCAGTGTGTATCAGGGATGTTCGCATTGGAAATCTTATTGATCGTACGTAATGACTTGGTTGGATTTGAAGCAAATCTCATCTTTAAGAAAACTTACATAAGTGTGCGATTTATCATAGCGCGCAGGAGTCAAGACATCGCTCAGTTTACCGCACAGAGGTGGTGAAGAGCGGTACAGAGCCATCGCATCTCTTATTACAGAGGCGTAGTCGGTGCACTTCTTGTGTATGACATCACCAAAAGACAGACCTTTGACAATGTCCTAAGGTCTCTCACGACCTTAGGGACCATGCAGATTCCAACATTGTGATCGTGATGGCTGGGAACAAATCCGATCTAAACCATTTGAGATCAGTCGCTGATGAAGACGGTCAGACAATAGCTGAGAGAGAAGGTCTCTTTCTTCGAGAGATCCACCCTTGAAGCCACCAATGTCGAGGAAACATTTCAAACTGTGTTACCAGAGATTTACCGAATCATCAGCAAGAAAGCTTTGGCTGTTTAAGAATCGCTAATTCCGCGATTCTCGGGCAATGAACAATGATTAACGTTGATGACACATCTGGAGCCACCAAAAGATGTTGCTGCTCTACTTGATTTAAACGTTTTGAGCTTTTTCCTCCTGTTGAAAGCTTTTAATCTTTGTTTTCTTTTACTTAATCTTCTATTAATATTCTTCCCTCTTTCATCTTCAAGTTTTTGACCATGTAGAATATTTTTCATTTACTTCGATTGGTTTGTGTTGAGGAAAACAAAAAAAAAACTACCAAAACTGATGTGTTTAAAACTCTACTTTTTTATTCTTCTTTTGCTTTCTTGTTCATAAAGAAACAGGATTGCTAAAAGCTTCTCTGTCTATCAGAGATTTTTTGTTGGACGTTAAACGTTTGTAATTTAAATTTATTTGTTTCTGATCTGGGTTTAGATTCGGGTCATCGAGTGGGATTTTTGTTTTTGTATGTTGCATCACTATTGTTTAAAGGTAAATAAATGTAGAAGCAACTGTGGCTGTTCAACAAATAATCCTTTCTCCATATATCTCCATCTAATGGAAAGGACATACGAGAACCTTCATTCGTATATGGGAGTTGCAGCTCATATACGAGAGACTTCTTGCAAGTTTGGTGCTGAGAAAGAATGAAAAGCAAATAAATGAAGATTTTGATTACACCGTTTAGGTAGGTAGTGAGTTATTAATAATTCAATCTCCTATTATTGTCGATGTGTATATAAAAAATGCATCCTCTATGTCAACTATCTTGGCTAAGAACCCAAAAATGATAAGGACCCATTAAACCAAAAGTTCTACGGTTTTACAAGAACCTCATCAAAGAACTACTAAGCCATGGTGATATTTTGTCTTTATACTTATCACCATTAAAGCTGATTAATGGTTTTTGATAGAAATTTTGGCAAAAACTACAAACATGAATCGAACTACACGTTGTACTTTTAGCACTATGATCTTCCTCAGATTCTTGAAGATGAGTACGAGGAATGGATCAACACAAAATCAAGTAAATGGTAAAAAAGATTCTGATCTAACAAACTTTAATTATACTTTTTAGATGAATTGAAAAAAGAATGTTGTGACAGAGAAGACCTCACATCTTATACAGAGAAAACCTCACATCTTAGAGAGTTTGGGAAGGATGTCAAGTTATTGACAACAATCAATGAGGCGGCCATATTTGTCATTGCCTCTTATATCAAAGGATCTATTGGAAACTCTTCTACTGAACCATACACTGCATGGACCATGCAGCATGGCATACTTTGTTGCTTGCTCATGCCTCTGCTTCAAAGTTGTATAAAATAAAATTCTAGGTATACATATATTTCTTTTTTCCGCCTTTGAAGTCCTGAAACCTTAGATGGTGCAGATAAGCAGAGAGGATCCATAGGCCTTATCATATATACATTTGGGTCGTTACTCAAAAGACGACGAACTGATAACTCAAAGAGCTAATGATTGTCGTTTTGCTGGCAAGAAAAAAATTTCTCATAATCGAGACATTAAAAGCGAGACATTTACAATTTTAACATAATCAATAACACTTAAATTATTAGATTTTATTTCTTATTTCATATTTTCTACTATACAAAATTTATCTACATTCCTCATTTCTTATATTATTATAAACTTAAAATTGTCCATTATTTTTTCAATATAATTAATATCAAATATGTTATGTATGTGATTTGTATATACATATTGTTTTAGTGATACATGAATTTGCCTTTTTCAAGATAATAAATCGTAAAGTATTTTATATTATGAAGAAATAGAAAAAAATAAAAAATTTAACTAACAAGAAGATACAAACTATATTATAATAATAAATTGTGAAAACTAACTATTATTATTATAAAGATACAAATTATATTATGAAGATACAAATTATTAACATTATTTGCCCGTGTTCGGCGCGGGCGGAGAAGAAGAAGAAGAGAGCATGAAAAAAAAAAAACTTGAAAAAAGAAAAAACATGAAAAAGAGAAATATGAAAAAAATGAAGAAGGAAAAAGAAAACAAAGAAAGAAGAAAGAAGGAGCAAGAAGAACTTCATAAGAAGAAAGAATAAAAAATTAGAAAGAAGAAACACGAAAAAAAAATATGAAGAACAACGAATGAATAAGAAGAAGAAGAGGAAGTAGAAGAAGAAGGAAAAAGAAGACGAACAAAGAAGAAGAAGAAAAACTAAGAACAAAGAAGAAACAATTAGAAATTAGAAAAAGAAAGAAGAAATACGGAGAAATAAGAAATAGAAAATAAGGAAGAATGAAGAAGAAGAAGAAGATGCAAAATTCAAAATATACGAAGAAAAAGGCAACACAAATGTTTTTAATATAGATCAGAAAAGAAATAAGAAGACGGATAAGATGAAAAATGTTGAAAAGAAGATGAAGATTTTTGAGAAAAGAAAGAATAATTGGAAGAAGAGGAATAAAATCATAGAAGAAAATCGTAAGAATCTTAAATTATTCATGCCACGCAAGGCACGGACGGGCCACCTAGCATTTATCGTCTTACTTATGCATATTTATTCGATATATCAAATGAACGGAAATGTTTACTTATTATATTAGAATGATTACTTTATATTTTGGTGCAGTGATTTTGCAAGTGTTTTATTGCGTTATATACAGTTCAAAAATCTCATTATTTGAAAGAAGAAGAAGAAGAAAGAAAAATAATTCAAAATATATGAGAAAAGGCGATGGAAAAAAATTCAAAAAACCCGGATGAAAAATAAAAAGATGGATAAGGCATCAAGAGACCTCATGTTTGAATTCTTAGTACTATGAACACGAATTTGGAGTTTGGTTTGTGACGATTGAAACACAAAATTTCGAATGGATTTCATTAACACCATTATGAAAGAATTTGTAACAAATATGACAAAAAATATGTAGGATAGCCCATGTTGACCTGTTTGGAACAGTTGATAAAAATTATAACTTATGTTAGATGATATATGTTTACATTTTTAATATGAAGATATTTTGATTGTAATCTTGGGTTTTATTTAAACTTCTTGGACAAATTTATTAATGGTTTCTTTTATACTCTTTGATTACTTAGTAGAAAAATGGTAAGATATACATGTAACCTTTATAATAACTTTTACAATCACTCATGTCTTGAATTAATAATAAAACAAAAATATTTAGAGATTGTTTCGTACAGATTGAATCACAAAAATTTAGATTTGAGTTTTGTTAACATCATTATGAAAGAATTTGTGACTTATATGAAGGAAAACAAGTAGCCCACGCATTTGCAGATTTAAAATAATCTTTACTTATTTTTTTCTATGTTCTTGAATTTTTAATAAAACAAAAATAGTTACAGATTGTTTATTACAGATTGAATCATAAAATTTAAAATAGATTTTGAGATCAACATTATGATAGATCTGTAACTTATATCATTGAAAACGAGTAGCCCGTGCATTTACAGATTTATAAAAACCTTTACTTATTTTTTCTATGCTCCTGAATTTTTAATAAAACAAAAATAGTTACAGATTGTTTATTACAGATTGAATCATAAAATTTAAAATAGATGTTGAGATCAACATTATGATAGATCTGTAACTTATATCATGGAAAACAAGTAGTTCGCGCATTTGCAGATTTATAACAACCTTTACTTATATTTTTCTATGTTCTTGAATTTTTAATAAAACAAAAATAGTTAGATATTTTTTATTACAGATTGAATCACGAAATTTAAAATAGATGTTAAGATGAACATAATGACAGAATCTGTAACTTATATCATGGAAAACAAGTAGTCTGCGCATTTGTAGATTTATAATAACCTTTACTTTTTTTCTATGTTCTTGAACTTTTAATAAAACAAAAATATTTACAGATTGTTTATTACTGATTGAATCACAAAATTTAAAATAAATATTGAAATCAACATTATGATAGAATTTGTAACTTATATCATGTAGAACAAGTAGCCCGCACATTTTCAGATTTATAATAACATTTACATATTTTTTTCGATGTTCTTAAATTTTTATAAAACAACAATATTTACAAACTGAATCACGAAATATAAAATAGATTTTGAGATCAAAATTATCATAAAATCTGTAATTTATGTAATGAAAAACCAGTAGCCTGCGCATTTGCGCGGGCACTCACCTAGTTTGGTTATTATTTTAACTTATAAATCTGGTAATATTCACAATTTTAAAAAAGAAATTGTTGTAGCACCAGCATGTGTTCTTAGTAGTAGTACCCTATTTATTCATATCTCCAAAAGCTATAAATTTTTTTTTATTATAACGTAAAAGTCTTTTTATCAGGCAAAACTACCGTCGAAAAAAAGCCAGCTACTTTGGTTCTTGTCAAAGATGGTCATTGTTGTTGCTGTAAGAAATACGATTGGAATATAGAGATACACGATTAACTTAAAAGACTCTTAATTAGTTATATGGAAATCAAATATCACGACATTGTTTTCCAACAGTACAAAAAAAAAACAAAAGCAGAAACCGTTGAAAATCATCATCCTTTTAGGCAAATTAAGGACTGAGTTGGTTTTGTTTAAACATAGTTAAATAGTCCCTTATTAAACCCTTCACATCTGCCTGATAGAAGCAGCTTCACCTTTGACGAAAGGCAAGTAGGAGGAAAGCACCATGTCCAAGGCTCTCCTGGGGAAAGTGAGATGGTAAGAACGGGCATCGGTTAATCCTTGGTCACTATCAATCTCGCGGCAGCGGAGAGTCCAACGGAGCTCGACTCCGTCGAAAGAGTCGGTGAACACAGAGTCTTTGTCCAAAGACAATGTATAGTAGGTGTCCCCTTGTTTCTGGGAGAGGTGGACTGTATGGTACTTGGAAGGAGAGATTCTTGGGGACATGTAAACCTCTGCATCTTGGAAAGCCTTGTTTTGTTGGCCTTCGCAGACTTCGTCTATTTCCAGAGTGACATCCTTAGACGGCAACATAGCCCTGTAAGCAGTCACGACACCAGCAGCGGCTGATACAGTGGCTGCCGCCGTTAAAAGAAAGGAAGTCTTCATCTTCAGTTTCCCTAGCAAACGAAAAGAGGCACAAAAACAGTGAGGACATTGCAAGAAAGAACTTTGCAAAAGTGGAATTGGTCTCAAGTAATAAGGCTAAAGAGAGACAAAACATTGAGGCCATTGCAAGAAAGAACTTTGCAAAACTGGAATTGGTCTCAGGTAATTAGGCTAATATCTCCCATCTAATATAAACTAAACCTCTATCAATCAAAATCCGACACTGATTCAGAGACTCTTGAGCATCAACACAACCACTCCTCTCTACTCTAGGAATAGTAAGTATCTCCCTTTCTCGTTCTTCTTCCCTTTCTATAACTCTATTTGAGGTCAAGAACCCCTAAAGCAACCATACAAGTAATTAGGCTTAATATCTCCCAATCTAATATAAACTAAACCTCTATCAATCGAAACCCTCAAATCCGACACTGATTCAGAGACTCTTAAGCATCAACACAACCTCTCTCCTCTCTACTCTAGGAATAATATCTCCCTTTCTATAACTCTATATGAGGTCAAGAGAAGAACCCCTAAAGCAACCATAAAAATTTCCCCTTTTTCCATATTAATTTATCAGACATCTATAAATAATCAACAAAACCAACAGTGAATGAGTGAGCATATGTAGTTACAGCAGATGGTGATTCGAATCCATAGACAAGAAAATAAATCAGCGATTGACTCAGAAAACCTGACGAAGAACAAAAAAAGAAGAGTAGAGAAATTGTTACCCTCGATGTAGTCTAGATCTGATATACCGGGAGGAGCAGTAGGAGGAAACTAAGCTTCAAGCTTGAAAATAAGAGAAAAAAAACTCAAATCTTTCGTTGTTGAAGTTTTGGATTACATATTGATAGTACTGGCCAGGCCCAAAAAAACATGAAGAAAAACCCATAACAAAAAGTCAAAAAAAGTCAACGAAAATCAACACAAGAAAAAGGCCGATCGGGACCAAAATAAGGCCCAATTCGTCGGAAAATCCGTCAAGCTCGCCAAACAGAAACTTCACTGAGTCGATTAGCTATAGCATAGTAAACTGATCTGACAAAACATCACTAATTTCCGTACGAACTACGAGACTTCTCGATTTCCGCGCTAATCACGACCCTTGAATCGAAATCAGTCTCTTTGGGACCAGCCACTCGGACCCCCCCCCCTCCTTTTTCCTCGACGACTCACCCTTTCGGCGAGCTCGTCACTCTCGTTTTAGAGTAAAACATCACTAATTTCCGTACAAAACTACGAAACTTCTCGATTTCCGCGCTAATCACGACCCTTGAATCGAAATCAGTCTCTTTGGGACCAAACATAGTTTCACATCATATGAAAGATTTACCACGGTGAGATCTTGCTCAAATTTAGACACAACTTTCAAAATACTAGAGTTACCCATTGCATTCTCAAAGTTTGGATATCAACATTAAAAAATTATCTCTTTCTCAAATAAACAAAGATAATTTCAAGTTTGACACAATCCCTCTCTTGTGACACATTCTCTATCTCATCACTCGTGAGAATTTTTTTTGTTTTTCAGTTTCTCTTTTTCTAACACAAGCAATACTCATATATCATTGGGTAACCCATATTTGTTATGTCAATAAAGATTTAAAATTCAGATTAGTTATGCCAATAAAAATTAAAAACATCAAATTTGTTATACCAATAAAAATAAGAAAAAACATAGTTATATAAAAAAAAATGAACAATGACAAAATAACACATAAAATAACTGTAAACTTTAAATCTTAAAGAAACTTGTAAGACACTATTATCTTGTTTATAAACAAATAAACACATTTTAAATATATATAGTATATGGAATATTTTATAGAAAAACATTATCATATACTTATTTTACCAAAAAATTGATATAAAATTTTTTCATGAGAATCCACAACAATTCATAAAAAAAAAAATTATATGGATTTTATAAATATGGATGAATATAATTGTTAAAATCCATAAAAAATTTTGAAAATTCTTAAAATTTCTATTTTTGAAATCCACAAAAATTCCTAAAATCTACCTAAATCATCTTCGTGATAACCCCCTCCCCCTTAGTTTTTTTCTCTAATACTGACAAAAAAAAATCTCTATTACTATAATAAACTTTTAAAAGCGTCTATTTTCACAATACTCGTACGAAAAAGTGCCTATTTTTGTAATTTTTTTTTTTAAATTAAATACTCACTCAGAAAGTTCAAATTCTTACACAAGCGTCACAGACTCGGATTAAGTAGACACGGAAGAATCATTACTTCAAAACTGATAATCGACTGTGATTATAGGATTAGATAGTTTCTGCTCTATCTCTTCTTCTTTGCGATGCCTCCTCCCTTTCTAGAGCTACCACTAGCCTCAGGTCCTTCTGCTTCTTCAGCCTTTTGCTCTGCCTCAAGTATTGCCAACTGCAAGATTTACACATTCATCCATCATCACACACATCAAAAACTTGGAGTCACTTCTTAAACTATACAGAGATAAGAAAAGGAGAGAGACTCATGTGGTTTACCTCATCTAGAATGGGTTTGAGCTCCAGATACCGAGTTTCCGCGAGATCAAAACCATCCTTCCGCAGCTCCTAACAATGCCAAATTACATGTTGATCATAATGTTCATGACTCATGGCTAAAGACACAACAAAATTTCTTCTACAATATGTCAGAATCGAAACAGAGATTAGCATATACCTTGCCGGTATGTTGGGTATGCTCATAGGCAGCCATTTGCCAGTACATATTAGTACGCTTATAGAAATCTTTCAAAGTTTCCCCAGGCTTCAAAGACAACAAACCCATTAGCTGAGAACTTCAAACATAATCTCTTTCTCAGAAACACACAAAAAGGGAAAATGCCAAGAATTTACCACTGGGGTTCTCTGTGAATCTGAGAGTCCAAGATTAGCTCTAATCTGTTCTATCCGAGCTCGTTTCTCTTTTCTTCGGAGAGATTTTCCTTCTCCTTTAATCATTGCAACAACTTCTCCCACTTTCACTGATCCATCAACATCCATAGCCTACATTTACATGACCAAATCAAGGCAAATATAGTCAACAAGACAAACAAGAGGGAAATACTAAACCATATATGTAGGCTGAATTCAGTACCTCTGCTTCTTCGTCGTCATCGTCCTCATCAGACTCTTCTTCACTGTCTCCTTCATCTTCGCTATCATCTTCATCCTCGTCTTCATCCCCTTCTTCATCCTCCGAGACTTCAACCCACTCAGTCTCAGTCGCCTGTTTTAAAGACATACCAAGAAACGTGTTGTTTATCAATTTACATCAAAAGAGAGAGAGAAAAATGGAGATTGATGTGGAACAAACCGGAATGATACACTTCCACTCGTCAAGTTTGCTAAGATTAAGCGAATACAAATCATCAAGAGTAAGTTCTTTATCTTTTATCTCCATCATGCCACCATATATGTATAAGGTATCCTTCCCAACGACCATACAAGAATTAATACGTCCACACGGTTTTACAACCTGCACAGCAAATATTTCCAATGATTTTACAAGTTGGGACTAAAGCTCATAACGGAAGTTACACGATGTTAATGGACAAACTTCTTCTGAGACAGAAACTTGTGGATCCAGTCTAGCTTTTGCTCCCTGCAGAGCCTTACTATTTCCCTCAACAGTTAGACTTGCTGACATACGTTCAGATATCCCATCAGAAGAGCCTGCCGCATCACCCATGGCCGATGATTCATCTTCTTCCGCTGAATCCATCTCATCATCATCATCATTAGATGCCATAGGTTTTGCCTCTAAACTCTTCTTTGCCTGTAAAAAACCGCACAGATGTCTTCATACTCATTTGAAAAATCAAACCATAAGACCCAAAGACGATTTTTGACTGTTACAAGTAAATACAGAATGCAACAAAAACTCTATTAGACTTGGTCATACCTTATCTTTTGATGATTTCTCTTTTCGTAACTCTATGGGGTACCTGTTCTCCACAGAAACAGAGAGTAGGTGATACAAATGAAAAACTAATGAACCTTTATATTTAAGAACCAAGCATCTCAAAATACTTAGAATTTCTACAACCTTGAGGTGTAAAATTTAGAAAACGAAAAAGTACTTTGAGAAGAAATTTCATAGTTTCAGTCCTCGTAAGAACAGTAATCGGATTCTTACCAGCGGCGATTATCTAACTGGAAGCCATAGAGTTCATTTAAGAATAAACTCATCATTACATCACCTGCCAAAAAACTTACAGAAGTCAACAATTCAACTCACAGATTCTGGAATATACAAAAATGATACAAGGATAACCATTTCCTGACCTTCCATTTCCATGTCCACGACACCCCCAAACAGCAAAGCACGCTTTTTGTGGACACAAACCGAAAATCCGGCACGGGAGCTAGGAGGCATCCCAATTTTCTTCACCTATGTATAGCAAGTTATATTACAAAGAAAGAAAAAACATGAAGAGACCATAATTTCTAATTGATAGAAAATTACAAAAATATAAATGAACAAAGTGTAAAAGTACATACTTTGTTCCATTCCCAGGTTCTGGGATCAAGAGACCACAAATCTGCATGAACAATTCCTTTCTCAGAGCTTTTCTCTGATGAGACTTCTTTTGAATAACCACCATATAAGAATATCTGCAACAGGAAAGGCTTTCCTATAAATAAATGGTTTATGCTTGGACCTTTGGAAAATCGATCTGTCCCCTTCTATTAACTTTATCCAGGAAAAGAATTAGACTTTGGACTTGAGGGATATGATAAAGACATGTACATCGTAAACTGACCTCATCTTGATAAACAAAAAACTGGAAGCCGCTTCTAGCTGTAGGCCACATGGCACCAGGCTTAGGTTTTACTTCTTGCCACTATCAAAGAAACAGCAAAGTATATTCACTAAAGGCGGAAAAAGCTTCGGAGAGGTAAGAATTGAAATGAGAGGAAACTTCTGCAATGGAAGGTAGATTCACCTTGTATTGGTCAAGGTCAAACACATAGAGATCATTGTAATACCTGCAAACCAAACAGTAGATAGCAGAAGTTAACTTATAAAGATGTTACATTAAACAAAAGCTTAGAGAAAATCAATGTCCAATCACATTAATCTCCTAATTCAGTTAAACCTAGTAAAAAAATGTTTACATTGTCGATTCATATTTTTATTAAATTTGCTCACTTCACTGTGAATGGATATATCAGATATCGGACGACAAAAACAATTAAACATCCAAGGCATAATAAAAAGGAGAAAAACAACCAACAAAGAGATAACATTGATATCCTGATGTCATTTTTATGCAATGAGTAAATTACTACCTTACTTCACGTAGAGTGTCATAGAAGCCACCAAAAATTATAATCTTGTGCTTGTATAATACCTGGAGAAAAAGTAAGATATAGCAGAGCAAGATAAGAGCTTGTAGGTTTGGTTACTAGAGGGAAGGCAGAGTTGATTTATAACGAAAGTGCATTTCCACTAAGCAGACAGCTCAAAACAGCAGAATGCAATTATACATTCATCTCCGAAGATAGTCTGAAAATTAAGCAGCGCATAGGAGACAACCCTTCCAGATTCACACCCTTGATGTATAAACTACAAGACTAAGTGTGAAGAAATAATCTCTAGAGTCTTAAATAAGTGATATTAGTCTATGCTTGTTCATTGGAGAATGTATAGTAAAAGTCAGGCTATTCTTTTGTTTTAGCTAGAGGAAGAAAAGTATATTCAAAGTCGGACTCTATCTACTTATTCCAGCAGCTATTAGCGACATACATTGCTAACTTTTAAGGCACATTGATCAGGAATATACATCAAAGACTTACCATACGATGACCAGAACGTGGACTAGGACATCCCTTCAAATTTATCTGTTCCCATTGGTTAGTTTTCACGTCCAGCATCCAAAAGTCCTGTATATCAAACCCAAAGTTAAAAAATGAGAAACAAAAAATAGTAATAGGATGATAAAACACAGAAATATAATATACTAATCTCACCTTGTAGTGATGGAACCGCTCTTGATTTGGAGATGTAAATTCACCACCTAATCAATGAAAACATAAGCTTACAAATATGGACCGGGAGGAAAGAAGATGAAAGAACTAAGTAAACGTCTTTAATCTACCAAATATGTAGAGATAATTCTTCCAAGCAACAGCCTGATGAGAGCTACGAGGAGGTGGGCTGTTCGGGCTTGAAACTAACTTCCACTCCTGCTTATCGACATCATATCGGTAGAGATCACCATATACATATGTCTGCATTTACAGGAAAGAAAAACAATTCTCATTACATGATTAGATAATTATATAACCTCCTTAACAAGAGGAATACAAACTAGAAAGACAAAAGATTGTAAAATCAAAATTTTGAAAGCTAACCTTCTGGCCATTATAAAACTCGCCGCCATAGAGTATCAGCTCAGTCTCTTTCAAGGGGTTTATAGTGAGCTGCATAAACGTTTTCATCAATCAGCAGAGATTTGGCAAAATTCAAAAGCTTTAGATCAAAAAAATTTCAATCTTTCAAAGAACAGAGTAAGACAGAAGCAAAGCCTAACCGAGCAATTTGACCTAGGAGATGGTGCTGGCACATTTTCCTCAACATTGACCTCTTTCTTCTTAGCCTCTTCCTTCTGTATGCTCAACTGGTAAACAACATACAACATTAGAGAACCTTACATTACGCCAAAGTATAGAAAAATGTGAAACTTTGTTGTTGCAATTATTCTAATAAAGTAGTCTCTTTTAATCAGTATAAACCCACAAAACTATGAACAGAGCAGAACCCAACACACTGATTCTTAAGCTTAAACCAATACACTTAGAAGCCAATCATAATCTATGAGAACTCAAAGCAATTAATAAGAAGAAACATATCTACTGTGTAAACAAAACCTATGATAACAAAGAAGCAGATTACAGCAAATAATCAAGATGATGAATCGGAGTAAGAGAGTAAATACGAGTATAGCGTCGATGTCGTCTTCAGGAGAGAGCTTTTTGCCTTCTCGTCGAGCTTTTTTCTCCTCTGCTTTTGCGGTTTTCCTCTCAGTTTTCTCCTTTCCTTTACCGGCCTTCTTCGTCTTCTTCCCCATATTTACGTGCCTCAATTTGCTGCTTGCAGACGCAGGAGTGGAGGCTGAGACCGAAGAAGTTGCGATTACAATGGAGGTAGCCCTTCTTTCTACAGTTGTGCTCGAAGGAAGAAGAAGACGAAAGGTGGGCCTTTTATCTATTTAGGCCAGACCAGATCAGGCCCATTTTCTTATATTTCGGAGGGAGCCCATTTTCTTATATTGTCACCATTGATCATATTTGTTTACAAGATTTTAGAATTTGAAAAGCAAATACAATTTTGAATTTTATAAATTACTATCTAAATTTTATAGTTCGTACCAAAAAAAAAAATCTAAATTTTATAGTTTATTCTCTTTCAGATTTGATTGGACTGTGTTAAGTTTTTAATTAAGATCTTGTTGTGTGTTTTTGTTTCATTTTTACAATCTTTTTGGTTGTTGATTTATTATCGTAGTTTATATTGGTGTGCGTGGAACTGTTTTATTTTTGGTTATCCGTTAATATGTAGGTAAAATGTGAATTAACTCTTTGAAATAAAGAAGTTTTTATTTTTAGAAAGAAAAAACCTCCACAACCAATACATCTAAAAATGTTTTAATTCATGGTACTCTATATATTATATGTCTGGTGTTTGAATTTGAACATCCAAGTCGACTTGTAAAAAAGCGATTAAAACACACACACACACACATTTATAATAGTTCACCACAGAGATTTTTTTTTTATGTTGTGAATTTTCCATGTAGCCAGATTTGGAATTTTACAACTTTCTCTCTTTATTTTTTTCTCTACGTCAACAAATTATATAGAGAAAATTCTAAAACAAACGAATACAAGCATAAATTACATGGAATATCCTTAACTAAAACTCTTAATTGTAATATTCAGATTCACTCTAACAAATCCTAACGGTTCTTGAGTGTAAAACTTGTTGTTAGACTCAAATAATTAACATATAATATTTGATAGGAACTCAGTTATGTATTTTTTTTTTTTTTTTTATAATTACAATAGCTCATTTGACACCGTCTATATGCCTTATATATATGGCATTTTGAAAGAAAATAATGCATGATTATTTTTATGTTCATTCCTCAACATGGTATAATTCTACATACACTAGACATCAAACAAGCTTGTAATCATATCAAGTAATATAAAATGCAAAAGTCAATGAGAACTAAATCCTTCGTTTTATGCTACTTGATGAAGAGATGTGTGTTATTGCCAACACTAAATGTGTATTGAAGTGAGCTAGTGATGCAAAATATGCTCCCACTATGCATCTCATTTCTAAATTATACAACTCGATTCGCAAATCTCTTCAATTATTTCACAAAGCGTTGACTTTCCTAGTTTACCTTCATCAAATGTTGGTGGTTAAACAAAAGCGTGTGCATGGTGACGTAATAATAATTTGTTCAAATAGGGTGAGGATTTGTCATTGAATCAAAGTCAGAGATCGAGCTTTACCATCTACAAAAATCGTTGTGGTCAATGTAATTGTTGTAAATTGTAAAAGTACTTAGATGTCTTACAAATTTTGAGAGTTAGTCTAGATTTTGGTTCGGAATCTTTCCTGATATCAAAAACAAAAAGTATTTCGGTGACTAATGTTTATTGAAAGAAAAGAAAAAAAATCATTAGGGTTGTTCGTTTGGCAGACGCAGAGGTCTGCGGTAGCAGCGTGCGTCTAGTACTTTGTTCGGTTCCTTGTCGCAGGTTGCTGCGATCAAACGCAGCGACTAACCACAGCGACAGCGTTTGATTTTTTGAACGCCAAAAAAATTCAGCGGTGCGTCAAGTACTGTTGCGATTAAAGCTGCAAAAAACGGAATTAACCTTATTAGTGTCTGAGAATTACAAAAAAAAATCAGAGGCAACCCTAAATCACAAAGAGCTCGTCGTGCTCCTCTCTTCTCATCGCCGAAAAATTAAAGATCTCCATCTCAAGTCGAAGCTCGATAGCTAAACTCTCGAATTGAAGATCGAGAAAGCGCAATCTCCATCTCAAGTCGAAGCTCGATAGCTAAACTCTCGAACCTGAAACTCAAACTTCACCAAATATCTCCATCTTCCTCGAATTGAAGATTGAGAAAGCTCTTTTGTGTCTCAGGTTTGTTGATTTCATTTGTTGATTTTTGTTTATAGTTTTAGTTTGATCGATTTCTCCTTGTTCATGGGTTTTGTTCATGTGTTTTGTTTTGCGCTTAAATGGATTTCATCAGTTTTGATTTGCTTCAATTTATCTCTTGTCTCAGTATGCGATTGAAGATTTTGTTTATAGTTTTAGCCTGATCGATTTTCATGGGTTTTTCGATATGATTAATCCCTTTTGATTGCAAACTTGCGCTTAAATGGATTTCATCAGTTTAATTGTGTTTTCTTTCTCAAATGTCTCTGAGTCTATACTCAAATGAGTTTTCTTTGCTATGGCTTTATGGTGTTTTATGGTGTTTTCTTCCTTATTCGCAATTAACATGAGTCATGTAAGAAACTAGAGTTTGGGTATTCGCAATTAACATGAGTCATGTAAGAAACTAGATTGCATTTGTTGTGTGCATAGGTTCTGAAGTTCTTTTGGTTCTAGGAAACTAGAGTTTGGGTATTCTGCTGATACTTTAGATACTAACTCCGAGAGCTGAACTTTGGCAGCTTCGAGCCCAGCTGCACCGAGGTTCTGTCTTCCAAGAGTCTCTTGAGCTTTCTCCAAAACTGATTGCAGTTACTTCCCTTGAGCCTCTATCCGACATTCAATCTCATATTCACTTGGTTTTAAGTTTTTTCACATGCTTGAATAGTCTTTCGTTATATTAGAACTTGCATCTATTCATAGAGAATTTTGATTATGTTTTAACCATGATTCTTTTTTTTGTTACATTACCACTTAGAGTTTCTAGGTGCCTTTAGTCCCAGTTCATCCTCCAAGTCAAACCGCAGAAGCATATAAAGGTAGAAAGCATGAACCTACAATGAATGTCCTTGCTATATGTAACTTCGATATGAAGTTCATATATGCATATGTCGATGTTCCTAGTAGAGCACATGATACAAAAGTCTTGACTCATTGTGCGAGGAATGAGCCCTCTTTCCCACATCCGCCTAGTGGAAAGTACTACCTAGTTGACTTTGGATATCCAACTAGGACAGGGTATCTTGGTCCGCATCGTAGGATACGATATCATCTTGGTCAATTTGCTAGAGGAGGACCACCGGTAAATGCACGAGAGTTGTTCAACCGAAAGCATTCAAGTTTGCGATCAGTGATTGAGAGGACACTTGGAGTATGGAAAGCAAAATGGAGGATTTTAGATCGCAAGCATCCAAAGTATGGTCTGAGCTTGTAACAGCGACAATGGAGGAGGAGGAGGAGGAGGAGGAGGAGGAGGAGGAGCTCATAGTGACGAAGATCATGGTGGACATATTGCATATGAGCCGACCGGTGATAGAGCGACGAAAATTTTGCGTGATAAGATTACAAATGAATATGCGTTTATCTTATTAAATTTTTGCCTACGACTTTATTTATGATTTTGTTTATGACTTTGGTTATGACTTTTTTTATAATTTGGTGTACTACTTTTATTTTAGTTAACTTAAATGTCATTGGATTATTACTTTTATTTTATTTCACTTAAATGTCATTGGATTATTACTTTTATTTTAGTTTACCATATGATTTATCAAAAAATATGTTGTTATAATTATATATTTAATTTAAAAATTATTACTAACAAAATATGATATTTCTTATGGATGTAAATATATTTAAATCATATTTTATTGATCAAAAATTTAATTATACAAATTTACAAAAACAAAATATGAATCATTTGAAAAATTGCCGGAGAGTTTGCAAAACGAACAACATAGCTGCGACCTGTGACTGCGTCTGCGTCTGAGAAACGAACATAAATAAATTTACTGTTGCCCGCGGCTGTGGCTGCGACAGCGTCTGCCAAACGAACATCACATTATTGATTTTCAGATTTCTTATGGAAAACATCATAAAAATGTATATGACTTCTTTGAAATCTTCCTATAATCCAAACGTAAATTGTTTATATAGTTCACTCCGCAAGCATCATAAAAATTAATTAACACTTTGGGTATCCAAATATATATGTACCCGTTTTTTTTTTTTTGACATTTCCTAAACATTTCAAAATACTATTTTAATTCCACAAATCGTAAACAATATTTCTCCAAACAAAATGTCATATTCATATTTGGATTTATTAATACTAAACAACCATTCAAATCAATTAAAATAAATACTATTTTGTAGTTTGTACGAGACAACCAAACCCGTTATGATATAAACTCTAACAAACTCGTTTTTACAAATAAAATAAAATTCGTTTTTAGGCATACGTACTTTCTAAATAAATGATTCGGTGTAGTGGTATTGTCTTTCATCTGATGATAATCAGAAGTTCAGACATAGATATGACTAAAAGTCATAGCAACTTTAGCTTATATTATAGAACATTGCCATTTTCCATATCGTTGTTCAACTATTGAATCAATATAACCAATTATAATTGCTACCATGTTGTAAATTTTGCTAAGGGCTATGCGATAGATGGGAGCCATCAAATGTTCAAACCAATCAAGTGTTTAGATGTCGATTAATTCCCTTCTTTTATTTACAACTTTTGATTGTTTTCTAACAAAAAAATATTTATAATTATATAAAATTGTCATCTGGACCAGCAACTAATTTTGTTTCATAACCTAAGTTTATATTATTAAATAATATTTTTTTACTACCTGTTTGTTCTCTCATTTTTAAATAATTATTGATTTTCGGTCTAGTTAGTGCCATTTTCTATGACAATTCAAAGATTGCGGTTCCTAGAATCTTTGATTTAAATTCATTTGGTAGGGATTTAAACAAAATTTAGATATCGATAGAGAGATGTATCAGTCTTGACCTATAATTCTTCCAAAATTAATCTAAATAATTAAAAAACCTAGATGCCTGATTTTAAAACCTCACCAGCCCACCATATATATCTTGAGTTTGTTTTCTAATACCTTCATGAATTCGTTAAAACAAAAAAATCGAAGAAAACAGCTAAATATCGTTAGCTTTATTCGAAAATACAAAAAAAACAAAACCTAAAAATCATATGATAACATAGCGTTTAGGATACGATCATATAAACTCTAGTCGTAAATTTGGGGAGATATATAGATCTTGATTTAGAACTTTTAATTTAGTCATTAAAACATAAAATAGAAAAATAAAAGAGTCAGTGATTGAGGCGGGTATCTATTTATAAAGTTATTCTTGTAAATTTGCTAATAAAATTTGATCATTTCACAGTCGCTAAAGCAAGAAAAATAAAAAGTAATTGAAATGAATATTTCTTAAAATAGGATTTCATCTCTAAAAATATTTTCATATAAATTTTAAATTCTGACAATTTTTAGGTCAATCATAAAATCTAACAATTATGTTCTTATTTGCATATTCTTTTTTTTTTGGAACATTTATTTGCATATTCTTTGCAATCTTAAAAAATATGTTCTTAACATATTTTCGTCAGTTCAACACATTGATCTAATTATTTGAGTTAACATGATATTCACTTTTTTGTTAGTTATTTCACTGATAGAAAACAAAAAAAAAACAAAAACAAAGCAAAGAGGCGCATAGGGTGAAATGATGAGGAGGAGGAAAAGATCAGAGCAAAGACTGAGATTTGTTCAAAAGCAGTGCCTCTCTTTTCAGTCTCCTTGGAATTTGCAACATTCGTTTGTTGTAAATATGCCAAAATCCAACTCCACCAAGTTCCCTAAAATTGTAAATTATTTTGCGAAAAAGAGTACGTAAATGTAGAATCCATATAACTCTTTAGAAAGATTTGAAAAAAAATAGAATACTAATTTCTTAAGTATACCACTGATTCTGACTAGATCATGGCAATTATACTCGAATTGCAAGATTAGCAAATAATCAAGTTATATAAAAAAATTTCAAATTCAAATACATTGATAATTTTATACAGCTAGTAAAATTAACATCATAATTAAAGTATATTAAAGTTGCAGAAAATACATTTTTTAATTTAATGTTTAGTATTGTTTATTATTAGTAAACAATGTTTTTTGATAAATAGTAAAAGTTATATGACAATACATATGTGCTTGTCATTTAAATTTTACTAATATTAAACATTAAAAGATCCGTCAAACATATATTATATTTTTTTTGGAAAAGTACATATACTATATTGAAATTTTAATATTTTGTCATTTATCTAAATTTTTTTATATATTCGTTATTGAAACAAACTGGTAGTTTGATAAGGGTTATTGGTTTGTGTATTTTAATGTATTTGGAAATCTAAACTAAATTGATGTTTATTTTTGTTTTTGTTTTTTTTGAACTTTGATGTTTATTTTAGTTCCATCCAATTTTTCATCTATGGCTGGTTTGCTAAATCTTTTTTTAAGGGCCCGGCTGGTTTAAACGCAGCGATTGCGTTTGCGGTTGTGAGAGTTTGCGAAAGCGGGGATTGCGATTAACAACGTTATTAAGCGATTTGTACGACTGGCACATCGGTTGAAAACGGATGCATTTGCGGGATACTTACGATTGGTTAACTTGCGGGTGCAGTAGCGGTTAAACAATAAATTAACAATATAAATATATTTTATAACTATAAAAAATATTTAAAACCATATTATTATTAAAAAATATAAAATTATTAATTAAACATAATTAATTATAAAATTTAGAAAAATAGTAAGTGTATAATACTTACGTTTATTTCTTATTTTTTTTTAATTTGGATGAAAGTTATGATTTCAATAGAAGAATTATTTTTTTGTATGGAGATATTAGATAAAAATAATTTTAGTTGTTATATATATATATATATATATATATATATATACACACATTAGTGATGGAGAGAAAATTTATCAAAATAATTAGAGTTTATAGATCTTATACATATAAAATTATGAAACATTGTTAATGAATATTAGTTAAAAAATGTCAAATTTATTTATTTATTTGTAATTATAATATTCAAATATTATTTTTTTAAAAGTTTTTTATAAGATCGATATATATATATATATATATAAGAAATTGTTTTAAAAATAACATTTAAATATTATAATTACAAATAAATAAATAAATTTGACACTTTTTTAGCTATTATTGATTAACAATGTTTCATAATTTTATATGTATAAGATCTATAAACTCTAATTATTTTGATAAATTTTCTCTCCATCACTAATATATGTATATATATATATATATATATATTTATATATAACAACTAAAAAAAATTTCATCTAACATCTCCATACAAAAAAAAAATTCTCTATTGAAATCATAACTTTCATCCATACTAAAAAAATTAAGAAATAAAAGTAAGTATTATACACATACTATTTTTATAATTAATTATGTTTAATAAATAATTTTATAATTTTTTATAATAATATAGTTTAAATATTTTTTATAGTATAAAATATGTTTATATTATTAATTTATTGTTTAACTGTTACTGCATCCGCAAGTTAACCAGTCGTAAATATCCCGCAAATGCACCTGTTTTCAATCGCTATACCAGTTATACAAATCGCTTAGCAACCTTATTAACCGCAATCGCTCGCTTCCGCAAACTCTCACAACTGGAACCCCAACTGCTACAATTTAAACCAGTGAGACCCTTAATCGCATCTTCAAAAGAATGAACATACGTCCAATGAGATTGCGTGTGTACATGTTCAGAATTCATAAAAATATTTAATTTTTTATTGTGGAAAATATATAAAACAGTAGATTTACTCCATATTAGTGACACTGTTTGTCTTTGTCCATACTTTGAATAAAATATATATGGAGATAAGTTCCTTTCAAAATTCTTTTAACAAACCAGTCAGTCTCATTTTATATTATTCTTTGATACCTATTTATATGTTGTGTTTTCTTTCCAAATCACTCTTTTCTCGAAAGGGTAACCCTCTTCTCAATCTAGGTCTTAATGAAATGCCTTAAAATATACACTGCAATTATTTAAATATAACTCGCACATACGCATGCCAATAGTTTTATTATATATCTTCATAATTATTTTTATAAATAGGCAAACCCTATATATCGATTTTTTTTATGGAAAGATAAGTACTCTTACCATGATAATTGATAAAGTTTGTATTGTTTGCCTATTTAGAACCATATGCATTCTGATGATTGGTATTAATGAAAAAATTTGGTGAATAACCAAAAAAAAATTTAGAATCTACAAACTAACCATTTTCTCTCTTTATTTCTTCCTATTTCTCTCTAACAATTTGGTTAGTTTAAAAAAGAAAAATTTGGTTATTCAACAAATTCACCCTAGTATTATTGCTATTTGACAAAACAAAAACAATTAGCACACATTGTTACTTCCTTTGTTTCTACCTAATTTAAAAACTACATATATATACACTACTATCGAATGGATTTAACCGTTAGCGTGTTTTATAATTTTGATTGAATTATCTTGGCAATGACGTCTATAACATATATAATAAATTTACGATATATGATATTTATGTGGTTCTGATATTTTGAACAAATCATTTATACGTGTGAAATTTCTGTTATTTACAAAGATTATTAAATCTTATTAACTACTCTAAGTTTTTATTCATAACTACTCCATTTTGGAGTAAGAAATATATTGGGGGTTGGAGTTAAATCCAACTCTAATTTATAATTAAAATGAAGTAATAGATTCGAGATGCTCTAATAACAAATAAAAATGAATATTGATTAGCTATGTAGATGTTGCCATATTATCTTCTAAGAACCTCACTTGTGTTCGAGGAAAGCATCTTCAGTTAGGTGTTCTTCTCTAATACCAATCGTTTGAACAGGAATACGAATATACACTATTTAGCGAGGGATAACAGAAATTGTTTAAACAATGTTACAAACAATACCTTTTGCCTAATATATAAAATTACTAGATATTAAGACACACATCTTTAATACAGTACATATCTAATTGATCAGAAACTCTAGTTTTTTTTCTCTCTTGATTTTGTCCTCATGAACCAAATCGTTACAAAACACATAGCTTATGTGTTTTATACAGTAGATTTCTGTCTTCTTTGAGAGTCTAAAACTTTCAATCTTTTGTTCTTTTTCTCTTTATTTTAGCTAACCCTAACTCTAGACTCATAAATCTGGTATTAATAAAGTTTAAAATGTCAAGTCTCCAATATTCACTCACCCTCGATGTAGATAAGGAAAGATCTGCACTTTAGATTTCGTCATTATCAAGTATTTGCTTTTCTTTTTGATATTCATAATAAGTCTCCAGTTATCATGCATGATCAATGATTTTTGCAATAAACCTAAATGTTTTTTTTTTGGGTATAAGATTAAACCTAAAAAAGGTTCCAAAAAAAAAAACATTAAACCTAAAAGTTATATGACGGAATGTTATGGCACAAAGCCCGTTACGTTAAACTGTATAAAATAAGAGCAGGCCTATATATGCCACTTTATCTTTTTGTTAAAAAGAACATAGGTTATATAAGTTAATCCAGAGAAGACAAAAATCTATGTTTCTTTTTCTTTGAATAAACAATAATCTATAGAAGTTGAAATTCGACCGATGGAATCTCACGAGCTGCGAGGACGAAAAAAGTTTTGGGGACAAAAACCAAATGCATGTGGAGTATAGTGGCTGAATGATTAATTAGCTTTTTTGCATGTATATAATAAAAAGATTAATTAGTTCCGAGGAAATCAATATTATAGTGGAGAAAGTTGTTTCAAATTCAGTATTTAATAGGTGTCATCTATTAACAAGTACACATTATTCCATTAACTAATATTATTCATGAAAATGAACATTTTATGAAAAAAAGTCTTACCAATTATATTACATCAATAAAACAATAATCGACTCCCGTAGTCAACTAAGTGCTAATTATATACGTTACGGGTTTAGCTCTTTATCACAACTTGACAAATATTAAAAATCTATACCACTTAATGAGACTATCTAATATGAACACCTATATGCAAGAAATAAATGATATAGCCATACACAAATCAGAGTTTTCCAAAATGCATTCTGTTGAAAACAATTTCATTTCGTCCAAAAAAAAAAAGTTTTATACAATCCAAAGATGATTTTTCCCTTCAATATTTTTTATTTAGTTTGGATCTCTACATATATATTAATTATATCAACTAGATTTTGTTTTTGCATATTTCATTGTTTAAAATTTTAAGCCGAACAAAAATTACTTGAGAAAAAAATAAAATAATGAAATGTTATTTTGTTATAATTTCCGGTATTACATATAAGAGCATTTTGTTTTATGTTTTGCTAAATAGAATGACATGTTAAAAAGGTAAATCGTACAAAAATCTTTTAGTCTATATGTTCTATATTTTTAAAAATTAACAAAATAGTCTTAGTTAAAAATTTGAATTATAAATTATAACCCCATATCGGTCGACAAACAAACAAAACAAAACTTAACACCAGATCTTAAAGCAAAAATTTAAATCTTAACCCCAAAAAATGTTTTTAAACCCTCAACGCTAAAATCTAAACCTAATAATGAGTTTTCATAATTTTAAAAGAATTAGCAGATTCTTTATTTTCTAGAAAAATAACATGTTATACTGGTATATATAAAAGAAGATAGTTTTACAGAATTGACCATAGATTAATATGTTCTCCCCGAAAATCAGATAATAATTTTTGTTCGTTTTTAAAAATTAAACCATGTATAATAGAATCTATATATTTTTTTAACTAGGATTGCAAGATTGAATAACTTGCATTAAAAAATACAAACTGAAATAGATAAGAAAGATACCTTTTTTACATAAAAAACAAAAATAACAAAGAATTCCTAAATAAAAAGGATATTTTTTTCGTCTAAAACATCCATGATTTATAACATTCTATTATCATACTACTAGATGGTGATATTTTATATTTTGGATTCAAATACGCTCATTTGACCTAATTTCCCTTGTTTATATATGTAAACAAATTATTTTAATTCATTCTTTTATACTAAATCATCTATGAGCCTTTTATATTTGTTTTTAAACATATGCAATTTCCATTACGAAAAGCAGGCCACGTAATATTAGTTTTGAATTAAAATGGCGATACAAAGTGATAGTCACTTTCGTTCTGGATTTTTTTTTGGATTACCAAGCGGTTTTGGACCAAAGCTCGCAATCCTCTCATACCGGAATCACAACATGTGTAATATTAGTTTTATCCAAAATATCATTCAATCCTGTAACATTAAGATTTTGTTTAAAGTACTTTTCCAATTGAGTTAACGACTTGGTTGTTCCGCATCTTTCCTTTGCAAAGGGTATATCTGCTAATCATATCCACCGAATTTGACTTCCGTAAACCTTGCACGACATTGGCAAGCTTCTCTAATCCAATTACCAATTATGCAGCCCGAAACTTAGAGAATGGCCATCCATTAGGTTCAATAGAGTCTTAGAATCACCTTCAAATAAAATAGTAACATACACGTTATAAATTTAACAGAGACGTTAACACTTTAGATAATAATATAATTTGGAGTAACACTATAAACATATTAAAATTATCAAAAACATCGTCAATAAAAATATAATTATAAACACTATATAGAAAATAATTAAACCTTAAACCCTTAAATATATATATCCTAAACCCTAACCGGAGATAGGTAAACCCAAATTGAAGATGGTTGAACCCAAATCTTCCCCTAAACCCAAAAATCTATACCCTAAACCCCCTTCCTAGGAATTGGTGAATCCAAACAGATTAATATAAATTTTTATATGTTGATATAAATTTTCATATGTTAATCCTGTAAATATACTATTCATTTTTTCGTTTGAGATGAAGATTTTTTTTTTTACTTCTAATTTTAAATCTCTCTCTAAACCCTAAAATTTAAATGTAGATCTCTTTTTATACTTTAAAATCTAAATCCTAAATCATTTTCCTAAGAATTGGTGAACCCAAACATATTAATAAAACTAATTATGAAATATATATATGCACATGTGTGTATCCTCTTCTTCACAAAGAAAAACCAAGATTTTTTGTTTGATTTAAGCAAAATCAAGATTTGGTTTAAGAAAAATCCAAATTTGGTGTTTTGGTATCATAGATCTCAAAAATTTGATGGAGAGAGGGAGAGAGAAACGAGAGAGAGGAAAGAGAAAGAGATATTAATGTAGATAAAAAAAACCAGAGAAAGAGGAGAAAAGGGGAGAGGAAGATAAAGTAACGCCGTTAATAAAGCGTAAATGTACACGGCGAAAATGATAATTTCTTAGTTAAGTTACGGGGGACGTTATTTTAACATATTTGAATTGAGCGTTAGAATCCCAATTGTCATCTTTATATAAGTGTTTAACTCGAAAAGGTATCAATTTTCTAATCAGGATTTCGGTCAAACTAGGCTGAGACTGTTATAGATATTCTCCACACACAAGAGAGTATCACGTGGTCGAGAGTTTTTAATATAATTTTTTCTTAGCTGAAAGAAATAAGATTTAAGTTTTTATTTGGCTTTTCAGTGTATTTGCAGTTTCTTGTCAACTGTGTATATTTTACTTTGTGTTCACATATTTAGGTGTATTTATATCATTATCACATATATATGACATCCTCCTCCCGCATTTTCTCCCTAAATCCCTCACATTAATTGTTTTCTTTCTTCCCTCTTGTTCTAGTCATGGGGAGAGAGAATAAATTTTCCAAATCATGGAGCGACATGAAGAAACACCTAAATAACACCGTTTCCAAGAGCGGTCCTGGCCGTTACTTCAAGCTAGAAGCAAGAAAAACAACTTTCACAACCGAACTCCGAGCTGCAACGGCCACATTCCTCACCATGGCATACATCATAACCGTCAATGCCACCATCCTAGCCGACTCTGGCGCCACGTGCTCCTTCCACGACTGCTCCTCGGTCGCCGGTTCTTCACCACCTAAACCGGACTGCGTCCTTAGCTCTAACCAAGGCTACGAACAATGTCTTACGAGGGTCAAAAAGGATCTCGTTGTGGCCACTTCTTTATCAGCCATGGTGGGTTCATTAGCAATGGGTTTCTTAGCTAATCTCCCTTTTGGACTTGCTCCAGGAATGGGCGCAAATGCTTACATCGCATACAATGTTGTCGGCTTTCGCGGTTCCGGTTCCATATCTTACCACACCGCTATGGCCATCGTGCTCCTCGAGGGATGCGCGTTTCTCGCGGTGTCTGCTTTAGGACTCCGCGGGAAACTAGCCCGTCTCATCCCTCAGACGGTGAGACTGGCATGCGCGGTCGGTATAGGAATGTTCATCGCCTTTGTTGGTTTGCAGATGAACCAAGGGGTTGGACTCGTGGGACCCGATAAGTCAACTCTTGTAACGTTGACCGCATGCTCGGAGACGGATCCCGTCTCCGGAGCGTGCCTCGAAGGGAAAATGGAAAGTCCTACGTTTTGGTTAGCTGTCGTAGGGTTTCTCATAACGAGCTACGGTCTAATGAAGAACATCAAAGGGAGCATGATTTACGGAATCGTGTTCGTTACCGTTGTTTCTTGGTTTAGAAACACTCAAGTCACAACTTTTCCTCACACTCCTCTAGGAGACTCAAACTACAACTACTTCACAAAAGTCGTTGACTTTCACAAGATACAGTCAACGTTAGGAGCTATAAGCTTCACGGAGTTTAGAAAGAGCGAGGTTTGGGTCGCGTTCGCCACACTCTTCTACGTGGACCTCCTCGGCACGACGGGAGTACTCTACACGATGGCCGAGATCGGAGGCTTCGTGGAGGAGGACGGGAAGTTCGAAGGAGAATACACGGCGTACTTAGTCGACGCCGGCTCCTCCGTGGTGGGGTCCGCTTTAGGGGTTACGACGACGGCGACTTTCGTTGAATCCTCGGCGGGGTTGAGAGAAGGAGGGAAAACGGGACTAACGGCCGTTATCATCGGGATGTATTTTTTAGCGTCGATGTTTTTGACGCCGTTAGTGACTAACGTGCCTAGGTGGGCGGTGGGGCCCTCGCTAGTGATGGTTGGTGTGATGATGATGGGAGTTGTGAAAGATATTAGATGGGGAGAGACCAAAGAAGCCGTTACAGCGTTTGTAACGATCTTGCTCATGCCGTTGACTTATTCCATTGCTAATGGGATTATTGCTGGTATTGGTATATATCTTGCTCTAAGCATCTACGGCGTTGTTTTGGGATTCGCCACGTGGCTTAACGGAGTTAGGAAACGGGTGATGAAGGAGCAGAATAATCAAGTTTCCTCCGACGCTACCGTCGAGATCGTATGATCACTAAACCGGTTTAGGGGTTTGATGAGTGTACCGGAAGTGGTGGAAGTTTCACATGGTCGGTCTTTGAATGACCATGCAAAGACCCGTCATGAATGCTCGGTGGGTTTTGTTTATGTTTCTTTGTTGTTTTTGTTTTTTTTTTTTTTTGTTAATTTGATTTAGTTTTCGTAGGAGAGAGTAGAGAAGTAACATTGGATGCATTAGCTGCCATGAGAATGTGTTGTGATAATTCATGGCTGCTTGTGCATGCATCGTTCTTAGGTGTTTTTATGTTTCAACAACCAAACGCTTTTCTTTTGTTTGTAGCATAAATTTCAATCAAAGACGTTTGGGATCCTAACTCGCTTGCTTTTTGGCTCCTTGTGAATTTCGCTTCAAGTTTCATGTAGACATCGTTAAGTAGCGTTACGTTCGAGTATCGAGTATCGGTTTTACTTAAATCAAAGTCGCTTGAATCATAACTATTAACTTGAAGCTTTTCTTTTTTCGTTTGTGAGAGTTAAGTGTTAAAATTTGAAGTCATACTTTAGGTTTTTGGTAAACTGCAAATTCATCAAAGTTAGCAAAATATTAAAATAAGCATATTACTCATATTTTCAGAGTCAAGAGAATAAACAAGACAAGAAGAGTTATTAAGACTTAACACTCTACCACTTAGAGCATCTCTAATGAGACTCTATTTTTGCCTCTAAACTCTATTTTTATAGTAAAACCATCTCCAATGGTACTCTATATCCCACTCTAAAAATAGAGATCTCTATTTCTAACTCCAAATTTGGAGTCACAAATAGAGATCTCTATTTTTTAGAGTTGAACTTTTGTATTTACAAAATAATCCTTTAAATTTTGATATGTTTTTATTTTGTATCTAAACAAAAATTATATGTTTTATTTTACACTTAAACAAAATTAAATCAATGATAACTAATTATATAATTAATTAAAATATATAAATGCAACATTGAATGATATTAAATTAAAATAACATGCTACACGATTTAAAATTATTTTGTGGTAAATGTTTAATTTTAATGAAATCAATTTTTTTTTGTTAAACATATAAAATAAATGGATACAATTTGTATATTTGTTAAGTAAAAAGACCTATCAAAAATTTATAACTAAAGAAAAATAGAATATAATAGGAATATTATTTTTTAGAGTAAAAAATAGAGGTAACCATTGGACCAAACCTACTCTCTATTTATAAAGAACTCTATATTTAGAGTAAAAAATATAGCTAACCATTGGAGATTATTTTATTACTCTATCGACCACACAACTTATTACTTTGATTTCATTTTTAAATCTCACAGCCCAAAAAAAAAAAAACTCTTTTTGGCTGTAAGAACCAATTTTTCTACAGTCCACAAATTTGAGTTTTAGAAAAATTGTGAACTCTCTCTTTCCAAATATGTTATATTAGGAGAAGGTCCTCGCGTTGCACGGATTTGTGATAATTTAAATGTTTTAATTTTAAAATTTATTTTATAATATTTGTGAGTAAAAGTTTGTGGATAAATATTAATTTTTAATTTGTGAATATCATGTAGTTTTATAATTTTGTATTGAAAGTTGGTGGAATAATAATATCTATAGTGAACATAATTTCTTTTATTTATCGTAAGCATATCAAATATCAAATTAGTCCTTTTCGACAATAATTAAGGACCTGTTTTTTATAATATAACCAATCTGAAATACATTTGTGATGAAATTTGTGAATGTAAAATAAAATGTTAAGATATTTTTTGGTCCTTATAGATGATCAAGACATATATCACAATTTTCATATTCTTCTTGTGTAGCTTGGATTTGTGTTCTCTCTAAGTCTCCAATTACAAAATCAACATATAGTTTTCTTGATGCATTTGGATTGAAATCTTCAATTTCAAAAGAGACTTCGAGGCATTGTGTGTTATGTGGTCGACGTGATAGCATAGATGTCCGAATAAAGTTAATTAAACTTTCGGTTAATGTACTTGATGTTGTGTCATCCATATTATGATAAGTGAGATAGAAGTTAATCATATTTTTGAAGGTAGTATTATTTGCTTGAAGTACTTGATCGGTGCTAAAACAGATTGTGTAGTTGATGTTCTATTTTTGACGGAGTGGACGTGTGATTTTGAGACGCAGTTTGTTCCGGTTGATTATGTGAAAGAAATTATATGATAGTGTATATATATATATATTCTATTGGAAATTTGTGTGGTAATAAAAGTGAGTTGTGTTTGTAAATTGTTTTATTATTATTTCTATTTATAGATTGTTGTAGAATCTCTATTGCAGTTTTTTTTTTGTTTTTTTTTTGTGGATTGTATTTAATTATTTAGTGTAGTTGGATTTTTTATTCTCTTTTGTTGATAAGTTTTTCCTTCAAATTTAAATGTGTAAAATGAAGGTATGTCAGCCCTGAAAATTTTGGGACTGAGAACATGAATCTACGGCTATGGGATGGAAACATAAAATTTGTGAATTGGAAAACAATTCTCAAAAGGAAATATGATAAGAACGTTCGGGGAAATTTCAGAATAATTTGAAAAAAATATATCGAATTTTTAAGTTTTTTATTTTTGAACGGGTAATTCGGATACGCGATCTAATACTCATTCCCTTCCCATACCCATATTAATAAAATAAATGGTTTCGAATGGGTAATTATTTTAAACGGGATAGAAAATGGGACGGAAAATTCGGGACGGTACATGAGGGAACGGGAAACCCGTCTCAAAATTTTCAGGGCTCGTGATGAAAAAACTTTATTATATGTTATACAATATCACATTTATTTTTTCTATAGTTATGTAGTTGATTATAGTCTTTTTTGTTATTCATCCTAATAATCCTATCATTAAATTAAGAACAACAAAATAAAGAGATAAAAGAATTAAGTGTTAAAAATATATATAGATTTTTTAAGTTTTTTTATTTTAAACGGGTAATTCGGGTACACGATCTAATATTCATTCTCTTCTCATATCCATATTAATAAAATAAATGGTTTCGAATGGGTAATTGGTTTAAACGGGATAGAGAATGGGACGAAAAATTCGGGACGGTACAAGAGGGAATGGGAAACCCGTCCCAAAATTTCAGGGCTCTTGATGAAAAAACTTTATTATATGTTATATAATATCACATTTGTTTTTCTATATTTATGTAGTTAATTATAGTTTTTTTATGTAGGTGACACATCACATGCCACATGACAGCATTTTAAAGCTCACTTAAGAAAAAGCCTTACTATATTAGAATACTATGAGAAGGTCCGCGCGTTGCACAGATTTGTGATAATTCAAATGTTTAAATTTTATAATTTATTTCATAGTACTTGTTAGTAAATATTTGTATTTTACAGGGACATCATTAAAAGTAAAGTTATTTTCTCGTAATACTTGGCTGGTGGTAAGAAAAGATTGTGTAGTTGATGTTGTATTCTTGACGAAGTTGACGTGTGATTAGGAGATGAAATTTGTTTCCGGTTAATGGGTGATACGAATTCTCTGATAGTATAATTTCTATTGTTTTTTTGTAATTTGTATGGATAGTATTTAATTATCATTATTACTTTGGTTTAGTATAGTTTAATATTTGAATTTTTGTTGACTATTTTTTTGTTGAGTGTTATTTTGAGTATTAGTTGTTTTTATTTATGTTCTATATTATATTTGTTGTTTGTTATTGCTAAGATGTTGTTTATGAGTCTTTTTTATATGTGTTTTTCATTTTTTATTTTTTTTTATTTGCTTTTCAAGTCATTATTGTTGACACTGAATTGATTGTCGTAAATGAAATTATTTTGTTTGTTTATTGGTTATTTTTTTCTTAAGATTATATTGATGTAGTAAAAAATTTATTCATATTGTTTATATTATTTGTGTCCCGATTAATATTTAAATTTTCAGTTTTTGTTTTAATCTTGTTATTAGAAACGAAATAAAAATAAGAAAAAAGAAAGACAAGACACCATTTATAAGAATGTTTGTATTCAAAAATAAGGAAAGAAATGTTTCATTTTAATTTTATAACATAATTTAAAGTTGTCAGGTTGTAGCATGTCACGTGTCAGCGTTTCGAGCTGTCTATGTAAAAAATATTTACTATATTAGAATACTTTTCTTAACTAAAAATATTTTTTAACAAAAAACTAAAACTATTTATTAATGAATAATAAAAAAATTAAGATGATTGAAGACAATTTCTGGAGTGCCACATGGTAGCATATTTTGTTTTAATCTTGTTATTAGAAACGAAATAAAAATAAGAAAAAGGAAAGACAAGAAACCATTTATAAGAATGTTTGTATTCAAAAATAAGGGAAAAAATGTTGCATTTTAATTTTATAACATAATTCAAAATTGTCAGGTTGTAACATGTCACGTGTCAATGTTTCGAGCTGTCTATGTAAAAAACATTTACTATATTAGAATACTTTTCTTAACTAAAAATATTTTTTTAACAAAAAACTAAAACTATTTATTAATGAATAATAAAAAAAATTAAGATGATAGAAGACAATTTCTGGAGTGCCACATGGTAGCATATCAAAGCTCAACATAAAAAAAAAAAACTTTACTATCAAAGGGGAAAATGATTGGGCTGCGCTTTATGGATCCAATGGACTCAATTATGTGAGTGAAGCCTAAAACCGATTTTTAATGAAAGTGACACATGTTAAGTAGTACAGTGCCCCGTGGCAACGTTTCAAAGCTGCTCTTGTAAAAAAACCTTACTTTATTATAATAGATAGATATATAGATATATAGATTTAATCCTATCATTAAATTAAGAACAACAAAATAAAGAGATAAAAAAATTAAATATTACAATTATGAAGTACACATATCAATTTGTTTTATGTATTTATGTTTTTTTCTTTAAATATAGGTGACACATCATATGCTACATGACAACATTTTAAAGCTCAATTTAAAAAAAAAATCTTACTATATTAAAATAGATTTATAACGTGTATGAAAGATATATTATATATTAATTAATAACATATGAAACTTTTTTTATTCCACCATATGTCCGTATCTCATATATAGAATAAATTATTATTTATATATTTTCTTACCATATGTGTGTGTATATATTATATATAAATACTATTACAAATTTTACATATCATTTAAATTATTTTTAACATATGATTCGTATATTTATTAGTTATCTAATCAAAGATAGGAAAATTGCTATGAAATTTATTTTCTCATTTCTAATGTTAATCTCTTTTTCAATATGTACAATAAAACTAATAATCTACATATATAACTTATATTTGCAACCGCATTTCAATAGAGTTTCAGCCGCCGCATTCCTTTTTGCTTTCAGCCACCGTATTTTCTCCGGTGATCGGCGTCGGGCTGCTAATATAGGGCCGACGCTGGTCTATCTCTTGCTTTTGCTTTTGGTTTTTGTGGGTTATGAGGGTTTGGTTCGTTTGGGATGAGGTGTTGTAGTTTGGTTCGGTCCAAATCTTCTCTCTTGAGCAGATCTAGGTAGTGGGAGGTTGGAAGCGCCAGATCTATTAGATCTTCGGCGGCTTGTGGCCGGATCTGTTTGTCTCCGTTGCGGTGAAGCAAGGCTTTAAGGGTTTTTGTTGGATCGTTTGGTGGAGAAGATCTTTTTTGGCTATTTGGGTCAGATTTGGGCGGATCTGAGATGCTGTGAAGATGGAGTTGCCGGATCTGGTTGATCTACGGTGCAGGTCATCTGCTTTCCTCTCCTTTCTTCGCTGTTTTCGTTTTTAGTTTTCAGAGTTTGGAAGGGATTTTTTTGCTGCATAGCCGAAGAGTGTTTGATGGGGTTCTTAGCTAGGATGATTGCTATTTCTTGAGCTTGGTATGAACTGTTGAAGAGTGACAGAAGTTATTTTCGGGTCCGAGTCAATTTCATTGGTGAATGACGTTATTAGGCCTAGAGCATGATCTTCTTTTTCGTTCCAGTGATAGGAAGTGTTTCGGCGGGTTTCAGGATGCAGGAAATCTTTGGCAAGAGAGTTCTTCCCTCTGTTTAACAGTTTCGGGTATGACATTTCGTGTTTTCTTTGGTTTGTTACTCTGTTTTATCTTGTTAGGCCTTTTGGTAAAAACAGAGTTATTCTCTTAATGCCTTCCTTTAGTTTTTGCTGGTATCCTTGTTTCTTGTTTGTATTTGTGAACTGTTGCGTTCAAAAGTTATAATATATTTTTCAGATGATAATAATAAAAAAAAACTTATATTTGCCAATGGTGCTTTTATTTGTAAAAAATTACAGTCAAAATTCTACACCTACAGCAAAAAAAAACTACAGCCTAAATTCTACAGCTAAAAACTCAAAGCTACCGCCTTTACCAATCAAAGTTGTAGAAAAATTGATTCTCACAGCCAATATATTTTTTAAAAAAATTTCGACTGTATCTTCATTTTTTAAAGCTATAGGTTGATTCACTCACATTTATACTGTTAAAAAAAAAAAAAAATAGCTGTCTACCGCCTCTACCGCTCCTTACTCTACATATATTTTCAAATCCACTAAACCATAGAAAAATCAAAAAATCAAAAGAAAATGTTAATTCCTAAAACCATAACCTTGTATATAGTTGTTAAAACTTAAAAGTATAGTAGTATGTATGTTCTTTTTTTTTTTTGAACTTTTGCTTATAGTATGTATGTTCTTTTATCAAAGTTAATGTTATTCACCGCACCACTTGGTAGCTCCAACATATTCGGGTAGAATTTAAGTGACCACCTCACGACTGACAATTTCATGTAAATTTGATAGGTCTGCATTGCCCTGGGCATTCGGGTCTGCGGTTCGGATCGAGTCGGATCCAAGCGGGTTCGGGTTTTTCGGGTTTGACAGGGTTGGAACCAAATAGGAACCGAATTTTTTTTGGTTCGGGTCGGGTCGGTTCTATGTCGGGTCGGATTTGCGTTTTTGTGTGAGAACCGGATCAAACCCGAAAAGTAAAACGGGTTCGGTTTGGAACCGAAAACCCGAATTAGATCTGAGACCCTAAATCTTTTCTAGCCAACATCCTTCCCCTTCAATTCCTTATCCACTAATCCTGCAACAAACGATGGCTTTTACATCAGCCGAGGAAGCCGCGGGCGGTTCCGGATCGAGCCTCCTCTCCACGCTCTCTGAAGAGATCCCTCAGCTCCTCTTCTGAGACGCGATTCCAACGCACCAAGGTCAAAAGGAGAAGAAAGATCTAAAGAGTTAAAAGGAGAAGAAAGAATATGAGGAAAAGACGAATCAGAGAAAGAGAAGAATTGGAGGAGGAGAAGAAGGAGAAGAAGGGGTTCAATGATGTGATTGTGGTCAACAAGAAGAAGAAGAAGAAGAATTGGAGATGGAGATGGAGATGGAGAAAAAGGAGGCGCAGAAGAGAAAAGAAAGAGGCGCATGAAGAGAGATTATGTTTTTTTTTTTAAAGTTTATGTTTTAATCAGATAAAAAAAATCAAAATATCTAATATTAATGGTTTGGTTCGGATTTTCGGGTAACCGTTCGGTTCTCGGGTTTAACCCAAACCGAACCGAAAACCATATTAAATTTAAATGAAAACTGTTCGGGTTTTAAGCATTTATTCGGTTCGAACCGAACCGAATATGCCCAGGGCGAGGTCTGCATCAACTTACCAATTTCTTTTTGGTACCCACCAAAAAATATTCAAATTGAAATAAGTCGAAATATAATCTAAATATTAATTCTCTTTTGACTAGACTATTCACACATTTAATATCTACAATGCTTTTTTAAAAAAAACATCACAACCGTCACTCCAAAACCCTCATGATGCGGACGTAATAAAAAGGATCACTGATCAGCCAAAAGAGATCCTTTTTATCAACAATAATACTTACAACTAGGGGTGGGCACTTCGATTTTTGGTTTAGTTTCAGTTTAGTTTTTTCGGTTTTACGGTTTATCAATTTTATAAAAATTCAAGCCATATAAAAATCATATATATTTCGGTTTGGTATGGTTCGGTTTTTTTCGGTTTTCAGTTTTTCGGTTTTATAAAAAATTAAAATCTATATGTAAATTGGTTCGGTTTGGTATGGTTTGGTTTCGTTTTTTTCGGAATTATATTATTACGAAAAACTTGGAATCTTTGATTTAAACTATGAATATGAATAGTAATAATAGATATGAGTGAAACAAAACAAAAAGTTAAAAGAATCAAATCTAAATCATAGGAAATAAATTTAAATCATCAATAAAACCAAGTCTATAAAAACCAAAAACTAAAAAACAAATATTTCTATTCATAGTTTGTATTTGTAAATATTTATATGTAGATATTTTATTAAATATTATATTTAATTTATAATTTTAAATTTAGTAATTTATAAAGATAATTAAACCTATTAATAAAATATGGACATAAACTAAACTAAGAAAATAAAAATATAAATTATTTAAATTTTTGTTCTAAAATCATAAAAACCATTCGGTTTGACTTTTTTTAACTAAACCAAACCTAAATCAAAACTTTAAAAAAATAATAACTAAATGATTTTTTAGATTTAACCATAACCAAACCATATCACTTTTTTCGGTTTGGTATGGTTTGGTTTTTTCGGTTACGGTTTTTTTTTCCCACCCCTGCTTACAACCGCTTAAAAAAAAAAAAAATTATACTTACTACAAACACATGAACTGACCGAATATACATATGATTAAAACAATGCATATGATTATATATATTTAACATTATACAGCCGAAACAAAAGCTTAATTTGGGAAATAACATTGAAAAAGATAGTAACAAACCACACTATATATAATATAGCTAAGAGCAGATTAATGCGAACAAAAGCATAACATATCACAAACCCGATCCGACCCAATCCAGTTCGAATATATTTCATCAAGTTCTTGACAGGATCCGGGCTTTGAGAGAATTTTTCATCACGACTGTAAACGCGCAAGTCTCAGTTGGGTCGGGTGGAGAATCCGGAACCGGGATCCATTTAAACGAATGGATCATCCTAGCAAGCATCAAGTTGATGTGTAGAACCCCCAAAGACCAAGCCGGGCAGATCCGACGACCCGCACCAAAAGGCAACATTGTAACGCCACGTGTCCCCGTCCAGTCAGCATTAACACCGTCCCCACCGGCTAAAAACCTCTCGGGTCGAAACTTACCCGGATCCGACCAAATCTCCGGGTTCTCAGTAACCCAAGCAGTGTAAAATTCCACATATGCCCCTGCCGGAATATCATACCCTCCAAGCTCCGTATCTTTCACGGCGGCGTGAGAGAGCAGAAAATGCCCCGGCGGATGTCGCCGGAGAGTCTCTTTCACAATAGCCTCCAAGTAAGGCATTTTCGCCACGTCATCCTCTTCAACGACGCCGTTTTTGCCAACAACTCCTACAACTTCCTCGTACAACTTCTCTTGAATGTTTTGGTCGGTCACTAGATGAAGCAACGCCCATTCAAGCGTAGTTGCGCTCGTGTCCGTACCGGCCGAGACAATCTCTGAACATAAAGTCACAATCTCTTCATCTCCGAGCTCGCCGCCTCTCTCGACGGGCTTCAAACCAAACAGAGAATCCACATAAGCCGCACCAATAGGACTCACCATCTCTTCGTTAGGACTCTCCTTTGCGTCAACAAACGCACGACGGTTTCTAATCAACGGTACAAGACACTCGAGCTGCGTCTTCCTTAGCTCTCTCGCTTCTCTAACTTGACGCCGAAACAACGGAGTTAAAACCGGTAAAAAGTCCGGTAAGGTCGGAGAAGTTATAAGCATAACGTCCTTAAGAACATTCTCTATGTTCTTAATCTTTTCCTCGCTGATCTTGGCACCGAAACAAAGACATATCAAGATGCTACAAATCGTTAGCCTGCATTGACTCATAACCTCGACGTAACCTTTCTCAATACCCTCCGTTTTAATCCTCTTCATATGATTAGCCATAGCCCAAGTCCTTATCCACGAGCACTGCTTCACTCTAGTCGGGGTCACGAGCTCCGTCACAAAGTTCCTCCTCAGAGTCCGCCACAGAGATCCGTACTCCGCCGAGTTTATAGCGCATTTCCCGACACTAAACATGAGCCGGATGGGCGAGTCCCGAGGCCGGGAAGCGAAAGTGGGGCCGCGTTGGACTAGAGCCTCGTGGATGAGTTTTTCGTCCGTGACGATAATTATCGTACGTTGTCCCATTTGCATGGTGAAAATTGGACCGTACTTTTTACGTAGGTCACGCATTAGGAAGACGAAATGCTGACTTTGGGATATGACTTGGAGTAGGTTTCCTACTAGAGGACACCCTTTTGGTCCCGCGGAATGTTCATACGGCATTGGCTGCTTACCGCGAAGGAGTAACGGCGCCACCATAGCTTGATGAAATAGATAGCGAACAAGAATATGATAACATCAGTAAGATCCATATTTGTTTACTATTTGAGAGAGATAGAGAGAGATGGGAGATAAATGAATAAGATTGGTAGATGGAGTTAGGAGAGATATATTTAGGGTTCTTATATAGAGAAAGTGTGTTGAAGTGAATCTGCCACATGAACCCAACGAGTAATTGGTCTCACCAACCATCAAGTGTGCATTTACTTCCTACTGTATATAATTGGTATATGGTTTAAGTTTATAATTATATTTTAACCTAATTACTTATTAGTTATCACTTATCGGTATGACAATATTATTGATCTAGTTAAATTCTGTTTTCTGTAACGATATATTTTTAAGGTATTATAGATGTTCATAGGGGATACATTAGTCATCACATTTTTCTTTGGCAACATTAATTAGGGGGATGCATAAATATTACTCATATACAACTTGCAAGCCTCCTATCTTACACTCTTAGTTATAGACTTATAGTTTTTGTTGTTTAGTTTGCTACTGTTTTGTTTTATTTAACAAAAAAGTGTACTTCATTTCTCTGTCTAGTTTATCTCTCTCCTAGTGAAAATCATATTTAATGTTCTAACAAAAAAAAAAGTTCTATTTAATGAAAAGAATTAACTGCAAAGAAGGATGATAGATAGGTTGCGTTTTACACGGACTCCATGTCCATGCTTGGTCAGCTTTCGGCTCTGAATTTATGCAACACATGATGTTATTTTCGGAGCCACTCAACATCTTTGATCTTTTTGGCCCATAACATAATGTCACGACATGCTATATTTATTCATCTACAATAATGTCAAAACATTATGTGTTTCTAACTTTTCTCTTTATTTCTTTGCTACTTTATTGTTTTTTGTTGTTTTATAAAATAACATATATTATAGCGCGTATACTATTTCTATTACTAATTACCAGTGGCGGAGCCAAAACTTTTTTTTACCGGAGGCAAAAAAATATATTAAAAAATTTTACTTTATGAATTACTAAAAAAATATGATTTTTTCATCTCATCAACAAAAATAGATAAAAATTTGAGAATAAATGTGTAGATGCTAAGGAAAAAGTTGAGAAAAAAGGTAAAGTCGACAATAACAAAATTTTTTTTACAAAAGCTAACGAAAAATAAATGATTTTTCATAAAAAAGATTGGGTTTTTAAATATTTTGTTAGCTAACAACTAATTGAGATCCATAATTATTCATATAAAATGGATTTAAAATAAAACTGAGCCCAAAATCAAAATAAAACCATGAGCCAAAATAAAGTTTTTGTTTCTAATGTTTTTATTTTTCTTTCATTGGGTCAAGGTCAAACAATAAAAATTGGTGGGATCATAATATTTTTAATTAAACAAAAATATAATTTTTAAAAAAATAAGTGGGGTCAGTTGAGCCCCCTTCTCTCCAGTTGGCTCCGCCCCTGCTAATTACTATACACGGTTCATTGACCGAATTAACTTATGCATGCATGCAAACGCTATTTTATATTTTCTAGGATGTTATTTTTGCTACAGATTCTCATCGGCTGAAAACTGAATATAAAGGAGAGGAACAGAAAAACAGTACCTTATATGGTCTATTTTTAAATCATGCATTTTAGCAAAAGGAAAAGAAAATCAACAATTTATGCTTTTCTTAAACCATTTCCAAAAAGAAGCAGGCGTACCTTCCCATAGTCAATAATGTGGACCTTCGATGCATCGGAACAAGGTGAAGGGGATAACAAATACTCTCTCTCTTTTTGAAAGATTTATGTTTAGATTGATATCTTTTCTATAAAAAAAAAAATACATGCTGATGTTGGCGCCCGATATATATATAAGATTTATTTACAAATACAAAACACAAATGAAAGATACGTACGTCAATGATCAATCAAACTCCTTTGATTTTAATTAATGTACCTTCCTCTCTCGGCTAGACAATGAACGTTTTGTAATTTGTAGAGATTAGGGTAACCGATTTTTGTTTGTGTAAGCATCTTTTTTTTCAACTTGTGAATCATCGTAAATTCTGAACTTTCGCGGCCCAAAAGTTTATGAGATTTTATCTTCGTTCTAGATTAATTAATTACGGCAACATACAAGATTCAGTTGCGGTGGAATCCTGGGAATACATTGAGTGATCTTGTATTCATTAGTTGTTGTAGCTGTAGTCTAGCCTTAGCCACTAAAAAGAACAGAAATCTGAATGCATGTGTTTTGTGGGGATACATGATATATTACAAACCTAATTTATATTACAAATACCAATACTTTATCGGATACACATGAGGAAATATGGGAAGCAATATATAGCAAACACATTTAAATAGAGAGAAATATAGATGAAGAAGTATATAAATATCTTATTATATTAGGCAACACAAGTTTTAAAAAAGTAAAAGCAAGGACACAAAAATAAAGAAACTAGACTACAGCCACAACAATTAATAAATCGTAGGGTCGTGATCCATGATTCCATCACCTGATTTTGATCATTACATTCTCTTCAGTAATTTTTTTTTTTGGAACTTTTCTCTTCAGTCTTCACCAAATTGACATGAATGCGATACAAAAAAATATGGTATATACTTTTCTGTTTCTTTGGTGCTAATTTGGTGATGGCTGGTTATCGTAGGGTCCCCACTTCCATGATGCCATCACCCGATATTTCATCATTATATATTTATATTCTCTTCATTAATTCTTGTATTTAGATCTTGCATGTGATTTATCTTGCAGTTATCTATGCTTTTTAGTTATTTTTCTTGAATCCGTCAGCTGAAATTCTCGGAAGTGTAAGGGTTCAAAAAAAAAAAAAAAAAAAAATTCTCGGAAATGTATGGCCCCACCATCTTCGTTGCTATGCTACTATACACATATATAAATGCATAATGCATCCTTGTTATTTTTATCCGGATAATGTATCATTTTTTTTTATAAAAATGAATGCTGGATATTTTGAACACAAGCTTTTTTGAAACACGATAATGACGTGCATATTGAATCTCCGTCTCCGTAAAGTCCAAAGAATGAGAAAAATAATTTACAAGAGGATGATGTTTCAACCAAAAGGCAAAAGTACCAAATGCTCCAGTTTAAGAAAAGATTCATAACTGCGAATTTTACGGGTTTATGAATTACCTGTTTTTGTGTGTGTGTGTTTACTTTGCATCTACACGTGTTCTGCTGCACTTCTCATGTCCTCTTATGTGTTAAAACTAATGAAGTCAGAAAAAAAAAACTAATCAAGTCAGAATTTTAGGTATGCCATAAAATTGACATACAGTTGTTTTTTTTTGTTTTGTTTAGAACATAACATGTTCAAAATTGACATGAATTTTTTTGCATAATTTTTTTTATATAAAAATTATTGCATGAATTGGCATAAGAACAGCATCCCTGAACATAACATGTTCAAAATGGACATGAGTTTTTTTTTGCATGCATTTAATGGCATGTTTTTTTTTGACATGTTCAAAATTGAACATAAAATTGACATGAATTTTGACATGAATTGACATGAAATTGACATTACATTGAACATAAAGTTGTCGCTCGGTTTTCTGTTGGTTTAGCCTTCAATTTATCTTTAGATTTGCTTTTAGTTTAGCCGATTTGTTAGGGTATCTTGAGGTTTAAGGCCCAAATTGTTATCTGGAGTTGGGTCTTACCAGATCTGTTTTAAAGATTGTTAGTTGAGTAATAAATCTCAAAAAATACAAAAAAAATTACATAAATATTAAAAAGATTCACAAAAATATATAAAAAAACAGATATATATATATATATATATATATATATATATATTAATTAATCTTTGTTAAATAATAAAATATTAATAAAATATATCTGTTTTCGGAGGAACCATGCACGAAGTTACGTTGGCTTGATGATTGAGACGTATGTATGTAGTTTCTGTATTTCATTTATTTCAATACCATTTGTTTTTTAACAACGATATAGTTTTAGACTTTTAATATAACCAATCATTTGAACTAAATCGGATTAAGTAATGGAATTGACTTACATAAGATTTAATTGAGGACAATTATTCGAACTGCCATAAAATAGTCGAAATTTAACAAACTAACATACCATAATTATTTAGTTAACCAAATAACGAATTATTGCATGAATGAAAAAAAAATCTTTTTTTTTTCCTTCTAGATCTATCATAAAATTAATGAAATCAAAATTTTAGGTATTCCATAAAATTGACATAAAGATGTTGGATGCATTTTCATCGTTGGCAACATTAATATTGTTTGTTAATGGCTTTTTCGCCATTGATATTGTCCTCACCTTTTTCGTCGCCTATCTCGATAGCCACTTCTATTTTCTAGTTGACAATTCTAAGAACATAGCAATAAAGTGAGAAAATAACAGCATCCCTGAACATAACATGTACAAAATTGACATAAATTTTTGACATATTTAAAATTGAACATAAATTGACATGAACTTTATGGCATGTTTTTTTTAAAAATTAATATAAAGATGTTGCATGCATTTTTATGAAATTTCACTGTAAAAAATAGATCTTTTTGGATGAGATGTGATATTTATTTGAATCAAAAGAACAAAGTTTATTTACATTCTAAGCAGATAACCTGAGATTGCAAATAATAAAGGAATAACCTGAAACAGAAGGAAATCTGATGACTAGCAAAGTGAGGCGATCCTGTTCTGGATATCTCATCTCAATTGATGAGCCTAACGAAGTGTCCACAGAAATGAAATTCTTTCTGGTGTTGTCAGCCATTTGTTTCCTGTCAAAGATGATAGATAAAGGCCCTGTTCGTTTCTCCATCCAGATGGATCATCTGGATGGAGATGATCGATGACGAAACGAACAACACTAAATACAAAAATCACTCAGATGATCTATCTGGATGGATTTAAAAAATTTGGGCTAAAATTTTAAAATCAGTTGGCTGGGCCTAATTCGATCAGTTGACTGGATCTGATTCAGTCCAAATTTGTAAATGACCAAAATAACCCTAATGAAAACAAACATTTACAACAAAAAAAACCTAAACCTAATCGTCGTGCTTCTCACCATCTCACACTCTCTGTTTTCTCTTGCCGACTCTCACCAACTCCGGCGATTCACTCTTCCGACGAATCGCTCTCTCCGGCGTCTACGGCGAGTCTCACTTCTGCTTCTCTCTCCGGCGAGTCTATTGCTCCTGCTTCCTTCTCTGGCGAATACACAGGCGAGCTTCTCTCTCCCTTTTCTTCTTATTCTCTTAGCTTTTAGACTTTACTATCCTAGACTTCTTCTTCGATTTTACTCTTCTGGGTTTGCTATTTAGTAGATGCTAATGGATTTGCTCGGTGCGATTTTCTCTGAATTTGCTTGGTGTGTTGTATGAGCTTATAACCTCGTGTTTGATTGATTTTGTGTCCATTGATGTTTGTGAAGTTCTCAAAATATATTTCTTAGTTTCACATGCCCTTTCTCATCTTGATTCTCGAAATGTTAGCATTACGCTTGTCTTATGCAGTGTGTTTGCTTGAATTTGGGCTTTATTAGTTATTGGTTGGTCACTTGAATTCGGGTTTTATTAGATATTGGTTGGTCACTTATGCAGTGTGCTCGCTTGTCTTATACAGTGTGTTTGTTTTCATTTCTTGGTTGGTCATTTGTGCATTTCAGTTTTAATTAACCTTTAGTTGTAAATGTTTCAGTTTAGAGCTTCTGTTTTCTGAATTGCATCTGTTTGTACCATGTCATCCATCCCTGGTTCTGAGAATCTTGCTTGGAGCGATGATCAGACACGTCTCTACCTTCAACTACGAATTGATGAAAAGCTAAAAGGAAACATAAGAAACCAGCTAGTCAATGAAACTGCAAGACAAACAATCATAGACAAGTTCTGTGAGGCATATGGGGAAAGACATCCATGGAAGAAATTTGGGATCAAGTTTACTACTTGCAAGAAGCAGTACGAATCTTTCAAGAAACTGACTCGCAACAAAACAGGACTTGGTTATGATTCGACTGTGTTCCTAGAAATGTCTGAGGACTGGTGGAACGAGCGGTGTAAGGTATAGATATATGTTCATTACACTTGTTTTCAATTTGATTTCTTCCTGGGTATTTCTCTTTCTTAATTCACTGCCTTATACATTTTTGTTTGATTTCAGGAATGGCCTCGAGCTAGGAAAATAAAAGATAAACCAGTGGCAAACATGGATTTGATGGAACAAGTCTTTGGTACGGTTTATATAAGTGGAGCTGAAGGTTGGGCTGCTCAGCAAGGTGAAAAGCATTTGGACACGATGAATCTGGATCAAGATATTGATGCTGATGCTGAATCAAGGCAAATCCCTCCTACTCAAGATGCTGATGCTGATGCTGAATCAACACAAATCCCTCCTACTCAGTTCAATACTTGCAATGGACCCTCATCTTCCAATGGACCCTCATCTTCTAGCAGGGCTAAAGCTAGTAAAAAAAGATCAAGGTCTGTACAAGCAGGACAAGCTGTAGCAGAAGTTATAAGGGAAAGCGTTCAGTCACGTGATAAGATTCTTTCACACAAGAACCAGCTTATAGAGAGCAATCCTGAGTTTAGTTGTAGCCAGCTTCGAGCTATGGAGATTCTACACTCGCTGCCTACTATAAACATGTGGTCTCCTTTGTACAAAGCAGCGATTCAACATCTTAAGCAAGATATTGCCAATCGTCAGACGTTCTTATTCTATGGTGATGATGAGAACAAGGTTCTGTACTTGGAGTTTGCAACTGGTGAAATCAGGGACGCAAGATAAATGAAATGACAATGTTTATCTTTATGATGATGAGAACGTTTTTCTTTATCTTGTTATTTTGTGTATGACATTATGAGAATGAAATGACAATGTTTATCTTTTTGTTTATCTGTGTGTTTATTTTTGTGTTTACCTTTTTGTTTATCTTTGTTTTTATCTTTTTGTTTATCTTGTTTTCAATGATAGAATCACGCAGAGCTAACAATGTTTATCTTTGTGTTTTAGGTGGATGGTATGGATGCTGGGATGCAGGAGCTCTGCAGGTTCTGACTACCATATTCAACCATTTTTGCAGCTAAAATAGAGATGAACAGTAAGGTGAGTAGTTGTTCAAAGACTTTAGCTGATCTTTTTGTTAGTTAAATTTTTTTCATTTCGTTTTCTATTCTGGTTTTGCAGGAAACATTTAGATTTTTAGTTGAGGATGATGACATGGATTTGGTAATAGAGGAGGAGAAAAACATGTATGCTCTTTTAGAAGAAATTTTTGCGGTGCCTCAAGTTAATGTGCAACGTCAATTAGTGAGGACAAATCGTGGTGGAGGCTGGCGTCGTGTGCAACGTTTTATGCTAGAATCTGAGGTACAATGCTTTGAAATTCTACGCATGAAACAGTCAACATTTAGGAGTTTATGTAAGAGGTTACAAGAACAATATAAGTTAGAGGAATCATGCCATTTTTATCTAGAAGAGAGTGTTGCAATGTTCATAGAAATGGTTGCACAGGATCTAACTGTGCGGGTTATATCTGAGAGATATCAGCATTCACTTGACACAGTGAAAAGGAAATTAGATGATGTATTGAGTGCTCTCTTGAAGCTTGCAGCAGACATTGTGAAACCGACAAGGGATGAGTTCACAAGTCCTAATCCTTTTCTAGAAGATAATTGCAGGTATATGCCTTACTTTAAGGATTGCATAGGAGCCCTTGATGGTACTCATGTACCTGTTCGTCTTCCATCAGGGAATGTAGAACCGTTTAGAGGTCGAAAATCTGAAGCAACGATGAATGTACTTGCTATATGCAATTTCAGTATGAAATTCATATATGCCTACGTTGGAGTGCCTGGGAGAGCACATGACACAAAGGTTTTAACCTATTGTGCTACTGAAGAAGTTTCTTTTCCCCATCCTCTCTCTGGAAAATACTACCTAGTCGACTCAGGTTATCCGACTAGAACAGGTTACCTAGGCCCTCATAGAAGAACTAGATATCATCTAGATCAGTTCAATAGAGGAGGACCACCAACAAACCGTAGGGAACTGTTTAATCGCAAGCATGCTAGTTTGAGATCAATTATTGAGAGAACTTTTGGTGTATGGAAGTCAAAATGGAGGATTCTAGATAGGAAACACCCAAAGTATGAGCTAAAGAAATGGGTCAAGATTGTGACAGCAACAATGGCTCTCCATAACTTTATCCGAGATTCACAACAGGAGGATTCTGATTTTTCACATTGGGAAGCAGTTGAAGCATATGAACTCCATGGTGATGAAAATGATCATGTCCCATATATACCTGCTGGTGATAGGATGATGGAGGCTCTGCGTGATTCTATCACTGTAGAGATGTCACTAGGAACCAGACTTTCGTACTAGGTATGTGATCTTCGTAATCTTTGATGTTTTTGAAATTTTCAAGTTTGTGTCTGTCAATGATTATACCTCAGGTAAAGCAAATTTGAACTCATTTCTCTTTGGTGTTGTTAACTAGGAAACTGATGAATTATACCATCTGCCAGACGCTGACTTTTGCATGGGTCAACTTCTTCTTCTCTAGATTTGTTGCAGGTTTGTTTCCTTTAGATATTATTTCCATCTGCTTTGGTTAAGATCATGTGTTTGTGTGTAAAAGAAGCTTGTACGTTAGCTTAGAGTTTATGTATTTCAAGATAAAGTATAGAATCTTCATTATTAGGTCCTTGGCCAATTGTTTCATATTGTTTCTTCCGTGAGCCATATTCATTTGAGCTTAGTTTCTAAAACAGTTCATCTTTTGTTTTCTTGGTCTACAGAACAAATATTTAGGTTTCTTGGTCCTTGGCGATGTCTCTCTCTGAGTTTGATCACGCTGAAAAAGAAGATGTTAATGGCAATGGTGATGGTGAAGACTCTCTTTTGTGTTAAAGACTCTGTTTTGTGTTAAAACCAAAAAGTTTTAAGATATGTGTAATACCAAAAAAATTTAAGATGTGTAATACCAAAAAATTTACATAATTTAGAGACATATGAATTTGTTGTTGTTGTTTTGAAATGTCTCTAAACACTCTCGTTTTTTACATAATAACCAAAAAATTTTAAGATGTGTAATATCAAAAAGTTTTAAATTTATATGAATTTGTTAATTAAAATTATTTTATAAATGTTAAAAATAATAATTTGAATATTTAGATGTAAAATATAATAGTTAAGATCAAATTTATTAGGTTAAAACCAAAAAATATGATTAGATGAAAATAAGGGCAATATAGTCATTTTTTATTACAACCATTCAGATGGTCCATTCAATTTTAAAACCAAATGATGAAACAAACAAAGTTTCATTCAGATGAATCATTTAGATGAATGACCAAAAAATAAACGAACAACATTCAAATGGAGCATCTGGATGGAGCATTTGGATGGATCATCTGGATGATCATTCAAAATGATCATACGAACAGGGCCAAAGTAGTTTGGAAAACCATCCGGAGGAGGAGTAGATCAATACGGTTAATTAGATCTATTTTAGAATTCCACAAAACTCAGATGTTTTTGGGCGAACGCATTTAATTTAATTTTTTTTTTTTTTTTCATATTCTATATTTTTGTAACAAACGTTTTTTCATTCGGTAACAAACGTCTTTTAAATATGACCACCCATCATTTTAACACAGTAGCTCAAAAGGAAACATTCACCGAAAATGAACCAACATGTACGTATCCGAGTCAAACAATTAAGGGGATTGTGAATAATCCTATAATATTTATCTGATCAAATAAAGATAAAAATGTCTATATTGCTCGAAAAGTTAGAGAATAAAAGACTTATTCAAAGTGTCAGTAATTTAAATTGCTCTAAAATCATCCGAAATTAAAATATCTGACCTAATCGAAAGCATATTTTTGTGCGGATTTACATACCCAAAGACTCGAATTTATTCGGATGCACTTCGAATATCAGTTTGTACATATCAATGTAACCTTATTTGAAACTTGCGATGAACACCCCCAAGTCAAAAACTCCACAAATTTGTCTTTTTCTCCAACTTTCGATGAAAATTTTTTCACACCTTTTTTTGTTGTTGTTTACTGTGTTCACACTTTATTTTCCCGTACATATCCATGTACACTCGTTTATTTCGTAAGCTTAAGAATCTCTCTCGCGCCACATAAACTCAAACCCATGTAGACATGACATCACTACTACTATCCACACTAGCTGTATGTTAAGTAAGCGTATTCCAAAATATAATATATATTCGTCTGTCTACTCACCTCGAGAGCTTGAGAAGTTGGGGAAAAGACCATCATTTATTATTCCCCTCTCTCTCTCTCTCTTTCTTTCTCTTTTCTCATTTCTCATTTGACCCTCTTTTTTTATCACTAAGTGAAAGGCAATGGAACAAGAACGCAACAACAATATGAATGGGATGGAGATGCAAAATGGAAAGAAGGAGAATGGTTCGAGAAAAGGTGTCGAATTAACGATGAGAGTGTTGGCTTTGGTTCTAACAATGGCGGCTGCTATAATACTTGGTGTCGCAAAGCAGACAACGGTTGTGTCTATTAAGCTTATTCCAACCTCCTCTTGATGTCTCTGTAACCGCCAAAGCCTCTTACGTGTCTGCCTTTGTGTAAGCCTCTCTCTTTTCTTTCTCCTTTTCACATACACATGTTGAAAAAAGTTTCAGCATTTTTTGTAATATATATCATGTTTTAGTTTTTTTTTTATAAATTATTTTTGTGAAATGAAAACCGTTAAACGGAAGACTTCGCATTTATGAAATATAAAACATGTATTTATTATTTTTTTAAAACATCTTCGACTTTTATTAATTTGAAATTAGAAAATCCTTGTAGAGCAAGGTAATTGTGGTTCATAAAATTGATAATTAAAGGCGAGAGCTATGTCCACCTTGGTCTTTACAACGAACAAATAAACTACATTTTTTCAGTTTTCATTTACAATTATTTTTTTTGCTCGAAATGGTTTTGGTTGTGGATTAATTGCTAAACTTATAGACATGCATAAAATTCAGAAATGAGCAATGTAGTATTACAAATGTTGTAGGTTCAACATTTCTGCAAAAGCTATAGCTTGCGGTTACACAGCGATCTCGATAGTGATTCTGATGATCAGTAAAGGCAGAAGAAACAAAGGCTTGTTAATGGCGGTTTTGCTAGGAGATTTAGTGATGGTTGCTTTGCTGTTTTCCGGCACCGGAGCCGCCGGATCAATTGGGCTAATGGGTTTAAAAGGGAACAGACATGTGTTGTGGAAGAAAGTTTGTAACGTTTTTGGAAAATTCTGTCACCAAACTGCTCCTTCGGTTGCCTTCACTCTTCTTGGTGCTGTTGTGTTTATGCTTCTTGTTGTTCTTGATGCTATTAAGCTTCCTTAATTTCTTAACCCCAAAAAGAGAAAAGACAATAATGTTTTCTCAAATTTGCTGTTCTGTTTTTTTGTCGTCATCGTCGTTGTTGTGTGTTATGTAAAGTCATTATCAATAATCACGTGATTGTCTATTTGCTTTTAATGTTTTATTAAATCGTTTTCTATGGTGAAATAGTCAACCACTAGAGTGGATATGTAGTTGTAATATGAAATAGTCAATCGTTTTCTCAATTCTTTTCGTTTATATAGAAATTTATATAATAAGATAGTTTGTACTATTTGAGGCTTACAAAAATGGAAGAGAAATTTTCTCGTTTTGAGGACAGACAACTGTGAAACCCCAATTTCTCTTTTTTAAAATTGAGAACGAAACCCCAATTTCCCTTTCTTTTTTTGTAACAAAAAAAACTATTTCTTTTTAAAATCGTAATAAATTGATTAATTACTTATGCAAAAAAATGTCATAAAAATAAAATAGAATTCAAACTTATAAGCGAAAATAGCAAAAATGTTCTTAAACTTTAAATAAAATAGAAACGTTCTCATTATACGTATAATCGGTTCAGTGATACAAACCGCGGTACTAAATTTATGAAGTGTAGTTACATTATAAAATAACATTGTGAAAAACTGAAATATGTCTAAATACTTAGTTTAGTGACCATTTTAAAAATGGTATCAATATAACATTGTAATGTTCTTTTTATATGTATACGTGGTTCAGTATCCAAACCGCGGTACTAAGTTTACGAAGTGTCGTTACATAATAGAATATCATTCTGTAGAACTGAAATATGTCTAAATATTTAGTCTAGTGACTATTTTAAAAATGGTATCATTATAACATTGTAATTTTTGGGTACAATATAGTAAAGCCAACCTTATTTTTCAACTAAAAGAAATAAACTATTAAAGTAAATAATTTNCTATGCCTTAGATGTATGCATGAGACTCAAAGATGCATGACAAGAAAAATAAGAACACAAAACACAAGATCAAATACCATACTCCCCCAAACTTAAATTACACAGTCCCTTGTGTAATCCAAGCTTGGAGAAGATTTCAACAATGCAAAAGAGAAGTAAAAACTAGATGGTATTTACAATGGTTAGGATTGGTACCTTAATCAAAAGCGCATGGAGGAGGAGGATGAGCCCATGGAGTAGGACGGGTTGCTGGATTGAGGAGTAGGAGATCGCATCACTCTCTTCTCACGCCTCCTAGTCTCACCGGCAGAGGAATGGCGTCTTCCCGCCATAGCACTATCGGCTTCATCATCCTCTTGCCGCCTCTCTTCACTCCTTTGGGAAGAAGTTCCCTCTACCTTGGCCTTGAGCTCCTTGATTTGACCCTTCAAGCCCGTCACCGTCTTCACAAGCTTCCTTATGGTCTTGTCTTGCCACTTGTTCCATCTTTGGAGGAGGTTGATGTGTTGGTGAGCTTTCTTAGAGGTCTCTCCTTGGTTATTAGACTCATAAGGTACAAAGTTGTACCTATCACTTCCATACACCGGTGGGGCTTGGTAAGGCTCGTGAGTGGTGTCCCAATAAGCCATGGGGCGGGTCTCTATGTCATCGAGATGCTCGTCGGTTGGAGTGAAAGAGGCGTTAGCCTTCTCCCTTAGGTTAGTGAGGTGAATGCAAGGTAGCTTGATTGTAGCCTCCTTGTCCAAGTCCACATTGAACTTGTACTTGAAGTTCTTCCCTTCCTTCACCAAAAAGTGACCCTTTAGGAGGTAAGAGGAGTCGATATACTGCTCGTCAGCCGTGGGTATGCCCAAGTAAAAGGATGGGGGTGATCATGCCACCAATGGCTAAGTGGTGGCTATCCTTCTTCTTGGCCACGGCCTTCCCTTGATAGCTTGCTGCGTGAGCAACCCAAACTTGCACCAAGCTGTTTCCCGTAACATCACCACGCATATCGTAGCCGCCAATATATCGGAGGATACCCTTAAGACCCGCGTCAAGCATCTCCCATTCTTCAGCAGTCATCACCACGCTTTCCTTTTTGGCAAAGAAGGTATGGGCTAACACCTTTTGAGCATAGCGAATCCCAGGGTGGCGGATAAACTTGCTCTTGACCCTCACGGTCTTGTACGTCCCGCTACCAAGCAAATACCAAAGCTTCTCCAACTCTGCCTTCCTCATGTCCAACCGAGAACCGGGGCCAGTCCCCTCATCAAAACCGAGAACCTCTCCAAGCTTCTTGAAATTCATCTTGTAGGACTTGTTGTGCACTCGGAATTTGATGAACCCGAATCCATCCTTTTCTCTATCAACATCCGAGCTTAAGGTTGACACCTTCAAGGAAGAGAGGAATTGGCAAGTCTCCTCTTGGTGGCTTGGGTATGACCGGTTGAACAATCTCTCACACCCCAAGTTTCGAAAAATCTCGGCAACATCTTCCAAGAGACCCAACTCTTCTAGCAGCTCGTGGTCCGGATACTTGGTCCCCTTGAAAGGCATCTCCATGAGAGCCTTGTAGATGGATGAAGGCGTCGGGTTTGATGTCGCGCCCTTCTCACTCTTGCCTTGCTTGCTCTTCTCTTTTCCAACATCTCCCTTTTGAGACAGCTTTCGCACACGTGATGGACTCTCTTCGGGAACATCTTCTTCGGCTTCCATAGGCCTCTTGCCTTGTTTCTTGCTAGCATCTCCCCTTGTTCTCCCCATATTACCTATAAAATCAAAATTCTTGGAGAAGAGTGAGTATAATGTGATTTAAAAATTCTTGCAAGCATGTAATTATGAAAATTGCATGGAAGCTTCAAGAATTAAAACCCAATAGCAATTAAATTAGAGCAAGAAACAATTCAATTTGAAAAATCTCTCTTGAAATCAAATCATTAATCAAGGAATTTTTACCAAATTAAGCATCCTCTAATTGATAATTCATTAAAATCCAAGAGGATTCTAGCTTAACTACTTGTATAACAATGGAAATCAATCTTAAACAAAGCAAATACCAAATTTTTGAACAACACTTAGGCTAAAATTCAAATTTTCGTAACCCATGAAAATCCTAAGGAGAAATTGTTCAAAAATCAAAATTTTCCATGTAAATCCTTGAAAAACCTTTACCAATCATAACCCATAACAAATCTCAACTATACCCAACTCAATCAACTCAATCCAAGCCTATCTATCCATCAAAATTCCCAATTTATGCAAATTGAGAAATTAGAGAGTAAAAGAGAGGATTAGAAGTCAAACCTTGGTTCCTTGCAAAGAGGTGGCCGAAATTCTCTAAGGAATGGAGATTAGCCAACAATTTCGAAAATAAAGCACTTGAAATCAATAAATTTGATTGAGAATTGAGAGAGAAAGGTGAAAAAGAAGTTTCTTGTTTATGTGTATGGGTTTGAAATCGTGAGAGAGATAGATGAGAGGAAGAGGACTCTTAAAAACCACAAAATTCGGTCCATATTAAGTGAGAAAGTCAACATTAAACCGGTCAAAGGAAGGAAGAAAAGTCAAGCAAACCTGATTTTTAGAAACGGATCGACGTGGTCGTCGATCCATGTCGTCGATCTGGCTCCCTGGAAAAACGGATCGACGAGCCTTCGTCGATCCATGTCGTCGATCTGGCTCCCTGGAAAAATGGATCGACGAGCCTTCGTCGATCCGTCTCGTCGATCCGTGTCGTCGAGCTAACATCATGCAGGACGGATCGACGAGCTTCACCGATCCACTTCACCGATCCGTCTCCCTGGATTTTTGGATCGATGAGCTTCATCGATCCACCTCACCGATCCTCTTCCAGAAACTTCCTCCTTGCTTTTCTCTTCAAGCCTAAGTCCTCATACTCAACATAAAACTTACAAAAACTCAAAGAAACAAAATCATAGCACCAAATAAAGAATATATACAATGGATAACAATGGGAATGCCTCCCAAGTGCGCTTGTTTTAAGTCGCTAAGCTTGACTTTGCAAACCTTTTAGGCTAGAGAAGGGTTTTGAAGAGGGATTGAGCTTGCCTCTTCCTTTGATTCATGCACCAAGTATGGCTTGACCCTGTGACCGTTGACCGTGAAACTCTCCCCATTCTTCCCAATCAAAGTGATGGCACCATATGGCAATACCTCTTGAATCTCAAAGGGCCCTCCCCACCTTGATTTGAGCTTACCCGGGAACAACTTCAGTCTTGAATTGTAGAGAAGAACCTTGTCACCAACACTTAGCTCCTTCTTCACAATCCTCTTGTCATGGAAAGCTTTGGTCCTTTCCTTGTAAATTCTTGAGCTTTCATAAGACTCAAGCCTTATCTCCTCAAGCTCTTGGAGTTGAATCAACCTCTTCTCTTGGGCAGTCTTGATGTTGTAGTTTAGAAGCTTCACAGCCCACATAGCTTTGTGCTCAATCTCAACCGGTAGATGACAAGCCTTCCCATACACAAGGTTGAAAGGAGATCTCCCAATTGGAGTCTTGAAAGCTGTCCTATAAGCCCACAAAGCATCATCAAGCTTGATAGACCAATCCTTCCTAGTCAAACCCACGGTTTTCTCCAAAATAGCTTTGATCTCACGGTTTGATACTTCCACTTGACCACTAGTTTGGGGATGGTAAGGGGTAGCTACCTTGTGCTTGACACCATGCTTGCTTAATAACCCTTCAAAGACCTTGTTGATGAAGTGGCTTCCTCCATCACTAATCACAACTCTTGGAACACCAAACCTTGGGAAGATTATGCTCTTGAACATCTTAACCACGACCTTGGAGTCATTAGTGGGACTTGCCATTGCCTCAACCCATTTTGACACATAATCAACAGCTACTAGGATGTACTTGTTTCCAAAAGAAGAGGGAAAGGGTCCCATGAAGTCTATGCCCCAAACATCAAACAGCTCCACTTCTAAGATTGGATTTTGGGGCATCTCATCTCTCTTGCTAATGTTCCCTTTTCTTTGGCAAGGCTCACATCTCTTGATATACTCATGAGTGTCCTTGAACAATGTAGGCCACCAAAATCCACTTTGAAGCACCTTTGTAGCTGTCTTGAAAGTTGCAAAATGTCCTCCATACTTAGACCCATGGCAATGAAAGATCACACTCTCAACCTCTTCTTGTGCTAAGCATCTCCTATATATACCATCAGCACATCTCTTGTAGAGGAAAGGGTCATCCCAATAGAAATGTGATACGTCTCTCATAAACTTCTTCTTGTGATAGGCATTGAGATGAGTGGGTTCTTCATTGCACACCAAGTAGTTGACAAAATCAGCGTACCAAGGTTCACTACTTGCTTCCATGCCTTGAATTTATTCAATCTTCCTTCCAAGTCCATGTACACTAGCAATGCTCTTGATCATCATAATCTGCTCCTCCGGCAAAGAATCATCTATTGGTAAGGCATCTTCAATCTTCATTCTTGACAAGTTATCAGCCACACCATTCTCTACACCCTTCTTGTCAACTATTTCCATATCAAACTCTTGTAAGAGTAAGATCCATCTTAGGAGCCTTGGCTTGGTCTCCTTCTTGGCATAGATATGGCGCAAGGCTGCATGGTCGGTGTACAGTATGACCTTTGATCCCACCAAGTATGACCTAAACTTCTCAAATGCAAACACCACTGCCAAGAGTTCCTTCTCGGTTGTAGCATACTTGGTTTGGGCCTCATCAAGTGTTCTACTTGCATAATAGATCACATGTAGCTTCTTGTCTTTCCTTTGTCCAAGCACAGCACCAACTGCATAATCACTAGCATCGGCCATGATCTCAAATGGTAGACTCCAATCCGGTGCTTGCACAATGGGAGCACTCACAAGCGCTTTTTTGATAGTCTCAAAGGCTTGCAAGCACTCCTCATCAAACCGAAACTCCTTCTCCTTGCAAAGTAGCCTTGTCAAGGGCCTAGCTATATTGGAGAAGTCCTTGATGAATCTTCTATAAAAACCCGCATGCCCAAGAAAACTCCTTATGCCTTTCACATTAGTGGGTGGCGCCATCTTCACCATGACCTCTATCTTGGCCTTATCAACTTCTATACCATCTTCAGAAATCTTGTGACCCAATACAATTCCTTGGTTAACCATGAAGTGGCACTTTTCCCAATTGAGCACCAAATGAGATTCTTCACATCTTTGTAGTACCTTGTAAAGATTAGAAAGACATGCAGAAAAAGAGGCACCATACACAGAAAAGTCATCCATAAATACTTTTACCATTTCCTCAATAAGATCCGAGAAGATACTCATCATGCACCTTTGAAAGGTGGCTGGAGCATTACATAACCCAAATGGCATCCTTCGATAGGCAAAGGTACCATAAGGGCATGTGAAAGTAGTCTTCTCTTGGTCATTTGGATGAATGGGTATTTGGAAGAACCCACTATATCCATCAAGGAAACAATAGAAGGGGTGGTTAGCCAATCTTTCAAGCATTTGGTCAATAAAAGGGAGAGGGAAATGATCTTTTCTAGTAGAAGCATTAAGTTTTCGGTAATCAATACACATTCTATGCCCGGTTATGGTTCTAGTTGGTATTAACTCATCCTTATCATTCTTTATCTCTGTGATTCCACCCTTCTTAGGGACAACATGCACGGGAGAAACCCAAGTGCTGTCACTAATAGGATAGATCACATTAGCCTCTAAAAGTTTTAAGATTTCCTTCTTCACCACTTCCTTAAGGTTTGGGTTTAGTCTTCTTTGATGTTCAATTGAAGAAGCATTCTCATTTTCAAGGTGAATCCTATGAGTACAAAGTATAGGAGATATGCCTTTGATGTCACTTAGTGAATAACCAATTGCTCTCCTATACTTTCTCAACTCATTTAAGAGAGAGTTGAGCTCATCATCACTCAATTGTTCATTTACAATGATGGGGTAAGTAGAGTTGGGGCCTAAGAAAGCATACCTTAGTCCAATGGGAAGTGGTTTGAGGTCCACCTTTGGGGCCTTAAGCTCGCTCCAATCTTCATCAAGATCCTTAGCCAATTCGCCATCCTCAAGCTTCTCTAGCTTTTCTCCTTGTCCTTGGCTTGAAACCTCAACTTCCATGGATCCCTTGTCTTGGTCAAACCCCAATCCACTTTCACATGAAGCTACCAATCTTGTAAATCCTTCCTCCCCATCTAGAGCCTTGCGTGAATCAAGCATTTGAGTGTATGCTTGTGTTTCCTCATCCAAGTACCCTTCTTCTCCATGTGGTTTAGTGAGGGCAATACCTAGATGGTCCTCTTGAGCTAGTTCCTCTAGCAACTCATCAGCTAGCTTATCCATGGTCTCAATGTAGAATACTTGACCATCAATGGTAGGTTTCCTCAAAGTCTTCTTTATGTCAAACTTCAACTCAACTCCTTTCCCAAGATGCAAAGCTATCTTCCCATGCTTAACATCAATTATAGCACCAGCTGTGGCTAGGAAAGGTCTTCCCAAAATCAAAGGATCCTTTGGCTCCTCATCCATCTTGAGAACCATAAAATCTGTGGGAATGATGAAGTTGCTAACCTTGATAGGCAAATCTTCAAGAACTCCAATGGGCAATCTCACACTTCTATCCGCAAGTATCAATGATATCCCACACTCCTTGTACTTGGTGAAACCGAGCTTCTTGGCTATTGAATAGGGCATAAGGTTGATGCTAGCTCCAAGATCACACAAGCAATTCTCAAAGCTAAGAGGCCCTAGGGCGCATGGAATTGTGAAAGAACCGGGGTCTCCTAGCTTCTTTGGCACCACATTGTTTTGGATGATGGCACTACACTCTTGAGAGACTAGCATCACTCCTTGGATGTCCTTTGCTCTTTGTGCCACGGTTTCCTTCAAGAATTTGGCATATTGTGGAATCATCATGAAAGCATCTACCAAAGGCATCTTGAGCTCTATATCCTTGATTTGCTTGTCAAACATGGCCTTGTATTTCTCCACCAATTTCTTCTTGAACCTCCCGGGAAAAGGAAGCTTAGGCTTGTATGGTGGAGGAATAAACCTTGGCTCTTCCTTGTGCAAATTCTCCTTTGGCTTCTCCTTTACCACTTCCTTACTCTTCCTAGCAATATACACATCATCAAAAGTCACAGCATCTTGAACTTTTTCAAGGTCCTCCTCCCCATCTTGAACTTCAATGTCCTCATTGATCAAAGGACTAGACCTTGGAGGTAACTCCTTTCCACTTCTCAAAGTAATAGCATTGATGTACTCCTTGGGATTTGCTTCACACTTTCCCGGTAAGGTACCTTGAGAATTGGAGCTAGAAGCTTTGCCTTTTTCTAGTTGCTTGAACTTTTGTTGAAGACCACCAATTTGAGTAGCAAGCTCATTGAGTGAAGAGTCCATCCTTGTGTTGATTTCAGCAATCTTCTTTCCCATGTTGGCGTCACTATTAGCTTGACCTTGGAGGATTTGTTGAAGCATAAGTTGAACATTGTCTTGTGGATTCCCTTGTGGATGATTGCCTTGGTTGTTCCTTTGTCCACCATAGTTGCCTTGATTTCCTCCTTGGTATTGTGACCTTGGTACATAGCCCTTTTGTTGATTGTTGTAGTTCACAAAGGGCTTCCCTTGAGTAGTTTGAGTAGGGTAGACTTGGTCTTCCGGATTAGCCACATTAGTACTCCTATAAGAGAGATTGTTGTTTCCCTTATAGTTGTTGCCATAGTTGTTGTTGTAACCTCCTTGGCCTCCCACGAAATTTACCACTTCTTGACCCTCTTTGTACCCAACTTGATCACCACACTCCTCTTCATTCTCTTCTACAAAATGCACATGCCTTTGGGAAGAAGACATAAGCTTATCCATCTTATCATGTAGAGACTTCATTTCCTTCTTGTGAGACTCTAAGTCGCTACTTCTTGGGGCTCTATCATAGTCCTCATTGTAGTTACCATCACTCAAGGCAAGATTCTCTACAAGCTCCAAACCATCTTCAACATCTTTACCCAAGAAATTCCCATTACTAGCGGTATCAAGAAGCATCCTTATCTTTGGTAGAACACCTCTATAGATGGTGCTTAGGAGAGACTCTTGTGTGAAGCCATGATGAGGGCATTGCATTGTGTAGCCCTTGAATCTTTCCCATGCTTCATTGAAGGACTCATTGTTCCTTTGGGTGAAGCTAGAGATCTCATTCCTCAACTTGGCGGTTCTTGAATTTGAGAAGAACTTTGAGAGGAAAGCTTTCTTGCACTCATCCCATGTAGTGATAGTAGCTTGAGGCAAATTTTTCTCCCATTGCCTTGCTCTATCTCCAAGAGAGAAGGGAAATAGTCTTAGCTTGAAGGCATCTTCACTCACACCATTAGTCTTGAATAAGCCACAAACTCTATCAAAGTTGTCCAAGTGATCTAGAGGATCCTCCATTGGCAACCCATGAAACTTGTCTTGTTGAACCATAGAGATGAAAGCTGGCTTCACTTCAAATGTATTGTTTTGAACCGGTGGAGGTTGAATGCCATAGCGGTTTTGATGTGTATTTGGAGCATCTCCAGCTCCTATAGTCCTCCCTTGTCTAGGCGCATGTAAAGGGTTGCCATTCCCTCTTTGTGCATGCGCCATGTTTGGTGGAGGGTGTTGATTCCCTTGTTGTTCCTCCATCCTCAATCTCTCTATTCTTGCAGCTTCCCTTCTTGCAATCCTTGCAACCTTTTCCAATTGATCAATCTCTTGAAAGCCCTCAAAGTTGTTGCTTCCTTGTGACCTCAAATGCATTCAAAGGAAAACTGAAATTTAGAAAATGAGAATGTCAATAAACACAAAAGGATTACTTAGTCTCAAGCTAAATTCAAATCTTAAAGATCAAACACTCCCAATATGGCAACGGCGCCAAATTGATACACGACTTTTCAGCCTTGTAAGCAATTCCTCAATTGCTCATGTCATTGCAATATTTGAGGTATCAATCCATCTTGGGGGTTTGGTGCAATAAGAATGCAAAATTCAGTTTAAGCTAAGCTAGAATAATAGAATCAAGTCACAAACAAGAATTAAAAGCTAAACACAACCTAAATAAGACACTACTAGAGCAATAATATGAAGCTAAACCTTAAATACCACTAATTAAGCACTAAACAAGCAATTAACTACTAATCAAGATTATCAAATTAACTAAAACGAAACCTAGGGATGGAATCATTGATTTGGGAAGCCTAATGGACAATCTTGCAATCATTTAAGCAACTAATAAAGCTACCTCTATGCCTAGAACTCTTAATCAAGTTTAAACCATGATGTGTAGCATTAAACCCTTTGTTAATCACCCTAATGAACTAATGATGTTTTAGCATTAGAATAATCAACAAGCATTAAATACAAGTCTATAAGGCATAATAAACACTCTAAACATCTAATGTCTTAGGCTAGAATATGTAAATTTCCTATTAAGTTGGTTCAAGCATTTCATCAAACACTTGGTGGGTGTGTGAAATGCTTAGGCTCCAAATTAGCAAAAGTTAGCTAATTGGCATTAGGAATCACTTAATAGAAAGAGGTAATGAAAGAATCTAACCTAGATTGCAAGATTAATCCATTGAACTTCCCTAAATCTAATCCATCCCTAAGTTCCTAAGGGAACTACTCACTAATCATGCTTAAACCCATCAAATCAAAGATAAGAGAAAGATTAAGCATAATTAGAGAAAGATAACAAGAATTCTAAGAAAGATATTGCATTAACTCAAATCCAAAGCTTAAACAAAGAGTTTTGCCCAAAGAGGCTAAAAGTTTAGTCTAGAAACCAATGGATAAAAGCTCTCTAGAAAAATTAGGTTAAAAGAGTATTTATAGGTGGTCCCATAAGATGCAAGAAAAAGAAGTCGTCTGGGGTCGGATCGAAGAGGTCATCGATCCATGTTGTCGATCCGACCCTCAAAATAAACTGGATCGACGAGATCGTCGATCTCATTCGTCGATCCATGTCTCGAGGCTTGACTTCTGGTTCGGCGTGGCTCGTCGATCCATCTCACTGATCCGTGTCCCTGGAAATATGGATCGGTGAGTCTTCGTCGATCCATGTCACCGATCCGTGTCCCTGGAAATATGGATCGGTGAGTCTTCGTCGATCCG
>JAHZTW010000001.1:412876351-412888842 GCA_020283515.1 Alliaria petiolata
TTCGGATAATCGAGTCTTGAGCTCGATCTAGCTCTCGTTCTACTTCCGCGTCCGTGCTCGTGGTCGATTATCTTGATCGATCTTTGACCTCGATCCTTCTTCCACGGAATGGCCTTGTGACTCGATCTAGTGGTCGATCTTCTCAAGATCGACCTGCCTGTCTCGATCCTTAGCTCGATCTCGGTTCTTATACTTGATGGCCGAGTTCTCCCAATTGTCCATAGACTCCATTTGATCCTCAGCTCGTCCACACACTCCCCAAAACTCCAGTGTATCTAAAACAACCTGAATATGATGCAATAATGCAAGAAACATGCAAATGCTAATGCAAAATCACTTAGGACCTAAAATGGAACAAAAGCTACGATTTCCCTAAATATGAATGTAATATGTATGCAATTTATGTCCTAAATGCAGGCTAAATGTATGAAATATATGAATACATCACCTATCAGCTGTCTTTCACCTCGAAGTGGTTTGAGAACAATCCCACGGTTGGATCTCATGTTATGGAAGAAGCAAGAAGGTCCGTCAACAACCCGGAAGAACGAGTTGGCCGCGCCACGGCCAAGCCAGACGACCAGTGGCCGCGCCACAACCACTCTCTCGCGCGGCCAGGCCACTCACGGATTCCCGAGCCCATTTGAAGCCCAACATAAACCCGCAGCCGTCTTATGCAAGCCAAGATCTAATCCACGACCTAGGGCACTTGAAGACCTATATATACTCGTTGTTTAGGGTTTTTTTCTAAAGAGAGACGAAACACATATTCATAGATTTCTTTTGGTGGCCGCGAATCTTTGATTCGTGGTCTTCACTTTATTCTTTGAGGGAGATTGATTTGTTCTTGAACCCTATTTTCTTTTCATCGATTTATACAAGTTATGCATTCATCAATCACGCTTTCTACTTCTTCTTTCATGTCTGAGTAGTTTATTTTCGTTGGGTGTTCTTTAAGGGGATCTATGGGGAATTTCATTAACTGTTGTTGACCCGATTGTTTAGGCCGAAGATTAGGGTTTTTTGTCACACCATATTCGTTCTTATTGAATGAGTCCAGCGTCATGAACTATATTCTGATCGCAGGATCTTGAGAGCGACGAATGTCCTGAATCTCAGATCTAGACCAAAATAGGGTAGAGAGCATCCTTTAAAAAATGTCTGAATGTTTATTGTCCCGATCTTATTGCGTGTTTGTCTAGGACGCAGGATACGAGAGTATACATACGGAATAGAAGTTCGCAGATCGACCTTGCTTGATAAAGTTAGGTTGTTAAAACCAGTGAATCAATTTGGGGAAAACCGCCTAGTCTCGTTTGCTTAACTTTTGTGTGTTTGATTTCTAGTTAGAACCCTATAGATTTCCTGAGAAGATTCCCAACGTGTTCGCCCCATCTGCTTTTACATCGAGATTTATTCACTTCAATACTACAACGCACGCTGTGCACTTGCACCTTAGGATCCTACAAATTCAAAGCTAGACGCGTTCCCAAAGAAATCCTCCAATCTTGGACGACTATTTAGACCCCATCACCTTGGAGCAAGCATAAACCTCATGCCTCACTCTATTGCCAAGAAGTTGGGGTTCACAAAATTTAAAGCGTGTAGGATCTCTCTAGTCCTAGCTGATAAGAGCATTAGGCTACCGATCAGTGTGTTGGAAGACCTGCCCTTGAGGATAAGCGACGTTAGTGTATCTACCGATTTTGTTGTGTTGGAAATAGATGAAGAGCCTAAGGACCACCTATACTCGGAAGGCCATTCTTAGCGACTGCTGGAGCAATTATAGATGTGAAGAATGGTAAAATTTCTTTGCATCTGGGTAAAGACATCAAGCTAGACTTTGACATCCATGAGGTTTTAAAAAATCCAACAATAGATGGTCAAGTTTTCTACATTGACACTATGGATGCTTTGGCGGATGAGCTGTTGGAGGAATTGAGGCAAGAAGAACATTTACAGCTAGCTTTGACAAAAGAGAGTGGAGAGCATGGGTATTTAAGCTAGGAGACGCAAGAGTATGTCCAGCTGCTTGATAACCGCGAAATTTTGGGAGGAGATGATGAAGTCTACCTAGAGATCGAGGAAAAGATCGGTTCACTCCCTCGATTCAAGGCAGAGTTTGGATCCAGGATCGAGCAAGGCACAATGTTTCATCTTAAGAACGACCCCAATAATCGATTCGTTCCTCGATCCTTTCAAGATCGATCCGAAGGATCGACAGAGGTCACTCGATCGAGTCTAGATCGACCCAGCGATCGTTTAAGTGGGTCGATTTCTGCTGATGAAACAAATGTAGAAGGAAGTCTTCTTGTACAAGGCTCGAGTTCCAGAGGAGATAGGGAGGGAAGCGACCTCAAACTAAGTAAGGAAGGAGACTGGAGTGAGCTGCTTGCTCCGAAAGTGGAGCTCAACCAACTTCCAAACGGGCTAAGGTATGTTTCTTAGGATCGAACTCCATATACCCGATCATTGTCAATGAGTGTCTATGTGATGATGAGCTGAGCTCACTCCTTAAGGAGTTGAGAAAGTACAGAAAGGCCATTGCATAGGTTACTCACTAAGTGACATCAAGGGTCTTTCACCACTTCTTTCCCATCTTAGGTGGTACTAATCTCAATTGCAAACCTATACTTTTCCAACTTAGGTGGTACTAATCTAGAGTTAATCCTCAACCCAATGCCTAATTCTCATTAGTAAAGGGGAAGAATTACAAAAGTGGAGAACCTAATCATAAATGAATCAATAAACCCCTTAGACAACCAATATCTTGGTGTAAAAGGGTAAATCTCTTCATTAAGTTGGTTGGGCATTTCATCAAACACCTTGTGGGTGAGAAATGCACTTATGTTTAGATTGCAAGTTTTATCTAATCTAACACTAGAAACACTAAATGAGAAAAGGATTTTATGAAATTAAGTCCTAAACACCAAGCTTTCCACTTATATATCCCTAATCTAACCCATCTTCAAATACAAGAAAGACTACTCCTTAATCATGTTTGAACCCCTCTTAATCATAGGAGGAGAGGTGTTGAACATGATTAAGCTAAACAAGGAGAAAGATTAAAGGTTAAAACGCAAATACTTAAATTAAAATCAAGGTTTTTACAAAATGAAAGCTAATGATTTTCTCTCTAATGGAGGATAGATCTAAAATGGGGAAGGAAGCTAAGAAAAACGTGGCTACCCTTAAAAAATAGGGTAAAGTTACTTATATAGGTCCAAAAATATTGGTTCCCTCACAAAAAGACAAAATGTGAGTTGGCAACCAAAAGAAGGGAAAAATTTATCGATGGGTCGATCCAGGGATCGTTCTGCTGCTCGATCCAACCTGAATCGACTGGGCTTGGTCGATCTGTGGCTCGATCCAAGCTGAATGGATTGGGCTTGGTCGATATGTGGCTCGATCCAAGCTGAATCGATTGGCTTGGTCGATCTGTGGCTCGATCCAAGGCTGAAACGATTTGGATGGTCGATCAAAGGCTCGATCTCAACCTCATTTCTTTTGGCCGCGCTCCTTCTTGAATCCAATCAATTCCTTAGCTCTTCTTGTCCATGCCCACTATCCTTACTAGCTCCATGCACACCAAATGACCTGAAAATGATGCATATATGAAAGATCTATGCAAATGCTAATGCAACATGCTCTAAAACCTAAAGTGGGACAAAAGTTACAATTAATCTAAATATGAATGCAATATTGAATGCAAAACTATCCTAAATGAGTACTAAAACATGCTAAATTATGAGTCTATAACCTCCCCCAAACTTTCTTTTTGCTTCTCCTCAAGCAAATAAAAGACAAACTAGGAGAAGAAGTTTGAAAGTGGGGGTTAAATTTCAAAAGTGTTTTTCAAATGGATCAAATCAATGGTCCTTGTTCTTAATCCCAGGATGCAATATACAAACTCAGAAGTAAGAACTTAGCCATATTCATCACATATTGAATCTTAAATCAAAACTTCTCTATTCCAAGCAATCCAAGAATCCTAACCTTTAACATTCATTAAAGCTCAAACCGTGAATCATACTTATGCAATTGAAACCGAATACATTTGGCTAAGGGACAAGGTTATGAGATAAAAATGATCTCATTCATGTGGGTATTCCAAGCAATGGGTTTTCTCAAGAAGGACTGAACTTATGCATAATGCTAAAGGTAAAAGGCAATGGATGCATACATGACTAGACTCTCAACTACCCATCATGCTAACAATGAACCTAATCCCTCTCTCATTCATTTTCTTTTTCAGCTCACTCATCCTCTAGAACTACCCAATCAAACAAAGCAAAATGCTAAGTATAAACCCACAAAAACTCCATCAATCAAATTCACGCTAGGGAAACTTCTTCAACCTTTCTTATAGTTAGTGGTATGACCATTCATTTATAAGCTCTTTTAATTTCTTTTGATAGCTCTTTTCTCATATACTTTTTTTATATACATTTGGCCTTTTGGCTCTTTTCTTTTCTTTTTCTAAGAGTGCTATCACTTTTTCTTTTCAACTTGAGCTTTTATTCAAAATAATTCAAGACCAATCACTTTAAACTATACATCCCTTTTAATCAAACTTCTTACACCATCTTCCTTTTAAACCCGAAATCAAAGTAGACATTCTCAATCACAACACCCACGAATTCCCACCCAAATCAAGCCTACAACCAGCTTTAATATGCAAAGCTAGAATCATATGAGAGCCTAAGCATGTCGCCATAAACCTAACACTTTATGCCAAGTTCAATCAAAAATTTAAGACCTCACAATATCACACACGAAATTTAGCTTGAAAGGAGGGTAAGGGTTAAGGTGTGGAGTTCTATTTAGGCTTACAAGAGAGTGGTGAAAGGAATAAGAAAGCCTAAATATGTATATGTATCCATGTATCCTTTTTCAAATTCACAAGTATGATAATTAAAAGTTCATGTTAAGGTTACAATTTATAGGATAGGATTCAATTCATGCTTGTTTCAACTTCAAGTCAAGAAAATCAAGACAAATGATCCAAATATGGTTATAACTTATTTTCATAGTTTGCACAAAGCATCAAAGGACTACTAACTAGGGCCTTGAACCAATGCATGAGCTTAAAACACTTAACAAGGAAAATTGCCCCCTATGCACGTGAATGATGCAACCTACATGATAAAAAATCTAGACTCAATCCTAAAATATTTACAAATGTAAATGCAAGCTACATGAATTTTTTTGAAAGTTTTAAAAAAATTCTGATTTTTCTATGCAAATATATGAATGCATGAAGACTCAAATATGCTAAAGGAAAAATAAGAAAACAAAACACAAAATTAAATCTCTCAACCTCTCCCCCAAACTTAAATTACACAGTCCCTTGTGTAATAAAAGTTCAAGAGAGACCATCAACAACAAAAAAATATTCAAAAATCCAAAAATACATGATATTTACAAAGTTTGTGAATGGTGTACCTTGAAGCTTGTTGTGGTTAGGCATGCGATCGGACAGTTGGGTCGATCCTTGCATGATTCTTGGCAGGAGATCGAGTGGCATGGATCAATCCAGCAATCGTTTGATGCTGGAGATCGATTGAACCACTCGACCCAGCCCTCGATCTTGCTTGAATCTACCATGGAGGGCGATCTTGAGATCGATCTTCAGGCTGCTTCATTTTCCCTTGCCTTTTAAACCCCCAAGAACGTGGTTTTGAATCTCCATCTCCCTTTTTCATGCTCTCCCATACTTAAAAATGTAATCTAGAACAAAAATAAAAACCATATACACAAGGATAGACATGGGATTGCCTCTCAAGTGCGCTTTGTTTAAAGTCTCTTAGCTTGACTTTCCTTACTCTTCCCTAAGCTGGTTTTAGGGTGAGCTGGGAGGCAGGAGACGTGGCTGCACTTGAACTTTGTGACATCTCAGCAGTGAAGATGGTAAACATTATCTCTTGTACACGCCCTTTATCCTTCTCATCCATACCCAGAGGGAGAATCGCTTTGGCGCTCACAAACGGTTTGCAACGGCATGTGGTCTCAACCTTATACTCCATAAAAGCATATTTGAGTCTCAATGGGTGAAGACTCAAAGTGTTTGTGGGCTGAGCAAGTGTAATAGCCACGTGCTTCTTCCTTTTGGCCTCTTCCTTGCCTTCCTTGCCTTCCTTGGCAATTTCACCAAAAGCTCATCTAACTTGGGCTCATCAAACAAATCTTGAGTTGTAGAGACAGAAGCAACTCCTTTACCATTCTCTAATTCCTGATCTTGGAGGCTCATGTCTCAAGTTCGGATTTAAAATCCTCTGGTAGACTACCCATATTGTTATGGATCTCATCCAACTCCTTAGCCATTATCATTGTGCCATTCGCTTGACCATGTAGGAGTTGTTGTAGCATAATTTGAAAGGCATCTTGAGAAAGAGAACTAGGGGCTTAACCTTGTTGCACATAACGTGGGGCTTTGACGATGAAATTGGATTTCTCATGGTGTTGCTCATGAGCTAAATCAACTCCTCTTTGTGGCGCATGTATGAGTCTCTCCATGGGCTTCAATTCATCTTGCAATTCTTTCCATGTGGAGTCTTCACATGATCTCTTTACAGGTGTTGTATCATGCCCTTCATAGTAGTTTTCATCACTCTTAGCCAAGTTCTCAACAAGTAGCTCTCCTTCTTCCATTGTGAGATTTGCAAAACGCCCTTTGCTAGCTATATCCAATGTCCATTTGTGATCCTTAGCAACTCTCCAATAGAAAATGCTAAGGATTGCTTCTTTCTTGAACCCATGATGTGGACAATCCTGAGTGTATCCTCTAAGTTTCTCCCATGCCGCATGGAAGGTCTCATGTATGCCTTGCTTGAAACTCAAGATGTCCCTCCTCATTTGGACTGTTTTTTTTAGTGGGATAGTACCTTTGAAGGAAGACTCTTTGGTAATCATCCAAATATTTGACCAATTGTGATGGTATAGCTCTCTCCCAATGGTGCACATTTTCTCCAAGTGAGAAAGGAAATAGAATTAGCTTGATGCTATCATTGGGCACACCTTCAATGCTAAGCGTGTTGCACAACCTTTCAAAGGAGTCCAAATGATCATAAGGATTCTCATTCCATTCCCTAAGAACTTAGAGCATTGGATTAACCTCACAAGGCTTGGCTTGATCTCATAGGCAGTGGCTTCTATTTGAAGAGGATGGATTCCAAATCTCAACTCATGATAATGAGGAGCATCAAAGCTCCCAATTGTCTCTTTTTCACTTGAGCTTGTGGAGGAGTAAATACACGTTCTTAAGGTTGTGGAGCTTGGTGAATGTGTCTTTGGTTGTTTTTCTCCAACACCTCAAGTGATCTTGCCTTTCCATGTCACTTCTCTTTAGTTTGGTACCTTTGAAAGCATAAGAGAATCAAGGAACACAAGTTAGTACCAAAAAATAAGAAAAAATTCATCATCTCAAATAGAGATGAGCAAACAAGGTAAAATAAAAGCTTAGTCTCAAATAGATTCAAAATCCTAATGGTTAATGCTACACCCCAATGGCAACGGCGCCAAATGATAGTATGATTTTTTTAGGTTCAAACAATCAATTCCTAAAACTCTACTACTCTTGTCATTGTCGTACTTTACGTATCAATCCAAAGGGGGTAGAGATTAAAAACACTAGGAATGCATAAATCTATTTAATCTAAGAACAATCAAAGAGAAAAGTTTCTAACAACCTAATTGAAATAGAAACAATGCATAAAAATAAAACCTTGCACAAGTAATAATCTAGAAGACTTTAAATAAGCAATAAGCAAAATTTAAATCAAGGGAAGAAAGCTAATTTCGTAATGTGCAAGAAATAAAGGCAAGAATTCAAAGATAGGGTAATTGAATAAGAAGATTAAAATGGCTAACTTGATGTTCATACTCCAACAGTTCTCATTTTTAGATATAGGAATCTCATTTAGACTTTCCCATATTAGGTGGTACTAATCTCAATTGCAAACCTATACTTTTCCAACTTAGGTGGTACTAATCTAGTGTTAATCTTCAACCCAATGCCTAATTATCATTAGTAAAGGGGAATAATTGCAAAAGTGGAGAACCTAATCCTAAATGAATCAATAAACCCCTTAGACAACCAATATCTTGGTGTAAAAAGGTAAATCTCTTCATTAAGTTGGTTGGGCATTTCATCAAACACCTTGTGGGTGAGAAATGCTCTTGTGTTTAGATTTCATGTTTTATGCTAATCTAACACTAGAAACACTAAATGAGAAAAGGGTTTTATGAAATTAAGTCCTAAACACCAAGCTTTCCACTTAAATCTCCCTAATCTAACCCATCTTCAAATTCAAGAAAGACTACTCCTTAATCATGTTTGAACCCCTCTTAATCATAGGAGGAGAGGTGTTAAACATGATTAAGCTAAGCAAGAAGAAAGATTAAAGGTTAAAACGCAAATATTTAAATTAAAATCCAGGTTTTTACAAAATGAAAGCTAAGGATCTTCTCTCTAATGGAGGATAGATCTAAAATGGGGAAGGAAGCTAAGAAATACGTGGCTACCCTAAAAAAATAGGGCAAAGTTGCTTATATAGGTCCAAAAATATTGGTCCCCTCACAAAAAGACAAAATGTGAGTTGGCAACCAAAAGAAGGGAAAAACATATGGATGGATCGATCCAGGGATCGATCTGCTGCTCGATCCAAGCTGAATCGACTGGGCTTGGTTGATCTGTGGCTCGATCCAAGCTGAATCGACTGGGCTTGGTCGATCTGTGGCTCGATCCAAGCTGAATCGACTGGGCTTGGTTGATCTGTGGCTCGATCCAAGCTGAATCGACTGGGCTTGGTCGATCTGTGGCTCGATCCAAGCTGAATCGACTGGGCTTGGTTGATCTGTGGCTCGATCCAAGGTTGAAACGACCTAGATGGTCGATCTAGGGCTCGATCTCAGCCTCATTTCTTTTGGCCGAGCTCCTTCTTGACCCCAGTAAATTCCTTAGCTCTTCTTGTCCATGCCCACTATCCAAACTAGCTCCATGCACACCAAATGACCTGAAAATGATGCATATATGCAAGATCTATGCGAATGCTAATGCAACATGCTCTAAAACTTAAAGTGGGACAAAATTTACAATTAATCTAAATATGATTGTAATAGTGAATGCAAAACTATCCTCAATGAGTGCTAAAACATGCGAAATTATGAGTCTATCATCTCTTCAGTCCATGTGGTACCAAAGAAAGGAGGTATCAGGGTTGTCAAAATGAGAAAAACGAGTTAATACCAACTAGAACCATAACGGGTCATAGGATGTGTATTGACTACCGAAAACTTAACACAGCCACTAGAAAGACCATTTCCCCCCCCCCTTTCATTGATCAAATGTTGGAAAGATTATCAAACCACCCATACTATTGCTTCCTAGATGGGTATAGTGGTTTATTTCAAATACCAATTCACCGAAATGATGAAGAGAAAACAACTTTCACTTGCCCTTATGAGACATTTGCATAGAGGAGAATGCCCTTTGGTTTATGCAATGCACCGGCCACTTTTCAAAGGTGTATGATGTCCATATTTTCTGATCTAATTGAAGACATGGTTGCTGTATTTATGGAGGACTTTTCCGTGTATGGTTCCTCGTTTGGTGTCTGTTTGTCTAAGTTGTGCAGGGTTCTAAAGCGATGTGAGGAGACTAATCTTGTTCTCAACTGGGAGAAGTGCTATTTCATGGTCAAAGAGGGTATAGTTCTCGGACACAAGATTTCAGAAAAGGGTATCGAAGTGGACAAGGCAAAGGTAGAGGTCATGATGAGCTTGACACCTCCGGTTAATGTCAAGGGGATTAGAAGCTTCTTGGGACATGCTGGTTTCTACAGGAGGTTCCCGAAGGACTTCTCCAAGATTGCACGTCCTCTCACAAGGCTCTTGTGCAAGGAGACCGAGTTTGAGTTTGATGGAGAATGTCAAGAAGCTTTCAAAACCATCAAGGAAGCACTAGTATCTGCGCCGATCGTCCAAGCCCCGAATTGGGAGTTGCCTTTTGAAATCATGTGTGATGCAAACGATTATGATGTGGGAGCTGTGCTAGGCCAGAGGAAAGACAAGAAGTTGCTTGTCATCTATTATGCAAGCAGGACTCTTGATGATACACAAGTCAGATACGCTATAACCGAGAAGGAACTACTTGCGGTTGTATTCGCGTTTGAGAAATTTAAAAGCTACTTGGTGGGATCTAAAGTGATTGTCTACACATACCATGCATCCTTAAGGTACATTTATGCTAAGGAAGACACCAATCCAAGACTCCTAAGGTGGATTCTCATATTACAAGAGTTTGATATGGAAATAAAAGACAAGAAGGGTATAGAAAACGGAGTGGCGGATCATCTTTCACGAATGAGGGTTAATGTGAGGGTTAAGGAAGCTTTAACTTTGGATGACTCACTGCCCGAAGAGCAACTAATGATGGTCAATACCATAGTTTGTGCAAAGGACAAAGATGAGAAGATTGAAGAACTCTTGACCTTAGAGGAAGATGACACCCCATGGTATGCGTATATAGTAAGCTTTTTGGCTTCTTGAGAGGAGCCGACCGACCTTGACCAATACCACAAGAAGAAGTTCATGAAAGATGTCTCCCACTACTTCTGGGACGAGCCCTACTTGTACAAGAGAGGTGTAGATAGCTTGTACCGCCAATGTGTAACAAGGGATGAGGTAATGGATATACTTCTACATTGTCACGGTTCGTCCTATGGAGGCCACTTTGCCACATTCAAGACAGCTACAAAAGTCCTACAAGCTGGTTTTTGGTGGCCTACACTCTTCAAGGACACACATGAGTTCATCAAGGCATGTGAGGCTTGTCAAAGATCCGTAAATATAAGCAAGAGAAACGAAATGCCGCAAGTACCGATATTCAAAGTAGAGATCTTAGAAGTTTGGGGAATCCATTTCATGGGCCCATTTCCATCCTCTTATGGAAACAAGTACATACTTGTAGCTGTGGATTATGTGTCTAAATGGGTGGACGCCTTGGCATCACCAACCAACGACTCAAGGGTGGTAGCAAGCTCTTCAAGACAATCATTTTTCCAAGATTTGGAGTACCTAAGGTAGTGATAAGTGATGGAGGTAGCCATTTCATCAACAAGGTCTTTGAAAATCTCTTAAAGAAGCATGGCGTTAAACACAAGGTGGATACGCCTTATCATCCTCAAACAAGTGGTCAAGTGGAAGTTTCAAACAAGCAAGCTTGATGATGCTCTATGGGCATATATGACAGCCTTTAAAACTCCTATTGGAACCACTCCTTTCAACCTCCTTTACGGAAAATCATGTCACCTCCCTGTAGAATTGGAGCACAAAGCGCTGTGGGCTGTGAAGCAGTTGAACGTTTCTCTCAAGACAGCCCAAGAGAAGAAGCAGCTTAGTTGTAAAACCTTGATTTTTAATCTTAATCTTAAGCACTTATCTCTATTCTTCTTCTCTAACCGCTCAAGTATGATTAACGTTTCTTCTTGTACGTTTTCCAAGTTTTTAATCATGCTTGATAAGAGGATTTTTCAGTGTAATTCTATCAATCCTAAAGCCTCTTTGTGTTGTTGTAGTACTTTAAGTGTCAATCCAGCCTAGGTGTTGAAAGATACTAAGAATGCAAGAGTAAAGTAAAGTTAGGTCAAATTCGGATTAAATGGAAGAGATAAATCCTAAACAACTACTTGTAGCTACTAAATGAAGACGAAAACAATTTTAAAAATCCCACTGAAGGGTTAAAATACTGCTAGATAATCTCTACTAATTTAAAAGACAAAGCTACTGATTATGAAAATTCGTAATCTAAAAACAGGCGAATAAGGCTATTTCTAGCAACCTAAAGGAGCAAACTTTAAATCTAAAGGAGAAAGCTTTTGAAACTACTTATATGACAAAGAACAGATTCAAGGATGAGGTCCATGCTTAGGGAAGCTCAAGGTTCGATCTTGGTTTACAAAAAGTAAATCTACACATTTTTAAATGAGCTATCCTTAAGCCTAAGAAGCAATATTTCCATGGTTTGTGGATAAGACAAGATTCTCTCATCATTCATTCTCTCCAAACCCATGGTTTGTGGTTGAAAAGAATGGTTGATGGAGCTGAAGCATGGATCTTAACATGGCCTAACTAGCCCTTACTTGCCACTATCATGGTCTTTAAAAGGCATACTAGTCTCTTGGTTTGGACATAAGAGATTTTCTAAGTTCTACTATTAAGAGCCCCAAATGACTATTTCTAGTCTAGTTACTCCATTTTGTTTCTATGACTCATTAAAAGTCCGTTTTAAGCATTTTCGTCTATAAACATCTGTTTCGGATCTTCATAGGACCATTTTAAACTTATAATCCCCATTTGGACTTACTGAAGAGTAGAGTTTTGATTTCCTCAACGGAATGAGTAACATGTAATAGATGCTTCTCGTTCTACTCTTAAGAGCCCCAAAAGACTATTTCTAGTCTAGTTACTCCATTTTGTTTCTATGACTCATT
>JAHZTW010000001.1:412890381-412906841 GCA_020283515.1 Alliaria petiolata
GATCTTCATAGGACCCTTTTAAACTTATAATCCTCATTTGGACTTACTGATGTGTAGAGTTTTGATTTCCTCAACAGAATTAGTAACAAGTAATAGATGCTTTTCGTTCTACTATTAAGAGCCCCAAATTACTATTTCTAGTCTAGTTACTCCATTTTGTTTCTATGACCCATTAAAAGTCCGTTTTAAGCATTTTCATCTAAAAACATATGTTTCACATCTTAATAGGACCCTTTTAAACTTATAATCCCCATTTGGACTTACTGATGAGTAGAGTTTTGATTTCCTCTTCGGAAAGATTAACAAGTAATAGATGATTCTCGTTCTACTATTAAGAGCCCCAAAAGACTATTTCTAGTCTAGTTACTCTATTTTGTTTCTATGACTCATTAAAAGTCCATTTTAAGCATTTTCGGCTATAAACGTCTGTTTCGGATCTTCATAGGACCCATTTAAACTTATAATCCCCATTTGGAATTACTGATGTGTAGAGTTTTGATTTACTCAACGGAATGAGTAACAAGTAATAGATGCTTCTCGTGCTACTATTAAGAGCCCCAAATGACTATTTCTAGTCTAGTTACTCCATTTTATTTCTATGACTCATTAAAAGTCCGTTTTAAGCATTTTCGTCTAAAAACATCTGTTTCGAATCTTCATAGGACCCTTTTAAACTTATAATCCCCATTTGGACTTAATGATAAGTAGAGTTTTGATTTCCTCAACGGAATGAGTAAAAAGTAATAGAAGCTTCTCGTTCTACTATTAAGAGCCCCAAATGACTTATTTCTAGTCTAGTTACTCCATTTTGTTTCTATGACTCATTAAAAGTCCGTTTTAAGCATTTTCGGCTATAAACATCTGTTTCGGATCTTCATAGGACCCTTTTAAACTTATATTCCTCTTTTGGACTTACTGATGTGTAGAGTTTTTATTTCCTCAACGGAATTAGTAACAAGTAATAGATGCTTCTCTTTCTACTATTAAGAGCCCCAAATGACTATTTCTAATCTACTATTGATGTGTAGAGTTTTTATTTCCTTAACAGAATTAGTAACAAGTAATAGATGCTTCACGTTCTACTATTAAGAGCCCCAAATGACTATTTCTAATCTAGTTACTCCATTTTGTTTCTATGACTCATTAAAAGTCTGTTTCTATGACTATTTTGGTTAATAACATGTATGGCGAACTTCAATTTGCAATCTTCCTTGTTTTTGAATAATCTCTCCACAAAGATTTCATCGCCCTCATAATCAACATCACATACCGCTAGTGTTAGGGGATTTGTCAAGATTTTGTACAATGCATAATGAAATTACTGTTAGCAGCAAACATATTAATTAGAGAGCTACGTGATAAAATATAGTAAAAAACAATCCAAAATGAAACACTCATGGACTTACCCTCATCAATCGGGTAATTAAAATAGGGTGGAGCATCACTCTGGTGCATCACTTTGCTTACGTTCACTTCGACAGCGGGAACTACCTGGTTTGTCAAATTCACATGATTATGTTAGTATGAACCGGCTTGTAGAGCTAGCTGCCCTAAGTCGTAGAGCTTTTCCTTCCCCTCATATTGACAGTTGATGGCAGGTGCTGGATGAGCTTGTTGCAAGGCTTGTTCCCTGATAACGTGTGGGGTCATATCATCCCTACAAGGGACAACAATATAGTCGATTAACAAGGAACATATATAACTTCATCTTCCAATGATATCCGCATTGCTTCCTCGATGTCTTCTTTGTCAACCATTAAATCATCGAAGGAATAGGGATCATCGCTTGTCATCTCCTCAGCCATGTACTATCACGCTCACTACAAGACGAACTTGAACTACTGATTATTGTTGCTTCAATAGCATGCCCCCTAACTCCGGTAGTCGATTGCCCAATGTAAGACCCGACTAGAGTAAGTTCCAAGGATCTAGCCGTTTCCGGGCTTGGAGTCAGTATGTTGCGAGGATCCCGTAGAGCGTCACCTCCAATAGCGTGTGGGTCATATCCAACAACGGGCGTTGGTTCACAATCATATGCCAAAACTGTCCCAGCAAATTCCCGCCACATTTGGTATATGTTCGACGACATAATACCTGCCCCCGGAAAACCCTCAGCGGTTGCTTTTGCCATTGCCCTTTAACGTGGTAGCCCTTCAAATTTTGTACCGTAACAGAGATGTTAAGAATAAAAACTGGAGAATATGATTATATTTTTATTTAATACACCACTTTTGAATGTGTTACCCTAATAGTTATAGGCAACCCCGCTGTTAACCAAGTTGCTAATGGGGCCCAAGGCAACACTTTCGCTATCGTTTACACGGCCGATAAAAACCCCCAAGGCCGCATCACTTCCTCCAACATTCAAACTTCCTGCATCGAGTGATATTGTTAACAAATAAATCTCACAAACTTTAGGCATCTCAACATTGTTATTATGTACGAACTTACCCCCAACCGGCCTTTCTTGGACATTTTTTACTACAATCCAATATTCGATGCATGCGCTACAGAGATGAAAAAACCAAGATTATTTGTATTATATAGTTTAGTAAGTTCATCTGATGTTATAATGTGTTAAAAATTTCACTCGATGTACTATTTTTTGGGCTATCCATCTTGTTCTTGTGGACACCAAACTGTATTGGTGACGTTAACAGGTTAACGTTGTTAATGCCAGACTCTTCACCAATCGGTCTTTTTCCCAGAGACTTCTTTGTTTGTGGTGCTTCTGAAAAAAATATATGTCAATATAAAATGTCTACTATTTTGAAACATATACAAGCGTTATATTTTAATTTGTTTTTTTTGCAACCTTTCCATGGGATAAGCGATTTCCCGACATTGTCGGTAACTCTGCAATTATATTAACTCATCTCTGTTACCGATCCCCTCCTTGATGTTAACCCAGGAGTACCATCGATAATCATGTTAGAGCTTATCCATCCAGGGAACTGGCCACCAATAGTTAAATTACTCCGATAATTGTTTGCATCCCAAACTACCACACCTCGTATCACCCTATGGCCATGAACAGTATGGTCGCGTCGTCGTCCGCGATCTTTATTAGCTCTGCCATTCGCCAATCTAGACCAGTCATCCATTAACGCCATTGATAAGTTAACTAAACTGCGTCATCGTTAGCAAGGCCTATTTTAGTTTTTATCTTCCTTCCGATTGACACGCATGTCTCATTCTCAGTTAGTTAGACAGTGTAGTTGTAAACCCCAAGCTCATGAATATGCTCCCACTCACCATCGGATTTCTTATTCCACCTACCCCGAACTAATCTCACTTCAACCGGCATATTAAATCTGCAATAATTCCAGACAAAAATAGTAAGCAACTTTTTGTTGACATTTTGACTGAAGGGTCCGAAGCTTGGAGGTCCACACCAACAAAAAAACAATATAATCATTGGCGTTAACACAAAGATGAAAATCGGATGATCCTGATGAGAGTATGTGTTAAGCCTATGTTTCATTCTTGAATTCCATTTTCTTCTTATCTGCGTTGTTACTTCACTAACATTAGTATTTGATATGTTTTGTATTCAAGTATCCATTAACACTACTCTTGATAGTCTTTTCGAGAGACTAGGACATGTAACGTGTAATACAAAGATTTTTTATTACAAAAGCTTTCGTTTTAATAACGTGCTAATATTTTTATGCCTTAATCCAAACTAGTATTCCACTTCATCTCCAAGGTCTTAATACTTCGGAAAATGTATGAGTTACAATCTCGTAGTAGAACTTTGCAGTCTCCTTCTATTGTCAAAATTTTCATTAATTTTATTGTCTTTTGTTTTGTAGTAATCTCAGGTTACACGTGATATTGGACAAATTTACCCTAAGAAACTCTCTCAAATTAAGAGATCAGTTGTAGTACTTAGGGATCGAATCCACAGAGAAGGGATAATCACACAACGATTTTCTAATTTCGAATTAGGCTAGGTGAGAATATGAAACTAAAGATAGAAAGCAATTAAACGATTTAGTAAATTCAGGAGACGAAACGCTAGGTTCAGGGAAATTCTCAGGTGATCTAAATTCTAGGTCTAGGCGAATGTTAGGAAATATGAAGCTTTGTTCTTAAACTCGAAACACTAGTGTAAAATCAACCAACTCTCGCTGCGAAGATTATCTATGTCTAAACCCTAGAATTCCAAATCTCTTTGCAAATCCTATCGATTCAAACAAGCATTAATTTCAAGTTCAATTGTTCACAAAACCCTAAACCAAATCTCTTTGCGAATAGGTATTTTGCTCATCTAACATTAGTTCAGGCAATCAATAATACTTTCGCATCTATTAATTAACCTAAGATCAGATTCTAGGTCGCGAAGCTAGAATAAGCATTAAACACAAATCCAGATGAAGAACTCTAATGATTTTATCCTAACAATTTAATTTGACCTAACAATTCATTGATCACCTTTGAAAAACCCTAAACCTAACTAGCAAACTACTCAGACATGATCAATGAAACAGAAATCATAAATAAAGAAGAATGCATAAAAGAAATCAATAGATAAATAAGGGAGTTCCAAATTTGCTCTAAAGGAGACAAATTCTTCTCTCCAAAAACTCTCTATAAATCTCTCTCTAAATAATTGTAAAAATAAAGTGTGTAGCCTAAACAATGGCTGGAAAACTATATTTATAGGCAAACTCGCGTCAGGGGCAAACTTGTAAATAATGGAAACTTCAAGTGATTTCCTTTTTCTGATGGAAGTCCGCAGAACTTGGTCGGCTGGCTTGGTGTCTGTGTCGATCGACACCATGTGCGTAATTCTGCTCTTCTGACTTCATCACTTCGCAGCTTCTTGCAGAATGCTCCAAAAAGCTTCAGAATCTCCAATTATGCTCCAAACGTAGTCCAACCTATAAAGACTCAGAAAGGACTGGAAAACTAACAAAAGACTCTATAAAAACACTTATATCATGGCCTAAAAGTGGGTAAAAACCATGATATATCAACTCCCCCAGACTTAGCCTTTGCTTGCCCTCAAGCAAAACAGAAACTTAGACTAAAGTAGAAGTTTGAAAACAGGAACTTCCGAGTACTTCTTCAAAACGCCACAGTGATTAACACTTCTTGAATCCACATGATATTAGAGCCAACCTTAGGAAATGTTCAATGTACTTACCACAAGCTTAGCAATCTCCCAGTTCAAATCCAGATCATTTCCTTGATATAAATTTCGAACTCTAACATTGGTAATGCCATAGAACTTTTCTGATTCTTTTCCCTTCCTTAGTACCTGAACAAGACATTCTCATACAGCTCCCCTATTTTCTCTTCCCTTAGTCAACTTCTGCCCATTTTCAGGGTGTTCTAAGATCTTTTCATTGACTCTTTTTATTCTTTATGGGATCTCTGGAATAGTGCTACTCTCTACTTGTGTTCCTTGTGAGGAGACGGGTTCAAGAGCATCACTAATATTGTTCCTTGTGAGGAGACAGGCTCATGACAAAGACACTATTCCAGACTTAGACTCTTTTTTCTTTCTTTTCTATTTTCAAGGGAAAATCAAGGAGAGACTGCAATTGCCTATCTGTTCGGACTGAAAGAGGAATCAAGTTCTGCGCATACCTGGTTCTTTGTAAGGGGATCTGAACTCGCCCTGTTAGACTGATTCCACTTGCAGCTTTCTACTTAGTAAGCCCTCCAATCAACTCGTATAGCAATGGTTCTTCAAGTGTCAACTTCATGTGGTTAGTTCCTAGAAAAACAGAAAGTTCCAACTGATTTTGACTCAATAAAATTGATTTTTGAAAACTTTTGACTCAAAACTCTCAAAACAAAACACAAAGTCAGTAATCACCTCCCCCAGACTTAAACAACACTGTCCCCAGTGTTATCAAGCCTGAAGTTAGCTAAAAGAAGGATTAGAAACAACATAAAAGACCAAAATAGAAGACTTACCTTCGCCTGCGCATGGTGTCGATCGACACTAAGTGGTGTCGATCGACACTGGTCTATGTCGAGTCCAATGTCGCCTTTTTTCAACTGACTGAAACTAGGACTTAAGTAAAAGCAAAACAAAAATAAAAGAAATATAACGTACCTAACAGTGGGTTGCCTCCCACTCAGCGCTCGTTTTCAGTCATTAGCTTGACTGTGTGGGGGTTCAGACGTCTGGTGGATCAGAGGGTGGCAGTGAATGCTTCCCAGACGAATGTCTTCTCATCCATGGCGGTGTGTAGGCGTTAGGTGCATGTGATCGACCAAGGAAACGAGGAACAACAGCAGGGTGGGACTTGACTTCGGGTGGGACACTTCGTTTTCCTGCAACATAATCAAAAGAAACACCAAGCCCTCTACGAGAATCTCGTGGCTTGGATAAGTGCGAAGCAGCTTTTGAACCTTTGAAATTCTTATTGACAAGATGATATATCATGGTTTTTACCCGTTTTTAAGCCATGATATAAGTGTTTTTATAGAGTCTTTTGCTAGTTTTGGAGTCTCTTTAGAGTCTTTACAGGATGGAGAACATTTGGAGCTAAATGGGAGAATCTGGAGCATTTTGGAGCACTTTGGAGAAGCAGCCGAAGTGATGAAGTCAAGAGGGTGGAATTCACGACCTGAGTGTCGATCGACACACTCAGTGTCGATCGACACCAAGGATAGACGGCCACAAGTGACGGTTTCCAATCAGAAAGAGGAAAGAAGAGCAAGTTCTGAAGAATTACAAATCTACCCCTGGACGAAAAATCCCCTTTTATAAATAGTTTTCAAGCATTGTTTAGAGATGGACTTGATCATTATTTTCTGCTTTTGAGACTTAGAGAGAGATTGATCCTGAGCTTTTGGGGAGACAATTCTAACTCATCTGAGCCAGATTTCGAACCCCTGTATCATTCTCTATTCTTTTATGCAATATTATTCAGCTATGTTTTGTGTTTGCATTATTATGTCTGAGTAGTTTGCTTGTTAGGTTAGGGTAATTTAGGGTTTGATGAAGAGTTTATAGAATCACTAGAATTATTAGGGAAATCAATTGGATCTTCACCTAGATTTGTGCTTAACTTGATTCTCTGAATTGATCACTTAGAAATCAAACCTTAGGTTGTTTAATAGATGCGAGAGCATTATTAATAACTTGAACTAATCTTAGGTGAGCAAATTATCTATTCGCAAAGAGATTTGGTCTAGGTAATTTGTGAACAAATCGAACCTGTTCTTATTGCTTGCCTTGATTGTTTAAATTCGCAAAGAGATTTGGAATTTAGAGATTTAGGCATAGATAACTTCTGCAACGAGAGTTGATTGATTTTACCTAATAGACGGTTCTTAATAAATCCCTAATAGACTTAGATTCTGCATTCTTGGATTCAAACCTGATAATTATCCTTGCCTAGCGCCTCGTCTCCTGAACTTTAATCCATCTAATTCCGATTTATTACTTGCTTTAATTGTTTAGTTTTCAATTTCATTATTTCGACCTAGCATAATCTAAACCTAGAAACCATAAGTGTAGCTACAACTTCCCTGAGGATTCGATACCCCTTATACTTCAATTGCATTGCTGTGCACTTGCAGTAGTTGATTATTTGGGTAAAACCTGAGCCCTATCAAGTTTTTGGCACCGTTGCCGGGGAAGCTAATAGCTACCTAACGGGATCTAGTATTAGGATTCTGTCTAGGATTTTGTTTTATTTTTGTTACTGATTTAGTTCTCTATCTTTTGTTTCAGGTGCATGCCCAGTACCGGGAGCAACAAGGAAGAAGAACTAGTCACTTTGAACCAGGAAATCAACCGTCTCGAACGTACGAACCGCAAGTCAGCACGAGCATCGATCGACACACCAGGCGTCGATCGACACCGTTCTGCACCAGCATCGATTACACACCTAGTATCGATCGACACCTTGCGCAGATAGAGATGGCTGAACCTGTAATCATGATACGCAACGAGGATGGCGACTTTGTTGACCTGCAGGGAAACAGAAGGAACGCCCAAGGACAGAGACTTGATGAGGCTGGCGCCATCATCGTCGAAACTGCAGAAGCTGGACGTGGAAGAACACTAGGCGAGTACAACCGCCCAGACCAGTTCTATGCCAATAGAGCTGCGATCCGTCCTCCTGCATTCCAGAGGAATGACTTTGAGCTGAAGCCCGCTTATTACACTTTAGTGGCTCAGCATCTCTTTCATGGTCTTCCCAGTGAGCACCCTATGGACCATATCGAAAGATTCGAGGACCTCGCATCAAGCATAAAGGCCAATGGAGTGACCTACGACTATATTTTCTGCAAGCTTTTTCCTTACTCACTTGCAGGCGATGCGTCCTACTGGCTGAAGCAGCTTGATCCAGGATCTTTAAACACTTGGGAAGAAACAAAGAATGCATTCTTATGCAATTTCTTTGATGATGCAAGATCCGAGGAGCTGCGGATGAAGATCACTACATTCTCCCAAGGACCTGCTGAAGCATTCAAGGCTTCATGGGTGCGATTTAAGGCCTACCAGAGGGACTGCCCACATCACGGTTTTAGCAAACCACAGCTTATCGGTATCTTTTACCGAGGGATTGATTGGAGGTACCAGATGGCCTTGGACGCTGCAAGCAATGGCACCTTCAACACAAGGATTCCGGAAGCTGCGATAGAGCTTATTGAAAATTTGGCTTCTAGTAACAGCACCAAGAATGCCGACTTCGAGAGAAGACAAAGCGCAGGACAAGCTGGAGGAAACCAAATCGCTGAAGTCAATAGGAAGCTGGACAACGTACAAAATCTCTTGGTAGGGAAGAAGCAAGTCCATTTTGCCAATGAGGTGGAGTCATTCGAACCAGAGCCAGACTGTGAAGAAGAAGACGTGAATTACATCAACGGAGGAGGATTTCAGGGCCAGCGCTATGGGAACCAGCAGGGAAACAGGAACTTCACTGGGAATTATCAGAAGAGTTCCTTCACAGGAAATCAAAACTCTTCTGGTTACACGCCGAAACCTCCATTTCAGAGCAGCAACTACACTAGGAGCTATGGAAATTCTTCATACCAGAAGCCACCTCCGCAAGACAACAAAATGGAGGCCATGCTTGAGCAGATATTGGAAGGACAGCAGAAGATGACAGTGAGCTTCAATGGCAAGATTGATGCACTGTATGAGGACCTGAATGGGAAGATTACCAACATACATTCTCACATGAAGAAACTGGATATTCAGGTTGCTCAAACCGCAGAAACTGTTAACAGACAGGAAGGATTTCTTCCAGGGAAGACGGATACCAATCCCAAACGCCACGTGAATGCCATTGCGCTAAGGAGTGGCAAGACACTTCAAACCGTGCAGAAAAGAGGGCTCAGCACTGCAGAATTCGAGGAGCTTGAAGACACAGAAGATGCTGCGGAGCAGAGTGTCGATCGACACCACCTGTGTCGATCGACACCCGAGGAGATGAACGACAAATCAGAGAAACGCGACGCGAAGGATTCAACTCCTCCAGAGACCAGTGTCGATCGACACCAGGAGGGTATCGATCGACACCCACCACGGACTGAAGCAGATCGAGCTAAAACCAAGACTGTTGCTGAAGAAAAAATTTACAAGCCAAGGATCCCTTTCCCTCTGATCACAAAGAAGAGTAAGAAGGAGCTGCTGGAAGCCAGATGCAAGGCTATCATGGATAGACTAGTGGTTGAAATTCCTTTGATGGATGCCATTAGAACTACTCCCATGATAAAGAGATACTTGAAGTGGATGATGACCAATAACGTTGACATGGAAGAAGGCGTGATGATGATATCAGAGCAAGTCAGTGCGGTCATTCAGAACAGGCTACCAGAAAAGCTCTCCGATCCAGGGAGCTTTGTTCTAGATTGCTCCATTTTCTCAGACAGATTTGGAAGGTCTCTATGCGATTTAGGCTCTAGTGTCAACTTGATGCCTCTTTCGGTTGCTCTCAGGATGGATATGACGGATTTCAAGGCCACCAGAATCTCTTTAGTCCTTGCAGATCGATCTATCAGGATCCCTGAAGGTGTTTTGGAGGATGTTCCTATCAGAGTTGGAAATTGTCTAATACCCACAGACTTTGTGGTATTAGCCTATGATGAGGAACCCAAGGACCCTCTGATACTTGGTAGACCATTCCTAGCTACAGCCGGAGCCATCATTGACGTAAGGAAGGGAAGGATCGCACTAAACATTGGTGATTTGGTGATGAACTTCGACATGGAGAAGCTGATGAAGAGACCCACAATTGATGGACAGACCTTCTACGTCGATACACTCACCAACCTTGCTGAAGAGATCTTCAAGGAAGACCATCCTACAGACCCGTTGGAGCGAGCTCTGACCACCTCTACCAAGGACATTGAAGACCTCGACGTAGCTGCTGCTGGTTACGCGAAGATGATGGACGCAAGTGAGCAAGTGATGCAACTTATCGCACAGGACGATCTGTGTCGATCGACACCATGCGACATCAAGCTCAGATGCATCACTTGGCGATTGGAGTGAGATCAAAGCACCTAAAGTTGAGCTTAAACAGCTCCCTGCCGGGCTAAGGTACGCATTTCTTGGTCCCAATTCGACTTACCCTGTTATAGTCAATGCTTCATTAAACAACGCAGAGCTCACTTTGTTGCTAAGCAAGCTGCGCAAGTATCGCAAAGCTCTTGGCTATTCTCTTGATGATATTTCAGGGATCTCACCAGACTTATGCATGCATCGGATTCACCTTGAGGATGAGGCAAAGTCATCAATTGAACACCAAAGGAGGCTGAATCCGAACCTGAAGGAAGTTGTCAAGAAAGAGATCATGAAGCTGTTAGATGCAGGGATCATCTATCCCATCTCAGATAGCGCTTGGGTCAGCCCTGTTCACGTGGTCCCTAAGAAAGGAGGAGTCACCGTGGTAAAGAATGAGAAGAACGAGCTGATTCCTACAAGGACTGTGACTGGTCACAGGATGTGCATAGACTACCGGAAGCTGAATTCCGCGACCAGAAAGGATCACTTTCCTTTGCCTTTCATTGATCAGATGCTGGAAAGGTTGGCGAATCACCCATATTATTGCTTTCTAGATGGGTATTCAGGGTTCTTTCAGATTCCTATCCACCCAGATGACCAGGAGAAGACCACTTTTACATGTCCCTATGGCACTTTTGCATATCGCAGAATGCCATTTGGACTTTGTAATGCTCCTGCGACCTTCCAGCGCTGCATGATGTCTATCTTCACTGACATGATTGAGAAGTTCATGGAGGTCTTTATGGATGATTTTTCTGTCTATGGATCATCCTTTAAAGATTGCCTAGAGAACTTATGTGCTGTGCTGCAGAGATGTGAAGAGAAACACTTAGTGCTGAATTGGGAGAAGTGCCACTTTATGGTCAGAGATGGCATTGTTCTTGGGCATCGAGTTTCTGCAGATGGTATTGAAGTAGACCGCGCTAAGATTGAAGTCATGACCACTTTGCAAGCACCTGATTCTGTTAAGTCTGTGAGAAGTTTTCTGGGTCACGCTGGGTTCTACCGCAGATTCATCAAGGATTTCAGCAAGATAGCGAGACCACTCACTGCTCTTCTCTGTAAAGATGTGAAGTTTGAGTTCACACAAGAGTGCCTTTCAGCCTTTGAACAGATCAAGCAAGCCTTAGTGAGTGCTCCGATTGTTCAACCACCGGACTGGGATCTACCTTTCGAGGTTATGTGTGATGCAAGTGACTTCGCAGTAGGAGCCGTTCTGGGACAGAAGAAGGACAAGAAGCTGCACGCCATCTACTACGCAAGCAGGACTTTAGATGATGCTCAGAAAAACTACGCAACTACGGAGAAGGAACTGCTCGCTGTGGTCTTTGCCTTTGAGAAATTTCGTCAGTATCTTGTTGGCTCAAAGGTGATTGTCCACACTGACCATTCCGCATTGAAGTATTTGATGCAGAAGAAGGATGCGAAGCCTAGGTTGCTCAGGTGGATTCTACTTCTACAAGAGTTTGACATAGAAGTCAAAGACAAGAAAGGAGTTGAGAATGGAGTAGCTGATCATCTTTCGAGGATTAGGATTGAAGATGACGTGCCAATAGATGATTTCCTGCCTGAGGAGAACGTTTATCTCATTGAGAGTCGTTTCCAAGCTGAGAATTTTGACCTTGCGAGCTTAGTGTCGATCGACACTAGGGGAGTGTCGATCGACACTCCGTCCGAAAAAGTGAGAACAAGTCGCGGATCAACACTTCGAAGTTTGCCAACTTCGCAAGTGTCGATCGACACCACCTGTGTCGATCGACACCAGGAGTCTTCATTGATTCGCAGACTTCTAGGAGAGGTGTTTCGACAGACGATCTTCGCCATCAATGATGCAACTCGACCATGGTATGCTGATATTGTGAACTTCCTTGCTGCTGACATTGAGCCGACACATCTCAAGGGTTATGAGAAGAAGAAGTTCATGAGGGAACTTAGAAGGTACTATTGGGATGAACCACATTTATACAAACATTGTTCAGACAGTGTTTACAGAAGATGCATTGCAGAGAGTGAGACTCGTGACATCCTGTTCCACTGTCATGGTTCTGAGTATGCTGGACACTTTGCTACCTTCAAGACAGTATCCAAGGTTCTTCAAGCAGGCTTTTGGTGGCCTACTATGTTCAAGGATGCGCAGCTGTTCATCACTCAATGTGATGCTTGTCAGAGGAAAGGGAAGATCAGTAAGAGGAATGAGATGCCACAGAACTTCATTCTTGAAGTTGAGATCTTTGATTGTTGGGGCATTGATTTCATGGGCCCTTTTCCTCCATCTTATGGAATGCAATACATCTTAGTGGCTGTGGACTATGTCTCTAAGTGGGTCGAAGCGATTGCCTCTAAGAAGAATGATGCTGCTGTGGTACTCAAGATGTTTCAGACCATCATTTTTCCAAGATTCGGAGTACCTCGGATTGTTATAAGTGATGGTGGTTCTCACTTTATTAACAAGATCTTCGACAAGCTGCTAAAGAAACATGGTGTTCAACATCGAGTCGCGACACCATATCATCCCCAAACGAGTGGACAAGTAGAAGTCTCCAACAGGCAGATCAAGCAAATTCTGGAGAAGACAGTAGGAAAGACAAGGAAAGATTGGGCAACAAAATTAGATGATGCACTTTGGGCCTACAGGACTGCATACAAAACGCCTTTGGGAACTACACCTTTCCAGCTGCTCTATGGCAAAGCGTGCCATCTTCCAGTTGAGTTGGAACACAAGGCACATTGGGCTATTAAGAAGATGAACTTCGACTTGAAGCCAGCTGCAGAGAGGCGCCTACTTCAACTCCACGAATTGGATGAACTTCGTTATCATGCTTATGAGAACTCAAAGCTCTACAAAGAGAGAACTAAAGCATATCATGATAAGAAGATCATCTCCAGACAATTCGAGCCAAATGACCAGGTACTTCTGTATAACTCCCGTTTGCAATTGTTTCCTGGTAAATTGCGTTCACGTTGGTCAGGTCCTTTCACCATCAAAGAGGTTCGACCATATGGAGCAATTGTCTTGACAAACTCCAAAGGAGAGGAGTTCACTGTGAATGGGCAACGAGTGAAACACTATTGGGCTGAAGCCGCGATTCCAGAAGGACACATTGTGTCTCTGGCTAACGCACCGTCTGCCTAAACGCATGACCAGTCAAGCTATTGACGTTAAACGAGCGCTGAGTGGGAGGCAACCCACTGTTAGGTACGTTTTTCTTTGCATTTGTTTTGGTTTTTACTAATTATTTTGGGTTTTACATATATATATATATAAAAAAAAAAAAGAGAGGAGAATTTTCGACCAGCTTTAGTGTCGATCGACACCCCATGTGTCGATCGACACCAATCGAGGACACGGGTAAGTTCTTAAAACTCGAACACTTATGTTTTTCTTCATCACTTTTCAAAAACCCGATACTTGAGAGTTTTCTTCCCCAAATCGCACAATCCTTAAATCTTAACCAAATTGAGCGACTCTTTGCTCTAATTCGTGCGGTTTCTCACCCTCTATCACAATCTATCATTCATTCATTCGATCTACAAGGTATGTTCTTCAAATCTCCCAATTTTGATTTCGACCCTAAGGTGAAAAACTTCAAATTCGACCAATTTAGCTTGATTTCTTGATTGAATAATGCTCATTTTGGTTGAATATCATGCTTAGGATCATTATCCAACCGTTTTTCTCATTGATTTTGCAAAATTTGAAATTTTCGAAAATTTGGAAATTGATGATGCATGTTGCGAATTTAGGGATTTTTCGTGGGTATTATGGCTTGGAATTGGTTGATTGATGATGATTGGATAGTTTGAAACAATCATTCATGAGAAATTTGGTTTTAGAGTTCGTAAATTTCTGGAAATTTGAAGTTTTGTGCCTGGTTTCGATCGACACGAGCAGCATCGATCGACACCCAACATGGACAGACACATTGCATTTCGTTTGAATGATTCTAACTTGATTTTGGTTTATTTTTTTGCAGATGGCCCCTCCTGTGACTAAGAGAGCTCGCCATGCTGAAGCGTCCGCATCTGGGACCGCTAATGATGAGGTGATTCCCTCTAGACCACCGTGGCCAAAACGTGAGAGTGCTAAGATCCGCTGTACACGCGTTTGGGAGGATTCTCCGGAGAAGGAGATTGCTAAAGACGATTGCACCCTGCGAGGTATTGATGAGAGCTGGGATGATTATGACACTTTGTTCTACAATGCGTGGATCAAGGTGAAAATTGCTCCGACTCGCTTTGCCTGCGAGAAGACGATGACTGCATTGGGCATCAAAGACGACGTGATGCAGTTGATGCGCAGAACTGGCATGGGCACCATTGCGACGCGACAGTTCGACTTATACCCCGATCTGGTCCGCCAGTTCATCGCCACTGCCAGAGTCTACTACAGGAATGAGATAGTCCGCAAAGCTCTGGAAGGGACACTCACATTTCTCATCCGCGGGATCCGTTACCACATTTCTCTTCCAGAGCTTTGCCAGATCTATGGGTTCGATGATGATCATGCAACGGGAGTTGCTCTTCAGACACAGCTTCCAGACAACCAGGATTTCTGGTCCCTTTTCGGAAATGGGCAGTATGATTCGAAGACCTCTACTCACACCGACATTCGCCATCCCACCCTGCGCTACTTGGTACGTTTGTTCTCCACTACACTTCTGTGTAAGCACGAGCCAGGGAAGATGCGAGTAGCTGAGCTAGTATTGCTTTACCGAGGTATTTGGTCTGAGATCTACGAGGATTCACAGGCGCCACTTAGCGCGAACCTTGGCGCGGTCTTTGCCCATCATTTGGCTTCTTTGAAGACCACGCCCTTCTCTGGTTCGCAGATGAAACCCGAGACCATTGGCAGTCTTATTACTCCTATCTTCCTGCACTTCGGGATTGATACTTCCAGCTGCACCATTGATACTTCGCGATCTTTGATTGACATGGAGTACCTGAAGAGGACACATTGGGTGAAGCCAGAGAAGCTTTGGGTTTTCGCTGACGCGCAGAGAGTACAGTACTCAGTACTTCTACCTGACCGCGACCTTACTCGCATCACTTCAGATCTGAGACGCCTCGCCTTTCATCCTAGCGCAAGCAAGCTAAGGGCTATTCCTGCTGCCAGACCTAGAGGCACATCATCCAGGCCAGCTGCAGCCACCAGTCGCCTTTTATCTTCCAGGCGCAGCGCACCACAGGCCATTGGTACTCATCAGCTTCCTGAGCCTCCTGCGATTCCCATGGAGCCAGACGTCTTCCAGAGATACGTGGTACAGAGTTTCCAGGCGATTTGGAGCGCCATTGCTACTGTGTCTACATGCAGCTGCATTCGCCCACCTTCACCACCACGATCTTCTCCGCCAGGCCAAGATGACGACGACTTTGAAGACATCTAACAACAAATCTGACTTTGCAACAATCATGATCGAGTGGCAGAACTCTGTCTACGGACAGAGTGTCGATCGACACTACCAGTGTCGATCGACACCACCTTCAGACCCAGCAACGATCGACACCACCTGTGTCGATCGACGCTACGCGCAGAGGTCAGGTAATCTGATTCTTCTCTTTGTTTGTAACAGTTTGGCACATTTTTCCCTTTTTTCTATCCAAACTCATTCTTAGTAACACTGGGGACAGTGTTATTCAAGTCTGGGGGAGGTAGTTGCTAATTTAGTGTTTTGTTTTGAGAGTCAGTTAAGTCTTGAGTCAAAAGTTTTCAAAATCTGTTTTATTGAGTCAAAATTAGTTGGAACTTTCAGTTTTTCTAGGGACTAACCACAGAAAATTAGCACTTGAAGAACCATTGCTATAAGAGTTGATTGCAGGACTTACTAAGTAGAAAGCTACAAGTGGAATCAGTCTAACAGGGCGAGTTCAGATCCCCTTATAAGAACTAGGTATGAGCAGAACTTGATTCCTCTTTCAGTCCGAACAGATAGGCAATTGCAGTCTCTCCTTGATCTTCCCTTAAGAGAAAAGAAAA
>JAHZTW010000001.1:412953031-412967424 GCA_020283515.1 Alliaria petiolata
CTATTTCAGATCTTCATATGACCCTTTTACCCTTGTATTCCCAATTTGGACTTACTGATGAGTATAGTTTTGATTTCCTCAACGAAATGAGTAACATGTAATAGATGCATCTCGTTCTACTATGAAGAGTTCCAAATGTTTATTTCTAGTCTAGTTACTTCGTTTTATTTCTATGACTCATTAAAAGTCGGTTTTAAGCATTTTCGGGTATACAAATCTGTTGCGGATCTTCATATGACCCTTTTACACTTGTATTCCACATTTGGACTTACTGATAAGTGGAGTTTTGATTTCTCAACGAAATGAGTAACAAGTAATAGATGCTTCTCGTTATACTTTGATGAGCTCCAAATAACTATTTCTAGTCTAGTTACTCCGTTTTGTTTCTATGAATCATTAAAATTCCATTTTAAGTATTTTCGGGTATAAACATCTGTTTCGGATCTTCATATGACCATGTTACCCTTGTATTCCCCATTTGGACTTTTTGATGAGCAGAGTTTTGAATTCCTCAACGAAATGAGAAACAAGTAATACTTGTTCTCATTATTCTATTAAGAGCCCAAGATGACTATTCCTAGTCTCGTTACTTCGTTTTATATCTATGACTCATTAGAAGTCTGTTTTAAGCATTTTCGGGTATAAACATCTGTTTCGGATCTTCATATGACCCATTTACACTTGTATTCCCGATTTGGACTTACTGATGAGTAGAGTTTTGATTTCTTCAACGAAATGAGTAACAAGTAATAGAAGCTTCTCGTTCTACTCTGAAGAGCTCCAAATTTATATATCTAGTCTAGTTACTTCATTTTGAGTAAAAGTTTGTTTTAAACATTTTCGGGTAAAAATATATGTTTCGAATCTTCATATAACCATTTTACCCTTGTATTCCCCATTTGTACTTTTTGATGAGTAGAGTTTTCAATTGCTCAACGGAATGAGTAACAAGTAATAGTTGCTTCTCAATATACTATTAAGAGCCCAAAATGACTATTCCTAGTCTAGTTACTTCGTTTTATTTATATGACTCTCTATAAGTCTGTTTTAAGCATTTTCGGTATAAACATCTGTTTCGGAACTTCTTATGACCTATTGACACTTGTATTCCCCATTTGTACTTACGGATGAGTGGAGTTTTGATTTCTCAACGAAATGAGTAACAAGTAATAGATGCTTCTGGTTCTACTATGAAGAGCTCCAAATGTCTATTTATAGTCTAGTTAATTCGTTTTATTTCTATGACTCATTAAAAGTCTGTTTTAAGCATTTTTCGGGGTATAAACATCTGTTTCGGATCTTCATATGACCCTTTTACACCTGTATTCCCCGTTTGGACTTACTGATGAGTAGAGTTATGATTTCCTCAATGGAATAAGTAACTAGTAATAATTGCTTCTCGTTCTACTTTTAAGAGCTCCAAATGACTATTTCTAGTCTAGTTACTCAATTTTGTTTATATGACTCATTGAAAGTCCGGGTTAAGCATTTTCGGGTGTAAACATCTTTTTCTGATCTTCATCTGACCCTTTTACACGTGTATTCCCCATTTGGACTTACTGATGAGTAGAGTTTTGATTTTCTCAATGGATTGAGTAACTAGTAATAGTCGCTTCTCGTTCTACTATTAAGAGCCTCGAATGACTATTTCTAGTCTAGTTACTCCAGTTTCTATGACTCATTAAAAGTCCGGTTTAAGCGTTTTCATGTGTTAAATTCTATTTCAGATCTTCATATGACCCTTTTACCCTTGTATTCCCAATTTGGACTTACTGATGAGTATAGTTTTAATTTCCTCAACGAAATGAGTAACATGTAATAGATGCTTCTCGTTCTACTATGAAGAGTTCCAAATGTTTATTTCTAGTCTAGTTACTTCATTTTGTATCTATGACTCATTAAAAGTCTCTTTTAAGCATTTTCGGGTATAAACATCAGTTTCGGATCTTCATATAACTCTTTTACACTTGTATTCCCCATTTGGACTTACTGATTAGTAGAGTTTTGATTTCCTCAATGGAATGAGTAACAACAAATAGATGCTTCTCGTTCTACAATTAAGAGCCCCAAATGACTATTTCTTGTCAACTTACTCCATTTTGTTTCTATGACTCATTAAAAATTTGTTTTAAGCTTTTTTGGTTATAAACATCTGTTTCGGATCTTCATATGACCCTTTTACTTTTTTATTCCCCATTTGGACTTATTGATGAGTAGAATTTTGATTTTCTTAACGGAATGAGTAACAAGTAATAGATGCCCCAAATGACTATTCCAAGTCTGGTTACTTCGTTTTATTTCTATGACACATTAGAAGTCTGTTTTAAGCATTTTCGGGTATAAACATCTGTTTCGGATCTTCATATGACCCATTTACACTAGTATTCTCCATTTGGACTTATTGATGAGTAGAATTTTGATTTCCTCAACGAAATGATTAACAAGTAATAGAAGCTTCTCGTTCTAATATGAAGAGCTCAAAATTTATATTTCTAGTCTAGTTACTTCATTTTGTTTCTATGTCTCCTTAAAAGTTTATTATAAGCATTTTCGGGTATAAACATCTGTTTCGGATCTTCATATGACCCTTTTACACTTGTATTCCCCATATGAACTTACTGATCAGTAGAGTTATGATTACCTCAACGGAATGAGTAACCAGTAATAGTCGCTTCCCGTTCTACTATTACCAAATGACAATTTCTAATCTAGTTATTCCATTTTGTACTTTTTGATGAGTACAGTTGCTGCTTATTATACTATTAAGAGCCCAAAATGAGTAACAAGTAATAGTTGCTGCTTATTATACTATTAAGAGCCCAAAATGACTATTCCTAGTCTCGTTACTTCGTTTTATTTCTATGACTCATTAAAAATCTTTTTAAGCATTTTCGGGTATAAACATCTGTTTCAGATCTTCATATGACCTATTTACACTTGTATTCCCCATTTGGACTTACTGATGAGTGGAGTTTTGATTTCTCAACGGAATGAGTAACAAGTAATAGTTGCTTCTCATTATACTATTAAGAGCCAAAAATGACTATTCCTAGTCTAGTTACTTCGTTTTAATTCTATGACTCATTAAAAGTCTGTTTTAAGCATTTTTCGGGTATAAACATCTGTTTCGGATCTTCATATGACCCTTTTACACCTGTATTCCCCGTTTGGACTTACTGATGAGTACAGTTTTGATTTCTTCAATGGAATGAGTAACTAGTAATAGTTGCTTCTTATTCGACTATTAAGAGCCCCGAATGACTATTTCTAGTCTAGTTACTCCATTTTGTTTCTATGACTCATTGAAAGTCCGGTTTAAGCATTTTCGGGTGTGAACATCTGTTTCGGATCTTCATATGACCCTTTTACACTTGTATTCCCCATTTGGACTTATTGATGAGTAGAGTTTTGATTTCCTCAACGGAATGAGTATCTAGTAATAGTCGCTTCTGGTTCTACTATTAAGAGCCCCAAATGACTATTTCTAGTCAAGTTACTCCATTTTGTTTCTATGACTCATTAAAAATCTGTTTTGAGTATTTTCGGGCATATGCATTTGCTTCGGATCTTCATATGACCATTTTACACTTGTATTCCCCATTTGGATTTACTGATGAGTAGAGTTTTGATTTTCTCAACGGAATGAGTAACGTGTAATAGATGCTTCTCGTTATACTTTTAAGAGCCCCAAATGACTATTCCTAGTCTGGTTACTTCGTTTTATTTCTAGGCCTCATTAAAAGTCTGTTTTAAGCATTTTCAGGTATATACAACTGTTTCGAATCTTCATCTGACCCTTTTACATTTGTATTCCCCATTTGGACTTACTAATGAGTAGAGTTTTGATTTCCTCAACGGAATGAGTAACTAGTAATAGTCGCTTCTCGTTCTACTATTAAGTGCTCCAAATGACTATTTCTACTCTAGTTACACTATTTTGTTTCTTAACTCATTAAAAGTCTGTTTTAAGCATTTTCGGCTACAAATATCTGTTACGGATCTTCATAGGACCCTTTTAAACTTATAATCCCCATTTGGACTTACTGATGAGTAGAGTAAGGATTTCCTCAACGGAATGAGTAACAAGTAATAGAAGCTTCTCGTTCTACTATTAAGAGCCCCAAATGACTATTTCTAGTCTAATTACTCTATTTTGTTTTTATGACTCATTAAAAGTCAGTTTAAGCATATTCGGCTATAAACATCTGTTACGGATCTTCATAGGACCCTTTTAAACTTATAATCCCCATTTGGACTTACTGATGAGTAGAGTTTTGATTTCCTCAACGGAATGAGTAACTAGTAATTGTCGGTTCTCGTTCTACTATTAAGTGTTCCAAATGTCTATTTCTATTCTAGTTACTTCATTTTGTTTCTATGACTCAGTAAAAGTCTGTTTTAAGCATTTTTGGGTATAAACAACTGTTTCAGATCTTCATATGACCAATTTACACTTATATTCCCCAATTAGACTTACCAATGAGTAAAGTTTTGATTTACTCAACGGAATGAGTAACTTGTAACAGTCGCTTCTAGTTATACTATTAAGTGCTCCAAATGACTCTTTCTAATCTAGTTATTCCATTTTGTTTTATAACTCATTAAAAGTCAGTTTTAAGCATTTTCGGGTATACACGTTTGTTTCAAATCTTCATATTACCCTTTTACACTTGTATTCCCTATTTGCACTTACTGATGAGTAGAGTTCTGATTTCCACAATAAAATGAGTAACAAGTAATAGATGCTTCTCGTTCTACTATGAAGAGCTCCAAATGTCTATTTCTAGTCTAGTTACTTCATTTTGTTTCTATGACTTATTAAAGGTCCGTTTTAAGCATTTTCGGGTATAAAAATCTGTTACGGATCTTCATATGACCCTTTTATACCTGTATCATTTGGACTTACTGATGAATAGAGTTTTGATTTCTCAACGAAATGAGTAACAAGTAATTCATTCTTCTCGTTCTACTATGAAGAGCTCCAAATCTCTATTTCTAGTCTAGTTACTTCATTATGTTTCTATGACTTATTAAAACTCCGTTTTAAGCATTTCCAGGTATAAACATCTGTTTCGGATCTTCATATGACCCTTTTACACTTGTATTCCCCATTTGGACTTACTGATGACTAGAGTTTTGATTTCCTCAATGGAATAAGTAACTAGTAATAGTCGCTTCTCGTTATACTTTTACGAACCCCAAAGGACTATTTCTAGTCTAGTTACTCCGTTTTGCTTCTATGACTCACTAAAAGTCTGTTTTAAGCATTTTCGGATATAAACATCTGTTTCGGATCTTCATATGATCCTTTTATACTTGTATTCTCCATTTGGACTTACTGATTAGTAGAGTTTTGATTTCCTCAACGGAATGAGTAACAAGTAATAGTCGCTTCTCATTCTACTATTAAGAGCCTCGAATGACTATTTCTAGTCTAGTTACTCCATTTTGTTTCTATGACATTAAAAATCCGGTTTAAGCATTTTCATGTGTTAACCTCTGTTTCGGATCTTCATATGACCTTTTTACATTTGTATTCCCCAATTGGACTTACTGATTAGTAGAGTTTTGAATTCCTCGACGAAATGAGTAACAAGCAATAGATGCTTCTCGTTCTACTATAAAGAGCTCCAAATGTTTATTTCTAGTCTAGTTACTTCATTTTACTTATATGACTCATTAAAAGCCCGTTTTAAGCATTTTTGGGTATAAACATCAGTTTCTGATCTTCATATAACCCTTTTACACTTGTATTCCCCATTTGGACTTACTGATTAGTAGAGTTTTAATTTCCTAAATGGAATGAGTAACAACTAATAGATGCTTCTCGTTCTACAATTAAGAGCCCCAAATGACTATTTCCTGTCAACTAACTCCATTTTGTTTCTATGACTCATTAAAAATCTGTTTAAACATTTTTGGTTATAAACATCTATTTCGGATCTTCATATGACCCTTTTACACTTGTATTCCCCATTTGGACTTATTGATGAGTAGAATTTTGATTTTCTTAACGAAATGAGTAACAAGTAATATATGTTTAATGAGTAACACGGAATGACTATTTCTAGTCTAGTTACTCCGTTTTGTTTCTATGACTCATTAAAAGTCTGTTTTAAGCATTTTCCAATATAAACATCTGTTTCGGATCTTCATATGACAATTTTACCCTTGTATTCTCTATTTGTACGTTTTGATGAGTAAAGTTTTCAATTCCTCAACGGAATAAGTAACAAGTAATAGTTGCTTCTCATTATACTATTAAGAGCCCAAAATGACTATTCATAGTCTAGTTACTTCGTTTTATTTCGGGTATAAACATATGTTTCAGATCTTCATATGACCTATTTACACTTGTATTCCCCATTTGGACTTACTGATGAGTGGAGTTTTGATTTCTCAACGAAATGAGTAACAAGTAATAGATGCTTCTCGTTCTACTACGAAGAGCTCCAACTGTCTATTTCTAGTCTAGTTACTTCGTTTTATTTTCATGACTCATTAAAAGTCGGTTTTAAGCATTTTCGGGTATAAAAATCTGTTGTGGATCTTCATATGACCCTTTTACACTTGTATCATTTGGACTTACTGATGAATAGAGTTTTGATTTTTCAACGAAATGAGTAACAAGTAATTCATGCTTCTCGTTCTACTATGAAGAGCTCCAAATCTCTTTTTCTAGTCTAGTTACTTCATTATGTTTCTATGACTTATTCAAACTCCGTTTTAAGCATTTCCGGGTATAAACATCTGTTTCGGATCTTCATATGACCCTTTTACACTTGTATTCCCCATTTGGACTTACTGATGAGTAGAGTTTTGGTTTCCTCGATTGAATAAGTAACTAGTAATAGTCGCTTTTCGTTCTACTATTAAGAGCCTAGAATGACTATTTCTAGTCTAGTTACTCCAGTTTCTATGACTCATTAAAAGTACGGTTAAAGCATTTACATGTGTTAACATCTATTTCAGATCTTCATATGACCCTTTTACCCTTGTATTCCCAATTTGGACTTACTGATGAGTATAGTTTTGATTTCCTCAACGAAATGAGTAACATGTAATAGATGCATCTCGTTCTACTATGAAGAGTTCCAAATGTTTATTTCTAGTCTAGTTACTTCGTTTTATTTCTATGACTCATTAAAAGTCGGTTTTAAGCATTTTCGGGTATACAAATCTGTTGCGGATCTTCATATGACCCTTTTACACTTGTATTCCACATTTGGACTTACTGATAAGTGGAGTTTTGATTTCTCAACGAAATGAGTAACAAGTAATAGATGCTTCTCGTTATACTTTGATGAGCTCCAAATAACTATTTCTAGTCTAGTTACTCCGTTTTGTTTCTATGAATCATTAAAATTCCATTTTAAGAATTTTCGGGTATAAACATCTGTTTCGGATCTTCATATGACCATGTTACCCTTGTATTCCCCATTTGGACTTTTTGATGAGCAGAGTTTTGAATTCCTCAACGAAATGAGAAACAAGTAATACTTGTTCTCATTATTCTATTAAGAGCCCAAGATGACTATTCCTAGTCTCGTTACTTCGTTTTATATCTATGACTCATTAGAAGTCTGTTTTAAGCATTTTCGGGTATAAACATCTGTTTCGGATCTTCATATGACCCATTTACACTTGTATTCCCGATTTGGACTTACTGATGAGTAGAGTTTTGATTTCTTCAACGAAATGAGTAACAAGTAATAGAAGCTTCTCGTTCTACTCTGAAGAGCTCCAAATTTATATATCTAGTCTAGTTACTTCATTTTGAGTAAAAGTTTGTTTTAAACATTTTCGGGTAAAAATATATGTTTCGAATCTTCATATAACCATTTTACCCTTGTATTCCCCATTTGTACTTTTTGATGAGTAGAGTTTTCAATTGCTCAACGGAATGAGTAACAAGTAATAGTTGCTTCTCAATATACTATTAAGAGCCCAAAATGACTATTCCTAGTCTAGTTACTTCGTTTTATTTATATGACTCTCTATAAGTCTGTTTTAAGCATTTTCGGTATAAACATCTGTTTCGGAACTTCTTATGACCTATTGACACTTGTATTCCCCATTTGTACTTACGGATGAGTGGAGTTTTGATTTCTCAACGAAATGAGTAACAAGTAATAGATGCTTCTGGTTCTACTATGAAGAGCTCCAAATGTCTATTTATAGTCTAGTTAATTCGTTTTATTTCTATGACTCATTAAAAGTCTGTTTTAAGCATTTTTCGGGGTATAAACATCTGTTTCGGATCTTCATATGACCCTTTTACACCTGTATTCCCCGTTTGGACTTACTGATGAGTAGAGTTATGATTTCCTCAATGGAATAAGTAACTAGTAATAATTGCTTCTCGTTCTACTTTTAAGAGCTCCAAATGACTATTTCTAGTCTAGTTACTCAATTTTGTTTATATGACTCATTGAAAGTCCGGGTTAAGCATTTTCGGGTGTAAACATCTTTTTCTGATCTTCATCTGACCCTTTTACACGTGTATTCCCCATTTGGACTTACTGATGAGTAGAGTTTTGATTTTCTAAATGGATTGAGTAACTAGTAATAGTCGCTTCTCGTTCTACTATTAAGAGCCTCGAATGACTATTTCTAGTCTAGTTACTCCAGTTTCTATGACTCATTAAAAGTCCGGTTTAAGCGTTTTCATGTGTTAAATTCTATTTCAGATCTTCATATGACCCTTTTACCCTTGTATTCCCAATTTGGACTTACTGATGAGTATAGTTTTAATTTCCTCAACGAAATGAGTAACATGTAATAGATGCTTCTCGTTCTACTATGAAGAGTTCCAAATGTTTATTTCTAGTCTAGTTACTTCATTTTGTATCTATGACTCATTAAAAGTCTCTTTTAAGCATTTTCGGGTATAAACATCAGTTTCGGATCTTCATATAACTCTTTTACACTTGTATTCCCCATTTGGACTTACTGATTAGTAGAGTTTTGATTTCCTCAATGGAATGAGTAACAACAAATAGATGCTTCTCGTTCTACAATTAAGAGTCTAAAATGACTATTCCTAGTCTAGTTACTTCGTTTTATTTCTATGGCTCATTAAAAGTCTGTTTTAAGCATTTTCGGGTATAAACATCTGTTTCGGATCTTCATATGACCCTGTTACCCTTGTATTCCCCATTTGTACTTTTTGATGAGTAGAGTTTTCAATTCCTCAATGGAATGAGAAACAAGTAATAGTTGCTTCTCATTATAATATTAAGAGCCCAAGATGACTATTCCTAGTCTCCTTACTTCGTTTTAATTCTATGACTCAATAGAAGTCTATTTTAAGCATTTTCAGGTATAAACATCTGTTTCGGATCTTCATATGACCCATTTACACTTGTATTCCCCATTTGGGCTTACAATTGATGCTTCTCGTTCTACTATGAAGAGCTCCAAATGTCTATTTCTAGTCTAGTTACTTCATTTTGTTTCTATGACTTATTAAAAGTCCGTTTTAAGCATTTCCGGGTATAAACATCTGTTTCGGATCTTCATATGACCCTTTTACACTTGTATTCCCCATTTGGACTTACTGATGAGTAGAGTTTTGATTTCCTCAATGGAATAAGTGACTATTAAGAGCCTCGAATGACTATTTCTAGTCTAGTTACTCCATTTTGTTTCTATGACATTAAAAGTCCGGTTTAAACATTTTCATGTGTTAACCTCTGTTTCGGATCTTCATATGACCTTTTTACATTTGTATTCCCCAATTGGACTTACTGATTAGTAGAGTTTTGATTTCCTCGACGAAATGAGTAACAAGCAATAGATGCTTCTCGTTCTACTATAAAGAGCTCCAAATGTTTATTTCTAGTCTAGTTACTTCATTTTGTATCTATGACTCATTAAAAGCCCGTTTTAAGCATTTTCGGGTATAAACATCAGTTTCTGATCTTCATATAACCCTTTTACATTTGTATTCCCCATTTGGACTTACTGATTAGTAGAGTTTTGATTTCCTAAATAGAATAAGTAACAACTAATAGATGCTTCTCGTTCTACAATTAAGAGCCCCAAATGACTATTTCTTGTCAACTAACTCCATTTTGTTTCTATGACTCATTAAAAATCTGTTTAAGCATTTTTGGTTATAAACATCTATTTCGGATCTTCATATGACCCTTTTACACTTGTATTCCCCATTTGGACTTATTGATGAGTAGAATTTTGATTTTCTTAACGAAATGAGTAACAAGTAATATATGTTTAATGAGTAACACGGAATGACTATTTCTAGTCTAGTTACTCCGTTTTGTTTCTATGACTCATTAAAAGTCTGTTTTAAGCATTTTCCAATATAAACATCTGTTTCGGATCTTCATATGACCATTTTACACTTGTATTCCCCATTTGGATTAACTGATGAGTAGAGTTTTGATTTTCTCAACGGAATGAGTAACGTGTAATAGATGCTTCTCGTTATACTTTTAAGAGCCCCAAATGACTATTTCTAGTCTAGTTACTCCGTTTTATTTCTCTGACTCATTAAAAGTCCGTTTTAAGGATTTTCGGTTATAAACATCTGTTACGGATCTTCATTTGACCCATTTACACTTCTATTCCCCAATTGGACTTACTGATGAGTAGAGTTTTGATTTCCTCAACGGAATGAGTAACTAGTAATAGTCGCTTTTCATTATACTATTAAGAGCCCCGAATGACTATTTTTAGTCTAGTTACTCCATTTTGTTTCTATGACTCATTGAAAGTCCGGTTTAAGCATTTTTGGGTGTAAACATTTGTTTCAGATCTTCATATGACCCTTTTACACTTGTATTCCCCATTTGGACTTACTGATGAGTAGAGTTTTGATTTCTTCAACGGAATGAGTAACAAGTAATATTCGCTTCTCGTCTACTATTAAGAGCCCCAAATTACTATTCCTAGTCTAGTTACTCCGTTTTGTTTCTATGACTCATTAAAAGTCCGTTTTAAGCATTTTTGGATATAAACATCTGTTTCTGATCTTTATATGAGCCTTTTACACTTGTATTCCACATTTGGACTTATTGATGAGTAGAGTTTTCATTTCCTCAATGGAATGAGTAACTAGTAATAGTCGCTTCTCGTTCCACTTTTAAGAGCCCCAAATGACTATTTCTAGTCTAGTTACTCTGTTTTGTTTCTATGGCTCATTAAAAGTCCATTTTAATCATTTTCAGGTATAAACATCTGTTTCGGATCCTCATATGATCCTTTTACACTTCTATTCCCCATTTGGACTTACTGATGAGTAGAGTTTTGATTAACTCAACGGAATGTGTCACTAGTAATAGTCGCTTTTCGTTCTACTATTTAGAGCTCCAAATTACTATTTTTAGTCTAGTTACCCTGATGCAATATCGTGTACATCATCAACCATGGAGAAGAGTGATATGTTCTTGCCCAACACTGAGGTTTATCAAAAGGAAGCAATAGCTTGGATCTGAACGTGAAGCCAAGGCTTACAAATGGTTGTGACCATTCATACTCTTTTCTCTTATCCTTAGTTTTCCAGGAAAGGTTTTAAACCCATTCAGAAGCTATTAGAAGCCACGTAGGAAACAAGTTGTACACCAACTTGTTTTGGAAACTCGACTCATCAGAGAATCATGCCAAAGTGGAATCAGCTCANGAAGCCACGTAGGAAACAAGTTGTACACCAACTTGTTTTGGAAACTCGACTCATCAGAGAATCATGCCAAAGTGGAATCAGCTCAAGCCGATCTCATATGACAAAGTTATTGAAGATAGAATCTGTCAGATCTTCAATGGACCCGATGAAGACCTACGATCACTCATCGAGTCATTTCGGCCAAACCAAGATGAACCAAGCAACAAATCCAATTGTTTTGGATTCTCAAGTCATTAGAGGCCGACGGCGAATTGGAATCAGGACCAAATTTATTTTGTTTTAGGAGTTATTAATTTTACAAATCGGGTGAAACGCAACTTACCTGATTTGGACATAGGAGCGCTAATTTGAGTATTCCGACCGAACCATAAGGAATTAAGCTACAAACCGACTTGGGATGGAATATTGATGGGGTCTAAATAGTCGTTCGAGATTGGAGGATTTTTTTGGGGACTCATCGAGCTTTGAATTTGTAGGACCCTAAGCTGCAAGTGCACAGCGTGCGTTGTAATACTTAGGGTATCGAACCACAGGGAGGAGGTCAACTGCAAAACAGAGAATCAGGGCAACCAAAGACAAGACTTGTAAAAAGGAAATTAGATGAGCAGTGCAGAAAAAGTAAATATTGAAGTGCATAAATCTCGATTTAAAGACAGATGGGGTAAAACATGTTGGGGATCTTCTCGGGAAATCTATGGGGTTCTAACTAGAAATCAAACTCACAAAAGTCAGGCAAACGAGACTAGGCGATTTTCCCCAAACTGATTCACTGGTTTTAACAACCTAACTTTGTCAAGGAAGGTCAATCTGTGAACATCTATTTCGCAAATATACTGTCGTATCCTGCGTCCTACACGAACACGCAATAAGATCGGGACGATAAACATTCAGACATCTTTTAAAGGATGCTCTCTACCCTATTTTGGTCTAGATCTGAGATTCAGGACATTCGTCGCTCTCAAGACCCTACGATCAGAATATAGTTCATGACGCTAGACTCATGCAGTAAGAACGATATGGTGAGACAGAAAACCCTAATCTTCGGCCTAAACAATCGGTTTAAAAATAGTTAATGAAATTCCCCTTAGATCCCCTTAAAGAACACCAAACGAAAATAAACTACTCAGACATGAAAGAAGAAGCAGAAAACGTGATTAATGAATGCATAATATATATAAATCGATGAGAAAGAAAGAATGTTCAAGAATAAATCATTCTTCCTTAAGAACAAGGTGAAAACCACGAATCAGAGATTCGCGGCCACCAAAAGAAATCTATAACTTAAGAATATTTCGTGATGCTTAGAAAAACCCTAGACAATGAGTATATATGGGTCTTCAAGTGCCCTAGGTCGTGGATTAGGTCTTGACTTGTATAACACGGCTGCGGGTTTAAGTTGGGCTTCAAATGGGCTCGGGAACCGCGAGTGGCATGGCCGCGGCGCGGCCAGCTCGGCCTTCCGAGTGCTTGACGAACCTTCTTGCTTCTTCCATAACTTGAGATCCAACCGTGGGATTGTTCTCAAACCACTTGAGATGAAAGGCAGCTGATAAGGCTATCTTGTCTCCAAATATGAGCTTGATCTCATGGTGGGAAGGCCTTCTTTTGATGTTGAACTTTGGTCCTTGAGCACTGTTTCCAGAAATGTCCATTTGGCTCCAAAATAAGCGTCTTTTGCTAAGTTTACCTGAAAAGAGTCTTGAACAACCAAATACTCAAAATCTAGTGTTTCTGCATTAAAACCTTAGTGAAATGCTTGTTAAAGCACTCACTTGTGATAGTAAAATGGGTAAAATATGCATGTTATCAATTCTCCCAAACTTAAACCTTTGTTTGTCCTCAAACAAAACAGAAATCTAAGTAAGAAGAAGAGGTTTGAAAACGTGGAAACTCACCAATACTTTGGAACTCATCAAGTCTAGCAATCGACCTGTTTGAGCCACGTAACTCGGAATCTAGCTTCAAGGCGTTTAAGTCTAGTTACCTTGAGCTTTTCACCCTTCCTGGATACGCTTCATGGTCCCTTTGAGTATTTCGAGCTCTCTCTTGTTGACCCCTTTATTCATTTAGGCGTGCGGTCTCTATTGAGGGAGTATTAGTCGACGAGACATTATACTCTTCTCTTCCAAACATCTAGACAATGACATTTCAGACACAACTCTCCATTTTCTCTTCCCTTAGTCGATTTCTCCCTACTTTTCTAGGGTATCATTTTAGTTTTTCTATCGACTTTCTTATATATTTTTTTACTTTTCTTTTTAGCTTGAGAATTATCACTTTTTTGAAGTTTTCATGATGTCTGCGAACCATCATGGTTCTTTAAGGAACTCGGGTTGCCATCCTCAAACAAAGACTTTTCTTTATATTTTTTTTTCTTTTCTATAACAAGGGAAGATCAAGGAGAGGTTGCTTGGCATCTACTTAGTCATGCTAGTGTTTAAAAGAGGAGCAAAGTTCGAAGAACCTCAAGCCCCTTGATGAGAAGTTTTGATTCATTAGGTGCGGAGTCAACGCAAGATCCTTCGAGTACTCTAGAGATTAGAACTTTCTCCATTGGAATGATCCACTCGCAGTGTTCAACTTAGTAAACCTTGCTTCTAAACACGTGAGAATGGTCATTAAGGTTCCTTGTTCGAAATGACTTGTACCTAGCAAAGTTCATAGTTTTCGACTAAAACAAAAAAAAGTTTTGACTCTATAAAACGACTCGATAAATGATGTAAGTATGCTTAAGACTCATCAAATCAAA
>JAHZTW010000001.1:412968459-412981952 GCA_020283515.1 Alliaria petiolata
TGACTTGTACCTAGCAAAGTTCATAGTTTCCGACTAAAAAGAAAAAAAAGTTTTGACTCTATAAAACGACTCGATAAATGATGTAAGTATGCATAAGACTCATCAAATAAAAGCATAGTTAGTAATATAAGAAACCCCCCCCCCAGACTTAAATCAAACTGTCCCCAGTTTGTTTAAATCGAGTTGAGGTGAAAAAGATAGGTAAATTCAAGTACAAGCTTGTGAAGACTTACTTGAAAGTGGTGTTGGGTTTGGTATGGGTGGATGGACGTGTGGTATGATTGAGCTAAGGACTTGATCATTCCTCTTATGTCACTGCTTAGAATCGATTTGATTGAACTTAAGAAATCGAAAACTTAGTTCGAAAGGAAATGTGTTGCACGGTTGAGCTTCCTTGCTTCGGAAGGTGGTGGTGGGCGTGTGGTGATGAAGGTGGTGATAGGCGTTTGGTGGTGATGACTGGCTCGCCTTTGTTGAGAAGAACAGGTACTCCGGTTGTTGAGTACTCGTCTTGGTTCCTTGACCTTTGTGAAACACCTTTAATGAGAGATGGAAAATCTTCCGTCCTTGCGTCTTGAAGATGGTCATTAAGGTTCCTTGTTCGAAATGACTTGTACCTAGCAAAGTTCATAGTTTTCGACTAAAAAAAAAAAAGTTTTGACTCTATAAAAAGACTCGATAAATGATGTAAGTATGCTTAAGACTCATCAAATCAAAACATAGTTAGTAATATAAGAAACCCCCCCCCCAGACTTAAATCAAACTGTCCCCAGTTTGTTTAAATCGAGTTGAGGTTAAAAAGATAGGTAAATTCAAGTACAAGCTTGTGAAGACTTACTTGAAAGTGGTGTTGGGTTTGGTATGGATGGATGGGTGTGTGGTATGATTGAGCTAAGGACTTGATCATTCCTCTTATGTCACTGCTTAGAATCGATTTGATTGAACTTAAGAAATCGAAAACTTAGTTCGAAAGGAAATGTGTTGCGCGGTTGAGCTTCCTTGCTTCGGAAGGTGGTGGTGGGCGTGTGGTGATGAAGGTGGTGATAGGCGTTTGGTGGTGATGACTGGCTCGCCTTTGTTGAGAAGAACAGGTACTCCGGTTGTTGAGTACTCGTCTTGGTTCCTTGACCTTTGTGAAACACCTTTAATGAGAGATGGAAAATCTTCCGTCCTTGCGTCTTGAAGATTGCATCACCTCAGAAACTTGAAGTTTGGGTCTATGCTGGCTTATCCGGTGATGTGTTCGGGATCCCGAAAGACAGGTGTTGCTAGCTCGAACTTCAATGCCATATGAAATCCTTACTTGGCTTAGGTAAAGGTCTTGGTCGCGGAAGAGAGAAGCTAGTCTTCGGGAACTTTTCTCTTCGCGGTTTGGTGAAGGAAGTTGCATCTTCTTCCTTCTGGAGCTTGCACAACGGTTTTCATCCTCTAGAACCGTTGTATTCTTCTTCGTCTTCGTGGATACAGGTCCGTTGATCGTGCATGATGAAGTAGAACATGATGGATCATTGACTTAACTTGACTTGGAAGGAGTCTTGTCTTGTCTCGCCATTTTTGATGCAACAGAAGTATGCCGCGGTTGTTAATGTTTTCTTTGCGGTCTTTAGAACGTGTTCAAGCCTTGGATCAAGGAGGATGCTTGAAAGGCTTGACACAGGTTGAAGGAGATCCGGTTTGGTGAAGTCGGGATGGGGGAATGTCTTAGACGAAGGCCGGCCGCGCGACGGGTTGTTGCGGCCGCGGCCAGGCACGTCCTCTCCGCGCCATCGTGGCTCGTCGCGCGGCCAGACTCCTTCTGGCCGGCCCACGGGCGGTTCGTCGGCCGGTGCGTGTTCTTCGAAACTCCTTCATTTTTTTGGTCTTTTTGGGTTTTTCTGATTTTTGGTGCTTTTGGGATTTATGAAAATGCTGGAAACTAAGAATAAACCAAAACTAAAGATTAGTATGGTTAAGGAGATGAGAAAGAGAATACCTAAAATGGGTTGCCTCCCATTGAGCCGCTCTTGTTTAAAGTCTTTTAGCTAGACTTTGGTAGTTTGGGAGCTTAGTTGGAGGTGGAGCTCGACCTTAGGCAATGTCTTTTTGCCTTTTGCGCGGCCTCTTCTGCCGAAGGCTCCTTGAGTCTCTCCATGATTGCATCTTCATCCCTCTCAAGAAGATGCTTCTCCATGGTATATGGTATAACGGGATAGAACTTTTTCCCGTCGATGTTTGCGAATGAGACTCGCCTATTGGGCCAACCCATGATGGCTCCTGCAGTGGCCAAGATGAGAGGTGCAACTTATTCTTGGCGTGTTTTGACTATGTAGAAGTCTACCGGGATTATACAATCGCCAATGATGAACGGGAGATCATAAACGACACCTTTTGGGGTCGTAAAAGATTGGTCTGCTAGTCCAATTACCACTTCCGTCGTGTGGGAATGTCGGATCCCGATTTCTCGCGCTGCATGATTTGTTAGCACGCTGATGGTCGAGCCGGGATCGCTTAACGCGTTCTCAACCTTGATTCATTTGATTTCACATGAGATGAGAAATCGACCAAGGTTTCGCGCTTTGTGCAGGCTGCGAAGTAGCCTTCCCGACTTTTCCCGTGTAAAAAGATCTTGTATTTCTAGCATGGTTTCGTTGCTTTCACAGAAATACTGGCCGATAAGATGTTATGTCCATGTGACCCATTTACACTTCTATTCCCCAATTGGACTTACTGATGAGTGGAGTTTTGATTTCCTCAACGGAATGAGTAACAAGTAATAGATGCTTCTCGTTATACTTTTAAGAGCCCCAAATGACTATTTCTAGTCTAGTTACTCCGTTTTGTTTCTATGACTCATTAAAAGTCCGTTTTAAATATTTTCGGGTATAAACATCTGTTTCGGATCTTCATATGACCCATTTACACTTCTATTCCCCAATTGGACTTACTGATGAATAGAGTTTTGATTAATTCAACGGAATGAGTAACTTGTAATAGTCGCTTCTCGTTCTACTATTAAGTGCTCCAAATGACTATTTCTAATCTAGTTATTCCATTTTGTTCTTTGACTCATTAAAAGTCTGTTTTAAGCATTTTCGGGTATAAACATATGTTTCAGATCTTCATATGACCCTTTTACACTTGTATTCCCCATTTTGACTTACTGATGTGTAGAGTTTTGATTTTCTCAACAGAATGAGTAACAAGTAATAGATGCTTCTCGTTATACTTTTAAGAATCCCAAATGAATATTTCTAGTCTAGTTACTCCGTTTTGTTTCTATAACTCATTAAAAGTCCGTTTTAAGCATTTTTGGATACAAACATCTGTTTCGGATCTTCATATGACCATTTTACCATTGTATTCCCCATTTGGACTTTTTGATGAGTAGTGTTTTGAATTCTTCAACGGAATGTGTAACAAGTAATAGTTGCTTCTTATTATACTATTAAGAGCCCAAATTGACTATTCCTAGTCTGGTTACTTCGTTTTATTTCTATGTCTCATTAAAAGTCTATTTTAAGCATTTTCAGGTATAAAAATCTGTTTCGGATCTTCATATGACCCATTTACACGTGTATTCCCCATTTTGACTTACTGATGAGTAGAGTTTTGATTTCTTCAACAAAATGAGTAACAAGTAATAGATGCTTCTCGTTTTACTATGAAGAGCTCCAAATGTCTATTTCTAGTCTAGTTACTTCATTTTGTTTCTATGACTTATAAAAGGTCTGTTTTAAGCATTTCGAATATTAACATCTTTTTCGGATCTTCATATGACCCTTTTACACTTGTATTCCCCATTTGGATTTACTGATGAGTAGAGTTTTTATTTCCTGAATGGAATAAGTAACTAGTAATAGTTGCTTCTCGTTCTACTTTTAAGATCCCCAAATGACTATTTCTAGTCTAGTCACTTCGTTTTATTTCTATGCCTCATTAAAAGTCCGTTTTAAGCATTTTCGGTTATAAACATCTGTTTCGGATCTTCATATGACCCACTTACACTTCTATTCCCCAATTGGACTTACTGATGAGTGGAGTTTTGATTAACTCAAAGGAATGAGTAACATGTAATAGTCGCTTCTCTTTCTACTATTAAGTGCTCCAAATGACTATCTCTAATCTAGTTATTCCATTTTGTTCTATGACTCATTAAAAGTCCGTTTTAAGCATTTTCGGGTATAAACATCTGTTTCAGATCTTCATATGACCCTTTTAGACTTGTATTCCCCCATTTTGACTTACTGATGAGTAGAGTTTTGATTTTTTCAACGGAATGAGTAACAAGTAATAGATGCTTCTCGTTATACTTTTAAGAGCCCCAAAATGACTATTTCTAGTCTAGTTACTCCGTTTTGTTTCTATGACTCATTAAAAGTCCGGTATAAGTATTTTCGGATATAAACATCTGTTTTAGATCTTTATATGACCCTTTTACCCTTGTAAACCCCATTTGGACTTTTTGATGAGTAGAGTTTTGAATTCCTCAACGGAATGAGTAACAAGTAATAGTTGCTTCTCATTACACTATTAAGAGTCCAAAATGACTATTCCTAGTCTGGTTACTTCGTTTTATTTCTATGGCTCATTAAGAGTCTGTTTTAAGCATTTTTGGGTATAAACATCTGTTTCAGATCTTCATATGACCCTTTATACTTGTATTCCCCATTTGGACTTACTAATGAGTAGAGTTTTGATTTCCTCCACGGAATGAGTAACTAGTAATAGTCGCTTCTCGTTCTACTTTTAAGTGCTCCAAATGTCTATTTCTATTCTAGTTACTTCATTTTGTTTCTATGACTCATTTAAAGTCCGTTTAAGCATTTTCGGGTATAAACATCTGTTTTGGATCTTCATATGACCCATTTACACTTCTATTCCCCAATTGGACTTAAGGATGAGTAGAATTTTGATTTCCTCAACGGAATGAGTAACAAGTAATATATGCTTCTCGTTATACTTTTAAGAGCCCCAAATGACTATTTTTAGTCTAGTTACTCCGTTTTGTTTCTATGACTAATTAAAAGTCAGTTTTAAGCATTTTTCGGGTATAAACATCTGTTTCGGATCTTCATATGACCCATTTACACTTGTATTCTCCATTTTGACTTACTCATGAGTAAAGTTTTGATATTTTCAACGAAATGAGTAACAAGTAATAGATGCTTCTCGTTATACTTTTAAGAGCCCCAAATGACTATTTCTAGTCTAGTTACTCCGTTTTGTTTCTATGACTCATTAAAAGTCCGTTTTAAGCATTTTCCGATTTAAACATCAGTTTCAGATCTTCATAGGACCCATTTACACTTGTATTTCCCATTTGGACTTACTGATGAGTAGAGTTTTAATTTCCTCAAAGAAATGAGTAACAAGTAATAGATGCTTCTCGTTCTACTATGAAGAGCTCCAAATGTCTCTTTCTAGTATAGTTACTTCATTTTGTTTCTATGACTTATTGAAGGTCTGTTTTAAGCATTTTCGGGTATAAACATTTATTATATGTTTGTTTTAAGCATTTTCGGGTATAAGTAACTAGTAATAGTCGCTTCTCGTTCTACTTTTAAGAACCCCAAATGACTATTTCTAGTGTAGTTACTCTGTTTTATTAAAAGACCGTTTAAAGCATTTTCGGTTATAAACATCTGTTTCAGATCTTCATATGTCCCATTTACACTTCTATTCCCCAATTGGACTTACTGATGAGTAGAGTTTTGATTTCCTCAACGGAATGAATTACTAGTAATAGTCGCTTCTCGTTCTACTATTTAAAGCCCCGAATGACTATTTCTTGTCTAGTTACTACATTTTGTTTCTATGACTCATTAAAAGTCCGGTTTAAGCATTTTCATGTGTTAACCTCTGTTTCAGATCTTCATATGACCCTTTTACCTTTGTATTCCCCATTTGGACTTACTGATGAGTAGACTTTTGATTTCCTCAACGAAATGAGTAAAAAGTAATAGATGTTTCTCGTTCTACTATGAAGAGCTCCAAATGTTTATTTCTAGTCTAGTTACTTCATTTTGAATCTATTAGATGCTTCTCGTTCTACAATTAAGAGTCTCAAATGACTATTTCTAGTCTACTTACACCATTTTGTTTTTATGACTCATTAAAAATCTGTTTTAAGATTTTTTGGTTATAAACATATGTTTCGGATCTTCATATGAACCTTTTACACTTGTATTCCACATTTGGACTTACTGATGAGTAGAAGTTTGATTTTCTCAACGGAATGAGTAACAAGTAATAGATGCTTCTCGTTCTACTTTTAGGAGCCATGTGTAACAAGTAATAGATGTTTAATGAGTAACACGGAATGACTATTTGTTGTCTAGTTACTCCGTTTTGTTTCTATGACCCATTAAAAGTCCGCTCTAAGCATTTTTAGATATAAACATCTGTTTCGGATCTTCATATGACCCTGTTACCCATTTGTACTTTATGATGAGTAGAGTTTTCAATTCCTCAACGGAATGAGTAACTAGTAATAATTGCTTCTCATTATTCTATTAAGAGCCCAAGATGACTATTCCTAGTCTCATTACTTCGTTTTATTTCTATGACTCATTAAAAGTCTGTTTTAAGCATTTTCAGGTATAAACATCTGTTTCGGATCTTCATATGACCCATTTACACTTCTATTCCCCAATTGGACTTACTGATGAGTAGAGTTTTGATTTCTCAACGAAATGAGTAACAAGTAATAGATGCTTCTTGTTATACTTTTAAGAGCCCCAAATGACTATTTCTAGTTGAGTTACTCTGTTTTGTTTCTATGACTCATTAAAAGTTCGTTTTAAGCATTTTCGGATATAAACATCTGTTTCGGATCTTCATATGACCCATTTACACTTCTATTCCCCAATTGGACTTACTAATGAGTAGAGTTTTGATTAATTCAACGGAATGAGTAACTTGTAATAGTCGCTTCTCGTTCTACTATTAAGTGCTCCAAATGACTATTTCTAATCTAGTTATTCCATTTTGTTCTTTGACTCATTAAAAGTCTGTTTTAAGCATTTTCGGGTATAAACATATGTTTCAGATCTTCATATGACCCTTTTACACTTGTATTCCCCATTTTGACTAACTGATGTGTAGAGTTTTGATTTTCTCAACAGAATGAGTAACAAGTAATAGATGCTTCTCGTTATACTTTTAAGAATCCCAAATGAATATTTCTAGTCTAGTTACTCCGTTTTGTTTCTATAACTCATTAAAAGTCCGTTTTAAGCATTTTTGGATACAAACATCTGTTTCGGATCTTCATATGACCATTTTACCATTGTATTCCCCATTTGGACTTTTTGATGAGTAGTGTTTTGAATTCTTCAACGGAATGTGTAACAAGTAATAGTTGCTTCTTATTATACTATTAAGAGCCCAAATTAACTATTCCTAGTCTGGTTACTTCGTTTTATTTCTATGTCTCATTAAAAGTCTATTTTAAGCATTTTCAGGTATAAAAATCTGTTTCGGATCCTCATATGACCCATTTACACGTGTATTCCCCATTTTGACTTACTGATGAGTAGAGTTTTGATTTCTTCAACAAAATGAGTAACAAGTAATAGATGCTTCTCGTTTTACTATGAAGAGCTCCAAATGTCTATATCTAGTCTAGTTACTTCATTTTGTTTCTATGACCTATAAAAGGTCTGTTTTAAGCATTTCGAATATAAACATCTTTTTCGGATCTTCATATGACCCTTTTACACTTGTATTCCCCATTTGGATTTACTGATGAGTAGAGTTTTTATTTCCTGAATGGAATAAGTAACAAGTAATAGTTGCTTCTCGTTCTACTTTTACGGGACCCAAATGACTATTTCTAGTCTAGTTACTTTGTTTTATTTCTATGATTTATTAAAAGTCTATTTTAAGAATTTTCGGTTATAAACATCTTTTTCGGATCTTCATATGACCCATTTGCACTTCTATTCCCCAATTGGACTTACTGTTGAGTAGAGTTTTGATTTCCTCAACATAATGAGTAAATAATAATAGTCGCATCTCATTCAACTATTAAGAGCCCCGGATGACTATTTCTAGACTAGTTACTCCATTTTGTTTCTATGACTAATTGAAAGTCCGGTTTAAGCATTTTCGGGTGTAAACATTAGTTTCGGATCTTCATATGACCCTTTTACACTTGTATTCCCCATTTGGACTTACTGATGAGTAGAGTTTTGATTTCCTCAACAGAATCAGTAACAAGTAATAGTCGCTTCTCGTTCTACTATTAAGTGCTCCAAATGTCTATTTCTATTTAGTTACTTCATTTTGCTTTTATGACTCATTAAAAGTCCGTTTTAAGCATTTTCGGGTATAAACATCTGTTTCGGAACTTCTTATGACCCACTAACACTTCTATTCCCCAATTGGACTTCATGATGAGTGGAGTTTTGATTAACTCAACAGAATGAGTAACATGTAATAGTCTCTTCTCCTTCTACTATTAAGTGCTCCAAATGACTATCTCAAATCTAGTTATTCCATTTTGTTCTATGATTCATTAAAAGTCTGTTTTAATCATTTTCGCGTATAAACATCTGTTTCAGATCTTCATATGACCCTTTTACACTTGTATTCCCAATTTTGACTTACTGATGAGTAGAGTTTTGATTTTCTCAACGGAATGAGTAACAAGTAGTAGATGCTTCTCGTTATACTTTTAAGAGCCCCAAAATGACTATTTCTAGTCTAGTTACTCCGTTTTGTTTCTATGACTCCTTAAAAGTCCGTTTTAAGTATTTTTGGATATAAACATCTGTTTCGGATCTTTATATGACCATTTTACCCTTGTAAACCCCATTTGGACTTTTTGATGAGTAGAGTTTTGAATTCCTCAACGGAATGAGTAACAAGTAATAGTTGCTTCTCATTATACTATTAAAAGTCCAAAATGACTATTCCTAGTCTGGTTACTTCGTTTTATTTCTAGGGCTCATTAAAAGTCTATTTTAAGCATTTTCGGGTATAAACATCTGTGTCAAATCTTCATATGACCCTTTTACACTTGTATTCCCCATTTGGGCTTACTAATGAGTAGAGTTTTGATTTCCTCAACGGAATGAGTAACTAGTAATAGTCGCTTCACGTTCTACTATTAAGTGCTCCAAATGTCTATTTCTATTCTAGTTACTTCATTTTGTTTTTATGACTCATTAAAAGTCCGTTTTAAGCATTTTCAGGTATAAAAATCTGTTTCGGATCTTCATATGACCCATTTACACTTGTATTCCCCATTTTGACTTACTGATTAGTAGAGTTTTGATTTCTTCCACAAAATGAGTAACAAGTAATAGATGCTTCTCGTTTTACTATGAAGAGCTCCACATGTCTATTTCTAGTCTAGTTACTTCATTTTGTTTCTATGACTTATAAAAGGTCTTTTTTAAGCGTTTCGAATATGAACATCTGTTTCGGATCTTCATATGACCCATTTACACTTCTATTACCCAAATGGACTTACTGATGAGTAGAGTTTTAATTTCCTCAACGGATTGAGTAACAAGTAATATATGCTTCTCGTTATACTTTTAAGAGCCCCAAATGACTATTTCTAGTCTAGTTACTCCGTTTTGTTTCTATGACTCATTAAAAGTCCGTTTTAAGCATTTTCGGGTATAAACATCTGTTTCGGATCTTCATATGACCCATTTACACTTCTATTCCGTAATTAGAATTATTAATGAGTAGAGTTTTGATTAATTCAACGGAATGAGTAACTTGTAATAGTCGCTTCTCGTTCTACTATTAAGTGGTCCAAATGAATATTTCTAATCTAGGTATTCCATTTTGTTCTTTGACTCATTAAAAGTCTGTTTTAAGCATTTTCGGGTATAAACATTTGTTTCAGATTTTCATATGACCCTTTTACACTTGTATTCCCCATTTTGACTTACTGATGTGTAGAGTTTTGATTTTCTCAACGGAATGAGTAACAAGTAATAGATGCTTCTCGTTATACTTTTAAGAATCCCAAATGACTATTTCTAGTCTAGTTACTCCGTTTTGTTTCTATGACTCATTAAAAGTCCGTTTTAAGAATTTTTGATTATAAACATCTGTTTCGGATCTTTATATGACCCATTTGCACTTTTATTCCCCAATTGGACTTACTGTTGAGTAGAGTTTTGATTTTCTCAACAGAATGAGTAAATAGTAATAGTCGCTTCTCATTCAACTATTAAGAGCCCCGAATTACTATTTCTAGTCTAGTAACTCCAATTTGTTTCTATGACTAATTGAAAGTCCGGTTTAACCATTTTCGGGTGTAAACAATAGTTTCGGATCTTCATATGACCCTTTTACATTTGTATTCCCCATTTGGACTTACTGATGAGTAGAGTTTTAATTTACTCAACAAAATGAGTAACTAGTAATAGTCGCTTCTCGTTCTACTATTAAGTGCTCCAAATGTCTATTTCTATTCTAGTTACTTCATTTGGTTTCTATGAATCATTAAAAGTCCGTTTTAATCATTTTCGAATATAAATATCTGTTTCGGATCTTCAAATGACCCACTTACACTTCTATTCCCCAATTGGACTTACTGATGAGTGGGGTTTTGATTAACTCAACGGAATGAGTAACATGTAATAGTCGCTTCTCCTTCTACTATTAAGTGCTCCAAATGACTATCTCTAATCTAGTTATTCCATTTTGTTCTATGACTCATTAAAAGTCTGTTTTAAGCATTTTCGGGTATAAACATCTGTTTCAGATCTTCATATGACCCTTTTACACTTGTATTCCCCATTTTGACTTACTGATGAGTAGAGTTTTGATTTTCTCAACGGAATGAGTAACAAGTAATAGATGCTTCTCGTTATACTTTTAAGAGCCCCAAAATGACTATTTCTAGTCTAGTTACTCCGTTTTGTTTCTATGACTCCTTAAAAGTCCGTTTTAAGTATTTTTGGATATAAGCATCTGTTTCAGATCTTTATATGACCCTTTTACCCTTGTAAACCCCATTTGGACTTTTTGATGAGTAGAGTTTTGAATTACTCAACGGAATGAGTAACAAGTAATAGTTGATTCTCATTATACTATTAAGAGTCCAAAATGACTATTCCTAGTCTCGTTACTTCGTTTTATTTCTAGGGCTCATTAAAAGTCTGTTTTAAGCATTTTCGGGTATAAACATCTGTTTCGAATCTTCATATGACCCTTTTACACTTGTATTCCCCATTTTGACTTACTGATGAGTAGAGTTTTGATTTTCTCAACGGAATGAGTAACAAGTAATAGATGCTTCTCGTTATACTTTTAAGAGCCCCAAAATGACTATTTCTAGTCTAGTTACTCCGTTTTGTTTCTATGACTCCTTAAAAGTCCGTTTTAAGTATTTTTGGATATAAACATCTGTTTCGGATCTTTATATGACCATTTTACCCTTGTAAACCCCATTTGGACTTTTTGATGAGTAGAGTTTTGAATTCCTCAACGGAATGAGTAACAAGTAATAGTTGCTTCTCATTATACTATTAAAAGTCCAAAATGACTATTCCTAGTCTGGTTACTTCGTTTTATTTCTAGGGCTCATTAAAAGTCTATTTTAAGCATTTTCGGGTATAAACATCTGTGTCAAATCTTCATATGACCCTTTTACACTTGTATTCCCCATTTGGACTTACTAATGAGTAGAGTTTTGATTTCCTCAACGGAATGAGTAACTAGTAATAGTCGCTTCACGTTCTACTATTAAGTGCTCCAAATGTCTATTTCTATTCTAGTTACTTCATTTTGTTTTTATGACTCATTAAAAGTCCGTTTTAAGCATTTTCAGGTATAAAAATCTGTTTCGGATCTTCATATGACCCATTTACACTTGTATTCCCCATTTTGACTTACTGATTAGTAGAGTTTTGATTTCTTCCACAAAATGAGTAACAAGTAATAGATGCTTCTCGTTTTACTATGAAGAGCTCCACATGTCTATTTCTAGTCTAGTTACTTCATTTTGTTTCTATGACTTATAAAAGGTCTATTTTAAGCGTTTCGAATATGAACATATGTTTCGGATCTTCATATGACCCATTTACACTTCTATTACCCAAATGGACTTACTGATGAGTAGAGTTTTAATTTCCTCAACGGATTGAGTAACAAGTAATATATGCTTCTCGTTATACTTTTAAGAGCCCCAAATGACTATTTCTAGTCTAGTTACTCCGTTTTGTTTCTATGACTCATTAAAAGTCCGTTTTAAGCATTTTCGGGTATAAACATCTGTTTCGGATCTTCATATGACCCATTTACACTTCTATTCCGTAATTAGAATTATTAATGAGTAGAGTTTTGATTAATTCAACGGAATGAGTAACTTGTAATAGTCGCTTCTCGTTCTACTATTAAGTGGTCCAAATGAATATTTCTAATCTAGGTATTCCATTTTGTTCTTTGACTCATTAAAAGTCTGTTTTAAGCATTTTCGGGTATAAACATTTGTTTCAGATTTTCATATGACCCTTTTACACTTGTATTCCCCATTTTGACTTACTGATGTGTAGAGTTTTGATTTTCTCAACGGAATGAGTAACAAGTAATAGATGCTTCTCGTTATACTTTTAAGAATCCCAAATGACTATTTCTAGTCTAGTTACTCCGTTTTGTTTCTATGACTCATTAAAAGTCCGTTTTAAGAATTTTTGATTATAAACATCTGTTTCGGATCTTTATATGACCCATTTGCACTTTTATTCCCCAATTGGACTTACTGTTGAGTAGAGTTTTGATTTTCTCAACAGAATGAGTAAATAGTAATAGTCGCTTCTCATTCAACTATTAAGAGCCCCGAATTACTATTTCTAATCTAGTAACTCCAATTTGTTTCTATGACTAATTGAAAGTCCGGTTTAACCATTTTCGGGTGTAAACAATAGTTTCGGATCTTCATATGACCCTTTTACATTTGTATTCCCCATTTGGACTTACTGATGAGTAGAGTTTTAATTTACTCAACAAAATGAGTAACTAGTAATAGTCGCTTCTCGTTCTACTATTAAGTGCTCCAAATGTCTATTTCTATTCTAGTTACTTCATTTGGTTTCTATGAATCATTAAAAGTCCGTTTTAATCATTTTCGAATATAAATATCTGTTTCGGATCTTCAAATGACCCACTTACACTTCTATTCCCCAATTGGACTTACTGATGAGTGGGGTTTTGATTAACTCAACGGAATGAGTAACATGTAATAGTCGCTTCTCCTTCTACTATTAAGTGCTCCAAATGACTATCTCTAATCTAGTTATTCCATTTTGTTCTATGACTCATTAAAAGTCTGTTTTAAGCATTTTCGGGTATAAACATCTGTTTCAGATCTTCATATGACCCTTTTACACTTGTATTCCCCATTTTGACTTACTGATGAGTAGAGTTTTGATTTTCTCAACGGAATGAGTAACAAGTAATAGATGCTTCTCGTTATACTTTTAAGAATCCCAAATGACTATTTCTAGTCTAGTTACTCCGTTTTGTTTCTATGACTCATTAAAAGT
>JAHZTW010000001.1:412986303-413012538 GCA_020283515.1 Alliaria petiolata
TCTAGTTACTCCGTTTTGTTTCTATGACTCATTAAAAGTCCGTTTTAAGTATTTTCGGATATAAACATCTGTTTCGGATCTTTATATGACCCTTTTACCCTTGTAAACCCCATTTGGACTTTTTGATGAGTAGAGTTTTGAATTCCTCAACGGAATGAGTAACAAGTAATCGTTGTTTCTCATCATACTATTAAGAGTCCAAAATGACTATTCCTAGTCTGGTTACTTCGTTTTATTTCTATGGCTCATTAAAAGTCTGTTTTAAGCATTTTCGGGTATTAACATCTGTTTCAGATCTTCATATGACCCTTTTACACTTGTATTCCCCATTTGGACTTACTAATGAGTAGAGTTTGGATTTCGTCAACGGAAAGAGTAACTAGTAATAGTCGCTTCTCGTTCTACTATTAAATGCTCCAAATGTCTATTTCTATTGTAGTTACTTTGTTTTATTTCTATGACTCATTAAAAGTCTGTTTTAAGCATTTTCAGTTATAAACATCTGTTTTGGATCTTCATATGACCCATTTGCACTTCTATTCACCAATTAGACTTACTGTTGAGTAGAGTTTTGATTTCCTCAACATAATGAGTAAATAGTAATAGTTGCATCTCATACAACTCTTAAGAGCCCCGGATGACTATTTCTAGTCTAGTTACTCCATTTTGTTTCTATGACTAATTGAAAGTCCGGTTTAAGCATTTTTGGGTGTAAACATTAGTTTCGGATCTTCATATGACCCTTTTACACTTGTATTCCCCATTTGGACTTACTGATGAGTAGAGTTTTGATTTCCTCAACAGAATGAGTAACAAGTAATAATCGCTTCTCGTTCTACTATTAAGTGCTCCAAATGTCTATTTCTATTCTAGTTACTTCATTTTGTTTCTATGACTCATTAAAAGTCTGTTTTAAGTATTTTCGGGTATAAACATCTGTTTCGGATCTTCATATGACCCACTTAAACTTCTATTCCCCAATAGGACTTACTGATGAGTGGAGTTTTGATTAACTCAACTGAATGAGTAATATGTAATAGTCGCTTCTCCTTCTACTATTAAGTGCTCCAAATGACTATCTCTAATCTAGTTATTCCATTTTGTTCTAGGACTCATTAAAAGTCTGTTTTAAACATTTTCGGGTATAAACATCTGTTTCAGATCTTCATATGACCCTTTTACACTTGTATTCCCCATTTTTTGACTTACTGATGAGTAGAGTTTTGATTTTCTCAACGGAATGAGTAACAAGTAATAGATGCTTCTCGTTATACTCCGTTTTGTTTCTATGACTCCTTAAAAGTCCGTTTTAAGTATTTTCGGATATAAACATCTGTTTTAGATCTTTATATGACCCTTTTACCCTTGTAAACCCCATTTGGACTTTTTGATGAGTAGTGTTTTGAATTCCTCAACGGATTGAGTAACCAGTAATAGTTGCTTCTCATTATACTAGTAAGAGTCCAAAATGACTATTCCTAGTCTGGTTACTTTGTTTTCTTTCTAGGGCTCATTAAAAGTCTGTTTTAANCATTCTCGGCTTTAAACAATGGTTTCGGATCTTCATATGACCCTTTTAAAGTTGTATTTCCCATTTAGACTTACTGATGAGTAGTGTTTTGATTTCCTCAACTGAATGAGAAACAAGATATAGATGCTTCTCGTTCTACCATTATGAGTGCCAAATGAGTATTACTAGTCTAGTTAGTCTATTTTGTTTCTGTGACTCGTTAAAAGTCCGTTTTAAGCATTCTCGGCTTTAAACAATTGTTTCGGATCTTTATTTGACCCTTTTGAACTTGTATTCTCCATTTGGACTTACTGATGAGTAGAGTTTTTATTTCCTCAACGGAATGAGAAACAAGTAATATATGCTGCTTGTTCTACCATTATGAGCCCCAAATGAGTAGTGCTAGTCTAGTTACTTCATTTTCTTTCTATGACTCATTAAAAGTCCATTTTAAGCATTCTCGGTTTTAAACAACTGTTTCAGATCTTCATATAACCCTTTTATACTTGTAATCCCCATTTGGACTTACTAATGAGTAGAGTTTTGATTTCCTCAACAGAATGAAAATCAAGTAATAGATGCTTCTCGTTCTACCATTATAAGCCTCAAATGAGTATTACTAGTCTAGTTACTCTATTTTGTTGCTGTGACTCATTAAAAGTACGTTTTAAGCATTTTCGTCTTTAAACAATGGTTTCGGATCTTCATACCTTTTAAAATTGTATTCCCCATTTGGACTTACTGATGAGTAGTGTTTTGATTTCCTCAACTGAATGATAAACAAGTTATAGATGCTTCTCGTTCTACCATTATGAGCGCCAAATGAGTATTACTAGTCTAGTTAGTCTATTTTGTTTCTGTGACTCATTAAAAGTCCGTTTTAAGCATTTACGGCTTTAAACAATTGTTTCGGATCTTCATTTGACCCTTTTGAACTTGCATTCTCCATTTGGAGTTATTGATGAGTAGAGTTTTGATTTCCTCAACAGAATGAGAATCAAGTAATAGATGCTTCTCGTTCTACCATTATAAGCCTCAAATTAGTATTACTAGTCTAGTTACTCTATTTTGTTGCTGTGACTCATTAAAAGTCCGTTTTATGCATTCTCGGCTTAAAACAATGGTTTCGGATCTTCATATGACCCTTTTAAAGTTTTATTCCCCATTTGAACTTACTGATGAGTAATGTTTTGATTTCCTCAACGGAATGAGAAACAAGTAATATATGCTGCTCGTTCTACCATCATGGGCCCCAAATGAGTATTGCTAGTCTAGTTACTCCATTTTCTTTCTATGTCCGTTTTAAGAATTCTCGGCTTTGAACAACTGTTTCGGATCTTCATATGACCCTTTTATACTTGTAATCCCCATGATGAGTAGAGTTTTGATTTCCTCAACTGAATGAGAAACAAGTAATCCATGCTTATATTTCTACAATTATGGGCCACATATGAGTATTACTAGTCTAGTTACTCCATCTTTTTTCTATGACTCATTGAAAATCTATTTTAAACATTCTCGGAATTAAACAACTGTTTTGGATCTTCATATGACCATTTTAAACTTGTATTCCCCATGATGAGTAGAGATTTAATTTACTCAACTGAATGAGAAACACGTAATAGACGCTTCTCGTTCTACCATTATGTGCCCCCAAATGAGTGTTACTAGTCTACATACTCAATCTTGTTTCTATGACTCATTAAAAGTCTGTTTTAAGAATTTTCGTGTGAAGCCTTTCTCACGATACTGTTGCTGTAGCAACACGTTGCTTGAGTGGAAGGTCGAGAAGGTCTTTTCAAGCATATCCTTCTCTGTCACAATCTCGCCACATAGCTTCAATTTTGAAACTATCTTGAACAGGGCCGAGTTGTATTCATCCACGGACTTAAAGTCCAGAAGCCTTAAGTTAAGCCAATCATATTTGGCCTTAGGCAGTATAAACATCTTATGATGATCATATCTTGCCTTTAACTCCTTCCAGAGATCAAGAGGATCCTCAAGCGTCAAGTATTAATCTTTGAGACTCTCAACGAGATGGTGGCGTATGATTAGAATCGCCTTATACTTATTCCTCTCGGATTCGTTATTTGCATCATTAATGCATTCACCGAGCCCTTCTGATTTCAGCATGATCTTTGCATCTAAAGCCCATTGCAAGTAATTATCTCCTGAGAGATTAAGGGCTGCGAAATCCAAATTGTTGACTTTCGCCATCTGAAATCAAGCATCGGTTTTATCTTAGGATTTTAGGGTTTCTTTCAACCGATTGTATTTATGCATTTATCATGCGATTTTAAATCAAGCAAGTTTCCCAAATTCAATCATAACATTTAATTCTAGGTGATAAAGGAAAACATGAAATTTTCCAAATTCAAAATAAGGAAATCATCCCAATATCAAATAAGGAAACTTTCCAAAACAAATAAGAAAATTGTCCTAACCGATTTTAATGTGGTTAAACAAAAAGGAAATTTTCCAATTTCAAAATAAGAAAATTGTCCAAATTTCAAATAAGGAAACTTTCCAAAACAAATAAGGAAACTTTCCAAAACGAATAAGGAAATTTCCAATTTGCGATTTTAATTAAACAAAAGGAAATCTTCCAAATTCAAAATAACATGCGATTTTAGATTTAGGGTTCATCCGATTTTTAGGTTTGATATTCGCATGCATAAGATCAAATTCGGTTTTGGTTATTCAAACAATCAAAGATAAACAAGCAAATCGGTTTTAGGGTTTTTATATGATTAGGTCCAAATTCGATTTTAACATGTGCAAGCAATCAATCTATTTCAAGCAATCCGATTTTTTAATGTTCTAGTTTAACTTAGGTTCAATTCGATTTCAAGTTCTCAAAAATCAAACAAGTAGAACATGAGAGAATCGATTTTTAGGGTTTGGTAATATTAGGTCAGAATTCGATTTTTATGTTCTAGGGTTTTAGAGATTTGTTTCTACCTTTGATCCTTCTTTTGGGTTGACTGGAAAAGAACCGGGAGCTAAAGACCTCGGAAAGCTTAGGATCGGATCGCACACGAACGGACCTCAACCACGCGCAACGGACGGACGGCGGCGGCTGCTCGTCGGAATTAGGGTTTAGGGGCCGGCGGCTGCTTCAGGGTTTTTCAGAGCTCTCGTGCTGATAATGTGTTGTGAATCTAATGAATTGTGTTGTATTATTGCTGAGACCAATGGTCTATATTTATAGTGATTACACAAAGGAGAGAAAAAGAAATAGTCATTTTACTACTCATACATGAAATAGGAAAACTTCTACTAATCCTATTAGGAAAAGAAAATACTATCTCTAATGGGACTTGGTCTTCACGCCGAGACTAGGCCACGTATTGGGCCTTATAGGCTGAGCCGGTTATGGACATCCAAACCTCAATGGTTTATAACACTTATCATCATTTTCACTCTTCAGCCACTGTTGTTCATCTTCTCATACCGTTTATAATTATGTGATACACAACATTTATAATATTTAAACATTGAGAATAATCTATATTTACATAAGATCTAAATATAATTATAAACTTATAATATATTTGAATACTAGAAAAAATAATGAATACGTACCTCTTGTAAAGACTCCATATGCTCAATTTCTTTTATCATTTTTTAAAAATCATCCATACCTCCATCTGAATAAAGTGTTGTTTTAAGCTAATTTTGTGTTAAAATCAACGATTCGACCATAAAAGGAGTTAGAGAACTCCTATAAAATCTAAGATGCGATCTCCAATGCTAAATCAGATTCCGATGAAACATTAGAGACAGGAATAGCAAGCACATCCCTTGCTACTTACGATAACGTCGGAAACTTAACGCTATTAGTTTTCCACCACGATAATACATCATAGGGAAGTCCAAGAGAAGAAGATTTTGGTATTTCGACATTTTCCATCAGATATATATCCAACTCATTGGCTATACCATCATCACTTCTCTTTTGTGCTTGCATCTTAGTATACCGAGAAAATTTCGTCTCGCATGATCCACAAATACACCTGTCTCTTATACACATCTAGATGTGTATAAGAGACAGGTTTTAAGCTAATTTTGTGTTAAAATCAACGATTCGACCATAAAAGGAGTTAGAGAACTCCTATAAAATCTAAGATGCGATCTCCAATGCTAAATCAGATTCCGATGAAACATTAGAGACAGGAATAGCAAGCACATCCCTTGCTACTTACGATAACGTCGGAAACTTAACGCTATTAGTTTTCCACCACGATAATACATCATAGGGAAGTCCAAGAGAAGAAGATTTTGGTATTTCGACATTTTCCATCAGATATATATCCAACTCATTGGCTATACCATCATCACTTCTCTTTTGTGCTTGCATCTTAGTATACCGAGAAAATTTCGTCTCACGTGATCCACAAATAACCTCTCTAGAAACCATCGACTGCGCACTTTGAGATGAATTTGATGATCCATACATATCCTTATTACGGGATTTACTATAGGTCTTATATGTAGATATTTTTGTAAATATTATATTTTAAATTTATGAGTTAAGATTTGTAAATTATAAAGATAATTAAGCCCAATAATAAAATATGGACATATACTAAACTAAGAAAATAAGAAAATATAAATTATTTAAAATTTAATTTTGAAACCAAAAAAACCATTCGGTTTGACGGTTTTTAACCAAACCAAACCTAAACCGAAACTTATAAAAAATGATAACCATATGGATTTTTCGGTTTAACCATAACCAAACCATATCATTTTTTTCGGTTTGATATGGTTTGGTTTTTTCGGTTACGGTTTTTTTGCCCACCCCTAATTTCTTACTTATCAGAGTCATTTAGATTTTGGAAGACAAGTGAATTCCAAAACAATTTGTGATATTTGTTTAAGGGCGAAACAAACCCGTGATTCGTTTCACGAAAGTTCTAATAAAGCTGGTGGTATTTTTGATTTAATACACTGTGACATTTGGGGAGTTTATCGAGTTTTATCTACTTCGGGAGCTGCGTATTTTCTGACAATAGTCGATGACTATTCAAGAGCTGTTTGGGTTTATTTATTGCTCGAAAAGAGTGAAGTTGCTGCAACTCTTAAGAATTTTTTCAATATGGTCGAGAGACAATTTGAAAAGAAAGTTAAAGTTCTGCGAAGTGATAACAATGGAGAATTTATGTGTATGAAAACGTACTTTGCGACCGAAGGGATCTTACATCAAACATCATGTGTGTATACGCCACAACAGAATGGGCGGGTCGATAGGAAACACAGACACATTCTTAACGTAGCTCGCTCATTGATGTTCCAAGCTACTTTACCGATTCGTTTTTGGGGAGAGTGTGTACTTACAGCGTGCCATTTGATCAATCATACTCCGTCGATGGTGCTTCAGGGAAATACACCGTATGAGATGTTATACGGAGTGGCACCAAATTTGAGTTCTCTTCGGGTTTTCGGTAGTCTTTGTTTCGCTCGCAAGGTGACTAGGGATAAAGATAAGTTTGGCGAAAGGAGTAGACGGTGTGTGTTTATGGGTTATCCGTTTGGTCAAAAGGGTTGGCGTGTATTTGACATTGAAAAACAGGAATTATTTGTCTCGCGTGATGTGGTATTTCAAGAATCTGAGTTTCCTTTACTAAGCTTGAAACACAAAAGTCAGATTTGGTGGAGATGATTCCTCATTATGCACTTGCATATGAGGATGAGTTTCTAGTGCCTCCAAGGGAGCTTCAGCCGCAGTTGGAGGAAAGGGGGAGTGATCAGATTATTTTTGATGAGCAGAATGTTGTTGAGCAGAATCAGATTATTGTTGATGAGCAGAATATTATTGAGCAGAGTAATTCGCCTTCACGGTCTGAAGTTGAGATTGCTCCTCAGGTTGAGGATGTTCCTTTGGGTCGTGGTCAGAGAGAAAAGAAGACGTCTACTTGGTTAAATGACTACGTTTTATACACTACACGCTGTCATCAAGATCCATCAGTATCATCCGACGAAGGTATGATCCACTATCCTATATCGAATTATGTGACATGTGATCGCTTTTCTGAGTCACATATAGCGTTCCTTGCTGCCATCACGGACGCACAGATACCCACATCATATGCTGAAGCGATTAAAGATAAACGTTGGCGTCACGCAATAAAAGGAGAAGTGACATCGTTGGAGGATAGTGGTACATGGGATATTACGGATCTTCCACCAGGGAAAAAGACTATTGGCTGTCTGTGGGTGTTTACTATTAAATACAAGTCCAATGGTGAGATTGAACAGTTTAAAGCACGATTAGTTGCGTATGGAAATCGCCAGGAAGCGGGTTTGGATTTTGACGAGATGTTTGCTCCGGTGGTGAAGATGACTACTGTCCACATGTTTCTTAAGGTGCCGGCTGTGAAAGGTTGGGAAGTTCATCAGATGGACGTTCATAATGCGTTTCTTCATGGTGATCTTCAAGAAGAGGTTTATATGAAATTGCCTCAGGGTTTTGCGTCTACGGATAAGACAAAAGTGTGTAAATTGAAGAAGTCGTTGTATGGTCTGCGACAAGCACCACGATGTTGGTTCTCCAAGCTTACCGCGGCATTGAAAGGGTATGGATTTATTCAAAAAAAGCCAGATTATTCTTTGTTTACTTTGGTCCGGGGTTCCATGAGGCTCTATGTTTTGATTTATGTTGATGATTTGCTGATTGGGGGTAATGATACTCAAGCAATAGAGAAGTTCAAGGGATATCTTAGCCAATGTTTTCGTATGAAAGATTTGGGAGTGTTGAAATATTTCTTGGGTATTGAAGTCTCTCGCTCATCCAAAGGAATTTATCTATCTCAGCGAAAGTTTGTATTAGACATTGTGAAAGAATGTTGATTGCTAGCATGTAAGCCAGTTTCTACTCCCATGGAACAGAATCACAAGCTTGCTATAGATGAAGGTGATTTCTTCCACGATCCAGAAAGTTATCGAAGATTGGTTGGTCGTTTGGTTTATCTGACTTTTACTCGTCCGGAGCTGTCTTATGTGGTGCATATGTTGGCGCAGTTTATGCAAAATCCACGTTCTAAGCACTGGGAGGCTGCAATGCGAGTTGTGCGTTATCTCAAAGGGTGTCCAGGCCAAGGAATTTTGTTAAGTTCAGAGCCTGACTTGTAGATAACAGCGTATTGTGATTCGGATTGGGCGGCGTGTCCTATGACTAGACGTTCGCTTACAGGTTTTGTTGTAATGATGGGGAATTCTCCTATTGCTTGGAAGACAAAGAAGCAAAGAACAGTTTCATGCTCCTCTGCCGAGGCATAATATCGGTCGATGGGCTTTACGACGCGAGAATTGAAATGGAATCGTGAGCTTCTTGGATGTTTCGGTATTTCTCATAAGCAACCTATGCGTTTAGTTTGTGATAATAAGGCAGCATTGCATATTGCGGCTAATCCTCTGTTTCATGAACGGACAAAGTATATTGAATCGGATTGTCACTTTATATGTGATGAAATTCAGAATGGTGCGCTTGTTACCTCCCATGTTCGTACGACAGAGCAACCCGCAGACATTTTCACTAAGGCATTGGGTTCTCAACAATTCACTTACCTACGTCACAAGTTGGGCATTTGTGATCTTTATGCTCCAACTTGAGGGGGAGTATTAGGAATAACATGTAAATATCGTACCATATATTTTCATATCTCTTAATATGTTAACATTCCATTAGTGTAGTAGAGTTGTATCTAGGGTTTTATCTCTTGTATATATGCGTTGGCTTGATGAATGGATCATAGGCAGAACATTCTCTTTACTCTTTGTCATGTTACATTCTCTGTTTCTTCCATTGGGATTCGTGTTATTGAGGGTGTGAGATACAGGTGTGAGTGTTTGGTGCGTTTTTGGGAATCGATTTTGTGGATTTAATGGTGAATGAACATATTGAAGGCTTATACAGGCCATGGGAGGCGAATTGTAACGGGAGACATTTGCAATCAGACTGGAATACATGTTCTGTGTTACTTGGTCGAAATATTAGTAGAATTGAGATGAACTGAAACGAGATCGAAGCTCTCTCTCTCGTGAAGAAGACGAAGAAGAGCTCAAGAGATTTGGAAATCTGAATAATATTTCTGTTAAATGTAAAAGACGATGTACAAATGATTTATATACAATTGTAATCTATATCCGGTCTATACCGGTTTCTACTAAACCAAACCCTATGGTATAAATCAAACTATCATATCTAATACTCCCCCTCAAGATAGAAGTCATGAAAAGGACTTGCATCTTGGACTTGGAAACTCCATGTGAGTTGGGAAGCTAACCGAAAGCACAAAAATCTTCTGGTGGTCTCGGTAATGAGTAAAAAAGGAATTCAAGGGTTGATCCAAACCAACCAGAACGAGCCACTATTGTATATCCAATGAAGTCATAGTCTCGGCTCTGTCCTTGTAGAGGAACGTGACAACCAACAGAGACGGGGTTCTTCACAAGTAGCCACATCTCTGCCTCAACAACAATCCATAACAATAGAACCAACAATGTTCCAGCAACAATTCTAACAATCCTTTATCAGTTCCATACTCTAAAATCTGGGGAAGACTTGTTAACCAAAGCTCCCCCTCACTAAAAGCATATCTACTTGCCAAATATCTCCAGAACGCAACACAAACAACCGCATATAGTGTGCACAAAGCTACATTCTGAGAGAGCAAGGTCAGAGAACACGTATATACCACATGAGGTTGAACATCTGGTGGCCGTGGAAGAGATCCATAGATGAGCATAAGCTTTAACTTTATATCCATAGAAGGATTTTCTCCAAATATCTTGTCATCATCATGATTCGTTCCTGGTGGAACAAGAAGATCATCCAAACCAGGAAACATAGAATATGAATCCATCACAAAATCAGTCATAAGATCAAACGCAATCACAAAACGGAATCGCAGATCGACTAAAACTGGAGAAAAATCTTCAGGAATGAAAGAGTTCCAAGCATAAAAGCTTGCTTTACCAGCGCAACGCCCAACCTTGTGAGCAATCACCATCGAAGCAGCTGTAGAACGATCGGCGGAACAACCGAGAGTATTCAACGGAATCGACATAATATCCGAAGAAATTAACTGAAATCACATAACTAATGCAGTGGAGAAAAGCATATGGACGAGAACCAGAAATTCCGCATATGTGACAGCTTCCGATGCTCCAGAGGCCTGATTGACAACAACTGGAGGAGAAATCGGAGTAGAACGTGTCGGGCGGTGGATCGAGTCGATTGACGCACGGATGAATGTATGAAGGAAAGCGTATGGACTGAAACCAGAGATTCCGCATAATCGACAGATCGCGAGGCTCCAGAAAACTGATGAACTGGAGGAGATATCGCAGAAAAACTGATCGAGGCGGTGGATCCAGACGAGTGACGCGTGAATGGACCGAATCCAGAGAATCTGCACCAACGAGAACTCGCATAACTTGATTTTCCGGACCTGTGAACGCCGGAAGATCATCGATCAGAGCTAACGGAGCTGGAGCATTGGATCCAGTCGATTGACACGAAGATCGACAGACACCATGGAAGCTTGGAAATCAACGGATCAAAACCGAAGGAAGCTGAGAATTGGTGAATCGAATAAGAATTAACAGAGATTTGACCTGTAAGACCAACAATTTGGAAACTACGAAATAATTGATTCAATCACAAATATAAAGGATAATCAAAACCGAATAAAAACGAGTTAAGGAAAATCGGAAATAATAAAACGGTAAAATTGAAACACTGCAACGGAGTTGATGTCGCACTCTTTCCTTAACTCAAAGAATCACCCGTAGTGTGACAGGTATAATCACGATTCATGAGTCTCAGGATACAACCGTTCAACCCCGAATCGCATCACTCGACGCGGATCTAACGAACTTGTATCTTAACAAATACTCTCGAAATAAAGAAACTACCTGATGCAGTAGTGGATTGAAGGAACGTGTATTTAGCCTTTGCTTTGATCTGATGATCTGTGTTTGGATGATTGAAAAAGAGAGGCTAACCCATCATATATATAGTATGAGAGGGGACTTGAAAACATTCCAAGTTTCCAATGTGGATATTTTAACTTTCACAAAAAGTTATGGCTAATGAAAACTTTCCATTTGTTTAGGCCTCTTCAACAAGGAATTATAGCTAATGGAAACTTTCCATTTGTTTAAGTCTCTTCCACAAGGAATTATAGCTAATGGAAACTTTCCATTTGTTTGGGCCTCAACCCATCTCTTATTCACACAAAACACAAAATAATAAGCCCAATTGTCTTTATTAAATTTTTTTGTTCCAACAATCCCCCACATGAATAGATTGACATCTAAACAAATGAAGACTTTACAGACTCGATAAACTAGATAAGACTTGACTTAAACTAGATGCTGACTTGACTAGATGATATATCATGGTTTTTACCCATTTTTAGACCATGATATAAGTGTTTTTATATAGTCTTTTGGCTATTCTCGAGTCTATATAGAGTCTTTACAGGTTCAGGTACAATTGGAGATAAATTGGAGATTTGGATACATTTTGGAGCTTAGTGGAATGAAGTCAGATTGAAGAAACACGATGAGTGTCGATCGACACCAGGATTTCCAATTTCCAGAAGCGAGAAGTTTCCAGTTTTTGAAGAAAATGAAATCTCCAAGACTTTTCCTTATCTTCCAAGGAATTGAAGATTCGTACCTAGGCCTATAAATATAGTTTTTCAGCCATTACTTAGGCATTATCTCATACTTTAAGAATCATAGAAGTTTAGGTTTTTGGAGAGAAGAATTTGACTCCTTTAGAGCAGATTTGGAACTCCTTTATTTTCTTCTATTGATTTCTTTTATGCTTTCTATTCAAATAATGATTTCTNGACATCAGAGAAAACAATGTCAAGAGGCCGAGAAGAGAAAAGAGTTTAGTTTTTAAAAGGTAACTTATGCATTTTATTAATAGAGCAAGCACTACATGGCTTGTTTGATAACGATTTTGAAGACAAAGGTAAATCAAAAGAGGAAATAACGTTTTGAAGAATGGGTAAAGCTGGATGTCCTAAGCGCGAATGCCAATCAGAAATGGATGTTTTGATGGCAGACGCGTAGGCGAGAGATGGTGGAGTAGAGTGAGTTGTTTTTGGCCATTCATATGTGCCATCTTTAGGCTTGCCTTCGAGGCGTAGCGCCCCCGTGTTCAGATCGCGAACCTGGAAATATGTTGGAGTGAATGTGATAGAGACACCATTAGAACAACATAGTTGAAAGACTGAAATAAGATTTTTATCAAGTGATGGAACATAGAGAACATTATTCATAAAGAATGGGCGAGTAAATGAGGGAAGAGAGAAGGAACCCGTATGAGAGATGTGCAGGCCAAAGCCATCACCGAGAAGCACATCATCACCCCCATGATACGGTGAATGTAGGGACAGATTGGCAAGGTCGGATGTCATATGATGTGAAGCTCCGGTGTCTACAAGCCAAGTGGACGAATCTGAGGCAGACATCAAGGCAGGATTAGCTTGTGGTTGCCAAGGGCGTGGTGAGGAAGCTTGCTGCCATGGTTGACGAGGTGATGAAGCTTGCCATGGTGCAGATCCACCACGTATGATGCTGAATTCAGGACAATATTTGGCACTATGACCATGAGTACCGCACGCTTGACAACGCCCAAGGTAAGGGTGAGAGGTACGATTGTTGTTGTTGTTTCGGGAGTGGTGATTATGCGAGTTGTTATTGTTGGATCTCCAAGGTTGATTATGCGAGTTGTTATTGTTGGATCTCCACGGTTGATGCTGCCGAGGACGTATGTCAGCGACATTTGCAGTGATGGGACCCGTTGGTGTGGGATCGGCACAGAGAATCATCGCCTCACGATTGAGCAAGCGTTCATGAAGTTCGGCGTAAGATATGGATGTATCTCTGCCATTGACTGCATTGATCTCTGGCTTATACTCGTCAGTGAGGCCGGCGAGAATTTGTTCGGTTAGATCTTCTGGATCGAGGGGCTTGCTGAGGAGTGCAAGTTCGTCGGCTTTGCCTTTGATGATGCGCATATATTCAGAGATCGTATTGGTGCCTTTTACACATGTCTTGATCTGGAATTTGAGTTGCCGTATGTGACCTCTGGTGGGATTACCAAACGTTGTAGCCAAGAGATTCCACACATCACATTTGGTAAAACATATGGTTTTAAAGAATAACGCTGTTTTAGTGAAAAATGATATTTTGGTGAGAAATAATATTTTACCAAAAAATAATATTTTTAAATAATAAATATAAGTATATTAGTATTTAATAAGAATATTTTTAAGTAATCGATATCCGCCAATTTCATTTTTTTTTGTTAGTTACCTCTCTTGGTGTTAATTAAGCTTTATCTCTATTTTCATTTATCATTGGAGTCAAGTTATGAACTCAACATATCTGCTCATCATCGCAGTTCCAGGTATGAACTTAAGCTCCCACTGTCAGTTAGGTTAAATGCTTAGATTGGTATATGTTAGGATTATGGTTTGGAAATTTACAATTCTTATATTTTGTTTCTTTTCTTATGACTAAATACATTATGAACGCAAGCTGATGTTGGTCTCTTACTTTTGCATTCTCTGATGGAAATATGTGTTCATATATCAGTATATAGTAGATGTAATGATATTATCATATGACTGTTCATTTCTTTGGTGTTTGGTATGTATTGAAGGTATATAATCTGATAATCTATTGAGAAGAGCAATGCTCTAGATTTATACAACCTATGTTACAGAGGAAAGGAAACAGAATATGCACGATTAACTACAAAGAATATACGGCAGTAATTACGTAGATATGGAGACTAACGGCTAGAGTACTTTCTATATTCAATACGCCCCCTCAAGACGGACCAGCGGTAGCAAGGCCGATCTTGACACATAAGGTTTCATGGCGAGGACGAGGTAAGGGTTTTGTTAATGCATCGGCTAGTTGGTCGGCAGAGTGGATGTGTGAGACACGTATATGGCCGGATTGAACGTGGTTTCGGACAGTAGATGACAGGTGTGGAGATTGATTTTAGTCCAAGTTCTGTGAGCAGTGATGTGATCCAGCAAACTTCAGAGGTAGTGTCTGCAACGGAGCGATATTCAGCCTCGGTTGAGGAACGAGCAACACCGGATTGTTTCTTTGAAGACCATGCAATAGGATGATGACCGTAATAGACAATGTAAGCGCCGGTGGAGGTGTAGTCGTCTTTGTTCCCAGCCCAGTCAGCATCGGTGAATGCATGAAGGGATGGTGTGTTTGTTGTTGAGAAGAATATTCCTTGACCTTGTGTGCCCGCAAGGTAACGAAGTATGCGCTTCACGGCTTGCCAGTGATCAGACATTGGCTGGTGCATGTATTGAGATAGTTTGTTTACTGCGTATGAAATGTCGGGCCTCGTGAGGGAAAGGTACTGCAAGCTTCCAACAGTAGCGCGATATTCCGTCGGATCTGTGAGAGGGCTGCCGGAGCGGAGAGTGAGTGGCGTGTTAGAGCACATAGGAGTAGAAACTGGTGCGGCAGTGCTCATGTTTGTCCGATGCAAGAGATCTGCAATATAGCGGTTTTGATTTAGCAACATTCCTTGAGTAGTGCGATAAACTTCAATCCCAAGGAAATAAGAGAGAGAGCCTAGATCCTTGAGAGAAAACCGAGTGGATAGGGAATCAATGAAGCGATTGAGGTAGGTGTCATTGTTGCCAGTGAGAATGAGATCATCAACATACACCAGCATGTATAATAAAATCCCATTCTTGTTGTAGTTGAAAAGACTTGCATCCGCAACAGAGTTGGTGAAACCCGACTGTAGGAGAAACATGCGGAGCTCATTGTACCAAGCTCGGGGAGCTTGTTTGAGGCCGTAGATAGCTTTATGAAGTTTACAGACGGCTTGGGGTTGCTGTGTGTCTCGGAATCCAGGAGGTTGAGACATGAAGACCTCTTCGTCGAGGTTCCCTTGAAGAAATGCATTGTTAACATCGAGTTGGCGGAGTGGCCAGTTGTGCGAGACGGAGACACTGAGAACCAGTCGGATCGTGGCGGGCTTAATGACTGGGCTAAACGTCTCTTGGAAGTCCACACCAGGGCGTTGGTGAAACCCTTTGGCTACAAGCCGTGCTTTGAATCTATCGATAGAGCCATCGGCATGTCTTTTGATTGTGAAAATCCACCGGCATCCTACTATGTTTGCGGCATTGGAAGCTGAGGTAAGGGACCATGTTTTGTTGCGAGCCATGGCTTCCAATTCTTCATACATAGCGCGTCGCCAACAAGGGTCTTTGAGAGCTTCTGCCACAGATTTTGGGATTGTTTCGGTGATGGGAACAACCAGCGCACTTAGATTCAGCTTTTGAGTTGGTTTACGAGGACGTGTGCTTGTTCTGGTGGGCGGAGCTGGTGGTGGAGCTGCTGTGACAGGTTGGGACGTGGAAGTAGTTTGAGTAGTGGTACGTGACGTTAGCTGAACTATATCTGGTGCAGCATTGGAGGGACCAGAGGTGGGAGCATCGTCATGCGACGCCAACGACTCTGTCGGAGGGGAATCTGTTGGGGGTAGTGCTTGTGGAATAATTGCAGGAGCTGCTGGTGTTGCTGTTTGAGGAATTGAAGTCGCAGGGGTGGAGATGGGAATGATGGATATCGCGTGAGTGGTATCTGCATGTAAGTCTGAAACTCCATGATCATGAGACACATTAGACGTTAGTGGAGTCGGGATCGAGAATGGAAATATATATTCGTGAAAAACAACGTGACGAGATGTATATATTCTAGATGTGGATCTATCTAAACAAAAATATGCACTTTGTGTGGTAGAGTAACCAATAAAAACACAAGGAGATGATTGGGAATCTAATTTATGAGATGCATATGGCTTAAGCCAAGGGAAGCACAAACAAACATCCGAAAATTTTCAATTTTTGAAAATTCGGTGATTGTCCAAAAAGACATTGAAATGGTGATTTGAAAGAAAGATTCTGTGTAAGCATACGTTTTATAAGATACACAGCCGTGGTAAGAGAATATGTCCAAAAGGACTTAGGCATTGACGCATGGGTCAAGAGTGCAAGACCCGTTTCGACTATATGTCGATGTTTACGTTATGCGATGCCGTTATGCTCCGGCGTATGTGGAGGGGTGGTGAGGTGTGAGATCCCGTTAGATGATAAAAAATCCGCTAGGGCAATAAACTCACCACCATTATCCGAATAAAACGTTCGTAGCTTTGATTGAAATTGGTTTTCAACCAACGCCTTGAACTTGATAAATACATCATAAACTTGGGATTTACGTTTTAAAGGATACAACCATGTGTATCGAGTGAAATGATCAACAAAAATCACGTAGTATTTAAAACCATCGATGGACACGAGTGGTGATGTCCAGACATCAGAGAAAACAATGTCAAGAGGCCGAGAAGAGAAAAGAGTTTAGTTTTTAAAAGGTAACTTATGCATTTTATTAATAGAGCAAGCACTACATGGCTTGTTTGATAACGATTTTGAAGACAAAGGTAAATCAAAAGAGGAAATAACGTTTTGAAGAATGGGTAAAGCTGGATGTCCTAAGCGCGAATGCCAATCAGAAATGGATGTTTTGATGGCAGACGCGTAGGCGAGAGATGGTGGAGTAGAGTGAGTTGTTTTTGGCCATTCATATGTGCCATCTTTAGGCTTGCCTTCGAGGCGTAGCGCCCCCGTGTTCAGATCGCGAACCTGGAAATATGTTGGAGTGAATGTGATAGAGACACCATTAGAACAACATAGTTGAAAGACTGAAATAAGATTTTTATCAAGTGATGGAACATAGAGAACATTATTCATAAAGAATGGGCGAGTAAATGAGGGAAGAGAGAAGGAACCCGTATGAGAGATGTGCAGGCCAAAGCCATCACCGAGAAGCACATCATCACCCCCATGATACGGTGAATGTAGGGACAGATTGGCAAGGTCGGATGTCATATGATGTGAAGCTCCGGTGTCTACAAGCCAAGTGGACGAATCTGAGGCAGACATCAAGGCAGGATTAGCTTGTGGTTGCCAAGGGCGTGGTGAGGAAGCTTGCTGCCATGGTTGACGAGGTGATGAAGCTTGCCATGGTGCAGATCCACCACGTATGATGCTGAATTCAGGACAATATTTGGCACTATGACCATGAGTACCGCACGCTTGACAACGCCCAAGGTAAGGGTGAGAGGTACGATTGTTGTTGTTGTTTCGGGAGTGGTGATTATGCGAGTTGTTATTGTTGGATCTCCAAGGTTGATTATGCGAGTTGTTATTGTTGGATCTCCACGGTTGATGCTGCCGAGGACGTATGTCAGCGACATTTGCAGTGATGGGACCCGTTGGTGTGGGATCGGCACAGAGAATCATCGCCTCACGATTGAGCAAGCGTTCATGAAGTTCGGCGTAAGATATGGATGTATCTCTGCCATTGACTGCATTGATCTCTGGCTTATACTCGTCAGTGAGGCCGGCGAGAATTTGTTCGGTTAGATCTTCTGGATCGAGGGGCTTGCTGAGGAGTGCAAGTTCGTCGGCTTTGCCTTTGATGATGCGCATATATTCAGAGATCGTATTGGTGCCTTTTACACATGTCTTGATCTGGAATTTGAGTTGCCGTATGTGACCTCTGGTGGGATTACCAAACGTTGTAGCCAAGAGATTCCACACATCACATTTGGTAAAACATATGGTTTTAAAGAATAACGCTGTTTTAGTGAAAAATGATATTTTGGTGAGAAATAATATTTTACCAAAAAATAATATTTTTAAATAATAAATATAAGTATATTAGTATTTAATAAGAATAATTTTAAGTAATCGATATCCGCCAATTTCATTTTTTTTTGTTAGTTACCTCTCTTGGTGTTAATTAAGCTTTATCTCTATTTTCATTTATCATTGGAGTCAAGTTATGAACTCAACATATCTGCTCATCATCGCAGTTCCAGGTATGAACTTAAGCTCCCACTGTCAGTTAGGTTAAATGCTTAGATTGGTATATGTTAGGATTATGGTTTGGAACTTTACAATTCTTATATTTTGTTTCTTTTCTTATGACTAAATACATTATGAACGCAAGCTGATGTTGGTCTCTTACTTTTGCATTCTCTGATGGAAATATGTGTTCATATATCAGTATATAGTAGATGTAATGATATTATCATATGACTGTTCATTTCTTTGGTGTTTGGTATGTATTGAAGGTATATAATCTGATAATCTATTGAGAAGAGCAATGCTCTAGATTTATACAACCTATGTTACAGAGGAAAGGAAACAGAATATGCACGATTAACTACAAAGAATATACGGCAGTAATTACGTAGATATGGAGACTAACGGCTAGAGTACTTTCTATATTCAATACGCCCCCTCAAGACGGACCAGCGGTAGCAAGGCCGATCTTGACACATAAGGTTTCATGGCGAGGACGAGGTAAGGGTTTTGTTAATGCATCGGCTAGTTGGTCGGCAGAGTGGATGTGTGAGACACGTATATGGCCGGATTGAACGTGGTTTCGGACAGTAGATGACAGGTGTGGAGATTGATTTTAGTCCAAGTTCTGTGAGCAGTGATGTGATCCAGCAAACTTCAGAGGTAGTGTCTGCAACGGAGCGATATTCAGCCTCGGTTGAGGAACGAGCAACACCGGATTGTTTCTTTGAAGACCATGCAATAGGATGATGACCGTAATAGACAATGTAAGCGCCGGTGGAGGTGTAGTCGTCTTTGTTCCCAGCCCAGTCAGCATCGGTGAATGCATGAAGGGATGGTGTGTTTGTTGTTGAGAAGAATATTCCTTGACCTTGTGTGCCCGCAAGGTAACGAAGTATGCGCTTCACGGCTTGCCAGTGATCAGACATTGGCTGGTGCATGTATTGAGATAGTTTGTTTACTGCGTATGAAATGTCGGGCCTCGTGAGGGAAAGGTACTGCAAGCTTCCAACAGTAGCGCGATATTCCGTCGGATCTGTGAGAGGGCTGCCGGAGCGGAGAGTGAGTGGCGTGTTAGAGCACATAGGAGTAGAAACTGGTGCGGCAGTGCTCATGTTTGTCCGATGCAAGAGATCTGCAATATAGCGGTTTTGATTTAGCAACATTCCTTGAGTAGTGCGATAAACTTCAATCCCAAGGAAATAAGAGAGAGAGCCTAGATCCTTGAGAGAAAACCGAGTGGATAGGGAATCAATGAAGCGATTGAGGTAGGTGTCATTGTTGCCAGTGAGAATGAGATCATCAACATACACCAGCATGTATAATAAAATCCCATTCTTGTTGTAGTTGAAAAGACTTGCATCCGCAACAGAGTTGGTGAAACCCGACTGTAGGAGAAACATGCGGAGCTCATTGTACCAAGCTCGGGGAGCTTGTTTGAGGCCGTAGATAGCTTTATGAAGTTTACAGACGGCTTGGGGTTGCTGTGTGTCTCGGAATCCAGGAGGTTGAGACATGAAGACCTCTTCGTCGAGGTTCCCTTGAAGAAATGCATTGTTAACATCGAGTTGGCGGAGTGGCCAGTTGTGCGAGACGGAGACACTGAGAACCAGTCGGATCGTGGCGGGCTTAATGACTGGGCTAAACGTCTCTTGGAAGTCCACACCAGGGCGTTGGTGAAACCCTTTGGCTACAAGCCGTGCTTTGAATCTATCGATAGAGCCATCGGCATGTCTTTTGATTGTGAAAATCCACCGGCATCCTACTATGTTTGCGGCATTGGAAGCTGAGGTAAGGGACCATGTTTTGTTGCGAGCCATGGCTTCCAATTCTTCATACATAGCGCGTCGCCAACAAGGGTCTTTGAGAGCTTCTGCCACAGATTTTGGGATTGTTTCGGTGATGGGAACAACCAGCGCACTTAGATTCAGCTTTTGAGTTGGTTTACGAGGACGTGTGCTTGTTCTGGTGGGCGGAGCTGGTGGTGGAGCTGCTGTGACAGGTTGGGACGTGGAAGTAGTTTGAGTAGTGGTACGTGACGTTAGCTGAACTATATCTGGTGCAGCATTGGAGGGACCAGAGGTGGGAGCATCGTCATGCGACGCCAACGACTCTGTCGGAGGGGAATCTGTTGGGGGTAGTGCTTGTGGAANGACGTTCAAGTTGCTCAAACCGCAGAAGCTGTTCATAGGCAAGAAGGTTTCCTTCCATGGAAAACTGATACCAATCCGAGACGCCATGTGAATGCCATCACGATTCAGAATGGAAGAAGCCTTCAACCAGTGCTGAAAAAGGGCCTGAATGCTAAAAAAATCGTGGAGTATCATGCTGATGATGAAGATGTTAAAGTTGCAGAGCAGGTGTCGATCGACACCAGTAGAGGAACTCAGGGAACCGGGCTCGATCAAAAAAGCATCCTCGACACAAGAAGCCGGTGTCGATCGACACCTCTATAGTGTCGATCGACACCCTACCATGACCTCGCTGGATCAACCTGAACCTTCCAAACTTGAAGAGGAAAAGGTGTATAAACCAAAAATACCCTATCCCCTGCCTCCCAGAAGATCTAAACAGGAGAGAGAGGAAGCTAGATGCAAGGAGATGATGAGTAAGCTGATGGTTGAGCTACCCTTAGTTGATGCAGTCCAACTTTCACCTGCATTAAGAAGGTATGTCAAGAGAATGGTAGTCAATGGTATAAGCCCTGAGGAAGGAGCATTGCTTAGCAGAGACATGAATGCAATTCTCTTGAACATAGTTCCAAGGAAGAAGAAGAAGGTGTGGGTTTCTGAACAAGTCAGCGCTGTGATTCAAAGAAGGATTCCAGAAAATTACCTGCTCCAGGAAACTTTGTGCTAGATTGCTCAATCGCAACAGGAAGATTTCCTCATTCCCTCTGTGATCTAGGCTCAAGTATCAACTTGATACTATACTATGTTGCTGTTAGACTTGGAATGACTGATTTCAAGCCAAGCAGAATCTCTCTTATACTAGCTGATCGATCAAAGAGAATCCCAGAAGGTGTTCTAGAAGATGTTCCTTTGAAGATTGAAGGCTGCATTATTCCCACAGACTTTGTGGTTTTAAAGTATGATGAAGAACCTGCAGACCCTCTTATTATGGGAAGATCATTCTTGACTTCAGCTGGTGCCATCATTGATGTGAGAAAAGGGAAAATGGAGCTTGATTTGGGTGATGTTGTCATGAATTTTGACATGGACAAGTTAAGGGGACCTTCCACCATCAATGGTCAATCTTTTTCAGTAGAGATTTCCATGGATCAAGACCCAAACAGGCAGCATTCAGACGACATTACTGAGGGGTATCAAAAGGAGCTGGATTCTAAAGAGAAAATGAAAACACTGGCTGTTCAAGAGGCATTGGCTGAGAATTCTGAGAAAGATGTGGAGATTGAAGACTGGGGTGGAAATGATCGACACACTTCACGGATCACACCAGAAGTCGCTTCCAATACTGCAACTCCATCATCTTTGGTCAAACAAACGACTCAACATCCTTCAGCTCAGAAACCTCGAAGGAAGCAAATGTATGCATTTCCTGGAATCAATTCCAAACCCCCTGATCTTGTCAATAAGAACTTCAAAGGTTCAAAAGCTGCTTCACACTTATGCAAGTCACGAGATTCTCGTAGAAGGCTTGGCGTTTCTGTTGATGATTCTGCAGGAAAACGAAGTATCCCACCCGAAGTCAAGTCCTACCCCGCTGCTGTTCCCCAAATCCTTGGGCGATCTCATGCACCTACTGTGTACACACCACCGTGGATGAGAAGATATTCGTCTGGGAAGCATTCGATGCCACCCTCTGATTCTCCAGACGTCTGATCCCCGACACAGTCAAGCTAATGACTGAAAACGAGCGTTGAGTGGGAGGCAACCCACTGTTAGGTACGTTTTATTTTTATTTTTGTTTTGGTTTTACTATGTCCTAGTTTCAGTCAGTTGAAAAAAGGCGACATTGGACTCAACTCAGATCACTGTCGATCGACACCACTATAGTGTCGATCGACACCACGCGCAAACGAAGGTAAGTCTTCTATCTGGTCTTTTAAGTTGTTTCTAATCTTTCTTTTAGCCAACTTCAGGCTTGATAACACTGAGGACAATGTTGTTTAAGTCTGGGGGAGGTGATTACTGACTTTGTGCTTTGTTTTAAGAGTCAAAAACTTTGTTTTATTGAGTCAAAATCAGTTGAAACTTTCAGTTTTTCTAGGAACTAACCACAGGAAGTTGACACTTGAAAGAACCATTGCTATAGTAGTTGACTGCAGGTCTTACTAAGAAGTAAGCTGCAAGTGGAATCAGTCTAACAGGGCGAGTTCAGATCCCCTTATAAGAACTAGGTATGCGCAGAACTTGATTCCTCTTTCAGTCCGAACAGATAGGCAATTGCAGTCTCTCCTTGATCTTCCCTTAAGAGAAAAGAAAAGAAAGAAAAAGAGTCTAAGTCTGGAATAGTGCCTTTGTCATGAGCCTGTCTCCTCACAAGGAACAATATTAGTGATGCTCTTGAACACGTCTCCTCACAAGGAACACAAGTAGAGAGTAGCACTATTCCAGAGATCCCAAAAAGAATAAGAAGAGTCAATGAAAAGATCTTAGAACACCCTGAAAATGGGCAGAAGTTGACTAAGGGAAGAGAAAATAGGGGAGCTGTATGAGAATGTCTTGTTCAGGCACTAAGGAAGGGAAAGAATCAGAAAAGTTCTATGGCATTACCAATGATAGAGTTCGATTCTTTTACCAAGGAAAGGATCTGGATTTGAACTGGGAGATTGCTAAACTTGTGGTAAGTACACTGAACATTTCCTAAGGTTGGCTCTATATCATGTGGATTCAAGAAGTGTTAATCAATGTGGCGTTTTGAAGAAGTACTCGAAAGTTCCTGTTTTCAAACTTCTACTTCATTCTAAGTTTCTGTTTTGCTTGAGGGCAAGCAAAGGCTAAGTCTGGGGGAGTTGATATATCATGGTTTTTACCCATTTTTAGACCATGATATAAGTGTTTTTATAGAGTCTTTTGGCTATTTTCGAGTCTATATAGAGTCTTTGCAGGTTCAGGTACAATTGAAGATAAATTGGAGATTTGGATGCATTTTGGAGCTTAATGGAATGAAGTCACGAAGTGATGAAGTCAAGACTGGAATTACACGCAAGGTGTCGATCGACACCATGTAGTGTCGATCGACACCAGGTTTTCCAATTTCCAGAATCGAGAAGTTTCCAGTTTTTGAAGAAAAGGAAATCTCCAAGACTTTTCCTAATCTTAAAAGGAATTGAAGACTCGTACCTAGGCCTATAAATATAGTTTTTCAGCCATTGTTTAGGCAGAATCTCATACTTTAAGAATCATAGAAGTTTAGGTTTTTGGAGAGAAGAATTTGTCTCCTTAGAGCAAATTTGGAACTCCCTTTATTTATTCTATTGATTTCTTTTATGCTTTCTATTCAAGTTATGATTTCTGTTTCATTGATCATGTCTGAGTAGTTTGCTTGTTAGGTTTAGGGTTTTTCAAAGGTGATTAATGAATTGTTAGGTCGAATTAAATTGTTAGGATAAAATCATTAGAGTTCTTCATCTGGATTTGTGTTTAATGCTTATTCTAGCTTCGCGACCTAGAATCTGATCTTAGGTTAATTAATAGATGCGAGAGTATTATTGATTGCCTGAACTAATGTTAGATGAGCAAAATACCTATTCGCAAAGAGATTTGGTTTAGGGTTTTGTGAACAATTGAACCTGAACTTTAATGCTTGTTTGAATTGTTAGAATTTGCAAAGAGATTTGGAATTCTAGGGTTTAGACATAGATAATCTTCGCAGCGAGAGTTGGTTGATTTTACATTAGTGTTTCAAGTTCTAGAACAGTTCTTAATATTTCCTAACATTCTGTCTAGACCTGCAATTTAGATCACCTGAGAATTTCCCTGAACCTAGCGCCTTAGTCTCCTGATTTTAAGAAACCTAATTCGTGATTGCTCGTTTACTTCCTGCTTTGTTTTACTTTCATTCTATTTGACCTAGCATAATCTGAATTTAGAAACCTTAGTGTAGCATCTACTTCCCTTGGGATTTCGATACCCCTTATACTACGATTGCATTTGCTGTGCACTTGCAGTAGTTTTATTAGGGTAAAACATGAGCCCTATCTTCTACTTAATTCTCAGTATTAAGGTTCAATAAGACGACAATACAAACAAGAACTTCAATAACCAAACCAAATCTTGATAATGTCCTAATACAAATATATAAAAGAAAACAGAACATTACCCCCCAACTACAATTGCAAGATCACATCGGATTGTTCCAGGTTCAGACTTTTGAGGATCGGTGGCTCCAATCAGTTTACGTCAGTATCTAATCACTCCTTCGCCTTCCCAGACCTAACAGTTGTCATGTTATCAAATTCCAAAAGCCAATGAGAGAGTTTCTCTTACCATGGCGATAACAGGACCAGAGCTAAGGAAGTCACACAAGCCATTGAAGAAAGGTCTCTCTCCTTAAGATCATTACTACTGCTTATGTACGAAATCTTTGGAAGGAACAACGATTTCTGATATATGTTGATTCGTTAGATAAAGAAAGGGACTTATGAATAAGAAACTACACATACACCTGAAGACCAATCAAGACTAAGTAGAAATCAAACTTTTTTTTAATCTGTTTATTTATTTATTTTCTTACCCGTCCATCTAATTCTGATAGAAAATTAGGTTCAGCGATGAAGAACATAATGAAGATGAATAGGAACAACAATACAAATAACGGATGATTAATTATTACTACCTCAGCAGCAAGAACTTACTGATCTTGAAGCATCAAGAAGGCTATAACAGAAACAATCAAAGAAAACGTAGGTCACTGATTGTTGTTCTTTGCAATCACAGAGCTTTCACCTCAACACTATTTTCGAATAAGAAACATAATCCTCTAACTCCAAAGAAATGAATCCTTCAGACCAAATCATCACTGAAATGAATCTTTCTCTCTTTATTATTGATATGGAATCTTCAATTATTATTCCGTGTTCGGTTATCCTTTGAATCTTCGAACATTGAATATGTTATGTTGACATTCGAAGTGTGTGTGACAAGCAACATTAGTTAAAGATCTTGTGTCAAACTTCTTCTTCTTCTTCGTCTTCCTCTCGCGTTACTCTGTTTCTTCTGTCTCTATATGTCTGTTACATTCTCTGTTTCTTCGATCGTGATTCGTGTTCTTGAGGGTGTGAGATTCAAGTGTGAGAGGAGTGTGTTTGGTGCGTTTGTGGGAATCGATTTCGTGGTATCAGGAGCTCTCGAATCAATGATGAACGCACGGATTAAAGTCTTATACATTTGCAATCAGACTGGAATCAATGTTCTATGCTACCTTCGTCGAAACTCAGAAGTTTGATAAATATGGCCCATGCAAGTATAGTGTTCGATGAAATGTCTCAGAGAAGTATTATCAGAGTGAAGCCGCCCTTTTCGTGGACCCGCTTAAATAAGACGAGTGATGAGAGAAAAGTTTATAAGCATAAAAAATGAGTGAATGACAATGGTCATAGCTACTCTCTATTAAGGTAAAAATCTTAGCTCTTTGATACGTAACTCATTTTCAAGAGTTATTGGAGTTTTTCTTTTTGTAAAATGCATTTTACTGGCAAAAAAAAGGAATGTGTTGGAATTTTTATTAGTACTGTGACAAGATCTCCATTTGTATCGTTACCCGCCAATTTTATTGTTTTGTTAGTTATGTCTCTTTTTTTTTTTTTTTTTTTTT
>JAHZTW010000001.1:413052765-413067969 GCA_020283515.1 Alliaria petiolata
GAAGATTTTGGTATTTCGACATTTTCCATCAGATATATATCCAACTCATTGGCTATACCATCATCACTTCTCTTTTGTGCTTGCATCTTAGTATACCGAGAAAATTTCGTCTCACGTGATCCACAAATAACCTCTCTAGAAACCATCGACTGCGCACTTTGAGATGAATTTGATGATCCATACATATCCTTATTACGGGATTTACTATAGGTCTTATATGTAGATATTTTTGTAAATATTATATTTTAAATTTATGAGTTAAGATTTGTAAATTATAAAGATAATTAAGCCCAATAATAAAATATGGACATATACTAAACTAAGAAAATAAGAAAATATAAATTATTTAAAATTTAATTTTGAAACCAAAAAAACCATTCGGTTTGACGGTTTTTAACCAAACCAAACCTAAACCGAAACTTATAAAAAATGATAACCATATGGATTTTTCGGTTTAACCATAACCAAACCATATCATTTTTTTCGGTTTGATATGGTTTGGTTTTTTCGGTTACGGTTTTTTTGCCCACCCCTAATTTCTTACTTATCAGAGTCATTTAGATTTTGGAAGACAAGTGAATTCCAAAACAATTTGTGATATTTGTTTAAGGGCGAAACAAACCCGTGATTCGTTTCACGAAAGTTCTAATAAAGCTGGTGGTATTTTTGATTTAATACACTGTGACATTTGGGGAGTTTATCGAGTTTTATCTACTTCGGGAGCTGCGTATTTTCTGACAATAGTCGATGACTATTCAAGAGCTGTTTGGGTTTATTTATTGCTCGAAAAGAGTGAAGTTGCTGCAACTCTTAAGAATTTTTTCAATATGGTCGAGAGACAATTTGAAAAGAAAGTTAAAGTTCTGCGAAGTGATAACAATGGAGAATTTATGTGTATGAAAACGTACTTTGCGACCGAAGGGATCTTACATCAAACATCATGTGTGTATACGCCACAACAGAATGGGCGGGTCGATAGGAAACACAGACACATTCTTAACGTAGCTCGCTCATTGATGTTCCAAGCTACTTTACCGATTCGTTTTTGGGGAGAGTGTGTACTTACAGCGTGCCATTTGATCAATCATACTCCGTCGATGGTGCTTCAGGGAAATACACCGTATGAGATGTTATACGGAGTGGCACCAAATTTGAGTTCTCTTCGGGTTTTCGGTAGTCTTTGTTTCGCTCGCAAGGTGACTAGGGATAAAGATAAGTTTGGCGAAAGGAGTAGACGGTGTGTGTTTATGGGTTATCCGTTTGGTCAAAAGGGTTGGCGTGTATTTGACATTGAAAAACAGGAATTATTTGTCTCGCGTGATGTGGTATTTCAAGAATCTGAGTTTCCTTTACTAAGCTTGAAACACAAAAGTCAGATTTGGTGGAGATGATTCCTCATTATGCACTTGCATATGAGGATGAGTTTCTAGTGCCTCCAAGGGAGCTTCAGCCGCAGTTGGAGGAAAGGGGGAGTGATCAGATTATTTTTGATGAGCAGAATGTTGTTGAGCAGAATCAGATTATTGTTGATGAGCAGAATATTATTGAGCAGAGTAATTCGCCTTCACGGTCTGAAGTTGAGATTGCTCCTCAGGTTGAGGATGTTCCTTTGGGTCGTGGTCAGAGAGAAAAGAAGACGTCTACTTGGTTAAATGACTACGTTTTATACACTACACGCTGTCATCAAGATCCATCAGTATCATCCGACGAAGGTATGATCCACTATCCTATATCGAATTATGTGACATGTGATCGCTTTTCTGAGTCACATATAGCGTTCCTTGCTGCCATCACGGACGCACAGATACCCACATCATATGCTGAAGCGATTAAAGATAAACGTTGGCGTCACGCAATAAAAGGAGAAGTGACATCGTTGGAGGATAGTGGTACATGGGATATTACGGATCTTCCACCAGGGAAAAAGACTATTGGCTGTCTGTGGGTGTTTACTATTAAATACAAGTCCAATGGTGAGATTGAACAGTTTAAAGCACGATTAGTTGCGTATGGAAATCGCCAGGAAGCGGGTTTGGATTTTGACGAGATGTTTGCTCCGGTGGTGAAGATGACTACTGTCCACATGTTTCTTAAGGTGCCGGCTGTGAAAGGTTGGGAAGTTCATCAGATGGACGTTCATAATGCGTTTCTTCATGGTGATCTTCAAGAAGAGGTTTATATGAAATTGCCTCAGGGTTTTGCGTCTACGGATAAGACAAAAGTGTGTAAATTGAAGAAGTCGTTGTATGGTCTGCGACAAGCACCACGATGTTGGTTCTCCAAGCTTACCGCGGCATTGAAAGGGTATGGATTTATTCAAAAAAAGCCAGATTATTCTTTGTTTACTTTGGTCCGGGGTTCCATGAGGCTCTATGTTTTGATTTATGTTGATGATTTGCTGATTGGGGGTAATGATACTCAAGCAATAGAGAAGTTCAAGGGATATCTTAGCCAATGTTTTCGTATGAAAGATTTGGGAGTGTTGAAATATTTCTTGGGTATTGAAGTCTCTCGCTCATCCAAAGGAATTTATCTATCTCAGCGAAAGTTTGTATTAGACATTGTGAAAGAATGTTGATTGCTAGCATGTAAGCCAGTTTCTACTCCCATGGAACAGAATCACAAGCTTGCTATAGATGAAGGTGATTTCTTCCACGATCCAGAAAGTTATCGAAGATTGGTTGGTCGTTTGGTTTATCTGACTTTTACTCGTCCGGAGCTGTCTTATGTGGTGCATATGTTGGCGCAGTTTATGCAAAATCCACGTTCTAAGCACTGGGAGGCTGCAATGCGAGTTGTGCGTTATCTCAAAGGGTGTCCAGGCCAAGGAATTTTGTTAAGTTCAGAGCCTGACTTGTAGATAACAGCGTATTGTGATTCGGATTGGGCGGCGTGTCCTATGACTAGACGTTCGCTTACAGGTTTTGTTGTAATGATGGGGAATTCTCCTATTGCTTGGAAGACAAAGAAGCAAAGAACAGTTTCATGCTCCTCTGCCGAGGCATAATATCGGTCGATGGGCTTTACGACGCGAGAATTGAAATGGAATCGTGAGCTTCTTGGATGTTTCGGTATTTCTCATAAGCAACCTATGCGTTTAGTTTGTGATAATAAGGCAGCATTGCATATTGCGGCTAATCCTCTGTTTCATGAACGGACAAAGTATATTGAATCGGATTGTCACTTTATATGTGATGAAATTCAGAATGGTGCGCTTGTTACCTCCCATGTTCGTACGACAGAGCAACCCGCAGACATTTTCACTAAGGCATTGGGTTCTCAACAATTCACTTACCTACGTCACAAGTTGGGCATTTGTGATCTTTATGCTCCAACTTGAGGGGGAGTATTAGGAATAACATGTAAATATCGTACCATATATTTTCATATCTCTTAATATGTTAACATTCCATTAGTGTAGTAGAGTTGTATCTAGGGTTTTATCTCTTGTATATATGCGTTGGCTTGATGAATGGATCATAGGCAGAACATTCTCTTTACTCTTTGTCATGTTACATTCTCTGTTTCTTCCATTGGGATTCGTGTTATTGAGGGTGTGAGATACAGGTGTGAGTGTTTGGTGCGTTTTTGGGAATCGATTTTGTGGATTTAATGGTGAATGAACATATTGAAGGCTTATACAGGCCATGGGAGGCGAATTGTAACGGGAGACATTTGCAATCAGACTGGAATACATGTTCTGTGTTACTTGGTCGAAATATTAGTAGAATTGAGATGAACTGAAACGAGATCGAAGCTCTCTCTCTCGTGAAGAAGACGAAGAAGAGCTCAAGAGATTTGGAAATCTGAATAATATTTCTGTTAAATGTAAAAGACGATGTACAAATGATTTATATACAATTGTAATCTATATCCGGTCTATACCGGTTTCTACTAAACCAAACCCTATGGTATAAATCAAACTATCATATCTAATACTCCCCCTCAAGATAGAAGTCATGAAAAGGACTTGCATCTTGGACTTGGAAACTCCATGTGAGTTGGGAAGCTAACCGAAAGCACAAAAATCTTCTGGTGGTCTCGGTAATGAGTAAAAAAGGAATTCAAGGGTTGATCCAAACCAACCAGAACGAGCCACTATTGTATATCCAATGAAGTCATAGTCTCGGCTCTGTCCTTGTAGAGGAACGTGACAACCAACAGAGACGGGGTTCTTCACAAGTAGCCACATCTCTGCCTCAACAACAATCCATAACAATAGAACCAACAATGTTCCAGCAACAATTCTAACAATCCTTTATCAGTTCCATACTCTAAAATCTGGGGAAGACTTGTTAACCAAAGCTCCCCCTCACTAAAAGCATATCTACTTGCCAAATATCTCCAGAACGCAACACAAACAACCGCATATAGTGTGCACAAAGCTACATTCTGAGAGAGCAAGGTCAGAGAACACGTATATACCACATGAGGTTGAACATCTGGTGGCCGTGGAAGAGATCCATAGATGAGCATAAGCTTTAACTTTATATCCATAGAAGGATTTTCTCCAAATATCTTGTCATCATCATGATTCGTTCCTGGTGGAACAAGAAGATCATCCAAACCAGGAAACATAGAATATGAATCCATCACAAAATCAGTCATAAGATCAAACGCAATCACAAAACGGAATCGCAGATCGACTAAAACTGGAGAAAAATCTTCAGGAATGAAAGAGTTCCAAGCATAAAAGCTTGCTTTACCAGCGCAACGCCCAACCTTGTGAGCAATCACCATCGAAGCAGCTGTAGAACGATCGGCGGAACAACCGAGAGTATTCAACGGAATCGACATAATATCCGAAGAAATTAACTGAAATCACATAACTAATGCAGTGGAGAAAAGCATATGGACGAGAACCAGAAATTCCGCATATGTGACAGCTTCCGATGCTCCAGAGGCCTGATTGACAACAACTGGAGGAGAAATCGGAGTAGAACGTGTCGGGCGGTGGATCGAGTCGATTGACGCACGGATGAATGTATGAAGGAAAGCGTATGGACTGAAACCAGAGATTCCGCATAATCGACAGATCGCGAGGCTCCAGAAAACTGATGAACTGGAGGAGATATCGCAGAAAAACTGATCGAGGCGGTGGATCCAGACGAGTGACGCGTGAATGGACCGAATCCAGAGAATCTGCACCAACGAGAACTCGCATAACTTGATTTTCCGGACCTGTGAACGCCGGAAGATCATCGATCAGAGCTAACGGAGCTGGAGCATTGGATCCAGTCGATTGACACGAAGATCGACAGACACCATGGAAGCTTGGAAATCAACGGATCAAAACCGAAGGAAGCTGAGAATTGGTGAATCGAATAAGAATTAACAGAGATTTGACCTGTAAGACCAACAATTTGGAAACTACGAAATAATTGATTCAATCACAAATATAAAGGATAATCAAAACCGAATAAAAACGAGTTAAGGAAAATCGGAAATAATAAAACGGTAAAATTGAAACACTGCAACGGAGTTGATGTCGCACTCTTTCCTTAACTCAAAGAATCACCCGTAGTGTGACAGGTATAATCACGATTCATGAGTCTCAGGATACAACCGTTCAACCCCGAATCGCATCACTCGACGCGGATCTAACGAACTTGTATCTTAACAAATACTCTCGAAATAAAGAAACTACCTGATGCAGTAGTGGATTGAAGGAACGTGTATTTAGCCTTTGCTTTGATCTGATGATCTGTGTTTGGATGATTGAAAAAGAGAGGCTAACCCATCATATATATATAATATGAGAGGGGACTTGAAAACATTTCAAGTTTCCAATGTGCGATATTTTAACTTTCATAAAAAGTTATAACTAATGAAAGCTTTCCATTTGTTTAAGCCTCTTCCACAAGAAATTATAGCTAATGGGAACTTTCCATTTGTTTGACCCTCAACCATCTCTTATTCACACAAAACACAAAATAATAAAGCTCAATTGTCTTTATTAATTTTTTTGTTCCAACATGAACTTGATGGCTCTGATACCATATTAGTAGAATTGAGATGAACAGAAACGAGATCGAAGCTCTTTCTCTCGTGAAGAAGACGAAGAAGAGCTAAAGAGATTTGGAAATCTGAATAATATTTCTGTTAAATGTAAAAGTCGATGTACAAATGCTTTATATACAATTGTAATCTATATCCGGTCTATACCGGTTTCTACTAAACCAAAATCTATGGTATAAATCAAACTATCATATCTAATACGAAACTCAGAAGTTTGATAAATATGGCTCATGCAAGTATGGTGTTCGATGAAATGTCCCTGAGAAGTATCATCCGAGTGGAACTGCCTTTTTTATGAACCCGCTTGAGTAAGACGAGTGAAGAGAGAAAGAGCCATTATTATTCATGCAAGACCAAAAAGCTTATAAGTATAAGGAATGAGACAATGGACATAGTTACTCTCGATTAAGGTAAGTGTGATTGGACATAGCTAAACTAGTTGCTCCTTAGTGTGTAGTCGAAGCGGAAGACTCGTCTACTTACTATTGCAAGATTATTGTATCTTTTGCTTTGCACTTTGTGTAATCTCTTTTCTAAACTTTTTCTTTTCTCGGATTTTGATGGGAGACTCTGAGGATTTGAAAGAGTGAGAAAGTGTAGTGACGCTTATGGGTTTGTTCACTTTTTTAGTGAGAAACTGTTTGCTTCAGCTTTACGTTTTCTTTATTTTTATTTTTTCTTCCCCTTTTCAATTGCCCCACCTTTTTTAAAAAAAAAAAAATTAATTTCGCTAAAAATGACTGGTTATGTTATTGTTTATGTCAATTATTTCCATGCTTATTGACATCATCCTATCCTCAAATTTGGCCAAAGTCTATGGGTTATTCACTTCTTTAGTGTAATAATATAATATACATTGATCTGAATCATGGGAACTGTTCTACAGAAGCAAACACTTGTCTGTGGGAATCGAGAGATATTAGTTGGTAGTATGTGGATAATTAGATGATCAGTTGTAAGTAATTAGGAAAATTAGAATGAGGCAATCGTTAGAAATTAATAATTAATCGGAAAAAAAGTTAGGGAAAGAAAATGAAAAAGAGAAAGGGAATGATCAAGAAAGCATTTTAGGTTAATCAAAGTGGTGGTGGTCTAGTGGTAGTACAAGGGAATTTGATTCCATTTAGAACTGAGGTATGTTCTTTAAATCGGAATATAAAAAATACTAATTTCGGGTATCAGAGCAGATTATGGTCTAAGACCAAAACTTTTACAGTTAATAAAAAAAATACTTCAGGTTTTTTTTTTCTTTTGTATTCTTTATCTAAACTCAAATTAGTAAAAAACAACAACTTAAAATTTATTTTTAAATAAATATTTTATCAAATTTAGTTTTATGATTTTGATGAAAATTGCGGGTTTGCCGGAAAAACCAAGTTTGACAGTTTTGAGGGTTTTTTGAAAAATGTATTTTTAGGTTTGGCGTTAAAAAGAAGTTTTGCAGTTTTGGCGAAAAAGTGAGATTTTGACAGAAAAAATGAAATTTTTGCGGTTTTGACCCAAAAACGCGAATTTTAAGTTTTGATGGAAAAACATATATATATTTTAAATTTTTGGTGGGAAAACACATTTTTTGCAATTTGAAGAAAAACTCGATATTGCAATTTTGGAGGGAAAACATGTTTTTTTGCAGTTTTGGCGAGAAACACATTTTTGCAATTTTGGGTGAAAAAAACTATTTTGCAATTTTGGCAGAAAACACAATTTTAAAGTTTTGACGAAAAAGTGCGGTTTTGCTATTATGGCGGGAAAACATGGTTTTGTGATTTTGGCAAGAAAATGCTGTTTTGGCAGGAAAACATAGTTTTATGGTTTTGAACGGAAAATATGATTTTGTGGTTCTAGCAGAAAAATATAATTTTGCGCTTTGACGAGAAATTAGGATTTTGCGATTTTGATAGAAAAAAACATGTTTTGACGGAAAACCTGATTTTGTAGTTTTTATGGAAAAATATGTTTTTGGACGGTTATGGCAAAAAAACCCAATTTTATGGGTTTAAAAGAAATATATGATTTTTCAGTTTTGGTAAAACATATGGTTTTAAAGAATAACGCTGTTTTAGTGAAAAATGATATTTTAGTGAGAAATAATATTTTTAAATAATAAATATAAGTATATTAGTATTTAATAAGAATATTTTTAAGTAATCGATATCCGCCAATTTCATTTTTTTTTGTTAGTTACCTCTCTTGGTGTTAATTAAGCTTTATCTCTATTTTCATTTATCATTGGAGTCAAGTTATGAACTCAACATATCTGCTCATCATCGCAGTTCCAGGTATGAACTTAAGCTCCCACTGTCAGTTAGGTTAAATGCTTAGATTGGTATATGTTAGGATTATGGTTTGGAACTTTACAATTCTTATATTTTGTTTCTTTTCTTATGACTAAATACATTATGAACGCAAGCTGATGTTGGTCTCTTACTTTTGCATTCTCTGATGGAAATATGTGTTCATATATCAGTATATAGTAGATGTAATGATATTATCATATGACTGTTCATTTCTTTGGTGTTTGGTATGTATTGAAGGTATATAATCTGATAATCTATTGAGAAGAGCAATGCTCTAGATTTATACAACCTATGTTACAGAGGAAAGGAAACAGAATATGCACGATTAACTACAAAGAATATACGGCAGTAATTACGTAGATATGGAGACTAACGGCTAGAGTACTTTCTATATTCAATACGCCCCCTCAAGACGGACCAGCGGTAGCAAGGCCGATCTTGACACATAAGGTTTCATGGCGAGGACGAGGTAAGGGTTTTGTTAATGCATCGGCTAGTTGGTCGGCAGAGTGGATGTGTGAGACACGTATATGGCCGGATTGAACGTGGTTTCGGACAGTAGATGACAGGTGTGGAGATTGATTTTAGTCCAAGTTCTGTGAGCAGTGATGTGATCCAGCAAACTTCAGAGGTAGTGTCTGCAACGGAGCGATATTCAGCCTCGGTTGAGGAACGAGCAACACCGGATTGTTTCTTTGAAGACCATGCAATAGGATGATGACCGTAATAGACAATGTAAGCGCCGGTGGAGGTGTAGTCGTCTTTGTTCCCAGCCCAGTCAGCATCGGTGAATGCATGAAGGGATGGTGTGTTTGTTGTTGAGAAGAATATTCCTTGACCTTGTGTGCCCGCAAGGTAACGAAGTATGCGCTTCACGGCTTGCCAGTGATCAGACATTGGCTGGTGCATGTATTGAGATAGTTTGTTTACTGCGTATGAAATGTCGGGCCTCGTGAGGGAAAGGTACTGCAAGCTTCCAACAGTAGCGCGATATTCCGTCGGATCTGTGAGAGGGCTGCCGGAGCGGAGAGTGAGTGGCGTGTTAGAGCACATAGGAGTAGAAACTGGTGCGGCAGTGCTCATGTTTGTCCGATGCAAGAGATCTGCAATATAGCGGTTTTGATTTAGCAACATTCCTTGAGTAGTGCGATAAACTTCAATCCCAAGGAAATAAGAGAGAGAGCCTAGATCCTTGAGAGAAAACCGAGTGGATAGGGAATCAATGAAGCGATTGAGGTAGGTGTCATTGTTGCCAGTGAGAATGAGATCATCAACATACACCAGCATGTATAATAAAATCCCATTCTTGTTGTAGTTGAAAAGACTTGCATCCGCAACAGAGTTGGTGAAACCCGACTGTAGGAGAAACATGCGGAGCTCATTGTACCAAGCTCGGGGAGCTTGTTTGAGGCCGTAGATAGCTTTATGAAGTTTACAGACGGCTTGGGGTTGCTGTGTGTCTCGGAATCCAGGAGGTTGAGACATGAAGACCTCTTCGTCGAGGTTCCCTTGAAGAAATGCATTGTTAACATCGAGTTGGCGGAGTGGCCAGTTGTGCGAGACGGAGACACTGAGAACCAGTCGGATCGTGGCGGGCTTAATGACTGGGCTAAACGTCTCTTGGAAGTCCACACCAGGGCGTTGGTGAAACCCTTTGGCTACAAGCCGTGCTTTGAATCTATCGATAGAGCCATCGGCATGTCTTTTGATTGTGAAAATCCACCGGCATCCTACTATGTTTGCGGCATTGGAAGCTGAGGTAAGGGACCATGTTTTGTTGCGAGCCATGGCTTCCAATTCTTCATACATAGCGCGTCGCCAACAAGGGTCTTTGAGAGCTTCTGCCACAGATTTTGGGATTGTTTCGGTGATGGGAACAACCAGCGCACTTAGATTCAGCTTTTGAGTTGGTTTACGAGGACGTGTGCTTGTTCTGGTGGGCGGAGCTGGTGGTGGAGCTGCTGTGACAGGTTGGGACGTGGAAGTAGTTTGAGTAGTGGTACGTGACGTTAGCTGAACTATATCTGGTGCAGCATTGGAGGGACCAGAGGTGGGAGCATCGTCATGCGACGCCAACGACTCTGTCGGAGGGGAATCTGTTGGGGGTAGTGCTTGTGGAATAATTGCAGGAGCTGCTGGTGTTGCTGTTTGAGGAATTGAAGTCGCAGGGGTGGAGATGGGAATGATGGATATCGCGTGAGTGGTATCTGCATGTAAGTCTGAAACTCCATGATCATGAGACACATTAGACGTTAGTGGAGTCGGGATCGAGAATGGAAATATATATTCGTGAAAAACAACGTGACGAGATGTATATATTCTAGATGTGGATCTATCTAAACAAAAATATGCACTTTGTGTGGTAGAGTAACCAATAAAAACACAAGGAGATGATTGGGAATCTAATTTATGAGATGCATATGGCTTAAGCCAAGGGAAGCACAAACAAACATCCGAAAATTTTCAATTTTTGAAAATTCGGTGATTGTCCAAAAAGACATTGAAATGGTGATTTGAAAGAAAGATTCTGTGTAAGCATACGTTTTATAAGATACACAGCCGTGGTAAGAGAATATGTCCAAAAGGACTTAGGCATTGACGCATGGGTCAAGAGTGCAAGACCCGTTTCGACTATATGTCGATGTTTACGTTATGCGATGCCGTTATGCTCCGGCGTATGTGGAGGGGTGGTGAGGTGTGAGATCCCGTTAGATGATAAAAAATCCGCTAGGGCAATAAACTCACCACCATTATCCGAATAAAACGTTCGTAGCTTTGATTGAAATTGGTTTTCAACCAACGCCTTGAACTTGATAAATACATCATAAACTTGGGATTTACGTTTTAAAGGATACAACCATGTGTATCGAGTGAAATGATCAACAAAAATCACGTAGTATTTAAAACCATCGATGGACACGAGTGGTGATGTCCAGACATCAGAGAAAACAATGTCAAGAGGCCGAGAAGAGAAAAGAGTTTAGTTTTTAAAAGGTAACTTATGCATTTTATTAATAGAGCAAGCACTACATGGCTTGTTTGATAACGATTTTGAAGACAAAGGTAAATCAAAAGAGGAAATAACGTTTTGAAGAATGGGTAAAGCTGGATGTCCTAAGCGCGAATGCCAATCAGAAATGGATGTTTTGATGGCAGACGCGTAGGCGAGAGATGGTGGAGTAGAGTGAGTTGTTTTTGGCCATTCATATGTGCCATCTTTAGGCTTGCCTTCGAGGCGTAGCGCCCCCGTGTTCAGATCGCGAACCTGGAAATATGTTGGAGTGAATGTGATAGAGACACCATTAGAACAACATAGTTGAAAGACTGAAATAAGATTTTTATCAAGTGATGGAACATAGAGAACATTATTCATAAAGAATGGGCGAGTAAATGAGGGAAGAGAGAAGGAACCCGTATGAGAGATGTGCAGGCCAAAGCCATCACCGAGAAGCACATCATCACCCCCATGATACGGTGAATGTAGGGACAGATTGGCAAGGTCGGATGTCATATGATGTGAAGCTCCGGTGTCTACAAGCCAAGTGGACGAATCTGAGGCAGACATCAAGGCAGGATTAGCTTGTGGTTGCCAAGGGCGTGGTGAGGAAGCTTGCTGCCATGGTTGACGAGGTGATGAAGCTTGCCATGGTGCAGATCCACCACGTATGATGCTGAATTCAGGACAATATTTGGCACTATGACCATGAGTACCGCACGCTTGACAACGCCCAAGGTAAGGGTGAGAGGTACGATTGTTGTTGTTGTTTCGGGAGTGGTGATTATGCGAGTTGTTATTGTTGGATCTCCAAGGTTGATTATGCGAGTTGTTATTGTTGGATCTCCACGGTTGATGCTGCCGAGGACGTATGTCAGCGACATTTGCAGTGATGGGACCCGTTGGTGTGGGATCGGCACAGAGAATCATCGCCTCACGATTGAGCAAGCGTTCATGAAGTTCGGCGTAAGATATGGATGTATCTCTGCCATTGACTGCATTGATCTCTGGCTTATACTCGTCAGTGAGGCCGGCGAGAATTTGTTCGGTTAGATCTTCTGGATCGAGGGGCTTGCTGAGGAGTGCAAGTTCGTCGGCTTTGCCTTTGATGATGCGCATATATTCAGAGATCGTATTGGTGCCTTTTACACATGTCTTGATCTGGAATTTGAGTTGCCGTATGTGACCTCTGGTGGGATTACCAAACGTTGTAGCCAAGAGATTCCACACATCACATTTGGTAAAACATATGGTTTTAAAGAATAACGCTGTTTTAGTGAAAAATGATATTTTGGTGAGAAATAATATTTTACCAAAAAATAATATTTTTAAATAATAAATATAAGTATATTAGTATTTAATAAGAATAATTTTAAGTAATCGATATCCGCCAATTTCATTTTTTTTTGTTAGTTACCTCTCTTGGTGTTAATTAAGCTTTATCTCTATTTTCATTTATCATTGGAGTCAAGTTATGAACTCAACATATCTGCTCATCATCGCAGTTCCAGGTATGAACTTAAGCTCCCACTGTCAGTTAGGTTAAATGCTTAGATTGGTATATGTTAGGATTATGGTTTGGAACTTTACAATTCTTATATTTTGTTTCTTTTCTTATGACTAAATACATTATGAACGCAAGCTGATGTTGGTCTCTTACTTTTGCATTCTCTGATGGAAATATGTGTTCATATATCAGTATATAGTAGATGTAATGATATTATCATATGACTGTTCATTTCTTTGGTGTTTGGTATGTATTGAAGGTATATAATCTGATAATCTATTGAGAAGAGCAATGCTCTAGATTTATACAACCTATGTTACAGAGGAAAGGAAACAGAATATGCACGATTAACTACAAAGAATATACGGCAGTAATTACGTAGATATGGAGACTAACGGCTAGAGTACTTTCTATATTCAATAGTATGGACAGAATCTGGGGCTGTCCATAGTTGATATGTTTATCTCAACACCTCCATCGCTCTCCACATCTTTTGGGGCAGTAGTGTTGTGCTTACAAGATTTAACATCAGAGTGGAAAACGACTTGATGGGTTTCTACAACTTTGATGTGGAACATAACTAAAAGTTTAATATGTGAATTCTCGATCACGGTTGTCCAGACTTTAATTGACATAAAAGAAGAATGGGTTAATCAAAGTATTTCATGTGGAAAATGAGTGGTCTCAGATTGGAATAATCAAAGTGATAGGAATTGGCTAGAATTTTCGCTACAAAAGCTAGCTTATGAGTGAAAGTGCCTTCGTGGGACAAGCATATATTATACCTGCATTCTTATCACAAAGTCTTTCATGTTTAAATTTGTATTAAAACTTCAACTTTAGTTAAAACTTGAGATGCCAGTACACATTGCTCTGGGAAATTCATAAAAGTTACGTCACAATCCTTTTAACTCGCTCAGCTTGTGAGGTAACTTTTATCAAAATGAATGAATTTGTCAGACTCAGAATGGCACTCTGATTTGGGTGCAGTGCGATGATTCTAATCATGGTTTAACACCGAATGGCAATCTGATTTGACAATGATGCGATTCATCTATTTTTATAGGGTGATTAGACTATTTTTAATCTAGTTACTTCATTTTGTTTCTATAACTCATTAAAAGTCCGTTTAAAGCATTTTTTTGCTATAAACATCTGTTTCGAATCTTCATATGACCCTTTTAAACTTGAATTACCGATTTGGACTTACTGATGAGTAGAGTTTTGATTTCCTCAACGGAGTGAGAAACAAGTAATAAATTCCTCTCGTTCTATCATTAAGAGCTCTAAATGACTATTTCTAGTGTACTTACTCCATTGTTTACAAAATATACATACCCCCAAATCGCACCAAAAATATATAAATATAATAATGATACAATCAATGTCTATTTTAGTAATTTTATTTTCTAATCGCTTTTAAAAGGCATTGTCATTCAAAAAAATATATTTATCACATCTTAGGCTCTAACTGGTGACCATTAAAAGGAACAATAGGAATGAAGATGAAAAGAATGAAAGTAATGAATTAGTAGGAATGGGTAGGAATGAAATACATAAAAGAAAATAAATAAACATATTTTATTCCTTATCAAATTTGATAAGGAATGATTTTGTTCTATAATTCATTTTTGAATAAGGAATGAGAAAGAATTGTTGGAAAAAAATTTACTCATAAATGGTAAAAAAATTAAGGAATAAAAGGGAATCCACCATTTCTCATCATTCATTTGGTCACCAGTTAGAGCCTTAGTTTAATCGTATCTTTATTTACAGTTTCATCAAATCGCATTGCTTCCAAATATCATCGCTCCCACACGTAAATAGTAGTCCCACTTGAAACGAATTGCCATCCAGAGCCATATAGTTATGGGTTCCCTGCATCATCTTATGCTTTCTTGATTATTCCTTTTCTCTTTCTTTTTTTTCCCTTTCTATTTTTCCTTTTCTTTCACTAACTTTTTTACCGTTTCTAACGATTAGAATACCCACAACATGCAAGTTAGTTGAAGAAGCTGGACGTTCGAGTTGCTCAAACCGCAGAAGCTGTTCATAGGCAAGAAGGTTTCCTTCCATGGAAAACTGATACCAATCCGAGACGCCATGTGAATGCCATCACGATTCAGAATGGAAGAAGCCTTCAACCAGTGCTGAAAAAGGGCCTGAATGCTAAAAAAATCGTGGAGTATCATGCTGATGATGAAGATGTTAAAGTTGCAGAGCAGGTGTCGATCGACACCAGTAGAGGAACTCAAGCAATCGGGCTCGATCGAAAAAGCATCTTCGACACAAGAAGCCAGTGTCGATCGACACCTCCATAGTGTCGATCGACACCCTACCCAGACCTCGCTGGATCAACCTGAACCTTCCAAACTTGAAGAGGAAAA
>JAHZTW010000001.1:413070307-413087137 GCA_020283515.1 Alliaria petiolata
GTCTAGAACTCAAACATGAATGTTTAACCAATCCACCGTCGTGGTATTAATCACTTTATCTAGCAACCTAAGTATCTAAACTGTCGTTTGAACTTAGAATTCTAAACAAGCATTAACGAGCAGGTTTAATTTGTTCACGGATTGCCTTAGCATCAACTTTCGTTGGCTAAGGACAATCCGCTCACCTATGTTCTTTCAAGCAATCTATAACAATTTTGATGAATAGATTAAACCCTAAATCATAGACTAAGTGATCAATTCAGTCTAAGCAATGAACGCAACGATAGGTGAAGACAACGGATAATAAATCCATATCTATGTCTAATTCAGTGATTCCTAAGTTCCCTTGAAACCCTAAACCTAACTATGAAACTATTCAGCCATGGAAACAGTGAAACAACAAGGAGATGAAGAGAAACTCATAATCAAATAAATAGAAATCAAAAGGGGTTCAGAAATCTTCTCAAAGATGTAGAGTCAGAGATTCGTCTCCCCGAAGCTTACAAATTGCCAAAAGCCAAAAGTATGAATGTAAAAGAAAGCGTTACCTAAACAATGGCCAAAAATAGGTATTTATAGCTCTAACCACGTTCTGGGTCGAAATCCATTCCAAAACCAATCGAAAATAGGAAAAACGGGAATTTCCTTTTCTTCTGCATAAGTGAACCGATCGGTTTGGGGTCGGATCGATCGATCCAAAGTTAGATCGATCGATCTAAAAAGTTCCTGGAAATCTTCGGCAATCGGATCGATCGATCCAAGGTTGGAACGATCGATCTAATTACTCTCGGTCGGCTCGTCGACTTTAGATCGATCGATCTAATTTCTCTCGGTCGGGACGTCGGCTTTAGATCGATCGATCCGAGTGTGGAACGATCAATCTAATATCTTCCTGTCAGCACGTCAACTTTGGAACGATCGATCCAAATGTGGAACGATCGATCCGTCCTCCGGAAATGCCAACTTCTTGCTCTTTTGCTCCCAATCCTTCTTTATGTGCCTTAGACTCAATCCAAACGTGTTTCAACCTGAAATGACTCTAAAAATATAGAAAAGACTCGAAAAACCTTTTAAAATAATAGTTAGAATGCGTTAAAAACGCAATACATCATTCCTCTTTCAGTCTAAACTGATAGACCATTGCAGTCTCTCCTTGATCTTCACTTGAGAAAAGAAAAGAAAGAAAAAAAGAGTCTAAGTCTGGGAATAGTGCAATGAACCTCATGAGCCTGTCTCCTAACAAGGAACAATATTAGTGAGTGCTCTTGAACCCGTCTCCTCACAAGGAACACAAGTAGAGAGTAGCACTATTTTCCGAGACTTCAAAAGAAAAATAAGAGTCAATAAAAAGATCTTAGAACACCCTGAAAATGGGCAGCAATTGACTAAGGGAAGAGAAAATAGGAGAGCTGTATGAAGAATGTCTTGTTCAAAGCACTAAGGAAGGGAAAGAATCAGCAATGTTCTTTGGCAATACTAATGTTAGAGTTCGAAATTTATCTAAGGAAAAGATCTGGATTCAAACTGGGAGATTGCTAAGCTTGTGGTAAGTACACTGAACCTTCCTAAGGTTGGCTCTATATCAAGTGGATTCAAGAGTGTTAACGAGTTGTGGCGTTCTGAAGAGATAGCTCAAAAGTTTCTGTTTTCAAACTTCTACTTCATTCTAAGTTTCTGTTTTGCTTGAGGGCAAGCAAAAGCTAAGTCTGGGGGAGTTGATATATCATGGTTTTTACCCATTTTTGGACCATGATATAAGTCTTTTTACAGAGTCTTTTGATATTTTTAGAGTCCTATTAGAGTCTTTACAGGTTCAGGTACAATTGGAGATAAATTGGAGATTTGGATACATTTTGGAGCTTAGTGGAATGAAGTCGGATTGAAGAAACACGATGAGTGTCGATCGACACCAGGATTTCCAATTTCCAGAAGCAAAAAGTTTCCAGTTTCTGAAGAAAATAAATTCTCCAAGACTTTTCCTAATCTTCCAAGGAATTGAAGATGCGAACCTAGGCCTATAAATATAGTTTTTCAGCCATTGTTTAGGCATAATCTCATACTTAAAGAATCATAGAAGTTTAGGTTTTTGGAGAAAAGAAAAATCACTCCTTTAGAGCTGATTTGGAACTCCTTTATTTTCTTCTATTGATTTCTTTTATGCTTTCTATTCAAATAATGATTTATGTTTCATTAATCATGTCTGAGTAGTTTGCTAGTTAGGTTTAGGGGTTTTCAAAGGTGATTGATGAATTGTTAGGTCGAATTAAATTGTTAGGATAAAATCATTAGAGTTCTTCATCTGGATTTGTGTTTAATGCTTATTCTAGCTTCGCGACCTAGAATCTGATCTTAGGTTAATTAATAGATGCGAGAGTATTATTGATTGCCTGAACTAATGTTAGATGAGCAAAATACCTATTCGCAAAGAGATTTGGTTTAGGGTTTTGTGAACAATTGAACCTGAACTTTAATGCTTGTTTGAATTGTTAGAATTTGCAAAGAGATTTGGAATTCTAGGGTTTAGACATAGATAATCTTCGCAGCGAGAGTTGGTTGATTTTACATTAGTGTTTCAAGTTCTAGAACAGTTCTTAATATTTCCTAACATTCTGTCTAGACCTGCAATTTAGATCACCTGAGAATTTCCCTGAACCTAGCGCCTTAGTCTCCTGATTTTAAGAAACCTAATTCGTGATTGCTCGTTTACTTCCTGCTTTGTTTTACTTTCATTCTATTTGACCTAGCATAATCTGAATTTAGAAACCTTAGTGTAGCATCTACTTCCCTTGGGATTTCGATACCCCTTATACTACGATTGCATTTGCTGTGCACTTGCAGTAGTTTTATTAGGGTAAAACATGAGCCCTATCTTCTACTTAATTCTCAGTATTAAGGTTCAATAAGACGACAATACAAACAAGAACTTCAATAACCAAACCAAATCTTGATAATGTCCTAATACAAATATATAAAAGAAAACAGAACATTACCCCCCAACTACAATTGCAAGATCACATCGGATTGTTCCAGGTTCAGACTTTTGAGGATCGGTGGCTCCAATCAGTTTACGTCAGTATCTAATCACTCCTTCGCCTTCCCAGACCTAACAGTTGTCATGTTATCAAATTCCAAAAGCCAATGAGAGAGTTTCTCTTACCATGGCGATAACAGGACCAGAGCTAAGGAAGTCACACAAGCCATTGAAGAAAGGTCTCTCTCCTTAAGATCATTACTACTGCTTATGTACGAAATCTTTGGAAGGAACAACGATTTCTGATATATGTTGATTCGTTAGATAAAGAAAGGGACTTATGAATAAGAAACTACACATACACCTGAAGACCAATCAAGACTAAGTAGAAATCAAACTTTTTTTTAATCTGTTTATTTATTTATTTTCTTACCCGTCCATCTAATTCTGATAGAAAATTAGGTTCAGCGATGAAGAACATAATGAAGATGAATAGGAACAACAATACAAATAACGGATGATTAATTATTACTACCTCAGCAGCAAGAACTTACTGATCTTGAAGCATCAAGAAGGCTATAACAGAAACAATCAAAGAAAACGTAGGTCACTGATTGTTGTTCTTTGCAATCACAGAGCTTTCACCTCAACACTATTTTCGAATAAGAAACATAATCCTCTAACTCCAAAGAAATGAATCCTTCAGACCAAATCATCACTGAAATGAATCTTTCTCTCTTTATTATTGATATGGAATCTTCAATTATTATTCCGTGTTCGGTTATCCTTTGAATCTTCGAACATTGAATATGTTATGTTGACATTCGAAGTGTGTGTGACAAGCAACATTAGTTAAAGATCTTGTGTCAAACTTCTTCTTCTTCTTCGTCTTCCTCTCGCGTTACTCTGTTTCTTCTGTCTCTATATGTCTGTTACATTCTCTGTTTCTTCGATCGTGATTCGTGTTCTTGAGGGTGTGAGATTCAAGTGTGAGAGGAGTGTGTTTGGTGCGTTTGTGGGAATCGATTTCGTGGTATCAGGAGCTCTCGAATCAATGATGAACGCACGGATTAAAGTCTTATACATTTGCAATCAGACTGGAATCAATGTTCTATGCTACCTTCGTCGAAACTCAGAAGTTTGATAAATATGGCCCATGCAAGTATAGTGTTCGATGAAATGTCTCAGAGAAGTATTATCAGAGTGAAGCCGCCCTTTTCGTGGACCCGCTTAAATAAGACGAGTGATGAGAGAAAAGTTTATAAGCATAAAAAATGAGTGAATGACAATGGTCATAGCTACTCTCTATTAAGGTAAAAATCTTAGCTCTTTGATACGTAACTCATTTTCAAGAGTTATTGGAGTTTTTCTTTTTGTAAAATGCATTTTACTGGCAAAAAAAAGGAATGTGTTGGAATTTTTATTAGTACTGTGACAAGATCTCCATTTGTATCGTTACCCGCCAATTTTATTGTTTTGTTAGTTATGTCTCTTTTTTTTTTTTTTTTTTTTGCAAGAAAAGGTATGTCTCTTGGTGTTAAGCTTTATCTCCATTTTCATTTATCGTTGCAGTACCAGTTATGAACTCAACATCTCTGCTCATGATTGCAGTTTCAGGTATGAACTTAAGTTCCCACTGTTAGTTGGGTTAGATGCTTAGATTGATATATGTTAGGATTATGGTTTGGAACTTTAAAATTCTTATATTTTGTTCCTTTTCTTCTGAATAATACATTATAAATTCAACCTAATGTTGGTCTTTTACTTTTGCATTCTCTGATTGAAATATGTGTGCATATCAGCATATAGTAGATTGTAAGCATATATCATATGATTGTTCATTTCTTTGGTATGTACAGAATCTTTTGCTGTCCATAGTTTATATGTTTATCTCCACACCTCCATCGCTCTGTTAGAAATTGAAATTCACAATTATTCAGTTTTTGGCCTTCTTAATTTCTATGTAGTATTATGTTTCCAACTTCTAAAATCTTTTGTGGCAGTAGTGTTGTCCTTACAAGTTTTCGACATCAGTGGTAACAGAATTTATGGGTTTCTACCACTTTGATGTGGAACCGAACTAAAAATTTAATTTGCAAAACCTCGATCACTCATTTTGAAATGCCATTAATCCAGACTTTAGTTGACCTCATATAAAAATAATCAAAGTCTTTCATGTGGAAAACGAATGGTGTCAAAATGATAAGAATCGGGTAGAATTTTCACCACAAAAGCTAGCTTACGAGTGAGGGTGCCCTCTCCTGTCCTATGTGGGACATGCATATACCCACATTCTTATCACAAAGTCTTTCATGAGAAAAAATGAGTGGTCTGAGATTAAAATAATCAAAGACTTTGTGCTTTGTACTTAAACATGTGTTGCCGGAGCCACGATTAAAATAAGACTGTGGAGGAAGCAGACGCCTGGAAGACTAGTGAAGTTATGTCGATTGTTGTGGATGTCAATAAAGTCTCAGATATGGTAGCTCAAGATGCAAACCTGAGTGGGAGTTCGAGTACTAAACCTCAAGATGACAATACTTATGAGAGATTGAAGAAGGCGGCTCAAGATGGGGATATTGAAAGACTCTACGAGTTGATAGCAGAAGATGAGACGCCACTACACATTGCCGCTGAAAAAGGGCAAACTCATTTTGCCATGGAATTAATGACCCTTAAAGCCGTCGCTTGCTTGGAAGCTAAACGCTTCAGGTTTCAGCCCGATGCACTTAGCCCTGCAAAACAACCACATGCGAATGGTGAGAGGGTTTGTGGCAATCGACAACAGCCTAGTCAGAATCAAGGGAAGAGGAAGGATTACTCCTTTGCATCATGTGGCTCGAATAGGTGATGCAGAGTTGTTGAGCGAGTTCTTGATTGCTTGTCCTTCTTCTATAAATGATTTGACGATTAAGTGTGAGACAGCTGTGCACATTGCCGTGAAGAACCACCAGCTTATGGCATTTAAGGTTCTATTGGGATGGGTTAAGAGAGTTAACAAGAAGGAAATCTTGGACTCGAAAGATGAAGATGGTAACACAGTCTTACATATTGTTGCATCGATAAATTAGACTGAGGTAAATGTCTTTCTTATCTCATTTAGTTTCTCCTTCTCCCCAAAATTCTTGTTTAGACATTGCTGTTAGTCCATTAAACTGGATAGATACCCTCTCATGCCATCACAGCTGTGATTTTCTCACCTTAGTATATATATATATATATATTTCTTTGTGTTTCATATTCTTATCAATGAAGGATTCTTCATTCTAAAATTATTGTGACGTGTGCTCGGTTTTTGCAGGTCATGAGGTTGCTGCGTAAAACCGCTAAAAATAAAGCCAAGAACTTGGATGGCAAAACGGCGATGGACATACTTCGAACTCACCAATCTCCGTGTTTCCCTAAAGCAAGAAGATTTCTACACAGTGTTAAAGAAAAGCTACCTTGTCGTTCCACAACGACTCTTGCGGGATATTTGAGCAAAAATCTATCCTTTATTGAGAAACGTAACAGTCTCTTGGGGCTAAGCAATTTGAGCATGACATAAGACATGTCTGTAAACAGTAGCAACTGTCGGGATGCAATACTCGTGGTGGCTATACTGATAGTAACTCTCGGCGGATTTTGGCAGGATGATGCCAAGGATCACTCTGCTGGGATGATGACTATGAACCTTTTGAATGCCTCAGTTTTTCTTGTCCCCAACGCGGTTGCCTTCCTAACATCTCTCTATGTGAGCATGGTCCTCATAATTGGACTATTAGCATCATACTGGACTGTACTCCCGATTTCACATGTGGAAGTTAATCTATGGTTCAATGGCGGCTTTAAGTATCGCTATATTAGCATCATACTGGACTGTACTCCCGATTTCACATAGCCAATTCGGATTGATAGTAACAATCATCATAGCCTGGGCATTCCCATTGACTATAGTAATCATGCTGTTTGCTACTTTCATGGCATTCATTGTTGATAAACGTCGCCGGAACCTAGTGGAGCTTCAGCTCATATGATGCATAATGCATCATCTCTATCTTGTATTTTTTAGTGGGCTTTGTTTTATCGTTGGTGTTTTTACTACCTGGTTTTTACGTGTCGATTCTTATTTCAAGCTCTGGTCTTTCTGGAGGTATTACGGTTTTCTTTGTTAATGTTAATTAAAGCATTCCTTCGTTAAGACTTAAGAGGAGGGACAGTTGTTTTTGATATTTAATCAATCTAGAACTTTGAGTTCTTCTTTCGCTCTTCATCATCGGTATTCTACCAAATCAACAATCTTCAAGTATCGTTCCACGTTCGACTATTCTTTGAATCAACGAACATTGGATCTATTACGTTCTGCTTCCAGATTTTCCATGGAATTTTCTTTCTATTGTGTTTATGGAGACTTTCTCCAATTTCTCTCGGTCTGAGACTCAGAGCAATGGTCTCTCGGTAGACGGTAGTACTATCTAACAAAATTTGTCTCAAACAGAGAGTTGCTTTTTACGCCCAAAAAAATTACACAAAATGTGTTATTTTTTCATTAAAAAAAATTACAGATAAAATGTGTTCTGGTTTCTACTTGAAAAAAATCTATTTCTCAATCCTTGTATTCAGTATTAAGGTTAATACAAACAAGAACTTCAAAACTCAATCATCCCATACTTATCTCTTATGCTCTGATTACTGAGTTCGCCGGGAAAAATCAAAACCCAGGATGTGTTTATATCCGTAATAACTGTTTCTTGATTTTATTGTTTGGGTAAGGAAAAAAAAGGAGCGAGAGAGAGAGAGAGAGAGAGAGAGCGAGAGAGAGAGTGGGAGACTTAGTTGTCACCATAGATCCACTTCTCAGCGTTATTGGTGTAAGAAACAAGCTCTTGATATAGAAAAGGTGAAAAGCATAATTGTATTGATCTTCATTATTACATATTTATACAAGGAGAGGAGGATTCTAAGTTAGACATAAGAGACCATAATTGAGGCCGTAATTGTGGGATCATGTTTCCATAATTGTGGGATCTTGGTTTCATATATATTATTCTAATACTTGAGGCTTAAACCACAGATTGATCTCATCTTTTGCAGTCTCTGGTCCATCACATCCATGGATTATGTTCCTGCAATTTTCACATTCCTGCAATTTTCACATTTCAATAACGAAACCAAATCTTGATAATGTCCTAAAACGAATGTATATAAAAGAAAACAGAGCATACCTCCCAACAAGAACTGCAAGATCTCCTCGGATTGTCCCAGGCTCAGATATCTGAGGATCAGTGGCTCCAATCAGTTTACGTCCGTATCTGATCACTCCTTCTCCTTCCCATACCTAAAACGTGGCATGTTACGTTAGTTGACTCTTTTTTTCAGAGTTAGTTATCAAATTCCAAAACTTAAATGGAGAGTTTTTCTCTTATCATAGCATTATGATACGATACACTAATAAAGCTATTAAACCATTCTTAATTTGGTAAGTACGCTTTGGAAGGAACAACGACTTTGATACCAACAAGCTTGAAGCCTTTGCGTTCGAATCGAGAAACGATTTCTGATATATGGTGATTCGATGAGATAAGAGTTGGACATATGAATAAGAAACTACACATATATCTGGTGATTCAATCTGATTTAGATAGAAAAGGTTCAGCGATGAAGAACATAAAGACGATGAACAAGAACAATACAAAAAAATGGATGATTATTACTACCTCAGCAGCAAGAACCTCTTGATCTTGAAGCATGAATGCTATAACAGAAACAATCAAAGAAAACATGAGTCAATACTTTCACCACAACACTATTTTTATTAACTAATGGACTGTGAAAGTTTCCAAATTTATCCTCTTTTTTTTTTGAATGAATGTAAAATTATTCAAACAAAAACCTCTGTTACATCCAGGTGCATCATTGTTTTGAAATTAAATTAAAAGCTATGAAAACTAAAAAAATAAATCAGAGTCTTGTGCCAAACCAATACATTAGGCTCCCCTCATATTTGTGGTCGCCCATTGATCTCATCGTACTTAGTCTGTTCCTCACGTTTTTGTCGATGATTTTAACTAATTGCGGAGCCGGCATTACTTCTTCTCCATGCCGTCTCCTATTGCGTTCTCTCCACAACCCATAGATCGTGGCCTGGAAAACGTACCGGATGATGAAGAGATGAATTCGATCTTGTTTAGAGTCCTTTAGTAGTCCTATTATAACGTCTCAATCTGTGGTGAATTGGTGCTTGAGGATGCCTCGAGTGAGAGACTCCCATATCCGGGAAGAGTAGGCACAATTGAAAAACAGGTGGTTTTTTTGTCTCCACTGGATGCTGGCAGAATATACATGATGCTTGAGCATTTGTATTCCATTTGATATGCTCAAATTTACCCTAGAGCTACTCTCTCAAATTAAGAGATCGGTCGCAGTATTTAGGGATCGAATCCACATGGAATTAGATAGTCACACAACATAATTTCAATTTCGAATTAAGCTCAAAGTAAAGTTGAAAGTAAAAACAGCAAGTAATTAAAGACTTTGTAAATTCAGAAGACAAAACGCTAGGTTCAGGGAAATTCTCAGGTGAATCTTAATTACAGATCTAGACGGAATGTTAGGATATTATTAAGCACTGTTCTTGAACTCGAAACACGATTATAAAACCAATCAACTCTCGTTGCAGAGATTATCTATGCCTAAATTACAGAATTCCAAATCTCTTTGCAAATTCAAACAATTCAGACAAGCATTAATAACAAGTTCGATTGTTCACAAAATCATTAACCAAATCTCTTTGCGAATATGTATTTTGCTCATCTAAGATTAGTTCAGACAATCAATAATACTATCGCATCTATTAATTAACCTAAGATCAGATTCTAGGTCGCGAAGCTAGGACAAGCATTAATCACAAATCCAGATGAAGAACTCTAATGATTTTATCCTAACAATTCATCAATCACCTTTGAAAAACCCTAAACCTAACAAGCAAACTACTCAAACATTATCAATGAAACATAAAACATTATTTGAATAGAAAGCATAAAAGAAATCAATAGAAGAAATAAAGGAGTTCCAAATCTTCTCTAAACGAGTCTGATTTTTCTCTCCAAAAACCTAAACTTCTAAGATTCTTAAAAATATGAGATCATGCCTAAACAATGGCTTTGAAATCCTTAAATAAGGGTTAAAACACGAGTGGGGGCACTTTTGCAAATAAGGAAAACTTCTGGGCAATATCATTTTCTTCAAAATCTTGTAAAAGCTGCGTTTTGCCTTGGCTCGAGTGGTGTCGATCGACACCCATGAACAGTGTCGATCGACACTGTTCATCTAACTCCAATTCGACTTCATGTTTTCAGTAGCTTGTTCCACAATGCTCCAGAATCTCCAATTATGCTCCAAACGTACTTCAACCTGTAAAGACTCTAATAGGACTCTAAAAATACAAAAATACTCTATAAATAAGACATATATCATGGTCGAAAACCGGTAAAACATATGATATATCAAATATACATGATGCTTGAGCATTTGTATTCCATTTCAACATTTGATCTCCTATAGCAAGTCTATTGTGCATAGATATCCATAGGAGAAAGGAGTACTTAGGGGTAGCATGGGGAAACCATACAATGTTTGTCCAATCAAGACGCACATGCTCCTCTCTAATGAGGTACCATGTGTCTTTCGAGTTGAAATTTGACATGTATTGGTCGAGTCTGTGCTTCCATTTAGCAACATCTTCTGCATCCGGAATGTGAGTTCTTTCGATTGCCTCTATCATCTCCTCAACCTTGTTGAGAGTTATCACTATGTGTCTCCTCCTCATGTGCTTTATCAGAACCTCTTGCACTGTTTCGTTAATTCCGATTCCGAGATCGATACACCCTCTGTCAGCTAACATATCATATAGTCTACCGAACGAGGACTAGTGGTCATGCCAAAACGATGTGCCTTTTCCACTCTTCACTTCGATCCGGTAGAAAAACTTCGCCACTGGTCTTAGCTTAAGTATTTTCCACCACATCCATGAGCCTACATTCATTTTTTCCTTCACCTACCAGAACGACTTCTTTTAATTAGGTACATGTGTATCCATTTCACCCACAGAGAGTTTTTCCAATTCGCCAAACAAGCTTCAGCCCATTCACAGTATTTGTTTCGTTTAGAGGTCGTAATCCGAGGCCCCCCTCCACCTTTGGTTTCGTGATCTCAGACCATGCAATCTTTGCTTTATTTGTGTTTAGCTCAGGGCTTGACCACAGAAAAACAGAGCACAACTTCTCAATCTCACGAATGCAGTTACCCGGGAGTCTAAAAGCGGCTGACCAAAAAGTTTGTAATGCTGAACAATACAGATCGTATGAGCTCTTAATTTCTCAAGCAGTGGAGAGTAGTCTTGTGTAGTCATGCATTTGGTCAATAGTGGGAGTCCCAAGTACCGTACCGGCGGTTGTCCTGAAGCAAATGGAAAATCCGCTAGAATAGACTGTCGATGAGTTAACGAAATCCCTGCCATGTATAGAGTGGACTTCTCCAAGCTGATCTTCAAATCCGAGAAGCTAGCAAACTTATCAAACACATCTAAAATCCCTTCAATCGATCTCTTTGACCCATCACATTCATATTCTATACTTCTTCATCTTCCTCTCGCATTACTCTGTTTCTTTTGTCTCTATGTCTGTTACATTCTCTGTTTCTTCGATCGCGATTCGTGTTCTTGAGGGTGTGAGATTCAAGTGTGAGAGGCGTGTGTTTGGTGCGTTTGTGGGAATCAGTTTCGTGGTATCAGGAGCTCTCGAATCAATGACGAATGAACGGATTAAAGTCTTATACATTTGCAATCTGACTGGAATCCATGTTCTATGCTACCTTTGTTGAAACTCAGAAGTTTGATAAATATGGCCCATGCAAGTATAGTGTTCTTCCTATTATGTTTATGGAGACTTTCTCCAATTTCTCTCGGTTAGAGACTCAGAGCAATGGTCTCTCGGTAGACGGTAGTACTATCTAACAAAATTTGTCTCAAACAGAGAGTTGCTTTTTACGCCCAAAAAAATTACACAAAATGTGTTATTTTTTCATTAAAAAAAATTACAGATAAAATGTGTTCTGGTTTCTACTTGAAAAAAATCTATTTCTCAATCCTTGTATTCAGTATTAAGGTTAATACAAACAAGAACTTCAAAACTCAATCATCCCATACTTATCTCTTATGCTCTGATTACTGAGTTCGCCGGGAAAAATCAAAACCCAGGATGTGTTTATATCCGTAATAACTGTTTCTTGATTTTATTGTTTGGGTAAGGAAAAAAAAGGAGCGAGAGAGAGAGAGAGAGAGAGAGAGCGAGAGAGAGAGTGGGAGACTTAGTTGTCACCATAGATCCACTTCTCAGCGTTATTGGTGTAAGAAACAAGCTCTTGATATAGAAAAGGTGAAAAGCATAATTGTATTGATCTTCATTATTACATATTTATACAAGGAGAGGAGGATTCTAAGTTAGACATAAGAGACCATAATTGAGGCCGTAATTGTGGGATCATGTTTCCATAATTGTGGGATCTTGGTTTCATATATATTATTCTAATACTTGAGGCTTAAACCACAGATTGATCTCATCTTTTGCAGTCTCTGGTCCATCACATCCATGGATTATGTTCCTGCAATTTTCACATTCCTGCAATTTTCACATTTCAATAACGAAACCAAATCTTGATAATGTCCTAAAACGAATGTATATAAAAGAAAACAGAGCATACCTCCCAACAAGAACTGCAAGATCTCCTCGGATTGTCCCAGGCTCAGATATCTGAGGATCAGTGGCTCCAATCAGTTTACGTCCGTATCTGATCACTCCTTCTCCTTCCCATACCTAAAACGTGGCATGTTACGTTAGTTGACTCTTTTTTTCAGAGTTAGTTATCAAATTCCAAAACTTAAATGGAGAGTTTTTCTCTTATCATAGCATTATGATACGATACACTAATAAAGCTATTAAACCATTCTTAATTTGGTAAGTACGCTTTGGAAGGAACAACGACTTTGATACCAACAAGCTTGAAGCCTTTGCGTTCGAATCGAGAAACGATTTCTGATATATGGTGATTCGATGAGATAAGAGTTGGACATATGAATAAGAAACTACACATATATCTGGTGATTCAATCTGATTTAGATAGAAAAGGTTCAGCGATGAAGAACATAAAGACGATGAACAAGAACAATACAAAAAAATGGATGATTATTACTACCTCAGCAGCAAGAACCTCTTGATCTTGAAGCATGAATGCTATAACAGAAACAATCAAAGAAAACATGAGTCAATACTTTCACCACAACACTATTTTTATTAACTAATGGACTGTGAAAGTTTCCAAATTTATCCTCTTTTTTTTTTGAATGAATGTAAAATTATTCAAACAAAAACCTCTGTTACATCCAGGTGCATCATTGTTTTGAAATTAAATTAAAAGCTATGAAAACTAAAAAAATAAATCAGAGTCTTGTGCCAAACCAATACATTAGGCTCCCCTCATATTTGTGGTCGCCCATTGATCTCATCGTACTTAGTCTGTTCCTCACGTTTTTGTCGATGATTTTAACTAATTGCGGAGCCGGCATTACTTCTTCTCCATGCCGTCTCCTATTGCGTTCTCTCCACAACCCATAGATCGTGGCCTGGAAAACGTACCGGATGATGAAGAGATGAATTCGATCTTGTTTAGAGTCCTTTAGTAGTCCTATTATAACGTCTCAATCTGTGGTGAATTGGTGCTTGAGGATGCCTCGAGTGAGAGACTCCCATATCCGGGAAGAGTAGGCACAATTGAAAAACAGGTGGTTTTTTTGTCTCCACTGGATGCTGGCAGAATATACATGATGCTTGAGCATTTGTATTCCATTTGATATGCTCAAATTTACCCTAGAGCTACTCTCTCAAATTAAGAGATCGGTCGCAGTATTTAGGGATCGAATCCACATGGAATTAGATAGTCACACAACATAATTTCAATTTCGAATTAAGCTCAAAGTAAAGTTGAAAGTAAAAACAGCAAGTAATTAAAGACTTTGTAAATTCAGAAGACAAAACGCTAGGTTCAGGGAAATTCTCAGGTGAATCTTAATTACAGATCTAGACGGAATGTTAGGATATTATTAAGCACTGTTCTTGAACTCGAAACACGATTATAAAACCAATCAACTCTCGTTGCAGAGATTATCTATGCCTAAATTACAGAATTCCAAATCTCTTTGCAAATTCAAACAATTCAGACAAGCATTAATAACAAGTTCGATTGTTCACAAAATCATTAACCAAATCTCTTTGCGAATATGTATTTTGCTCATCTAAGATTAGTTCAGACAATCAATAATACTATCGCATCTATTAATTAACCTAAGATCAGATTCTAGGTCGCGAAGCTAGGACAAGCATTAATCACAAATCCAGATGAAGAACTCTAATGATTTTATCCTAACAATTCATCAATCACCTTTGAAAAACCCTAAACCTAACAAGCAAACTACTCAAACATTATCAATGAAACATAAAACATTATTTGAATAGAAAGCATAAAAGAAATCAATAGAAGAAATAAAGGAGTTCCAAATCTTCTCTAAACGAGTCTGATTTTTCTCTCCAAAAACCTAAACTTCTAAGATTCTTAAAAATATGAGATCATGCCTAAACAATGGCTTTGAAATCCTTAAATAAGGGTTAAAACACGAGTGGGGGCACTTTTGCAAATAAGGAAAACTTCTGGGCAATATCATTTTCTTCAAAATCTTGTAAAAGCTGCGTTTTGCCTTGGCTCGAGTGGTGTCGATCGACACCCATGAACAGTGTCGATCGACACTGTTCATCTAACTCCAATTCGACTTCATGTTTTCAGTAGCTTGTTCCACAATGCTCCAGAATCTCCAATTATGCTCCAAACGTACTTCAACCTGTAAAGACTCTAATAGGACTCTAAAAATACAAAAATACTCTATAAATAAGACATATATCATGGTCGAAAACCGGTAAAACATATGATATATCAAATATACATGATGCTTGAGCATTTGTATTCCATTTCAACATTTGATCTCCTATAGCAAGTCTATTGTGCATAGATATCCATAGGAGAAAGGAGTACTTAGGGGTAGCATGGGGAAACCATACAATGTTTGTCCAATCAAGACGCACATGCTCCTCTCTAATGAGGTACCATGTGTCTTTCGAGTTGAAATTTGACATGTATTGGTCGAGTCTGTGCTTCCATTTAGCAACATCTTCTGCATCCGGAATGTGAGTTCTTTCGATTGCCTCTATCATCTCCTCAACCTTGTTGAGAGTTATCACTATGTGTCTCCTCCTCATGTGCTTTATCAGAACCTCTTGCACTGTTTCGTTAATTCCGATTCCGAGATCGATACACCCTCTGTCAGCTAACATATCATATAGTCTACCGAACGAGGACTAGTGGTCATGCCAAAACGATGTGCCTTTTCCACTCTTCACTTCGATCCGGTAGAAAAACTTCGCCACTGGTCTTAGCTTAAGTATTTTCCACCACATCCATGAGCCTACATTCATTTTTTCCTTCACCTACCAGAACGACTTCTTTTAATTAGGTACATGTGTATCCATTTCACCCACAGAGAGTTTTTCCAATTCGCCAAACAAGCTTCAGCCCATTCACAGTATTTGTTTCGTTTAGAGGTCGTAATCCGAGGCCCCCCTCCACCTTTGGTTTCGTGATCTCAGACCATGCAATCTTTGCTTTATTTGTGTTTAGCTCAGGGCTTGACCACAGAAAAACAGAGCACAACTTCTCAATCTCACGAATGCAGTTACCCGGGAGTCTAAAAGCGGCTGACCAAAAAGTTTGTAATGCTGAACAATACAGATCGTATGAGCTCTTAATTTCTCAAGCAGTGGAGAGTAGTCTTGTGTAGTCATGCATTTGGTCAATAGTGGGAGTCCCAAGTACCGTACCGGCGGTTGTCCTGAAGCAAATGGAAAATCCGCTAGAATAGACTGTCGATGAGTTAACGAAATCCCTGCCATGTATAGAGTGGACTTCTCCAAGCTGATCTTCAAATCCGAGAAGCTAGCAAACTTATCAAACACATCTAAAATCCCTTCAATCGATCTCTTTGACCCATCACATTCATATTCTATACTTCTTCATCTTCCTCTCGCATTACTCTGTTTCTTTTGTCTCTATGTCTGTTACATTCTCTGTTTCTTCGATCGCGATTCGTGTTCTTGAGGGTGTGAGATTCAAGTGTGAGAGGCGTGTGTTTGGTGCGTTTGTGGGAATCAGTTTCGTGGTATCAGGAGCTCTCGAATCAATGACGAATGAACGGATTAAAGTCTTATACATTTGCAATCTGACTGGAATCCATGTTCTATGCTACCTTTGTTGAAACTCAGAAGTTTGATAAATATGGCCCATGCAAGTATAGTGTTCTTCCTATTATGTTTATGGAGACTTTCTCCAATTTCTCTCGGTTAGAGACTCAGAGCAATGGTCTCTCGGTAGACGGTAGTACTATCTAACAAAATTTGTCTCAAACAGAGAGTTGCTTTTTACGCCCAAAAAAATTACACAAAATGTGTTATTTTTTCATTAAAAAAAATTACAGATAAAATGTGTTCTGGTTTCTACTTGAAAAAAATCTATTTCTCAACCCTTGTATTCAGTATTAAGGTTAATACAAACAAGAACTTCAAAACTCAATCATCCCATACTTATTTCTTCTGCTCTGATTACTGAGTTCGCCGGGAAAAATCAAAACCCAGGATGTGTTTATATCCGTAATAACTGTTTCTTGATTTTATTGTTTGGGTAAGGAAAAAAAAGGAGAGAGAGAGAGAGAGAGAGAGAGAGAG
>JAHZTW010000001.1:413087709-413391921 GCA_020283515.1 Alliaria petiolata
AGTAACTTGAGTTCGAATACAAACGTGCGATGCGATATCGGCTTTAAGTTGTTTGTACGACTCAGATTTTCCTAAATGCGAATGTAAACGTGCGAGAGATTAGCTCAGCTCGGCTTATTTAATGTTTACATGACTTAGGAATGTGCGAGACGGATCTCGGCTTTAAAAGGTAAGTGCTAATATGATCGTGCGAGAGATTAGCTCAGCTCGGCTTATATGGATCATACGACTTATTCCTAAGTACGAATACCAATATGCGATCAGGTTGACGTTTAGTTATTGGTACGACTTAGGAATTTCTAAGTTCGAATGCAAAGGTGCGAGCAAGGCTCAGCTTATATGCTTTGCACGACTTAGAAAGGTTGCGAGAACAGGCTCAACTTATATTGTGGATTATTTCACCACGGCTTCCATGAGGAACGCATGTAAGACAGATCTTGGCTTTTTGGGATGCCGAACTAAGTTGATCAGACTTAGTTATAGGCATATCTAACGTCTGGCCAGGACGCTGATGTGTAAATAGCTCAAAAGCGTAAGAGAGTCGACTAAGTAATAACTTAGACGATCTTGATGACTCTTGTTTTTGAGGTAGTCAAATGACTTGTCGAGATATCACCTGACAAGTTAGTAGGTTTGAGAAGTATAAGAGCTGAAAAGCTTACTAGGAGCTGGTAAGCAAATGTGATTGCGCGTGAGCTAGCTCGGTGGTGCGAGCGTCCTTTTTTTTCTTTTCTTTTTTTGGACTTTGAGATGTAGGAGGCAGTCTTGCCGAGATGCTTACGTTCTAGCACGTCTTGTTGAATGGTGACACCGAGCTCCCGAGCTCGGCTCTATCGATGAAAACTTGTGATGCTTTTGATTTTTCCTCGTTTGCGATCGTATTCGAGATCGGCTTGAATTAAACCGTATGAGATCGGCTTAAGTTAGAGAGCTTGCTTTTAACATACTTCTGCTTGAAATCGAAGTACGTTTCAAACTCACGTAAGGTGTGTTTCTTGTTGTCTCCATGGATATTTTACTCTCAAAATTCTTCTCTTGGATCAGCTCTATCTTGCTTAACAATCGTTCGAACTGTAACGTCTTCTTCAATGAACAACTTCTGTCTCTTATACACATCTAGATGTGTATAAGAGACAGACATCGAGCTCGGCGAACTAAGAGAGAAAAGTTGGTTCGGCATGAATTGAGATCGACACATTTCAAAGAGATAGAAACTTTAAAATGCTCCCTCAACTAGTGGTGAATGAGGTCAAACGATGAATTATTCCAAGTGATTATGACGGATGATCTATCCTCGATGTTTTGGTAGGGGTGATGAGCTAGGCGGGTTTAACGAGCTAGGCGAGATTGATGAGCTAGGCGAGCATGATGAGCTAGGTAAGCTTGATGAGCTAGGGAAGCTTGATGAGCTAGGGGAGCTTGATGAGCTAGGGGAGCTTGATGAGCTGACCAATTTAGTGAAGTATAACAGAGAATGCTGACGAGCAGTTTAAACCGACGAGCTGTTTAAGCTGCTGGGCTGTTCTGCCGAACTGTTTAAGCTGCCGAGCTGAAAAGCTGCCGAGCTGAAAAGCTGCCGAGCTGAAAAGCTGACGAGCTGAAAAGCTGCCGAGCTGAAAAGCTGCCGAGCTGAAAAGCTGACAAACTGTTTAAACTGCTGGGCTGTTTAAGCTGGCGAGCTCAAAGTGATGAAATCCTGTTTAAATATTCGAGACTGGGCTCGGCTTAGAAATTTTTTTGAAAATATATATTTTATTCTTAACTCTAAAATAGGTTCCCTGATCGGGAACTATCATGGTAGATATAGAGTAACTTGAGTTCGAATACAAACGTGCGATGCGATATCGGCTTTAAGTTATTTGTACGACTCAGATTTTCCTAAGTGCGAATGTAAACGTGCGATAGATTAAATCAGCTCGGCTTATTTAATGTTTACATGACTTAGGAATTTGCGAAATGGATTTCGGCTTTGGGACAAGTGCGAATATGATCTGCGAGAGATTAATTCAGCTCGGCTTATACGGATCATACGACTTATTCCTAAGTACGAATATCAATATGCGATCAGGTCGGCGTTTAGTTATCGATATGACTTAGAAATTTCTAAATTCGAATGCAAAGGTGCGAGCAAGGCCCGGCTTACATGCTTTGCACGACTTAGAACGGTGCGAGAACAGGCTCGGCTTACGGTGTGGATTATTTCACCACGGCATCCATGGGGAACGCATGCAAGACGGATCTTGGCTTTTGGGGTGCCGAACTAAGTTGATCAGACTTAGTTATAGGCATATCTAACGTCTGGCCAGGACGTTGATGTGTAAATAGCTCGGAAACGTAAGAGAGTCGACTAAGTAATATCTTAGACGATCTCGATGATTTGAGAGCTCGTGTATGAGCTTGTTTTTAGATAGTCAAATGACTTATCGAATGGTGCTAGGAGGAGGGTTTGGAGACCTTGGTGAAAGTTATCACGTCCATTTTTTATCAAAAAATAGAGATCGGAGAGACCTCTGGTCGTCTTTGTTGACTGAGATATTGAGCGTAAGCTAGCTCGGTAGTGCGAGCATCTTTTTTTTTTTTTTTTTTTTGACTTTGAGATTTCCGAGGCAGTTTTGCCGAGATGCTTACGTTCTAGCACGTCTTGTTGAATGGTGACACCGAACTCCCGAGCTTTTGATTTTTCCTCGTTTGCAAGCTCGGCTCTATCGATGAAAACTTGTGATGCTTTTGATTTTTCCTCGTTTGCGATCGTATTCAAGATCGGCTTGAATGAAACCGTATGAGATCGGCTTAAGTTAGAGAGCTTGCTTTTAACATACTTCTGCTTGAGATCGAAGTACGTTTCGAACTCACGTAAGGTGTGTTTCTTGTTGTCTCCATGGATATTTTACTCTCCAAATTCTTCTCTTGGAAAGCTCTATCTTGCTTAACAATCGTTCGAACTGTAACGTCTTTTTCAATGAACAACTTAGAGATCGGAGTTGTTTGATGTTCCTTTGGTATATGCGTCCTTGTAGTTTTGCCTTGGTTATCATCTTCTTCTTCTTCTTTTAGTAATTTCGGTTCCTCGCCGTGTAAAGGATGTAGCAAAGCTCGTTTCTTTTTGTTTTCCTGATTTTTTTGATAAACTTGTTTCCTTCAATTTTTCTTGAGAGTAGCCTCTATGTTCACGAGCTTTTGTTTCTTTGACTTGAATTGACCAGCTGTTCCTTTCAGCTTGGTTATAATATGGAGACACGTTGGAACAGTGGTTTTCCGTCAAAAAGAGATCGGTCTTTTATTGCGACCAAGTGAGATCAGTTTTGGTTGAGTTCGGGAATATTTTTTCCTTTGCTGGATGCGATACTTAAAGCTCGGCTTTAAACGTGTGAGGTTCACGATTCTCGCGCGGTGGAGGTTTACTTCGCCTCGGTTACTTTCTTGGTAGGTCGAGAGCTCGTGTATGAGACGATTCCAGTAAAGGCAAGGAGATCGGTATAATTTTTATCGGTACGTCTTGAAAAAGCAAGGAGATTGGGACTCGCATCGAACGTTCCGTTCTTCTGAGTAAGTTTCTTCATCACGAGTTCATCACTGCTTCTTTTTGCGAAGCTTGAAAATTCGTTGTAGGAATTTCCTTCGATCTGAGCTTGGGAGCTCTTGTAGCAACTCGTTTTTTTTTTATTGTTTTTTTTTTAAGAGAAGAGTAGCTCGGCGTTGAGTTACGACGGAGACATCGCTGGTTCGTCCTTGATATCAACGATTGTTCGGTGCCTCTGGATCGAGATCAACCAGCCCGTTCCTCTTATTTTTTTTTTTAGATTTCTTCCTCTTCTTTATAAACATATCGAATTTGGAAATGGCTAGATCGGCTTCTGTTTAGTCATCTCTTTCCCCTCCTTTTTTTTTTTAGTTGGTATATACGATATTATGATAGGCTTGATGATTGAGAGTTAGTGGCCGAGCTCGGTAGTTCCATAGCAGATATCTTGAGAGAATAGTCTCGTATGACCAGCTCGGTATGATGGGTTGACGTAGCGACGTGCGAAGTTGGCGAAATTGGCTTGACGAGCTGTCAGAGCTAGTCATATGTGGCTGTCATAGAAGACGTGTTTTTCAATCACGTCGGGGTTGTTGAATTGGAAGAGCTGAGAACGTCTCTTTTTTTTTTGTTGCTTGTCCAGGAAGCAAAGTCTCCAAGCAGTATTTTTTTGTAGAGATTTGATCTCCTGTGTTTATTGTGCGTATTTTGATGATGCGACGCTGATATCGTCTTGTGGATTGCTTGAAGGATGGGTGAGATTGTTGATATAGATGAAATCGAACGTTACGTTCTTCTGCCCGAGATTCTTCCATGACAAGTTCGTCACCTCCCGAGCTTCTTCCATGACAAGTTCGTCACCTCCCGAGCTTCTTCCATGACAAGTTCGTCACCTCCCGAGCTTCTTACATGACAAATTCGTACAGCCCGAACTTCCAGTACAGCCCGAGCTTCTTCCATGACAAGTTCGTCTCTTCCTTTTTTTTTTTTTAACGGATCTTGATCTTGAACGAAGCTTGAGAGTTTGTCTCTTCTTCAATCTTTTTTTTTTAGAGCAAAGATTGTGGGCTCGTTACTCGTGAGATTTTTTCAAAGTGAGAATAAGGAAAGCTAGTAGCTAGGGTTTCTCTAAACTTCCGATCTTGATGTTGCGTAATTGGTTTGCTTGGTCTCCTCGTGAATGCACTACGTGAGCCATTCCTTTTCTTCTTCTTTTTTTTTTGCCGAGCTTGAGAGCTCGTTTCGCCGCTCGTCTTCTCTTCCTCTCTCTTTTTTTTTATGCATCACGTCGGGTCTTCATTGTTTAGGCCTTAATAGGAGTCAGACTTCGATCCCGGTCCCATGGTGATAATTATTTGTATGATCTGCTGCCCCTTTTTTTTTTTTTAAAGAGCAGAGAGCTTGGCTGAAAGAGGGAGCGGGAGTTGCCCCATGTTCTCGAGAAGACTGAGAACATAAGATGAACTCGTCATCAATTTTTGTTTTTGCAAGGGCTCACAAACTCCGTGATCTTGGTCTTGATTGAGCGTCGTTGATGAATTGCCGAGCTCGAACATAGGTGGGTTTTGAACAAAAAAAATACACACGCCATGCGTCCGCAAATCTGTTTCCCCTCTCCTCGCCTCTTCTTTGGCTATATTGTTTTGTGAAAATAGCTCTCGACGATATGTCAAAGCGATACGACGATGTGCTTAGCTCGTCGAGCTCGGTACGACGATGTGCTTAGGTCGACGAGCTCGGTATGACTTGAAGAAGCGAGGAGATCGGGATTGAAATCAAACGCTCCGCTCTTGACTTTTTTTTTGTGTGGAGTTAGAGAGCTCGTTCGTCTCTCTTGCTCATGGTCTCCGAGCAGTTTTTTTTTGTTTTATGACATAGCTAAGGTTTTGGCTTGCTCTTTTTGGACTTACGAGCTGGTGATAATTATTTCGGTACCTTCTTTGTACTTTAAAGAGCGTTTCCTCGCTGTTGGTGAGAAGTCGAGGTGACGTCTTCCGGGTTGCCTCCTTTTTGTTTGTTTTCCTTCTCTGATTTGGATTTTTGCTCGATCTTCAAAATTAAACCATGTCGCGGCAGCAAAAATCGTATTAAAAGTCGTTCATGGGAAAATACCACATAATTGATTAGTGCGAGAATCTGATTTGATTCTACATAAGTTTGACCAAATCATCAAATATTAAAATATTCATGAGATCAATCCAATAAGGTTCGGTAATAATAGTAGCAAATAGATCGGAACACTTATCTCGATTAGTGATTCTCGTGAAAGAGGCAGAAATATAATGTTCGCATCATCATCGAGTTCGTGGCGAGGCCGGTGAATCTCGTTTTGATAATTGTAGAGGAATCGTCAAGCGAATAGTGAGAGGTGAATCTCGTCTTGGACTTTTGACCTTCCGAAATTGATAATTCTCTATTTCCTACAGTCGGCGCCAATTGTAAGAACTCAAATTGCACTTTTAGAAGTATAACAAAGAGTTTGTGGGTTTAAGAGAATATCAAATCGGAGCTCGGAAATAAGAGGAAAAATTAGGTCATCGGAAAGGTGAACTAATTAGGGTTTTTATTATGTTATAGCTGAACCTTAAAGAAGGCTGCCTACGTACCCTTTAGAAGGGATCAAGCCATTCGTAGTTCGTTTACAAGAGAGTTTACAAAATAAAATCTAGAGAGAATTAGGTCTCTCTCTAGGTCGCCCTTCTTCAGTTTCTCGATCCCCTTCTTCAATGAGTCACCGCTCTATTTATAATAGATGGGCCTCGGTTTACACCAAACTTCTTTTCCTTTTTAGATTCTTTCGGAGATTCTTCTTTATCTTTTCCTTTATCTCGGAAATTACCTTTTCCGATAAGCTTCTAGTGTTTTGATGGACCGACCTCAATTTATGAAAGGCTTTTTAGAGGGGTGCTAAACCCATCTCTAACAGCGGTTATCCTTTGAAACACCGAACATTGAATATGTGATAACAGGATTTTGCTAATCAATTACTCAATCCTACTACACATGTCATTGTAGTATTTGAGGATCAATCCATATGGGTTTGTTGTAACAAAAGGAATTCATAAAACTTCTTAATCTAAGCAAGTCTAGTGAAGGTTTTGATATGTGACTAGTAGCATTAAACAAGGTGAAAGATAAGCTATCTTCAAGATAAGTTAAAACAAACAAAAACAAGTGAAAGCAAAAACAGAGTTTTTAAAAGCTTTTTGTAAATTATGGAAAGATGAATCCAAGGGTATGGTATTGATTTTCAAGTGCTTAAAAGTGTAATCAATGATGTCAATCTACTCATATAAATGCTAATCCCCAAGCTTAGAACTTCAAGAATATATTAAACCATTTTCATGGACTTAATCCTTTTATCACATTTCTAATCAAGAACAAACTTTCATTTGTGATTAAAGATGCAACAAGCATAAAGATTCAGTTCTAATCTGCTAATAAACACCTTAGACAATCACTTTCATGAGCTAAGTATGTAAATCTCTTGCTTAAATAAACCAGAAATTTTACTAATCTTTTGGATGAGAAAATTTCCTAAAAATCTAATTCAACATGATCAAGGTTGAAATTTAGCATTAAGAACATCAAACAAGAGGGGATATGGAAGAATTAACTTATAGACATCAAGATTAACACTCTAAACACCCTAGATCTAACCAACCTTGGATTCTAGAGAACTACTCACAACTCATGATCAAACCAATAAAAACTTGTAAAAACTTGATAATAAGCATTAGAAAGAGTAAAGGAAAGAGATTAGAGAAGGAGAACTCTTGAATTGAAGTTTTTGATCCAAAGGTCTTACAGGAAAATCACCCAAAACAAAGAGAGTTTCTGGAAAAGTTTTAGAAATAAAAGTCAACTACATACCATGATCAACAGTATTTTTTTCGTCTTAAGTAAACAGAAAACGCGAGCTCGTATCGGTGTGATCACACCGATATGTCAGACAGATATGCGTATAGGTGTGATCACACCGATACAGCATACCGATACGTAGTAAAATGACCATATCTCATGAACGGCTTCACTGTTTGACTTGAAACTACCACCAAACGAAAGCTAACTCAAATATGTATGACTTTCATGAAGATCACCGAGGCTAAATCGGAGTTGAAATTCTTCATCCGGCTCGATCTTTACTCATGTAGTGGTTTTGTACTTCAAGTCCATTTTGCTCAACTTCTTTTGGTACACTTTAGTTTTATGCCATCCTCCAAACAATGCTTAACCTCCATAATCTGAAAAGTCCTCCAATGTACCTAAAAACACTCTAAAATGCAACAAATATGCAATAACCTAATCTAAGACTCAATAACTCTAAAATAGATGCAAACTAGACTATATGGACAAGTTATATACATGAAACAATGCAAATGCTTTACTAAATAAATGTTAAAATGATGTAAATATGCTAACTATCAATATGTTATGTTGACAATCGAAGTGTGTGACAAGCAACAATAGTTATTGAGCTGAACCGCTTTGGTTGGACTCGTTGGCACAAAGATCCACAATCTAAATAGGAATTCACTTACCAATGCTTCTGTTGTTTTACTTTCGTTACTTTAAATATAAAATAAATAAATTAGGAAAGTAAAAATATTTGATTTGATGTTACGATAGGGGCAAGAGTGAAAGAGAGACGTGGTCTCAAATGTCATGGACAAGAGTATCCAATAATTTGATTCTCTTTTTACTCACATTTGTCTCAAATGTCATGGACAAGAGTATCCAATAATTTGATTCTCTTTTTACTCGCATTTTAATTTTGGAAAAATTAGAAATAAAGGATGTTTTTAGTATCAAATATTATTTCGATTTAATTACACTACACTCTTTGTTTTCCATAATATTCGGAAAACTAACCTACCATGCATGTTAATTAAAAAGGTCAACAAATGATTCTTACACTATGCATCTTTTTTTTTTGGCTCAAAAAAAAAACACTATGCATCTTAATGTAATAATTAATTAAAATCCACATAAATCGGAATCCAAATATGAACACATCGTATGAGTGTATAAATAAAAAAAGGTTTGATAATAGCCTAATCATAGCATTATGATACGATACACTAATAAAGCTATTAAACCATTCTTAATTTGATAAGTACGCTTTGGAAGGAACAACGACTTTGATACCAACAAGCTTGAAGCCTTTTGCGTTCGAATCGTTTATATCTGGTGATTCAATCTGATTTAGACAGAAAAGCTTCAGCGATGAAGAACATAAAGACGATGAACAGGAACAATTAAAAAAATGGATGATTATTACTACCTCAGCAGAAAAGTCCAACAAGTGCCGGTCGTATCATAGTGAATGTCCATTAGAATAGGATTGTGTTTGAATTTTCATTAGTACTGCGACAAAATCTCCATTTGTATCGTTGCCCACCATTTCACGTGGGAAATGATTGCTCTCAGCACAAAAGCCATTCTTTTGTTCCCTCTCCTATCCAATGTGGGACATGTGTTTTGTACTTAAACGTATGTTGACTGGAGACTTTGTGTTTTGTACTTAAACGTGTGTTGCATGAGCCACAATTAAAAGAAACGTGAGAAACAATTAAAAGAAAACTGTGAGAGGAGCAAAAGCCTGGGTGACTAGTGAAGTTATGTCGATTGTTGTGGATATCAATAGAGTATCATATATGGTAGCTCAAGATGCAAACCTGCGTGGGAGTTCAAGTACCCCACCTCAAGATGACAATATCTATGAGAGATTGAAGAAGGCGGCTCAAGATGGGGATATTGAAAGACTCTACGAGTTGATAGCAGAAGATTCAAACCTGCGTGGGAGTTCAAGTACTATCCCTCAAGATGACAATATCTATGAGAGATTGAACAAGGCGGCTCAAGATGGGGATATAGAAAGACTCTACAAGTTGATAGCGGAAGAACCAAATATTCTAAGTCACTTTGATAAAGTGCAGTTTTGTGAGACGCCACTACACATTGCAGCTGAAAAATGACAAACTCATTTTGCCATGGAGTTAATGATCCTTAAGCTGTCGCTTGCTTCGAAGCTAAACGTGTCAGGTTTCAGCCCAATGCACTTAGCCCCGCAAAACAACCACATGCGAATGGTGAGAGGGTTTGTGGCAATCGACAGCAGCTTAGTCAACCTCAAGGGAAGAGGAATGATTACTCCTTTGCATCATGTGGCTCGAGTAGGTGAAACAGAGTTGTTGAGCGAGTTCTTGTTTGCTTGTCCGTCTTCGTTAAACGATTTGACGGTTAAGTGTGAGACTGTTGTGCATATTACCGTGAAGAACAACCAGCTTACGGCATTTAAGGTTCTATTGGGGTGGGTCAAGAGAGAGAACAAAGAGGAAATCTTGGACTGGAAGGATGAAGATGGTAACACAGTCTTACATAATGTTGCATCGATAAATCAGACTGAGATAAATCTCTTTCTTATCTCATTTAGTTTCTCCTTTTCCCCAAAATCCCAGTTGGTCCTTGAAAATGGATAGATATGCTCTCATGCCATCTTGCAATTATTTTTTCGCTCTAGTACTTGCTTGGAGCTGCTTCTTATCTAAAATCTGGGACTTTGCTAGTTGCTTTGTTTGATTTAGTTCTTGCAGAAGTGGATGGATTTCTGTGACCTTAATTAATAGATATTCTTCATCCTTTAATTCTTGTCAATGCTCGATTTTTGCAGGTTATAAAGTTGCTGGGTAAAGCAGTTAAAGTAAAAGCCAAGAACTTGGACGGCAAAACCGCGAGGGACATACTTCAAACTCACCAATCTCCTTGCCTCCTTAAAGGAAGAAACTTTCTCCACAGTGTTAAAGAAAAACTCCTTCGTCGTTCCACAACGACTCCTGGGAAATATTTGACCAAAAAGCTATCGCTTATTGAGAGACAGAACAAACTCTTGGGGCTGAGCAATTTGAGCATGACTGGAGACATGTCTCTAAACACTAGCAACCGCCACGATGCAATACTTGTGGTGGCTGTACTGATAGTAACAGCTACATACCAGGCTGGTCTCAGTCCTCCCGGCGGATTTTGGCAGGATAGTGAGGATGATCACATCGCTGGGACGATGATTATGAGCTTCTTCAATGCCGTACATTTTAACGTCCTCAACGGGATTGCCTTCTTATTATCTTTATTTGTGATCATAGTTCTCATAATTGCACTTCCCATGTGGAAGTTAATCTATGGCTCAAGGCGGCTTTAAGTATCGGTATGTTAGCATCATACACCACTATATTCCCGAGTGTATCTGAGACTGAGGTCAAAGATCAGACAACCCATATTATAACAGCGTCCCTGTTCATCTTGGCATTCCCAGTGATGATAGTAATCTTGATGTTTGCTACTTTCATGGCATTCGTTTCTGATAAACGTCGCCGGCACCGAGTGGACTTCCCGGCGGGCTTCAGCTCACTTGATGCACCGACTCATCCCTATCTTTCATTATTGATTGGGCTTTGTATTCTCGTTGGTGTTTATATTAGCTGGCTTAAGGTAAATATATTACCTTATGTCAAGTTTGTCTAAGAGTTTCCGCTTTCCATCATTTGTATTTTGTCCATTGTGTTTTTGATATTGAATCAAATTAGAACTTTGAGTTTTTCTCTCTCTTGAATATCGGTATTCGACGAAATCAACAATCTCCGGAGACAATCTTCCGTGTTCGACTATTCTTTGAATCAACGAATATTGGTTCTATCACGGTTACGAGGATCAGTTCTGCTTCCAGATTTCTCTCGTTCAGCGACTCGATAAGAGCAATGGTCTCAGTATTAATATCTAACACAAATTTGTCTTTATCGCTAGACGTAAAAGTTAATTTTATAATACAATACTTTTTACGCCAAAACGTTACCAAGTGCTGAAAAAATATAATTCTCAACTTTGTATTCAGTATTAAGGTTCAAGACAATACAAGCAAGTATCTCAAATTTTAATCATCCCATACTTATTTCTTCTGCTCTGATTACTGAGTTCGCCGGGAAAATCAAAACCCAGGATGTGTTTGTATCCGTAATAAACTGTTTCTTGATTTTATTGTTTGGGTAAGGTAAAAAAAAAAACAAAGAAGACAGAGAGAGAGAGAGTGTGAGACTTAGTTGTCACCATAGATCCACTTCTCAGCGTTATTGGTGTAAGAAACAAGCTCTTGAGGCTTAAACCACAGTTTGATCTCATCTTTAGCCGTCTCTGGTCCATCACTTCCATGGATTATGTTCCTGCAATTTCACATTTCAATAACCAAACCAAATCTTGATAATGTCCTAATACGAATATACAAAAAAACAGAACATACCTCCCAACAACAACCGCAAGATCTCCTCGGATTGTCCCGGGCTCAGACTTCTGAGGATCGGTGGCTCCAATCAGTTTACGTCCGTATCTGATCACTCCTTCTCCTTCCCAGACCTAAAACAAGTCATGTCATCATGTTAGTCGACTCTTTTTTTTTTTAGTTTGTTATCAAATTCTAAAGATTGAATGGAGAGTTTTTTTTATCTTACCATGGCGATAACAGGACCAGAGCTAAGGAAGTCACACAAGCCATTGAAGAAAGGTCTCTCCTTGAGATCATGGTAATGCTTCTGTGCGAAATCTTTGGAAGGAACAACGACTTTGATACCAACAAGCTTGAAGCCCTTGCGTTCGAATCGAGAAACGATTTCTGATATCTGGTGATTCCATGAGATAAGATTTGGACATATGAATAAGAAACTACACATACACCTGAAGACCAATCAAGACTAAGTAGAAAGCAAGGCTTTTTTTGTTTTAGTTACCAGTCCTCGTTGCACTCCATCAGGCTTGATAGCAATGAAGGTGCGTTCCATCTGATTTAGACAGATAAGTTCAGCAACGAAGAACATAAAGACGATGAACAGGACCAATACACAAAATGGATGATTTTTACTGCCTCAGCAGCAAGAACTTCCTGATCTTGAAGCATGAATGCTACAACATAAACAATCAAAGAAAACATAGGTCAATACTATCACAGCAACACGAGTTTTAACTAATGGAGTGTGAAATTTCCCAAATTCATCCTATTCAGTGTGACTAAGATAAAGATTTTGCTGCAATTTTCGTTAATATTTAAATAATGTGGCTAAACCTGCAGCAGGAAGAGCTAAGAGTCCGGTGATCCAGCTCTTTGAGGCGGCACCAGAACCTGATGCTCTTCCAAAGTTAGACGCATAAAGAGGGATCTTTCGTGATGCAGAAACCGCTGCTGCTGCACCAATGGCTCGTCCTTCTGGAAAAATTTACGAATAAGAAAACATTAGATCTTAAAAGCTAATTTGGCTAGCAACTTAGGTATGAGATCCCAAATTCAGATTGTTGTTCTTCGTAATCACATAGCTACAAATAAAAAAAATGAATCCATCAGATCAAACCATCACTGAATCGATCTCACCAGATTAACTTTCACATGTATACATTTTCCCCCAAATCCATAAATGAAACGAATCGGAAATCAAATAAAACGGTTCGATCAAATTCAGAATGAGAACGATTTTCCACGGATTATTCAGTCAATCGATCGAGGAATCTAAAGCACAGGTGATTTTACGAAGCTTATCTCCAGATTTTGTCCAGGAAAGAATCAAACAGAGAGAGAGAGAGAGAAGAGAGATTAAACGTTACCTGAGAAGAAACGAGCATTCTTAGCTGAAGAAAGAAGAGACCTCGCTGCTTTTGAAGCAGATCTGCAGATTTGGGAGCTCATTTTTGTTGAGAGAGAAGAGAGAAGATGAGTGAGAGTGATGAATTAAACCCGGAAGTGAAACTGTGAGGCCTCGGGAAACGTGAACATGATGAGATTTGTTGGGAGAATTTTATAGCCACGTGGTTCGGGTCGGATCTCGGGTTGTATCCAATCGGGTCAGAAACCCTACCCATGAACAACAATCTGGTAGAGTTGGCACAATATTTTTAATCACGTGTTCAGAAAACCTATGTTATGTATCATCATAATCTAGTTATAAATTTTGTTTTTTTTGTTCTTTTCCATCGGATTCTAAACACAAGATTTTGGACTAAATCTTTAACCAATTTATGGTGGTTATCAGTTCAACATTTTTTTTTTAGTTTAAAAAATATGGTTCGAATTCTCCATCTGTATTGTTGGCTAATGTGTAACAATATTTTGGCGGTTGATCCAACTTTATGTGAATATTAATATCGATCGGCTGCACAACAATGTTTCAACTCCGGTTCAGGTTATCATTCAAAGAATCCAACAAATCATCAGGAAAAAAATAGATCATCTATCGAGGGCGCTCAGCGTAATACTCCTTCAACAGTAGTAGTTTTTAACTTTTTGGTTTATTTTGATTCAGCTTCCTTCCTCTAATTCTATGTGTTCCTTTATTATTTATGTGATTAAATCAACTATTTCGTATTTCTAAATTATTGGTTTTACATATTATGTAGAGTTGTATAAAACTAATTTTTAATTTTCTGTTGTATCAACTTTTGTTGCCTCCCGATAAAGACTTTTGTATCAACTTTTGTTGCCTCTCGATAAAGGCTTTTGTATCATCTTGTATCAAATTTCCTGTCGATCGAATCATAACATCTAACATTTTCAACGATCTAATATCTATTTAAATCATAATATTCATCAGATTTTCATATTTTCACGTTTTTGAAAAGTGATTCCGCTATATATAATTAGTGTGTTAAATTTACAACTAAAAAAAACGTGAGTAATCTACTAAAACTAGCTTTTTAGCGTTCTATAATTATTCAATAGAAATTTATCACGCTAACAATTTTCTTGTTATCCCATTATTTTATGGGTCAATTTGCTGCAGACCTAAATGTTGGAAAAGTATTAAAAATTTGGTTATGACAGCTTTTTGTAATAGTAATCGACTAAAGGGTACCGAATGGCTGAATTTTAGATCTCGAAATTATGTTTTCTACCATCAACATGCGCGTGAGGCTTCTATTAATGTGGCGACAACCTGTCCACTTGAGCCGCATGTCTTGTGCATGACGTAAGCCGAACCGGTGGGATTTGATAGTCATTAATTGCTACACTGAATGACGAGTGCTCATATAATTATGTAATATAATTATGTACAACTTAAAACTTGCAATGTTAAGTCGTACTATGGACATCTATTCAATTATATACATATAAAGTTTTTCGAATGTCCATATAATTATATAATATAATTATGTTCAACTTAATATACATATATAAATTTACAATATAATATGTACGTTTATATTTTTATATGCTATTATTGTCATATAAATTAGTCCTGTAATTTAGTTTGTAGATATCTAAATCAAATATTATTTCTTTATACTTATATATATATAGATGTCTAACATGATATGTAGATATACATATTTATTTATAGATTAATATTGAGTTATGTAATACATATGTATATATGTAGATGTCTAATACGATATGTACTTATATATATTTATTTATAAAGTAAAATTAAAATATGAAATAGTTACATAATCTGTGATGCACACGGTGGCGAAGGAAGACGTCGGCGGTAGAATCTATAATAGATTTATTTTCAATGGACCGGATATGTGATCCTACTCAAGCCGACCGTAGATCTATGAAGATCAGCGATATCGGATGCGTAATTTAAGCGAAACAATGGGGAGAAACAAAAATCAAATCGCTGAAACAAGAAACAGAGAGAGCCAAACAAGGTAATTTGTTTGAGAAATAGAAAGTTGAAGAAGAAAGAGACTTTTGAGAGAGAGAGAGAAATGGAATCCCAGATTTTTCTGGTTTCGAGTCCTAAAGTCAAGAAAAATTGATTAGATGAATAAAAAAAAAGTTCACGTTTGACCAGGCGCATAGGGTTATAATCGTCCGTTTTGAAGGTAAAATATTTTCATGTTTGAGCTTCTATAAAAATATGTGGTTCATCTAATTTTGTTTAGAATTTGGGTTGTTCACCCAATTATCCCTTATTTTATTATCCATCTGACATACCAGTCAAACATGTAGTTCCATTGCAAAACATTCAAACACTATGGTTCTAGTTTTGAATTACTCATAAGGCATTATTAAATTTTGCTCATAGCAATAACAATTCTAGAGTGATAATTTTGTTTTTCTTTCTGGTAACAATAATTAATTGAATTTGATGATTGTACAACAATGCTTAATAATAATATTTTAAAAAATCAGTCTCTTTTTTTAAGAACGATAAATCGGTCTTTTTCTAAACTATGATTTTTTTTTGGTTCAACTCTAAAGTATAGTTAGTACCTCTATTGTCAAGAAAATCACTAAATATATATATATATATATATATATATATATATATATATATAAGGGTAGATTTTTTCCTCTACATTCTATAGGTTCAATTTTTAAAAACAGATAAAATTTATTCGAAAGATGAATATAAATCTAAGAAAAAATGAAATATTCTATAGAGAGTGATGCTATAATAAAATAGTATTAACGACATTTTATATAGAATAGACTGACTAATGCATATTCTATATGGAAACCATATAATATAAGAATTCTCTGAAAATTAAGAAGATATATGATTTCGGGGTTTAAATTTATTTATTAGATTTGAAATTTATTTATTTGGTTTAGAGTTTGGCTTTTTGGATTTAAGATTTAAAATTTTGATTTTATAGTATAGTTATGTAAGATTACACTTAATAGAATAAAAAATAATATTTGTAGCGGTCTATATAAAACAAATAGACTAATGCGCTTCTATATAGAATAGATAGGATGATGCAAGTTTTATATATAGTATAGTAGTCCCTCTTACTTTTTTCCAGGAAAATTTTGTCTAAAAATGTTACCAAAATGTATGGTCTTTGGTTACTTTTTTATTTTAATTTTACTATGGCTATAAGTTTTATTTGTGTATTCAATATGGTCATCGACCTAAAACCCCCTTTTAAAAATGTTGTAAATGCAGGCATAACCATTTGTAAAATGGCAAAACAAAAAATTAAGATGCTCTGCTTTTTATAATGCATATGGATTGGTTTACAACTATAAATGTTTTTTTTTTAAAAACTTTTTATAGTTGTAATTCAAAAACTAAAATAGTTAAAGGGTTATAGAGTGTGAAGGCTATAAAATTAGTGTAATTAAGAAGAAAATTAAAAAGTTTTAAAGAGAAATAAAACAAAAAAACATATGATAAATGGAAATTATTTTTCCATATAGGTTTTGAGGTGGGAAAAATATGTCTTTTTGATTTTCCTAAAAACTCTATATTTTTTACTTTTCTAACATAGTTAAAGGGTTATAGAGTGTGAATAGAATAAAATTAGGGGTTATTAGATCAATGATTTGGAAGAATTTTATTATTTTTTGAAATATCTCCTTACTGTATCTAGTATTTATAAAAATTACTCAAAATTTCAGGTTATTGGATTAGTAATTTATAAAAAAATAATCTAGAATGATTGTAAGGTAATTTATAGTTAAAAAATAATATATCCAAATACCACCTTATAAGATGGTATTTGAGCATAAAAATTGAATTATCCCATATGAACATTCAAAACAAAACAAAATCTTGGGATATCAAATTCATTCTAATCACCTTCAAATTTATAACAATAAATTTGTAAAATTTGATAAAATCTCAATTCCCTTTAAAATCTCCTTAAATTTGGATCATATCCAAATTTTCTCAAATCCTTGATCCAGTATGCCCCCTTTAGAGTAATTAGGAGGAATTCTGAGGGAGAAATAAGAGGGAAAGAAAAAATTATTGTAAAAAGAAATAAATCCAAAAGAATATTATAAAGAGAATTTTTTTGTTCCATAAGATTTTTGAAGTGGAAATTGTTTTTTTTTCTACTTTCACAAACATGATCTTTTTGACCTTTCTAAAATAGTTAAAGGATTATAGGGTGTGAATGGAATGAAATTAGAATAATTAAATAAAAATAAGAGGGAAGGGAAAAAATATTATCAAGAGTAATAGAACCAAAAAAAAATTATTATAAAGGGCTTTTTTGTTTTTATATGGGTTTTGAAGTGGAAAAACATCTATCTTTTTTACTTTTCTAAAAAAAAAAATCTCTCTCAAGTACTCCCATTATAAAGGTGAACAAAAATCTCTCTCATTTTCATGGAAAAAGTTGTTTTATGATTTATAACCATTCAGATACTTAGTTTTTTAATTTTTGGTTTAGTTTTTGTTGCAGTTTTTGGTATTTGCATAGAAATGATGAAGGAATAAATAATTTATTTAGAAATCATTTATCTATCGCTCATTTCATTTTTTTCTTCACTCGTTTCTCATTTTTATGGTATTTACAATTCGTTTATTCACTCATGACACTAAAAAGTTCAAACATATCTTTGAAACTTACTGTTGTACCATACAATAAAAGTTTTTTTTATGTATAACCGAACAAAAAAGGATGAATTTTGATGTTATATTATATGTTCATGTCATTGTACGAATAATATATTTATTTATGTTAATAAATATGATTGTTTATGACATATTAGAATGAATGAGTCTGAAAAAGATGGAAAAGACAATGATGATGGCAACAATGATGTGATTTTGTCACTTGAGCTCACTCTTGATCGCAAGTAGTAAGACTCTCAGTGGTGATTTATCTCTTTTTGATTTGGTTTTTAATCTCATACAAATTAAACTCACTTAAAAACTTGATTAGACCAATAAGTGAGTTTAGGTTATTGAAACCTACACCCGTTCAAGAACGTACAAATATTACGGTTGGATAGATGCAAGCAAAGAACATCGATCTTATAATATATTGTTCAAATTTAAATTTGTAATCTCATTTTATATGAGGGAATAACATTGTTACATAGAAAGCAAATTAAGAAAGAGATTTTTTTTTAAAAGACCAAATGAAGAAAGAGATACATCACCATTCAGAGCTTTCGTACTTGCGACTTTGCGACCAAGAGTGAGCTCAAGAGACAAAGTCACATCATTGTTGCCATCAGTATTGTCTTTTCGTCTTTTTTAGTATTATAAACAATCATATACATTAATATAAATAAATATATTATTCGAAAAATGAGATGAATATGTAGGGTCCGATTGGTAACCTAATACGGTATGAGATTTTTAGCGGTAAGATGGATCTTTTAGCGGTAAGCTGAAGTAGATAAATGCTTATGAAATAGTTAAAAGCTGTAAAAAAGAGCTATAAACAAAAGCGGTACAAAAAAAACTGAGTGTAATACTGTTGGTAACGCTTTTTGTACAGAAGATTGGTAACTACTAAAATGGTATAAGTCTTATAAAGAGCTTTATGGTAAAAATTTTGGTTACCATTCTAACCCGTAATGTAACATGAAAACGGTTCCCTATTTTTGTCATGTTATGTGTAAAAACAAAAAATCTCAATGAATGGTACAACAATAAGTTTCAAAACATGTTTGCACTTTTACGTGTCACAAATATATAAACGAGTTGTAAATAGGGTTGATTTCATGTGACCTCCCCACCCCCCTCTTCTACTGTGCCAGTTCCACCGGTTCCCCTTCAGTCTCTGAAGCTCACGAAATCTCCCCCTAACTTTGACATTTAATGACATGAGTCCCAAGTCTAAATTTTGCTGTCCAATTCCACCTCCAAAATTAAGAAATTTAAATTGCGATCAAATTTCGAATTCACGTTTAAGGAATAATGATTACCCACCAGATACAAAACCCAATTTTGACCAACAAGAAAATCCGACCCAACAACAAAAATAAATATTATTGGTCAAAATTTGGTTTTGAATCAGGTGGGTAATCACTATTTATTAAACGCAAATTACCTGAATTGATCGCTATTTAGGATTCTTAAGATTAGAGGCTCGCGTCATTATGGTATCTTTCCTTGACTTTTTATGTATCATAATCTCAAATAATTAATGTATAAATTTTAATAACTACGAAAGCAAAAATGGTGTCTTTCCTTGGCTTTTTTTTTATTCTTTTTTTTTATTGCTTTTGTTAATCATATATTCATGATGGGAGTGTTTTTTCACAAGGTGTTATGTTATCATATGTCCCATCTACACTTTGTCTTGTCAAGGGGATGGACGTATGAGTAAATTTGGTAGATGGCTAAGTTTAAAAAAAAATTAGGTATTCGGCTATGTTTGATTTTATAGTATTAAACGACATAAGTGTATCGAGGAGAGAAGATTTTTAAATCCAAATTACAGTTCATGCCATCAAAATGCGCGTGAGAGACATCGCTTAAATGCACCGACCATATGTCATTTTACTGCCATCAACTTGCACATTAACTGCTATATTAAATGAAGTAACTCGTAGAATAATAAATGTATGAGCCTAATTTCGATCAGTAGAAACGGACATAAATGATAAATTGAACTAAACTCAATAATTTTATATGTACATCCACAATATAGTATGCATGTATATATTTGCACATATATATATATATTTAAATAAAATATTATTTCTTTATATTATAGATATGTAGATGTCTAATATGATAAGTACGTATACATATTTATTTATAGAGTAATATTGAGTTATGAAAAAGTTATGTAATATGTGCATATATATATTTATTTATAGAATAATATTGAGTTATAAAATATGTAAATATATATATATTTTTATATATAGAGTAATATTGAGTTATTCAATATGTAATATTGAGTTATTCAATATGTAATATTGAGTTATATAATCGAATATATTTCTCATTTATGTTCGATTATATACATATAAAGTTTTCCGAGTATCCATATAATTGTGTAATATAATTATGTTCAACTTAATATACATATATACATTTATAATATGATATATACGTTTATATTTTTATACAGTATTATTGTCCTATAATTTAGTTGTATAATTTAATTTGTAGATATCTAAATAAAATATTATTTTTTGTACTTGTATATATGTAGATGTCTAAATATGATATGTACATATACATATTTATTTATAGAGTAAATATTGAGTTATGTAATAGATATGTATATATGTAGATGTCTAATACGATATATACATATTATAGGATATTTAGAAAATAATTATATTATGGGTGAGATCGACACATGCGGTGGTGAAAAAAGACGCAGGCAGATCTGAGCGACTTGGGTAGAGGGAGGAATCTCCGCCTGAGGAGGATCGCCGGAGGAGAGGGTGCGGTGTATTGATGTAGTTGTGGGATTGGTGATTCGTGGTGACCAGAGATTAATCCTAAAAAACTGATGATCTTGATGCTGCTCTTGTTGCAACTCTTGTTGCTGATTAAGAGAGAGAGAAGGATTAGGAGAGAGGGTGTGGGAATGAAGAAGACGATGAGAGAAAGAGATAGATAGAAAAGGTAAAACAGAGAGAAAGAGAGAGGGATAAGAAAGTGTGTGGGGGTAAACTCATCCACTTTGGTGGTGAAATAGTTTCATGTTTACACCTTCATAAAGATATGTTATTTGCCTAATTTTGATTTAGAATTGGGTTGTTTACCCAATTGTCTCTTGACGTATTTTCCCCCTGTTCGGGAATTCTCAAAAACAGACACATATAGAATCCACTTCTGCCTGCATAAAAGAGAGACTAAGCGACAGATGGGATATTATACAACCAGACACGTCAAAGTAGGAAGGCAATCCTAAGGTAACTTTCTATAAATACCAGAGAGAGAGAGAGAGAGAGGAGAGAGAGAGAGAGAGAGAGAGAGAGAGAGAGAGAGAGAACTCTAAGAGCACCCACATTGGTGAAAACCCCTCTAAAGTTCTCAAACAAAAAACATATTATTATTTTAACACATTTACAATTAAATTTTAATCTAAACAAAGACAAGTGTTATGAGGGGTTCTTACTTCTCTCTCATGGGTATCTCAAATGAGAATTCCATCTCATTTCTCTCTAAAGGATCGCTTTTCATGTTATCTATACCACACGAATAGCAGATTAGAATCCTGATCCTCAAACAAAATTTCATAATGAACCGTCAATCACCTCTCTATAATCATTTTCTTGAGTTGTTGTCTGATTTGGAGTTTTGGACGCTAGAGAGTCGTCGGGACAAAAATCCCTTCTCATTTTTCTATAAATTATCTGTTGAGATTCAGAAATCTCAACAGTATCTCTACCCGGGAATGTAGGCTCCTCGTGGGGCCTTTTTCATCACATATAGGATAGAATTCCTTCCATGTGCTCGGCAGATATTCATGAAGACACATATACAATAGACCGCAATACAAACTATACAGAGGACCCAGATTTTGACCCAAAACTAGTTACTAGTAGAACGAAAAAGATCAAAGTCTTCAAGATTCAAGAATCTTAGACGAAGGAATTAAGGGTAAGTGGTACTTACATGGCCATTCTATTTTGCCCAAGAAGACAAGGTAAGTTTTCATATGAACAATCCTTGCTACTTTTAAGAGCACACCTGGTCGGATGAACCACAATCATGGATAATAAAAAATGCTCAAAGAATTCATCTTACAGAATGTGATATTTTTTTTTGTCAAAGTAATCTTCACCACCCTCTGAGAAAGAGCAACAGTATCACTCTATTTCTTTCCAAAAGGAAAACTGCCCTTTGCCAAAGTGTTCTTCACACTCTTGGAGGCATCACCGCGTTCGTCAACAGGCTTGGTGTCTCCTCGGAGTCTAAGTGTCATCTAACGTCTACGCAAAATCCCTTCTTGAAGATATTGCTACAAAACCAGTTTGCTTGGAAATAACAATGAACCTTTCGACGAAAGTTCCTGAGAGTCAATAAATGGACCATGCAGGATATAACCCTCAGATCTATCGGATGAATAACTAGCTTACACGGATCATGGAAAACAAAGTATGGGAAAAAACGTTCCTTGGCCGGCATTTTGATAGTCTTGTGAACATTCCAAACTATCTTTGGGCTAGAACTCAACTTGAGGAACTCTTGCCTATTTGTTGACTCTAATAATTTGTCCCTCTCTAGATCTTTGTCTGCGAGATTCGGTTTGGTCCAAGATTCATTACCGGTCAGATACATAGGGTTGTCTTTTATGCCTCAAACACTTCGGCCTCAAGACTATCAGCTCTTACTTAGTAAAGTCACTGCTCGAATTTCGTCATGGAAAGTTACGCATTTATTTTTCGCAGGGAGACTCCAATAAAGTCCTTGCTCGGATTATTTTGGACCTTTGATTTTCATCACTCATGGAGTTGGATTTGGTGGCGTTTGATGAAATTACGGTTGCTAGCCAAGCCTTTCCTATCAAGCCAAAGTATGCCGGGAAGAACATCCCTCTTTTGACATGACGATTGGACAAACTGAGGACCTTTGATCGATCTCATGGGACCAAAGTGGCCTTAAAGTCTCAGAAATCGCTTCAGTGTCACCATTTCTCAAACCTGTGCAGCAGGTTCTTGTCATTTACCAAGAGGAAGACTTCCTCTTTTATATTTTCTTTGAGCGTATCTCCCTAATGCTACTCGGGATCATTCGTCCTCAAACCCGGATTTAATCTTTGGTTGAACTTCTTATCTGTAAGTTGAAGTCTGGCTCTCTGCCCACTCTTGTATCATCATCTTCAATATATATACAAGTTACATATGGTTAATGTCCATTATCATAGTGTGGTGGGATGTCCACTATTGTCCACTATCGACATATGTGGTTGGATGTCCACCACTCACATGTGACACTTACCTAATACATTAACTATTGAATAATTGTATATATCTACTCTAACACGCCCCCTCAGTCGAATCGGGAGGCTTGCGGACGTTTAGACTGGTCTTGAAGTCCATAAAGAGTTGAGTCGGTAGTCCTTTGGTGAAGATATCTACATATTGAAGAGATGAGGGAACATGAAAAACTAGTACTTGACCAAGAGCGACACGTTCCCGAACAAAGTGAATGTCAATCTCGACATGCTTTGTTCTTTGATGCTTGACCGGATTGGAAGACAAATAAACAGCACTTATGTTGTCGCAGAACACTACTGTTGCTTTGGAGATTTGACATTTAATTTCTGTAAGAAGAGTGCGCAACCATGTAGCTTCAGCGACGGCATTTGCAACACCTCGGTATTCAGCTTCAGCACTTAATCGTGAAATTGTAGCTTGTCGTTTAGAAGACCATGATATAAGACTGTCACCAAGAAAGACGCCAAAACCAGAGGTTGAGCGACGAGTAGAAGGACATCCCGCCCAATCTGCATCAGAATAGGCGGTGAGCTGATCGATGTTAGAGCGATTGATTTGTAGACCATGAGAGATCGTGCCTTTCACATACCGCAAGATCCGTTTCAGAGCATGAAAATGTGGTTCCCTTGGATCATGCATGAAGAGACAAATTTGCTGTACCGCATACGCAATATCAGGAAGAGTGAAAGTGAGATATTGAAGTGCACCAGCAAGGCTTCAGTACAATGTTTGGTCCGAAACAGGTTCACCTTCTGGAGTGAACTTTGTCTTTGTGTCAACAGGCGTGAAACATGGATTGCAGTCTGTCATATTTGAGCGATGGAGAATGTCAGCAGCGTAATTCTGCTGCTGCAGAAGAAGTCAGTCATTATTCTTTGTAACAGAAATGACGAGGAAGTAGTGGAGCTTTCCCAAATCAGTCATTTCGAATTCTGTTGCAAGATAATCGATAATGTTTTTGAGGAGAGATGTTGTGGAAGCCGTTAGAACGATGTCATCGACGTAAAGAAGCAGGTATGCAAGCTGCTTGTTGTCAGAGTAGACAAAGAGTGAGGGATCTCCGACGGTTTGAACAAAGCAAAGCTTCTTTGCGAATGTTGCAAAGCGATGGTTCCACGCCCGTGGTGCCTGTTTTAATCCATAGAGTGACCGTTTAAGCCGACACACATAATCTGGTTTCTTCTTATCCACAAATCCAAGGGGTTGATGCATGTATACTGTTTCCTCAAGATCACCATGAAGGAAAGCGTTTTTGACATCAAGTTGGTGTAGAGGCCAGTCTTTTGCGACAGCCACATGAAGCACGGTTCGAACTGTTGCAGGCTTAACGACGGGACTGAATGTCTCCTCGCAGTCCACGCCAATTTGTTGTGATTTACCGTTAGCCACTAGCCTCGCCTTATAGCGTACGAGCTTTCCATCTGGTCCAAACTTATGCCTGAAAGNTGATTATAAATTTAAATTCAAGAGGTTTCTAGCTTAATCATCTATATAACATTGGAAAACCAAGTTTAAAGAAACCAAATTCCAAATTTTTGAACATCACTTAGGCTAAAATTTTGAATTTTCGCAACCCTTTAAAATCCTAAGGAAAAATTGTTCAAAAACCAAAATTTTCCATGTAATTCCTTGAAAAACTTCACCCATCATCACCCATAACAACAATCAACTATACCCAACTCAATCAACTCATTCAAAACCTATCTACCAATCCAAATTCCCAATTCATTCTCAAGGAGAAATCTAAGAGTAAGTAGAAGGATAAGAAGACAAACCTTGGTTCCTTGCAAAGGTATGGCCGAAATTCACTAAGGAATAGAGGTTAGCCAACAATTTCGAAAATTATGCACTTGGAATCAAAGAAATTGATGAAGAATTGAGAGAGAAAGGTGAAAAACAATTTTCTTGTTTTGGGTTTGAATGGGGATCGTGATAATGAGAGAGACAAAGGGGGAGATGGGTTTTTAAATCCTCAAATTCGGTTCAATATAAGTATAACAAGTCAACATTAAACCGGTCAAAGGAAGGGAGAAAAGTCAAGCAAACCTGATTTTTTTTTAAAAACGGATCGACGTGGTCGTCGATCCATGTCGTTTTTTAAAAACGGATCGACGTTCTTCATCGATCTAGCTCATCGATCCATGCTCCTGGATTTCTGGATCGATGAACCCACGTCGATCTGTTTCATCGATCTAGCACCCTGGAAAACTGGATCGACGTGTGTCATCGATCCATTACGTCGATCCACTTTCAGAAACTTTCTACACACCTTTCTCTTCAAGTCTAAGTCCTCCATACTCAACCTAATACTTCCAAAAACTCAAAGAAACATAATCATAGCAATAAAGCAAGAATATATACAAGGATAGCCATGGGAATGCCTCCCAAGTGCGCTTGTTTAACGTCATTAGCTCGACTTTGCAAACCTTTTTGGCTAGGGGTGATCAAGGAGTGGATTAGGGATTCCTCCTCCTTTCTTGATGAACATGGTGCTTGTTCCAGCTTGTAGCACCTTCTTCTTCTTCTTATACCTCTTTCTTGCAATCTTTGGTGGCTCAACTATGTGTTTCTTCAAATTGATCCCATCAAACATAGCAAGAAGACATTCACCATCAAAGCTTGACCCATCATACTCATTGTGGTCCAAGGTGTCCTTATCCTCCAGCATCACACAAGTGAATCCCATCAGCTGCTCCTTTGTATATGGTGGTTTCTCATCAATTTCCATAGTAGCACATGTGATTGTGCCACAAGAACCAAAAGTAGAGAGCTTCATGGGATAGAAGACCTTGTCATTCACACTCTTGAGAATCACCCTCTTGTTGGCGAAATCAATGCTTGCTCCAACTGTATTTAGGAAGGGAGTTCCTAGGAGTAGAGGCAGCCTCGTTTCTTGAACCATTTCCATGACTATGAAGTCAGTTGGAACAAGACACTCACCAATCTTCAATGGATAATCTTCTACAAGGCCCATTGGTTGCCTTGAGAAAGCATCAACAAAAGTGATAGATGATGGATACTTCTTTAGGTTTGTAATCCCAAGGCTCTTTGACAACTCTAGGGACATCACATTGACACTTGATCCCGAATCACACAAAGCTTCATCAATCTTCAAGTTCCCAAGAGAGCAAGAAATCAAAAAAATTACGGGATTACCGAGCTTTGGAATAGTCTTGGGCGCATCCTTTGTTGTGCTTGGTGGATCAAGGCTTTTCATCAGCTCTTCTACCTCTTCCCTATTAACTAGAAAGTCTTTAATGAACCTTAGTTGATCCTTGACTTGAGACAAACTCTCCCCCTTGGGCAAAGGTGCACCAACTTTCTCCATACTTCCTCTAAAGCTTGAGAGCTCTTTCTTTTGTGCCTTAGTCAAAATTCGCTCAGGGTATGGGAGTGGTGGCTTATAGATAAGGAGATCACAAGCTCTTTCTTCACTCTTCTTAGCCACTTCTCTTACATCCTCTTCAACTCTTGCATTTGTAGAAGTCTTGGCTTCATCAAACACTTCTTTATCAACTTTTGTAGCAACAACCATGGAGTCATTTTTAATGACCACCTCCCCAACTTGAACTTCAATGTCCTCATTAAATGTAGATGCATCATAAGGATCCCCAAAAAGATGTTCAAACTCTTGCACAACAAGCTCATATTCATCCTCATCAATAGTGGAAATAGTATTGCAATACTCCTTTGGGTTAGCTTCGGGTTTACCCGGTAAAGTGCCTTGAGAATTGGAGCTAGAAGCTTTGCCTTTCTCTAATTGCTTGAACTTTTGTTGGAGACCTCCTATTTGAATAGCAAGCTCATTGAGTGAAGAATCCATACTTGTATTAATTTCAGCAATTTTCTTTCCCATGTTAACATCATTGTGAGCTTGACCTTGAAGTATTTGTTGAAGCATGAGCTGAACATTGTCTTGTGGAGGGTTGTACTTTTGACCACCATAGTTGCCTTGGTTTCCTCCTTGGTAGTTTGAGTTTGAAGCATAACCCTTTTGTTGGTTGTTGTAAGGTACAAAAGGCTTGTTTTGAGTGGCTTGTGGAGGGTAGACTTGGTCTTGGGGGTTAGCAACATTATTGCTTCTATAAGAGAGGTTGTTGTTTCCCTTATAGTTGTTGTTGTAGTTGTTGTTGTAACCTCCTTGTCCAGCCACGAAATTGACCACTTCTTCACACTCTTGAGCCCTAACTTGATCATCACATTCTTCTTGATACTCACCAACAAAATGAACATGCCGTTGGTTGGAGGTCATGAGCTTATCCATCTTTTCATGTAGAGACTTTATCTCTTTCTTTGTAGATTCATACTCACTTCCCCTTGGAGCTCTATCATAATCTTCATTGTAATTACCATCACTCAAGGCAAGATTCTCAACAAGCTCTAGACCATCTTCCACTTCTTTTCCTAAGAAGTTTCCATTACTTGCTGTATCAAGAAGCATTCTAATCTTTGGAAGAACACCTCTATAGATGGTGCTTAGTAGAGACTCTTGTGTGAAGCCATGATGAGGGCATTGAATTGTGTAGCCCTTGAATCTTTCCCATGCTTCATTGAAGGACTCATTGTTCATTTGAGTGAAGCTAGAGATCTCATTCCTCAACTTGGCGGTCCTTGAGTTTGAGAAGAACTTGGATAGGAAAGATTTCTTGCACTCATCCCATGTAGTAATAGTACCTTGAGGCAAAGTTTTCTCCCATTGCCTTGCTCTATCTCCAAGAGAGAAGGGAAATAGTCTTAGCTTGAAGGCATCTTCACTCACACCATTCATCTTGAACAAGCCACAAACTCTATCAAAGTTGTCCAAGTGATCTAGAGGATCCTCCATTGGCAACCCATGAAACTTGTCTTGTTGAACCATAGAGATGAAAGCTGGTTTCACCTCAAAGGTGTTGTTGTGAACCGGTGGAGGTTGAATGCCATATCGATTTTGGTGAATGTTTGGAGCATCACCAGCCCCAATAGTCCTCCTTTGTCTAGGCGCATGCAAGGGGTTTCCATTGCCCCTTGGTGCTTGCTCATGCGCCATGTTCATAGGAGGAGCTTGATCTCGTTGTTGCTCTTCCATTCTCAACCTCTCTAACCTTGTAGCTTCCCTTCTTGCAATCCTAGCAACCCTTTGCAATTGATCAATCTCTTGAAAACCTTGGAAGTTGTCTCCTTTTGACCTCAAAAGCATGCAAGAGAAACTGAAATCTAGAAACGTGGATGGTCAATAAACACAAAAAGAATACTTAGTCTAAGACAAAACTCAAATCTTAATGACCAATCAATCTCAATATGGCAACGGCGCCAAATTGATACAAGAGTTTTTACTCTTGTTAGCAATTCCTCAATTGCTCATGTCATTGCAATATTTGAGGTATCAATCCATCTTGGGAGATTGGTGCACTAAGAATACAAAGCTAAGTCTAAGCTAAGCAAAATGGATAAATTGAAGTCACAAACAAGTAACAAAAGCAAGCTACAACTTAAAAGGATACTACTTAAGCAATAACTAAGAAATTAAACCTTAATTGAAGCTAATCAAGAAACTAAGCAAGAATTACTACTAAGCAAGATTATCAATTATACTAAATCGAAACATAGGGATGGAATCATTGATTTGGAAATCTAAAGGAACATTCTTGCAATCATTTAAGCTACTAAACAAGCAAACTCTATACCTAGAACACTTAATCAAGATAAGACCATGATGTGTGGCTCAAATCCCTTTGTTAATCATCCTAATGAACTAATGATGTTTTAGCATTAAGATAATCAACAAGCATTAATAACAAGTCTAAATGGTATGATAAACACTCTAGACATCTAATGTCTTAGGCTAGAATATGTAAATCTCTTATTAAGTTGGATCAAGCATTTCATCAAACACTTGGTGGGTGGATGAAATGCCTAAGATCCCAAAATAGCAAAGATTAGCTACTTGGCATTAAGAACTACTTAATAAAAAGAGATTAGGAAGAATCTATCCTAGATTGCAAGATTGAACCAATAAAATTCCCTAAATCTAACCCATCCCTAAGTTTCTAAGGAAACTACTCACTAATCATGATTAAGCCCATCAAATCAAAGATTAGAGAAAAGTTAAACATAATTAGAGAAAGATAAACAAGAAATCTAAGATAGATATTGCATTAAACTCAAATCCAAAACATAAACAAGGTGTTTGCCCAAAGTGGCTAAAAGTTTAAGCTAAGAACAAGAGAATAAAAATTGTTTAGAAAAAGTAGGTCTAAAGAGTATTTATAGGGGGATCCATGAAAAACAAGAAAAAGAAATCGTCTGGGGTCGGATCGACGTGTTCGTCGATCCATGTCGTCGATCAGACCCTTTTAAAAAGTGGATCGACGAGGTCATCGATACGTCTCGTCGATCCATGCTTCACGTCTTGACTTCTGGTTCGGCGTGGCTCGTCGATCCGTCTCGTCGATCCGTGCTCCTGGAATTTTGGATCGACGAGACTATGTCGATCCTAGACGTCGATCGGTCCTCCTGGAAATGTGGATAGGCGTGGCTCATCGATCCATGTCGCCGATCCATGCTCCTGGAATTCTGGATCGATGAGCTTCGTCGATCTGGTTCGTCGATCTGTTGCCAGAAATCCTCTTCTTCATCCTTTTTGCTGCTTCTTGTCCCTCCAAGTGGTATGCATCATTCTCCAAGTCCATCCTCAACTCCCAAGCGTTCTTTGTACCTAATTAAGGTCCCAAATGCAAAAAAACATGCAAAGAACCATGCAAGAACACTCTAGGACTCTAAATGATCAAATGCAACACTATGATGCTATATTGGACTCTAAAATGATGATAAACCTACACTATATGGATGCTAAATACAGACATATCAAATAGCCGTAAGGCAATTGCCATTGCGGTGGTCTGTACGCCCATGGACGTGGAGCATACGAATTGTTATTCCATGAGTTGTTGTAACGTCCCCTTCCTCTGTTGTTCCTACCGCTGCGGCCTCTGTTGTTGATGTATCCACGACTCTGTTGTGGCTAAGCGCGGTGTTGGTGTTGCTGCTGCAGTTGCGACTCCGTCGACGTGTATAATATATTAGGAGCGGATGAGCTGTTGTTGTTGTTGCTGACATGTGGCTTGCTCTGTTTGGTAAGACGATCTTCCTCAAGGAGTAGCATCGAGCGTGCAGTAGAGAAAGTCGGGAACGGATCCTTGTCCTTGATAATGTTGATGATGTTATCAAATTTGTCAGATAGACCGTTTAGGAGATGCATAACAAGGATCCGATCTGTAACTGGAGCATCCATGTTTGCAAGAAGATCTGAAAGAGATTTCAGTTTCTTACAGTAATCATGAACACTTTGATCACCAATCGTGGCTGTGCGCAATTCATGATCAAACTGTAGGGCTCGAGCCTCTTTGTTGTCACGAAAAAGGTTCTCAATTGAGATCCAAAGCTCACGAGCTGTGCACTTTGCTTTGAGAACCGTGTCAATAAGGGATTCGGAAAGGGTTCCATAAATCCACATTTTGACCAAACCATCACGTTACTTCCACGCCTTTTCAGTCGCCGGAGTTGAGTTACCGGTGCCATCAATGTGTTCTAGAACAGAAAATGTTGCGCAGTGTATTTAGAAAAATTCACGCCATACATCGTAGTTGAACTTGTTCATGTCGAGAACAACGGGGATGTAAGCCTTGATTTGAGAGATTCCGAATGGTTTTTCGGAACTGGCGGTGGTGGTAGTAGCCATCGATTATGAAAAGAGAAGCAGTAATAAAGGACGAGAGGAGAGAATTGAGAGAAGGGAGAGAAGTGAATTGAGAGAAGGATTTTTAGAAAGAGTAAGAATGTGGAAGAGAGAGAATTAAAGAAGAAGAGGAGGAGGAGAAGAGATCGAGAAGAGATTTCAAGAGGAAGAGAGAGAGAGAGAATTTTAAGTGTTGGATGGATAACCAATTGCTTCTGATACCATGTAAGTTGAAGTCTGGCTTTCTGCCCACTCTCGTATCATCATCTTCAATATATATACAAGTTACATATGGTTAATGTCCATTATCATAGTGTGGTGGGATGTCCACTATTGTCCACTATCGACATATGTGGTTGGATGTCCACCACTCACATGTGACACTTACCTAATACATTAACTATTGAATAATTGTATATATCTACTCTAACATTATCTAACGCTCCAAACATTTGAATTTCTTCAAAAACATGGCTATCACTTCATCCGCCATCCGCAACTGTGGCTCGGTTTAGTACAATTGGTTTAAAGAGAGAATTTTGAAACTTGCCTTCATGTTGTGGTTCGAGATAAGCTTACAACGAGAGACAAGTTCAGAGGTTGGGGTCTCAATATCCATCCACATTGCCTATTATGCGCTTCTTCCCAGGTTTAATCGGTTTGGAGAGAACGTAATTCAAGACTTTACTCGTCCATATGCAAACATGTTCACGCATTAGTGAAGGAAATTCAGCTTCTCTTGAGAGCAAAGCTTGCTGGTTTGGATCGTGAAGAAGTTAGAAACTCACATTGATTGTCAACTAATCTTTATTCTGATTATGAAGGTTTCTTGTTTGCTTGGTTTCGTTTCATTATTTTTAGTATCCTAGTTTTTGCTTCATTCTGAGGTAATCTCGTTTTTCGGTTGCTGATTTTGCTTCACGAAAGTTTCTTAAATACTTGTATTAGTTTCCTTGTTTTCATCATTTATGATACATCTGTATAATGCGAAAACATTTTTTGCAAAATAATAGAAATACGGAATGACTTGTTTTTTAGGATCTTTGTAGAAAATGAAGAAGAATCGAAGAGCATATAATAAATATACATTAGAAATGAAAAACCTCAAGTGATTAATAGATAAAACACATAAATTCTTTCCAAATGAAAAATAAATTGGTAATATAGATGAATCGAACGTATATTGACAAAAAGAAAAAATTATTCTAAAAACTTTTGTGATAGACCAAATTTTTTTAAAACTAACTACAATTGATGGACCATGTATATATAGTGAAACTAACTTCAATTGTTTTAAATAATTTTTTCTTTAAATAATATCAGAACTGAAACATTAACAACATTTTTTTTTGTATTTGGCTATTTGAGTCTTGTATTATTATTGTTTTGGGGTGGGAGGGGGTCAACTGACCCAATCAGAAAACATTTTAGAAAATGAAAAAAAAAAAAAAAAAGACTGACCCAATTATCGTACTCGAACTTGTCCAAATGGTTCTTGCCTTCTCTGCCACGTTTTCTATTCTACTCGCGCCGACAAGAATTTTCAAACAGAACTAACCAAACCAACCTATCATGTGTTAAAATCCGGTCAGCTGAGCTGACAAATCTTTAGTTGGTCTGCCACATGTCAACTAGACATTCTGATTACGGAAAATGACTCGAAAACACATTATGATTTTTATAAAGCTTATTAAAATATACAACATCCAAAATTACTATAAAAAAAACATTTTTCATAGTTGGCAAAAAAAACATTTTCATTATAAACAAAATTACAAGTAAAAAAGTAAAGAATCAACGATTATTTTTCTTTCAAAATATTTAAATCCTCGATTAAACTATGGCATATATTAATCTTCTTCGAGTTGATTCATCTTAATGTTATGAAGAATTAAAAAAAAATGACAAAGAATTAACTTCTTAAATATCTTAATGCAAATATAAAAGAGATCTTGATCAACAACAACAAAATAGAAAAGTAGAAAGACTATTCAAATATTACAATTGTATTATTTCGTTCATGATTTGGAATCATTCAAAATTTGACAGTTTCGAAGAGGGTTGCTATTGATTTGAAATTCTTTGAAAAATCAGTGTTTGAAAACATTAATTCAAAAACAGTGGCTCTAACATGGTTCGAGAACAAGTGAGTAAATTTCATTCAAATCCAATATCTGATAAGCTAAATCAAGAGAGAGGGCAAAGAGAGTTCCATTTTTTAGTGTACGTACGTGTTCAATGCATGCCTGTTACAACAACATTTTAGTAAATTTCGGAAATGAATCATGCGGAAATGTGGGCATAACAGCAATGGTTGTTTTGAACTCGTAAAACGTTTGTTTCGATTATTCTTTTACATTGTATATGTTTTTTCTTTTTCTTTGAACCTTTTTTTACATTGTATATGTTAATTCGTAAGAAGTGTGAATGTTCTCAGGGGCGGAGGCAGGAAGGATGGAGGGGGGTCAGCTGACCCCACCAATTTTTTAAAAATAGATATTTTTTTTAGTTAAAAATGTTATGACCACATTATTTTTTATTATTTAACCCCATAAAAAAATTTAAAAACATTAAAAACAAAAGTTTAATTAAATTGGGTAATCAGCCATAAAAAAAGGAAGAGGAGGAAGAAAGATGAAGATTCTCACCGATGTGCGAGAGGCACACCGACGGCGGCGACGAAGAAACCCTAAATCGCCACAGAGATCGCACTTTTCAAGACGAAAGATAACTTCCTATTAACCACAAGATACACATACAGATTAGCACATGACATATTATTTTCTGGTTTTCGTTAAAGCCAAAAGATACACATACAGATTAGCACATGACATTATTTATAACTCACACACGAGAGGAATACAAACTTGAAAGTGAACATTTTAGTTGAAAACTATGAACTTTATTTATGATGACACATATAAAATTACAACGAAAAACAAAATAATAGAGATTTTTTTTTGGATATTTCTTTGGGTATTACACCATTGCCCATTTCAAACACCCAAGATCTCAGATGAAAAAAAAAAGATCTTGATAAAAAAATATAGTAAAAAAAACAGGCAATTCCCCAAAAGAAAATCCTTTTCTTTTATTAGGAAAATAAGAAATTTTGAAAAGCTCGAATAATAATAAAATAAGGACTATACTTCTTCAGGCCATTCAATAACACTCTCCAACGACGGTCTCCACTTCCGACATAATCTCCGGCGAGACTTCTCTTCCTCTGCCGCCGCAGCCTCAGCTTCTCCGGCCAATCTCTCCGCCTCAAGTTCTCTGAGAAAATCTCCAAAAGAAGCCAACGTGGCATCTCCTCCTTTAGCTGCACCGTCTGCGTTAAGCTGGAAAAGAATGAGTTTCTCTAACTCATCCCTCGTTAGAACAATCTTCACTTTCCGATCTTTTCTTTTGTTATCTTTCTTCATTATCACTTCTTCACATATTTCTTCTTCTTCAGCAACATTTACAATCTTCTTTCCGACTAAACAATTTCCCATTATGATCAACTTTAATGGAGTTTTTCTAAAAAGGGAAATTATACCCACAAAAACAAAATATAGGAGAAGGAAAGAAAAAAGGAAACTTGGGATATGCCCAAGAAAAAAAAACCTTTCCTCTTGTTCTTCTTCTTTTGTTTTCTGTGGGCAATTCGCTTTGGATCTTGGAGTATCATTGTTGAATATATATAATATGGAGGAGAGAGATAGATAGTTGACTCCTAATCTCCTATAGTAAAGCTGCTAAATTTGTTGGTTTTATTTTTTTTTAGGTTTGAAATGGTAAGAGAGAGTTTAGATCTGTTGAAGTTACAACAGTTGAACCACAGCACAATTTATGTTGTCATTGCGGTATGAATGTGGCATGTGTGATTACGAAGTACGTAGCGACACTAATTGTGGTGCGATCAAAATAACATTTTTTTTTTATCGTAACTTAAATCATTAGAGATTGTTGATCTTATTACACTACAAATTGTAGTATGATTGTCTCAGTTGTGGAGGAACCTAACTACGTGAATCAAAATGGACAACTTTCCCTCTATAATTTATAACTGGTAGTTATATATAGATGCACCACATTTACGATTAACAAGTTTATGTGTAATTAATAGGTTAATACACAAAACCATAACGGGTGTCTCTATTTGCAACATGTTGGAGTTTCTGATACGTTGCCATATATAAAATCTATAAAAAAGCCCACATTTTTTTTTCGGAAATCAAACTATATAATTGATGTAAAAACATTAAACCTTTAAAGAATTAATGAACCAAAGAACTTCTACTTACAGTGCAATCAAAACTATAACAGTAGAATAAATATATATGTGATCTAATGTACACTGTTTTTTCAATTAAAGTGATCAAAATGGATGGTTTTATGATAATATGTGTTTTTTTGTTAGGGATATCGATTATACTAAAATCCCATGAAATGTGCTTAATCTTATCCCACATGGCTTGGTGAACCAAGACCGCATGAAATTTTGTATTTTGTGTATTTTTACTTATTTTATAATTGGTACCATTTTCTTATATAGATTGTTTGGGTAAAACATCGTTTTCTAGCTTAGAAAATGTCATTAATTATAGGTTTAGTCGTAATCATAACAACACCTGTAATATTCAATGATTCCAATTGAAATTAACTATTAATTGTATATGATATCATGGGAATAAATTATACTTTGAATCTAACAAAGCAAACGTCCAATATTTCGCATAGGAATGTTTACTAGTTCTGATCCTTTTGTTTTGGCGTCTGGAAATTTCTATTAATATTTGCGTAGATTTCGACTATTTTATATAAAAATGACTAACTAAAATATTGTAGAAGACATTGGATGTATTAGCCCATGTTCTGTCCGATTAGTTGGGGTCTTTAAACCAAACCAAAACCGTGTTAAAAAATCCTGGCAAAGTTCATTTATATATTTATACCAACTACCAACTAATCTTAATATCATTATTTATGTTATTATTATTATTATTTTTTTCATTTTAACAATCATCATTAGATTCTATAATAAACTAATATTTCAGTTTGAAGAAAGAGCCCATTTATTCTCTCTTTTTTCTTTGTATATACCCTAATAATTCTTGTTAGTTGCTGACCCAAAAAAAATTCTTGCTAGTTATATTACAATCAGAAATATTTATACTTAGTTTGTAGGTATCATTTCACAAAAACAAAATGATTAGCCGTATTTCAATTTAAAGTATTAACGTCAAACATTTATATATGTGATATATATCCAACGGAAAACAAAAAAAAACTGCAACCGTAGTTCAATAACGTGAAACCCCAATGATTGATTTTTTTCTTAACATAATAATTAAATAATTAATCATTAAATGGATAATTATATAACTCTAAATTATTCGGCTTGTAAGTATAATTAAACCCCTCTCATCTCGAAGAGTCGTTGCTATAAATCCTTACGCGTTATATAATTGATTCAATGCACCGATTCTTATAATGGAAACTTCGTGGAAAGTGATTAACCCCAAAAGAACTTTGTAGAAATGGCAAAAGAACATGTAACTCACAATTCTTGCTTCTTTGCTTTGTTTTCTCGTCTGTGCTTATTTTTTAAACATTTTTTGTCTGCATTTTATAGCTTTTTAGTTTGTCTTATAACATACATTTAAAAAAAAAAATTCACGCACTTACACAAAACAAATTACGAGCAAAGATAGTAGTATAGTGATCGCCTGTGTTGCTACAAACGTTACATTGTTGTTAAATAAATTTGAGATGGGTGTATAAATTCCGGTTCAATTAAAGATCTATATATTTAAATAAATGAATCGGAGCCCATTGATTAAAAGAAGATCAAATAAATGAGAAAGGAAAAAATTCCAAACCAGAATTATTTAAATTCAATTAACCGAAAAATCATAATAGAAGTGAAACCAACAAATCGAGAGAAAATAAAAGAGAAATCAATGTAATGAGCACATAATCAAGACAAGTTAATAAAAATAAGAAAACAAAAACTTGGAGTATAAAAGAGAGAAGAAGAAACACAAATAGAACATCGCAACACTTGCAAATAACACTAAACACTAGTTCCAAACTGCATGATTTATATAATAAAACAATATATAACTTCAGATGTCTATGAATTATTAGTAGCTAACCACAAAGATTTGTTTTTTGCGGTTGCCTGTAATTTATGTAGATGTAAATTATTTGTGTGGTAACAAAAATTGTGTGGGTTTCGTATCCCATTAACGGGCCCTAAATCATAATAATATTGAGCATCTAATGGGCCGTAATTTTGGGCCCATTAACCACAAAACGAACAAAGAAATGAAGTTGGAGACGGTCTCTATCACCACCGTGTTTTAAGCCGCGAACTTACTCAATCCTTCACCCCACCTGGCTTATGATTCAAATATAGCGATCGGTCACGAGAGAGAGAGAGAGAGAGAGCAGAGAGAGCAGAGAGATGACGTCACAAAAGAGATTCATCTTCGAGGTTGAAGCGGCTAAGGAAGCCACCGATGGAAAACCTTCCGTTGGTCCTGTCTATCGCAGTACCTTCGCCAAAGACGGTTTCTCTAAACCGATCGACGGTATCGACAGCTGTTGGGATATTTTCCGGTGAGATTCTCTTTTTTTCCCGGAAAATCTATCGGTTAATGAGATTTTTTTTTTTTGGGGCTGAATCATGCATTTATAAGGTTTGATCCGTGATTGTTGTTGCATTATGAATGATTCATTGATTCCTACTGTTCATAAGCGAATTTTTGTTTGTCATATTGGGTATTTTTGGTGCTACAAACGTTACATTGTTGTGAAATAAATTTGAGATGGGCTTAATAATTGGTGGATTAAATACTTAATTTGATCTTATGATATATATATTGCACTTTCTCTAAAAAAATATAAGTTTGTTTAACTTGTGGTTGCAGCACGGCTGTTGAGAAATATCCAAACAATCGAATGCTTGGTCAACGTGAGATTGTCAATGGGAAGGTGTTGTTACTTTTGTTTAATTAATTTATATGGATTTTAAGCTTTGTGATATTGTGTTTTCCGAGTTGATATATAGCTTTATAAATCTTACATTTTGTTTCTTCTCAGGCAGGAAAATACGTGTGGAAAACATACAAAGAAGTACATGACATTGTCATAAAACTTGGAAACTCTCTCCGTAGCTGCAGGATTGATGAGGTTAATATTCATATTTTATTGCTTAAAATGTAATTATTTTTGTTGCCTTAGATTTGTCTTTTTGGATATGTGGAAATGTCTAGGGAGGAAAATGTGGTATCTTTGGTGCAAATTGTCCTGAGTGGATCATAAGCATGGAGGTACGTATAACATCTAAACTTTGCTAATATTCTTTGATTGCTTTTATTATTGAGGTTTCGATGGCAGGCATGCAATGCACATGGGCTCTATTGTGTACCTTTATACGATACATTAGGTACGCCTTCTCTCTAGCTATATTATTGGTTTATTCTTTTTCGTTTTCACTCTTCTGAGTCTTGAATGTATTAACTATCCGATTATGAACACAGGCGCTGGTGCCGTGGAGTTCATTATTTCTCACGCAGAGGTTTCTATTGCTTTTGTGGAGGAGAAAAAGATCCCTGAGGTATCTCTTTCACTTGTATCATATATTCCATCTGTATGCATGTGCTTGATCTAAGAAAGATAGTCAAATCCTTATAACTCCTCTGACATTAAGATTTACACATTTTTACTTCCTTTTTCATTCACTTGTCAGCTTTTAAAGACATGTCCAAACTCCACTAAATTTATGAAGAGTGAGTCATACTAATCGAAATCATTCACACATTTCGTTTAATACTTGTGATGCTAAATGATCAGCTGTGTTTTAATTACAAATGCAGCTGTTGTGAGCTTTGGTGGTGTCAAATCAGAACAGAAAGAAGAAGCTGAAAAGTTGGGATTGGTGATTCATACTTGGGATGAGTTTTTGAAGATGGTAGGAAACTTTCATTTCTTGACTTCTTTACTCTTCTCTTGATGATGATTATTCACATATGTTTTGATTTTTATTTGCTGTTTCTCTATGACAGGGTGAAGGTAAAGAATATGATCTTCCCGTTAAAAAGAAAAGCGACATATGCACGATAATGTACACTAGCGGAACAACTGGTGACCCAAAGGGAGTTCTGATATCAAACGAAAACATTGTTACTATAACAACTGGAGTGATGCACTTCCTACAGAGTGTGAACGAAACCGTGAGTTTCTTCCTTCCGCTTTCTCATGAAAAGCCTACAATTTTTTGAACTGAATTCTTCTACTTGTCTGTTGCAAATATATACAAACAGCTATCTGAGAAGGATGTTTACATTTCTTATCTTCCTCTTGCACACGTCTTTGACCGGGCTATTGAGGAGTGTATCATTCAAGTAGGTGGTTCAATCGGTTTCTGGCGCGGGGTGAGTACAGCTCTAGTTCTAACATTCCACACCATTTATGAATTTGAATGACATATTCATAACTCTACATGATACTCAGGATGTTAAATTGTTGATTGAAGACCTTGGTGAGCTAAAACCAACTATTTTCTGCGCTGTTCCTCGTGTCTTAGAACGAGTCTACACGGGTATTTTCAACCATTTTCTCTATTTCAATACTAAGATCTCTTCAACTACTTATATGTTAACTTATTATGCAACAGGGCTTCAGCAGAAACTATCTGTTGGAGGTTTCTTCAAAAAGAAGGTTTTCAATGTTGCTTTTAACTAGTAAGTTCAGGCTTCTCTGTTACCTATATAACTTGTGTTAAACGTAACTTGATCTAACACATTCCAAAACGTCCTCAGTAAATTTGGAAATATGAAGAAGGGACAGTCTCATGTCGAGGCCGCTCCATTCTGTGACAAACTTGTCTTCAACAAGGTAGCAACTTCTTCAAAGAAACTCTTTTGTGACTTTACATAAGTTAAAACTCCTTTTTTGTGTAATCTCTCTCTCAAGGTTAAACAAGGACTCGGAGGCAATGTGAGGATTATTCTATCTGGAGCGGCTCCTCTCGCTAGTCACATTGAGTCGTTTCTTAGAGTTGTGGCATGTTGTCATGTTCTACAAGGATATGGTAAACTTTTTTATAGACACAAAAGAGTTTCAATTAGCTAACAAACTCTTTAAACTTATGATTGTTCCTTGGTGTGTAGGTCTAACTGAGAGCTGTGCTGGTACTTTTGTCACATTCCCTGACGAACTAGACATGCTTGGAACAGTTGGTCCACCAGTGCCAAACGTCGATATACGCCTCGAATCTGTCCCGGACATGGAATACGATGCTCTTGGAAGTACCCCGCGTGGCGAAATCTGCATCCGTGGGAAAACTCTGTTTTCCGGGTATTACAAACGTGAGGACCTCACAAAAGAGGTTCTTGTTGATGGATGGTTTCACACAGGTGATGTTGGTGAGTGGCAACCAGATGGAAGCATGAAGATAATTGACCGGAAGAAGAACATCTTCAAACTCGCGCAAGGAGAGTACGTTGCAGTTGAGAGTTTAGAAAATGTATACGGTCAAGTAGAAGCCATTGATTCAGTAAGTCAGAACTTTAATCTTCTGACATGTTCTTTGTCATTATCAAATTTTCACAATATGATTCTTTTATATAGATATGGGTGTATGGGAACAGCTTTGAGTCCTTCCTTATCGCGGTGGCTAACCCGACTCAGCAAGCTCTTGAACGATGGGTCGTGGAGAACGGAGTGAATGGAGACTTCAACTCCATTTGTCAAAACGAAAAAGCAAAAGCATTCATACTTGGAGAACTCGTTAAGACAGCCAAAGAGAGAAAGGTTTTGTTCTTCTTGTTCTCTTCTTCTTTATTCTCTTTAGTTTGTTTTTTTTACTCTGTTCTGCATTTGTAGTTGAAGGGTTTTGAGATCGTTAAAGCTGTTCATTTGGAACCGGTGGCTTTTGACATTGAAAGAGATCTTCTTACTCCAACCTACAAAAAGAAGAGGCCTCAATTGCTCAAATACTATCAGGTAATTTTTTTTAAACGTTTTAAATGATTTTTGAGCTTTTAAAAAATTGGTATCAAAACCTCTTCCTTTATTGACAGAATGTGATTGATGAAATGTACAAGGCTACAAAGGAAGGTCTAGCTTCAGGACAGTAGATTCCTTCTACTATATATGTTTTTACATTCTATTTCAATCATTCTTTCTTTCCCATGCATGATCAGGCATGACTTTCTTCATTAGATTCTCTAAATAAGCTTGTGTTTATATCTTGAGATGTTACATAGCATCTTGTCATGCTACAACATGTCTTACTTTACATTTTTATTTCAAATTTCCACAAAATGTTTCTAGATTTGGTACGAACTTTAACCCGGAATCTTGTAATCAGTGGAGAATTTAGTTTGGGGTTGTTAATTAAGAGTTTTTGTTTATGGATTTGAAAGTAATTGGTAAAACAGCAATCTGACAACTGTTTCCTTTCGCTTTCTTTGGTTAAAGTGCTTTGAACAACAACACAAATTAAACAAAAAACTGAATTGGTTATGGTTTAGCCTAAGAGCATCTCAAATTCTACTCCATATTTGTCTCCAAATTCCATTTTAAAGTAAATTTCTCTCCAACTCTACTCCATTTCTCACTCCAAAATAGAGTAAAAATTGAGATTGCTCCATATTTGGAGTAAACCTATATTCTACTCCATTTTGGAGTTGAACTTTTTTATTTACAAACTGATCCTTTAAATATTAGATATTTTTATTCTATACTATTTTATCAATACAACAATAATTATTATATTGTACTTTTTAAACAATATAAAATAAATAATCATAAATAATTAAAAACTACCATTTTTATTTAAAAAGAATGAAAAATAAAATAAACTTAAAAATGAATTACAAGTGCTGAAATTAAAGATAATATGTTTAAATAAAACATAGGTTATTGGGAGATAGATTTTAAAGGATTATTAGAATTTTTAAAATTTATAGTTATTAGTTGATAGATTTTGACTGTCTTATTAAAATCTAGTGTTATTGGTTTGATAATTTTTAAAATCCATACAAAATTCATTGTTATTCAAATAGTTTGGATTTTAAAGATTCTATGATTTCATTAAAATATTTGTTATTGGGACATAGATTTAAAAAAAATTAACACATGAAACAAACTTTCAAAATACTAGTTATATTCCCAAGATTCTCAAAATCAATTACTGTCAAATATTTTTATAGATTTTTTAAATATACAAACTCTCTTCAAATCTAACAAAACACTTTACAAATTTAACAAATCTCTCAATTCTTAAAACCAATCTAACTCTATATAAATACATCTCCCTATAACCCCTCTTTCAATTAAAAAAAAAACAAAAGCTAGCCATGGTATTTGTTCCAGACAAATCATAATCGTTGCTTTTTTCTCTACTAAAAAAACCTAGCTGCCGCCCCTCCTCGAAATCTCAAATCACAAATTTCTCGCCTTTTTGTCGTTAGGTGTCCTATCGGCGGTGTGAGAGGCTTCGGCTCCTCCTTTTCCATGTATATGGTGCTTCGTGTAATGGAGCTCCTCTCCGGTGAGTTTTGCGGTGTCCCATGGCTTCTCAGCAGTGTTGTTTGGCGGTGTTGTGGTGGCGTCAAAGCGACGATCTTGCTTCGGATCTATGAGGACGAGATCTGTTAGTGGTGGCTCTCTTCTCGGCGTCTTTTCGGTGGCGTTTGGCTCTGCAAGTCTTTAAGGCGGCATATATGAAGTCGCGGAAGTGGTGTGGGGGTGAGTGGGCTCTCGGCAAGAGTTTTCGCCAGATGTCTCTTCTGCTCTGCTTGGGGATGGCGGTGATATTGTCGTAGCCAAGTTTTCCCGTCGAATCCTCCTCCGAGCGGCCCTTTTTCTTCCTATTCCATCATGTTCACCTCCGTGTAGTAGGTGAAACCCTTTCTCTGCATGTCGGTGCTACGTCTACTTGGTGCTCTCCACCGGAATTGGTTCAGGTAAGAGGCAAAAAATCATCGGAAGAAAATGAAAATATAGTATACTCAGAAATGTTGACGAAAAATCGTAGAAAATAGTTTCCGAGAAAATTCCGACGAGAAAGCCGTCTGAAAATATATCTATATATACAACCACTCATTTACAAACGAAAATCATTCATTTTAGTTCTCGGGTAGATTTGCATGAAATCGCTCCTATTTTTTATTGAACCGCTACCCGAACAAAAGATAAAGATATAATAATATTTTCCGATCACTCGATAATAACACAAGTAGTACAATAATTCAAAAGATTCTCACAATACAAAGACATTCTTAATCTCAAAAATTATATCAAGATTTTTCAAATACAAAGGAATGTTTGGTTGGGGAAGGGATCATTGAATATAATAATATGAATGAAACCTAGCACCTATATTCCTATATAAAAAATGGTGGATCACAAAATCCACAGCAGATCATGCCTTCCTCCTCTTTCGCGTCCATCATATTTTTTTGATTTATTAGAATTTTGATTTATTATTAGTACGAGGAATCGGCCGTTTCAGCTACCACAATAGCAATACGGAGGTTTGACGGCAACATGCTATGGGGTGGTGATACCGCTTATGGGGTCAAATCAATATGTTCTAAGCAAGAATCATGAATTGTCGGATGACTTATTACTCGGGTTGGGCTGTTCGCCCATTAAAGTGGTACGTGAGGTGGGTTTCCCTCAACGGCGAGGAACATGTACTCGGGTGTATGTGCGACTCGTTTGTATCATAGACTGAAACACAAAAAGGAGTCCAAAAATGAACTTCTGCTCTCATCGTCTCTTCCAAATCGATATTCCTGTGGTTTTGTTGCAGAATTAATCGTTATTTTTTGAATAATTATCAACCAAAAATATTTTTTAATTTCAAAAATTTTAATTATTTTTGTAATGGCAATTGGAATGATATTAACTCCTATATATTTATTATCTATGTCACGCCAAATGTTTTATGGATACAAGTTAATTAATGTCAAAAAAAAAAAAAAATTATTCTGACCCCGAAAGTTATTTCTTTCAATTTCTATTCTTCTACCCATAATTGGTATTGAAAACTCGAAAGAAAAATAAATAAAACCAAAATAATAAAAATAGAGAATCGTTTTTTTATTTTGTCTCATCCAAACACAATTAAAAGATCCTTTTATTTTAATAACCTGACCTGGTCAGTCTCCAGGCTATTAACCATATTCCTCGTTAAGGGCTAATGAGTTTAATGAATTCGTTAATCAAAAAATTCAATTGAAAATTTGAAAATAAATTGTTTGATTTCCCCAACTCTATTTCCCCAAAAAGTCTGTTTGACACCTTACCTATTTCTAATGCGTGCATTATTTTATTGTATTTAATTCAAACACCCAACCAGCGCACTGTAAAAATTGAAAATGTCCTTTTTAATATAATCATCATCAACAAATCTTCAATGTAATCCATATTTCATTTGGGCTTAAATTGAGTTGACTAAACAATTATCTAAAGCAATGCCTGTAGACATGTCAAACAAAAATTCTGTAAAATGAATAGATTAGATTTTTTAAAAATTATGTTTTGGTTTGGGAAGGGATCATTCTTTTTAAAACATATATGTCTTTGATATCGTTTAATATTTTGTCTGTAACTTATGTTGCTCTTTTACTTTCAGAAAATCTTACTCCTCGAGAGTAAATGTATTCATGTTTATGCAATAACAAAAAACAAAAACAAAATGCAAAACCAAACCAGGCTAAATTGCACACGATTTTCATACGGTTTCATTTTTTCTAAAACCCGTAAACCAAAGAAAACTGAATCGTATCAAACCGAGCTATACAGTTTCTATATGGTTTATGTTTATATAAAATTGATAAACCATAAATTGAAAAATCGAACCGAAATAAAACCAAAATGGAATACCCGCTTCTAATAAATATTTCGGAATGTCTTTCGCAAAAAAAAAAATATTTCGGAATGAGTCGAGAATTTTGTAGGTTACCAGTCAGAATTTTACAATTTACATTAATAAAAATTTAATACGTAATTTTACATCTGTATAGTACGCGGATCAATCTATTTTTTCAGAACCGGTTCTGAGAAACTGACACGTGGCGATTTCCTCTATACAGGTGGCATTACCAAATTATCTCTATTCTAAAACCAAAAGAAATAAAGTAATTAAAAAAAAAAGCTGGCGTGAGGAAGATTCTCGGATCGCGACGGAGGAAGAGAAGACGTGATCGGAGAGGATCCGTTCTCCGTAAAACAGAGTCGTCACAGCTCTTCTCGCTACTCGTAACCATTTTCTGATCTTCTTCTCCATAACCTCCCAATCAAGCTTCTGCATCTGCGAGAAACTCATATTCTCGAAACCCAGACGATCCAAAGCTTCGACCATGATCGATCTCCGGATTTTTTTGTAAATCCTTAAGCATTCTTTGCCGTAGCCAGATGAAATCATGCAATCAGCGATCATCTTCAAATCCGCCATTGCATCTGCATCTTCTTCATCTCTTCTCCCACTTTTCGAATTCGGAGTCGGAGTCTCAAGCTCTTCATCTGATTCTGAATCAGAGATAGAAATCCAAGACCGAACATAGACTGATTCCGGATCGAGATACCGCGGAGATTTTAATTGTATGCATTCATGAAATGATTTTGGCTCTATGGAATTTTCAATTAGATTATTGCCATGATTCAATTAGATTAAACTCCAGAAATTAAAATGGATAACCTTTAATGCTGATTCTAATAAATGGGTATCTTCGAGCTTTGATTCAAATCCCGTTTCTCATTGGCTTCTTGATTCATCGAAAATTGTTTGTTTAGTTGGTTAGTCTATTGTGTGTTTGATTTCAGATTTGGGCTTTTTCTGGAAAAGCTAAGCCACCACCGCCTTATGCAGCAACGACTATCAGCAATTTTTCAAAGTGTTCTTATGGGTTTTGTTCGTTGTTGCAGGATGTTTGTATGTACTTGCAAGAGACTAAGGATCATGAAAGGATCAGAAGCCAAAGGTTTAGGCTGTGGTGTATGAGACCGAGAGCTTCAGGAAACCCTGCTATAACAAAGATACAAGAACGTAAAGAAAACAGAGTTTCTCTTGGTCAAGAGGGATCTCTGTTTGTGATCGGGCTGTCGTGTTCTTAGGCGAGATATATGTTTATCGGATTGGATTCAAGTCATAGCCTTTTATTACCTCATCGGTAAATTTCGAATGTAGTGCTTAATGAGCTATTGGAAAGTACATCCAGGTTTTTATTTTCTTAAACATAATTCCCATAATTTATATTTTTATACATATTTTGTGCTTCAAATTTGAAACTCGGAAATATCTCATTAATTTCTTAATGTATCCAAATCAATTGCTGCATTAAATTTAAAATTTGGAAATCTCTCATCAAATTCTTTATGTATCCAAATAAATTTCCTTTCCCTTACCGTTACAAAAAATCTCATTAATCTTTGCCTATTCTAAGCGATATTAAATTCCTTCCCTTGCTGTTACAAGGAAATCTGATTTCCTTGTCTCCACTTGAATTCCAATTATTAATTATTAGGTCCATTTCCAAACCCTTTCTTTTAATTACAAAACACATGTCTCCTTCATACCATTCCATCTTTTCTCCAACTTAGATAACAACTAATGTCAGGCCAGCCACATGACACGGCCCCTAATCATTCTAAATCTGCCGCAGAGACTCATACAAGGAAGCACAAGGAAACCTTTAATCAAGGAAGGCTGGGGAAGAACAAATTAAGAATGCCCTTCCTGTGCAGAGACTCATACAATTTGCCCGTCATTTACATAACCTCAATTTACGGTAAAGGAAAAAAGCTCTCTTCATTTGTGCACAAAATAGAAAACTAATAAGCCTTTCTGTCAACAGCCTAGGAACGCTATCTGTATACGTTACGCACTTTCCCACGACCCGAAGCTTCAACCTACGACGAAGAAATAAAGACAAATTATCCTTCTAGCCGGTAAGAATACAGCAAAAAATTGTTATTGTCTACGCTTAATTTACGTTACCAAAATAAGTAAAATAATAATATGTATTTATATAGAAATATATATATATATATATATATACACCCACCTTTTTCCATGCTTTTGTGAACAAATAGGTCACCCATGAGACCAACTTATTAAGGAAGCCGTCAAAGGTAAAAAGGTACGGAATTGTTCTAATTACAAACATAAATATTCCTTCCTTATAAGCAAACCGCTGAGAGTGTTATGGGCTACAAACAATTAAATGTCATTCTAATCTTCACCTTTTATTTTTGGATGTATTACATCATGGAACGGCGAGTCTCCGACAAGAAATCAAAGCAAAAGAAATTGACAACAAAACACAATAGTACTTGGTCAGCAACATCTTCCTCTAATTTCCACCAAAAGACGACGGTATGATTTTGTCACTTTTGATTTCCTGCAAATTAACAGCCCGTTTTACCATATATAAGTTACACAAGAAGATAAAAAAGGAATTTAAAACAACCCATAAAAAATTATAAAAAATTATACTAAAAACTCTGTGAAAAATATAAAAAATTTATCATAAACTATATATCACATATCTGTACGACGCGCAGACCTTCCCCTAATTTCTTAATAATCCTTAGACCCATCGCAACAAATGCACTATATTCCTTCTACTACGTGTGCTTCAACGTACTTATCTAATTCATGCTTTCTTTCGCATAAAACATGACTTCCTCGTTTAAAGTTCTCTAAATAATTATGATTGTGTTAATATCTTGTGATTTTACAAGTATGCGCATGTTAATTTATTCACTAACTAGTTTTTTTATTGTACCGATAAATCAAACTTTCATTTAACATGCTGCTTAATAAAAAAACTCATTAAACAATTTTCAATAACATGTTTTTTTACATATATTACGTGTTATGTTTTCGTTTTTTTTTTGCTAAAAGATTTTCTAAACACGTGTTATGTTGAGCCATACGATATTTTACATAGATCAGGTGTTTCAACTTTCAATAACAAGTAATCGAATCATATAATATTTATCTAAAAACTCAATGAACTATATATATATATATATATAGTTTTTTTTTTTCAAACTCATATGAAAGCTACCAAATTAAATAGCCACATACATATATTTGCTATTTAATTTGGTAGCTTTCATATGAGTTTGAAAAAAAAAATACTATATGAGTTAGTTTCGTACCTCACTCTAGTATTTCTTTAGCTTGGTTTGCTTTTTCAAGTCTTAGCTAAAGTGTAATCTTAAACTTCTATGGGCCCGATCGGTAGTTTTAAAGTTTTAAATGTAGTTTTTTTTCAATTAGACTTTATCATTCTTACAGTTATAAAAGTCTTCTTAAAAATTTTACAGGCAAAATAACTGATTTTACTCTTATTTTCGTTTGTTTTCTTCAAAACCAATAAAAAATAACTTTTATTTTTTTAAAAGTCACAGTCATTATTTAAAAGTTAAATTTTTAACAGCCAATTTTAATTTTTAAAATCACGGTCACAGCTTCAACCAATCATCCCCATAGAAGGCAATTTTAAACTTTTTCACAATTTTAATTTTTAAAGTCACAGTCACAACTTCAAACTGACTTTTAAGGTTGTTAGATATTTTAAAGTCAGAAAAGTGAAGGCTGTAAAATACCTTAAAGTCCTCACAGTATCTATGTCAATCACCTCCTATATATATCTTTGATCACTCTCTACCAAACTGTATGACTTGCAAAAGTCATAGCTTGTATTTTGTTTCATGCATTTTAATACAAAGTCTTTTTGTAAAATAAAAAAAAATTGTCAGCTTTCAGTTTTATCAAATAACAGAGTTTCGTAAAGCACTATATAAGTATTTCCGTCTAGTTTACTTGAAAATTACAATTTTATAAATAATAAGTTTCATTACTATAAATCCATACTGTGGATAAAGACTCACAGTAAGAAAACCCCTTCGGAGAGGAAATGCGACGTGGAGGCGTGGAGCAATAATGAACAAACGGTTTATCTTTATCAACTCATATGTCCGTAGAAACACACGTCATGTGATTGTGATTCTTTATTTGATAAAAAGTTAAAAACTAACAGAACCGGATCAATCTAACAAACCAATACCATAGCAACACGTGAAGAAACCAATCTTTCCTTCTTCTTTTTTTCCTAAAACCACACTATTTTCCACTTTTCGATTTCTTAAACTCATTATTAATAGAAATTTCTTTGATTTGATCAATACTTTTATGCAAGAAATCTAGATTCGAGTCCCAGAAATATGATTTATTATCATTTATATAAATTAATAAAAATAAGTTTACAGAAAATTTTCAGTGTAATACAGGTAAAATTGTCTAGCATGGATCTTTAAAATATGGTATAATTATTCGTTGTAATCGTTGATATAATAATTCTCATAATTTATAACAAAAAAATAAATTAGTATTAAAAAAATATTCCCATTAAATGAAAAATATATGAATTTTTTCTTTCTTTTTCTAAAATTCCAAAGTTTCCACCATTAATACTCTTTTCAATATTTTATAAAAGGACAAAAATTATTTAAAAACGAATATACATCTCAGAATAAAAAATACTTTACGCTATAATAGAATAGTATTAACGACAGTTTATATATAATAAATTGATTAGTGCATCTTTCATATAGAAACCATATAATATAAAAGTTCTATAAAAATTAAAAATATACAATTTCGGAGTTTAAGTTTATTTATATGATTTAAATTTTATTTATTTGGTTTAGGTTTGAATTTAGAGTTTAGCTATGTAAAATTTACAGTAAATAGAATAAAAATAGTATTTGTTGTAGTCTATATGGAATAAATAAAGTAATATGAGTTCTTATAGAATATATAGACTAATGTGGGTTATGTATTATGTTGCATATGTTAATTTCTTGTTAAAATATCTTAATATAAATAGAGTTTATTTTCGGCTTTTAATCCTATAATATTTTAAATATTTATATAATATAATTTGATATTACATAAAAATCATATAATATACAAAACATTTCAAAATATTTAGTTTCAGTTTAAGGTTTATGTATAATAGAATATATATAGTTAGCTTTTTTATTTTACGTATGTCTATATATAGTAATCTCCTTTTTTTTTTCAAAGGCAATTTCGTCTGAAAATATTGGCATTGGTTGCTCTCTTTATTTTAGTTTTATTATGGTTACTAGGTGATAACCTGCGTCATGCGCATGATGAGAAATCAATAACAAATTTTATTAAAGATGATTTTAAAATTGTTTAAATTAAAAATAACTTAATGAGTTATATATATATGAATAATATGTATGGATGTCTATTAAATTATGATTCTTATATTTTTTTAATAATTTATACTTTTTGTAATGATATTTGAACTATCTACACATTCTCATTTTCAATGTGAGACTTTTTAAAACATACTCATATTTATGAATCATTTGAGTAATTTATATAAATGATAAAAATTTGAATTATAGCAGATGTATTAAAAAATTTGTATATTTTTTACTATATGGATGTTGTGATGATTTTTTTTTTTACAAAACTAAGTTTAAAGAAAAATAAGAGAAGAAATATGGTGTTTAAATAAATAATTAGTATGATATATTTTTGGTAAAAAAAATAGAAAGAAAGACAATATCTTCATAAATTAAATGATGTTTTCTTCATAAAGAAAGAAAATATTCATAATATTATTTGTTTTTAACATATAAAACTATTTTAATATTTCGACTTTTTGATATAATATTTTTATCTTGTTATCAAGTTTAAATATTTATATTATTTGATTAATTTATATGGTTCTATTAACAACCCATATTAAACCAAAAAAATTTATAAATATCGATGACTATTAAATCAAGCTTCTTGTTTTTACAGTTTTTTTTATCATTTATGTTTTTTTTATAATAATTTTTGAAATATCTACACATCCTCAGTTCCAATGTGAAACTTTTTAAAACATACTCATACTTATAAGGTTAATCGATATGGTTCTGTTAACAAACCATATTAAACCAAAAAAATATTTATAAATATCGATGATTATTAAATCAAGTTTCTGGCTTTTACAGTTTTTTTTTATCATTTATGTTCTTTTTATAATGAGTTTTGAAACATCTACACATCCACATTTTCAATGTGAGATTTTTTAAAACATATTCATATTTATTAATCATTTGAGTAATTTATATTCATTTTTAAAAATTCGAATTATAACACATGTATAAAAAAAATCTATATATTTTTTACTATATGGATGTTATGATGATTTATTTTTTTACAAACCTAAATTTAAACAAAAATAAGAGAAGAAATATAATGTTTTAAAAATAATTAGTATGATATATTTTTGGTAAGAAATAGAAAGAAAGAGAATATCTTAATAAATTAAATGTTGAATTATGTATAAATAAATAATAAAAGGAAATTAGTCATAAATTAAATATTAAAAGTAATAAATAGTTAAAGACATATAATGCAATTGGTCAAATCAAAAAAGGAAATTTGTATTAAAATAATGGGAGAATAATTGTGGTGGTGACACATCAGCAAAATGACACTACTGTAAATAGTTCAAAAAGTAAGCATACTTTCTAAAAATGTTTCTCAGGATAAGTTTTTTTTCCATTTAATATTGCTAGTAACCTAAAAACCTAAGAAACCCTAAGTTATACATAAAAAGATACAAATTTTTTTTTTGAAACGAAAACAAAACAAAACATGGTGTATCATATACCAATAAAAACCGTACATATTTTTAGTGGTATGAAAATCTGTAAGAGATAGCAACACACTTATAAACAGTAAATAATAATAAAAATAGCAATGCAAAAAACTAAAAGCTCTAATATGTTAGATTTATTTATTTTATTTTGCTACTTTTTATTTCAAAAAACTAAAAACTATAATATGTTAGATAGTAATAGTTTATGATATTCGCGTAAAGTTAACCAACGAAGACATCAGAAAACCATTTTGGATTTTATTGGTGGATCATTACCAAGAAAACTTTAAAATCTTGTATATATCCTTTTCATAAAACTAAGCTTTTTTGTCCCATTTCTTTTCTCCCTTTTTTTTCCTTTCTGTTCCTTTTAATTTGAGCTTTTTGAAACATATGCAAGTTGACGAACTAAAATGCATGCAAGTTATGAAACAGACGTGTGTCGTTTAACTCATAATATGTGTCCTCCCTTTGCCGAAAAAATGATGTTCTCTTTTGTTTCAAATGCGTCAAGCAAAAAAAAATTAAAAAAAATTGTTGTCTACGTATTTCTATTGGATTTAATAATAAGTTTATGTGGTCTCACATGTATATAAATTCTCCCTTATCCATGTCGAGTTGACCCAAAAAAAATAAAAACATTTTGCTATTTTATTATTAATAGAAAAACATGTTGAATTGAAATGAAAAGCATTCATTTTATGTTTTTTTTTTTTTGCAAAACAACAAAAACAATTAGTCATTTACATAAAATAATAAATTCACATTCGTTTAATGCAATAACCTAAAAATTTAACCAAAACATCAAAATATTCATTAGTGTCCCTATTAATCATATACAAAATAAGAAAAAAATCATTAGTGTCCCATATAACTTATCTCATTAAAAATTCCATTCATACGGAATCAGTTGTAATTGTCCTTTCGAATATGTCATTAGAAAAAAAAATTGGGTTAGAAGAAAACAACAACAAAAGATTAATCGGAATTGATATCCAAAGATACTTACAAACAATGTGGTCAAGCAAGTTGTATAGATTACGGTTTCTATTTTAAGTCCTTTTCTTGTTCCATGAATAAAAACGTATCTCGATAGAAGTAGCAGTCTCTAGACCGTCTTTCATTTTTTTTTCCTTTTTAATAATAATAACATATAAAAGACACGACAAGTTATGTGTGTTTATAAATCTAGACACACATACGCATATGTTACGCATATAATATTACACTTTTTGATATTATATAATATACTTTTTATGCCCACCACAATGGATGGGTTACTGTCAAACACTTGAAGAGGAGTCTTTGTCATGAAAACGGATATAACTGTGCCCATTATAGCCGGTGATTGCAACTCCGGCGATAGCAAGCGACCACGAACGGCTGATCTGGAATTTACAGTTGACAGCGAGGGCAAACCTGTCAAATTACCAAAAATCGAAGAAAACGGTAATAATTCCCATTAAAGTCACTAATTTTCCATATGTATTCGATTTGAATATTATTTTGCACAAAAATGTCAATTTGTAATCAAGATTTTTGAGATAAGAATTAAAGTCACTTTTAGAAGGCAAAAATTATATTGATTATGTACTTGAGAGCAGTTTGTGAGCACTTAAGGCCAATTTTTGTATTCTTGGTTAATAACTATTTTCCTCGGTCAGTAACTTAAGAACAAATTATTCAAACTGGCAATCTATTGTTATTATACCCAAAATAATCATTTGTGTTTTTAACAGGGAGAAAAAAAACTTACAAAAATTATATTTACTTAATTCCTTTTACATTGTTCTTTTTTGAAAAAAAAAAAAAAAACTTACAAAATTCAAAAATTTCTCATCGAGGACTAATACAATTTTTCCTCTATCTTAGGAGATATTGTAGGGTTGGCTAACGTGGCAATTAACGATGAGGGAGGAAAAACAAACGCCGGCCACGGAGTAGTCTCAGTCATGGGACGGCAGAGAACTATGACAACCGCCGTTTCCATGGTCATCGACGAGATTCCGTCTTACGATGTTTTCGGAATCTTCCATGGTTTTAGGCTCGCTAAATTCTTCGAGGAGAGGCTGCGTCGGCTCGTGAAGGAGGAGTTAACGGCATGTCACGGCCGCGGGGTGGCGGCAGACTGGAATAAAGTGATGAGATCATGTTTTTTGGAGGCGGTGGGGACGGTGGGGACCACATCAGCTAAAGCAGTGGTGACAATAGTCGGAAAAGAGGAGGTGATTGTGCTTTGCCGTGGCGGAGCAAGGGCGGTTCTTTACTCTCACGGCGGAATAGCTTTGCCTCTTTGCCATATCCATCACCACCACGTGAGTTAATTTCTTGTCTATAATCTCTTACTATGATAAAATATATTTTGTGTTCTGGCATTAGTGTGTCTTGTGTTTCTTTTTTTTTTTTTTTTTAATTTGGTGTCCTAGCGCCACGTTCAAAGGCTTATTTGTTTTCTGTATTATTTTAATTTTTTTTTGTTAATCAACAAAATTAGATGTTAAATTATTTGTTTTTAGAAATTAACTATAAATATATTTTTGTGGTAAAAAAACTATAAATATATTGATCGTACGTCTAAGACGATTTAGCTTAAATCGAAACGTCCGGTTGGTTTTGGGTTTTGGCTGTCTAAATCGCCAATTTTTAAAACAGTTTGCTTTTCCATATAATTTTGTGGAGTGAACTATCAATGATCATAAAAAACCCGTATTAGAAAAATTACTAGATAAATTAACTAATTAATCACGCAGAGTCTTCAAGTGTTACAAAATCTGGAAATAATATTTTGTAAAAAAATAAAATATGGTGTCTTTTTTTTTTTTTTTTGAAAGACTAAGTAAAATATGGGCTCTTTACTTTAAATTTTGGGCATGAAGGAAGTTCACTAAAAATCTTAGAAGCAAATATTTTACTCCAACCGCTCTATTATACTCTCACTCAGAATTTGTTTATACCACAAACTATATATAGTGTTTTTATCTTATAACAAAATAAATGTAGTGTGAAACACTGAATAGCTCTATATCCATGTTGTCTAAATTAATTTATATAGAGTATAATTTCGATAGAACATAGATTTAGTTTTTTAGAAGCCAGTTGTTACTAGCAATTTCGTGGTATAACCAAATAAATTTTGTGAATTTTTGTGAATGTATCTAACCAAATAAATTTTGTGATTTTTTTATTTTTTTTTGTACAGAGCGGTGTAGATCAAAAATTGAAGATCCATAGGCGAACAATGATAGATGATTTCATTGTACTTGCATGCGAAGGCCTATGGGACGTTGTCTCCGACGACGACACATATCAGCTTGTCAAACGTTGTCTGTACGGCAAAACACCTGACGGGTTAGAATTCTTACTATATTAATTTTGTTTTTTTCCCCAAAATTGCATTGCCTCTTACAACAACAACCAAAAAAAAAAAAAAAAAAAAAATCAATTTCGTCTTTGTACAATATAATCGTAGGGAATTGTGAGTATTAAGATTATAAATGAAATTTTGTTTATTTTACGTGTATGTATACGTATATATAAGATAATTACTATAAAACTAATGATCTCTAATAATAATTTGTTTTTTTGAATAAATTTGATAGAGTTAAAAGTGAATCAAGCTCCACAAACGCTGCGGTGATTTTGGCAGAGCTTGCAATGGCTAGAGGAAGTAAAGAAAATATAAATGTCGTCGTTATTGACCTCAAGAGCTCTACCGCTTCGTAGTGTTCTTCATTTTTATAATAAGTCTGATTCTCAACTATTAATAGTGTTTTTCGGTTTTGTTTTTATGTATTATAGTTTTCAATTCTAAATACTTTTTGGGGTTTTGTTTTGGTGTTTAGATACTATTTTGTGTTTCTTAGCTTTGAGGTCCGGCTGTTTGCACGTCTTCGTCTTCATTTTTCCTGATTTCTAGTTTTTGTGTTGTTGTTTGTCTTTGTTTCATGTTTTAGTTTTATGTCTATCTTGCCTCTCTCTTTTGAGCGTTTGTACTCTGGAAGGATTTGAACTTCGATCCTTACCGGCTTATGTATTCTTTGAACTTTTTATTCTAATATAAAATCTAGAGAAAAAAATAAATACTATTTTGTGTTTTGTTCCACTAGCATTTTTTTTTAGTTTTTGTTTTTTTTAATAATTTTCACTTGTAGTTTAAAATATATATATTTTTAGTATATTAATGTATTTCGTACAGAGTTGGAAGTATTGAATACAACATTGTTATATAAGAAAATAACTCAAATATTTGATGGGAAAAATACGATGGAAATATTGTGGTCGGCCAAAAACATGCCGACCGATCCGCTCCCAAGTGCTATCATAACTAAATTGGATACTTTTATTAGACTTCGAAAAATCCAGAGTTAGGCTTGGTTAGGACCATGTAGCACAATGATGTCAAGACCACGCCACATCCGACAAACTCGTCATTTTTTTTAATAATCTTTGCACATTTTTGTAACTTCTCAATAACTCGTCATCTGACAAACTCGTCATCCTACTTATAACGTACAAGATTGATTTAAAGGATCAAAAATAAAATAAACTAAAAAGGAGAAAAAGGCTTTCTTCAATTACAAGGAACAGAGTAGCCCTAGTTTTCCTAGTCTCAAATATCTCTCTATGGGTACAGACTAGAGAATTTATCTTTCTCATCCTATCAAAGGTCTAACCATTATCGGTATAACTAAACCGTATGTTTTCAAAAGCAGGTGAACAAGTTTACAAGCTAGTAAACCGGTTTCACACACTGAAACACTTCTACTCACTCCAAATAATAGTTAGAAACCAAGACATTGGCCTGAGAAGCTGAGTGGATATAGACAAATTCTATGCTTTTGCTTGCGGGTAACGATTGCATCCATGAGGGAAAACCGTACGAATTTCCGGTTTTCGTCACACCCCATATTGGACCATAAAGCTTAGTGATTGTTATCTTCAGATTTTTCAACGTTTTCGTAGATCTATTGGTTAATCTCGTTGAGTATCGGTAGTAAACCTTTCCTTCGCTCCTCCATGAGTTAGTCATCTTCTGCGATATGATAATAGGGCTAGGAGAAGCAGCTGCTAACAAAACAATATTAAAGCAAATTGGCTAATTAAGTTCTTATATCAAATCGTTTGAATTGGTTTTTCGCAATGAGTTGGCATAAGAAGTCTAAAGATGACAAACCAGGAGGTGTTGTGGGTTCCCTTTTTGGTACCGGTGCTGGTTTTATGATAACCGGACTTGGGGTCGGACTAACACCTGAAATAGAAACCCGGTTAACCAAATTGGCTTAAAATTGAGAAGTTAGAGTAGCAAATGTAACAAAAAAACGGTAACTGTTAATTAAATCTCGTTTGTTAAAGCAGAAAATGTAATCCGCTAAATCTTACCGGGAAGTAGCTGGTCAAAACCGGTAGAACCGGAAATCAACCGGGCTAGTACACCAAGAAGAGGCGCATTGTTGTAAGTCGCTGGTTCAGTTTGCTCGTAGTTGTCCCGTTGGTCGGCGAAGTTGTCGTAGGCGTCGGGTCCACCTACTAGAGCTCCGGTCAAGACATTTGGATCGCTTCCTTTTCGACTGTACCACGTGGCATAACCACCTCGGCAAGTTACGAACTTTTGATCGGCTTTAAAGGAGACAATTGATGAACCACGGTGATGAACTTGCCGAGGATAGTTCTGTCCGTATCCTACCATGTAGCTCGTCGCTCTAGGATTGTCTCCGAGAATGTAATCCACCTGATTAATTTCAATTATTGATTAATTAATCTGATTTGTAGTGATTGAACATGATTTTAATCGATTTAATTATATATGTGGCAATTTTCAAAAATATCAGTAAAATATTTTTTTTGTTACAAACATAACATCATTAAGTTTTTTTTTCCAAAAATACCACTAAAATAATTTTTTTTTTTCAAAAATATCACAAAACTACAATTAAAACTTCAAAGATAAATCTCAAACTCTAAAAAATAAACCGCAAACCATAAGAATTATACCATAAACCTAAAATACTAAACTCAAACTCATATATTTAAATTATAAACTTTTAAAATCATTTTTATTGTTGTGGTATTTTTGAAAAAACATATGTTGTTTTACTGGTATCTTAAGAATAAAAATTTAATAATAGTATTTTTGAAACAAAAACTTATTTTAGTGGTATCTTACAATATTTCTCTATGTGGAATTCATTTGAATTAAATAATTTTGATATAACCGATTTACTATATGTATTTCAATTTCAATTTAATTTTAGTACGGTTTTGGTTCCAGATTGGGGCGAATGAGCAAATAAGGAAAAGATTTGGGGCAAACCTGGGATTTAGAGAAATCTAGGAGTTGGGATGGAGAAATGTTTCCTTGAGAACAACGGAGGTTTCTTTTGGAGGAAGAAAGATAGTCGGAGTAAACGGCGGCCAAGAAGGAGGCGCTGGTGACAAACTGCATATTGTTCCACCGTTGCCGGAAAATCAAACCGCCGGGAGTTTTCTGAACGTTCTTCGTGCTTTTACCCAACAACGAGCACATAAAATGTTCTGCTTTCTGTTGGTACCTCTCGAACACAGCCGTGTGTTCTCCCGCTTTCCCTTGCATCAAAACCTATATAAACCAAACACATTTCCGGTTAAGAAAAACCAAATTAAGTAAACCGGGAAATCCCTGGTTTAGGATTAAACTACCTTAGCGACAAGGGTTTGGACGCCGGCGTATTTAACGTCCCAACCAAATTCCGTTATCGACCAGCCCGTACCGCCCATTGAGTCGCCGTTCTTGCCGAGGTAATCCAAGTAATATTTATCATTTGTTGCTTGGTATAACCACGCAGCAGCCCATAGTAATTCATCCTGGTTATATACAAAATCGCGTTTGTAAACACTTGAGTTTAAAGAATGATTATATAAAAGAGTTTGCGGTTGGACTTAAAACGCAGCGTTTTGTACATTGTAACCGCTGACTGAGCGATAGTACTTCTGTGCCACGGTGATGCTGCTGTCGTATTTTCCCCTGTATTTGTCCGCAAATTCAAATAGCTGCCAACATAAAACGAAAATGGCGTTACGATAAGTGGCAAAATCTTAAATATCGTGAAATGATGATGAGGTTATCTCTACGACCTACGTTTCTTGCACATGTAAAGTTCTTGCAAACCATTCAAGGCGTTTTAAAATTATAGACGCAAACTCAGACCATGTGCTTAACCGAACTTAATATCACTAAACCGGGATTAAATTCGGTATTTGTTTGTGATTAATGTGAAGAGGTAAAAGAACCTGATGAGCGTGGCGGAGTAGCTCGGCAGAGTATGATGGATCAGAGCGACGGAAAACGATGGAAGCGGCAGCCATTGCGGCAGCGGTTTCTCCGGCGAGATCAGAACCGGGATTGTTCCGGTCAATCTTGTAAGCCTGACGGTCAGTGGTCATTTCCTCTGGCCTTTGCCAACAATAATGGTCCGACTTACCATCTCCTACCTACACAATTACAAAATATTATTAAACCGAATTTAAACTTCAACTTATGTTATATAATTATTTTAATAAATGAAGAAATTAATTAGTGCTTAGCGTGTTACTACTATTTACCTCTCCGTAAAGGACGTTAGGTTCAGGATGGGCTTTGATGAAATAATCAGTTCCCCACTTAACGGCGTCAATGGCATTGCCAAGTTCACCGTTAGATTCAAGCTGGCCACCGTATTCAATGATGCTCCAACACATTGTCGTCACCGTGAAAGCCATCGGAAGCCCAAATTTCACATTGTCTCCGGCGTCATAATATCCTCCCACTAGATCCACCTGTTCAATTTTTGTTTTTTTTTAATTAATTTATTTTATCTATAACTCAAAGTTTAAACCATATTATATAGTATTAAACTTAGGTGGCCAAAACCATCTAGACATTTCGATTTTGATCATATTGGTTAAAAATCGGTCAACTGGAAGTCAATTTTTTTAAAACCTATAAGTACGCAATTAAAATATTTATTTATTATTATGAGAGAAATATTTTTATTTAAAAAAAAAAGGGAGCTTACGCCGCTGGATTTGCCGTCGTTTAGACCGGAGTGAGATCGCCATGAAACTCTCTGGTTGGGGGGGAGGTGTCCTGATCTCTGAGCTTCAAAGAAGAGAATGCTTTTGCTAAGAGCTTGTTTATAGTCGTGCCCTGAAACTGCAAACTGAACTAACCCAATAAGAAGAAGAAGAAGAGTTGAAGTAGTTGAAGTAGAACCCATAATAATGTCTTTTGTGGAATTATTAAAAAAAAAATTGATCCTTTTCAATCAAAATGAATAACAAAAAATAGTGGGTCCCTGCTAGGACTTTGTTAAATTTAGTTTCTTGGATATGTTCATCAAAAGGTTGATCCTTTTTAAATAGAGAGATGGTTTGGTGAAGGAAGATGAGAAAAAAAGAGAGGTTTATACGGAAGAAAGTGAAGGAAGGTACCAGGAGGAGAGAAAACGGCAGACTCGATTAAATGATATTAATTTTTTTAATCATAGTATTTTATTATGATAATATAGTTGTAGTCGTTTTTTTATTTTTGAAATTAGTTGTAGCCTTTTATGTGAATGTAACAATGTGTCGACAGACAGATTTTCAGTTCAATTCTAGACTGAAATAATAGTTCTATTTATTTATTTTTCTTGATCTTGACAACATTTTGAAATCAAATAAATCTACTTATTGTTTGAAAAAAAAAAGTCTATTGAATAGTGTGGCTCAATCAACCAAGAGAGTTAGAGAGGAGTCCCTTCAAGCTTGCGAGAATATCATAAATTAACATCAAGAAAATTTGATCACAAACTAAAATTAAAAACATATTCTTGAAGTTTAAAACTTTGTAAATGCAATGGTCTTCTTCTACATCTTGCTTTGACTTTTAGTATTAGACAAAATTTTGAATTAATTTTCAGAGAGAACAATAATAGTTGTCCTTCCACCCATTACGGAAGCTCCGAATCTTCCATGCATTTAAACAAATGCCATAGAGTATCATACTTTTTGTTCTTTATACAAAAACTGAAAATTTTGTCTTTTACTTAGATCTTAATTCTTAACCCACACTCGAGGATTTGATACCTTTTCATATTAAATAAAAGAGTATTTACTTATCATGAATCTTTATGTTTTAATAACAACTTGACATGTAATTTTTTTTTTATGTACAAGAGATGTTATTAGTTTAAAACTCTACACAGAAGTATATATATATATATATATATATATGTGTGTGTGTTTTTTTTTTTTTTAATTTAGATGTATAGGTTATTTATGTATGTCAAAACAAAAAATAGATAGTTTTTTTTGTTGTTATTGATAATGGTATAAATATAAACTTTTAAATAATAAAAATATACCACCGATCTATAAGGGATTTAATAAACTATTTTACTAAAGAAAATGAATCAATACTATAAGATTTTTTTTATCAACTCACAACTAGACTAGATGAATATAATTTATCAAATTTGGTAGATATTTGATCGACCTTGCCAGCTAAATGCCGAATAGTGCAGGGACTGGTACTCACCGGCACATGACCAAACAATACCCGCTCCGAATTTAGTTCTGCATCCAGAGAAAAAATACTATTTCATCAATAGTATACAAAATTGTATAGCCGTCAATAAATCATAATTAACTTACGTATTATCGTTCATAGGATATTTGACATGTGAGAGGAGAAAAGTGTGAAAGTCAAGAATACGGAGAATGGAAAAGTGAGAAACGTTGGATGAAAATTCATATTTTTTTTTTTGAGTTGGATTTTCCCAACCGCAATCAACATGTCTGCCGGTAAAAGAAGTTGTATTTTTCATATTCAACGATATTCAGTGTTATCAAGTTGGAAGTTTCCAAAATTACCAAGTTCAATTTTATTTTTGAAAAATAATTTACACTTTAAACGTGCATGGTATTATCAACATTTGGATTACGCAACATTTACGTTGGACTTTTGAGAAATGTTCAAACGCAAAGGCTTTGGCATTATTAAACGTACTTTAATATATAGGTTCTTGCCTACTTTTTTTTTTTTAGAACCTTTAGCTATCCCTTTGCATCCAATACTACTCAGTTACCCAAATAAATGCCTAAAGTAAAGTAAATAACCATACGTTTGGTGAAAGATTTAGTATATTTTTATCAAAGAAATAATAAAGATTTAGTATATTTTTATCACGTGCTGTATTACAGTTTACAGATGTCATTGCACGTGCGAATTTGTAATTGCTACACTAAAGAAACTGTCTCACACTCCCACCGATCAGATCTCGTTACTGCTTATGTCCAGCCCGACTTTTTGGGTAGTTTCAATTTTTAACCAAAAGATTAGATCAGCAATTTGAGTTTGAATTTAAATTTTATGGTATGAATTATTTTATCTTATTTGAAAGTATTATACACTCAAAAGTTCGACTCAGTACTCTTTTAAAAATGCTTCTTAGTATGAGGTGGACATAAAACAACGACACGAGAATATTATTTCGATTAGTATAATATTTCGATTTATGTTTTCCTTAAATCTCATTAATATTAGACTGGCTGTCTCACGATAGCTTAACTTTCAGTTGCAACTACTAACTTGGATAAACAAAAAATTGTTGGCAATCAAAAGTAGCAAATTCTCTCTCATTTCTCTCTCTTCTTAAAAAAAGTAATTCTTGAGAGTATATTGTAATTTTTATATTCCGTAGATTCCGTTTTGGTTGTATTGTAGTTCTTTTGACATTGTTTCATTTTTTATCGTTTATTACAACTTTACATCATCATCGATTTTTTGCGGTTCGTAGACCATCTACAATAATTAACTCTATTTTTTACTCTAAATATAGGTTCTTTATAAATAGAGAGTATGTTTGCTCCAATAGTTATCTCTATTTTTTACTCTAAAAAAGAATATTCTCATTATATTTTATTTTTCTTTAGTTATTAATTTCTCATAGGTCCGTTTACTTTACAAGTATACAAATTTTATCCATTTACCTTATATATTTAACAAAAAATAAATATTAAACATTTACCACAAAAATAACTTTTAATCGAGTATCATGTTATTTTTAATTTAATATCATTCAATGTTACATTTATATATTTTAATTATTTATATAATTAGTTATCTTTGATTAATTTTGTTTAAATGTAAAAATAAAACATATAAGTTTTGTTTAAATACAAAATAAAAACATATCAAAATGTAAATGATTATTTTATAAATAAAAAAGTTCAATTATATTAGAATAGGATACAGAGTACCATTGGAGATAGTTTTACTCTAAAAATAGAGTTTAGAGGCAAAAACAGAGTCTCATTGGAGATGCTCTTACAATCTCAACTCAATAAATTTGATTCTAGCTTATATCAATACGAATTGCGGTTTTTTTACAAACGTATTTAAACGATTTTTGAAAATGTTTTTATACGGTTTTTCTTACGCTTTCAAGCAGTTTAAAATATTCTACAATTCAAATGAATTTATTTTCAAAGACTAAATGTTTTGGCAGTCGGAAGAAAAAACTAAAAAATTTCTTGAAATGTAAGTTTTAAACGGTAACAGATTCGTGGACTATATAGGGTTTTCGTGAATTGTTTTTGAAACAAAACAAAACAGCTCTAAATAAAACAAAACAACACTAAATGTATTAGTTTTATAAATGATAAACTAAAAACATTTTTACGAAGTATATGTTAATTTTATATTTTTTTATGATTTCTACTTCGTAAATTATAAAAAAGCAACCGATTCGGAAACATAGTATGTAAATTGGCCTTTTGATATCAAGTATCAACTAATCAACAATAAAAAGTAATATGTTTGGATGAATGTATTGAGGCTTTGAATGGAAGGGCAGAACAAATCCAGAACAATTGCAGATGAATAAAAATGCAGATAGATCTGCATTTATGTTCCATTCATAACAAAAATGCAGAACAAAAAAAAAATAGTAAAAAAATAAAATATCTGCATGCAGATTGTTTTTTTGTCCTTTAGTGATAAATGCAGGAGAAATCCTTTTCCATCAATTTTGAGCAGATCAAATGCAGATCAGTGCAAAAAAAAAAATTAAACATATTTTAATTTTTATTTATATATTAGTACATTATTAGTTATTTTACACACATATTTCAACATAATCAAAACATCTTTTGTAGTTTGTTCTTTATATTTTTTTCTTCGTTTTTCCTTGTTCGAAATTAAAGACATAAAATTTATACATATAATATTATATTCATTTGTATATATTATGTCTTACATATAAACTTATATATAATAGTATATAAATTAAAATGTGTTTTAAAAATATTTTTTATTCATAGCAATTATTTTTGTGTAATATTTTTTGTATTGATTAATTATTTGATCAATAATAATTTAAAATTTTAAACTTATTAACAGGTTTAAACTAGTAGAATAAATAGGTAAATATTATTTTATAAATTATGTTTTAATTATGAATATATAGGATTGTCCCATGTGATATGAAAATAGTGAAAAATAAGGGAATGAGATTTTATGGCATATATGAGAAAATAGTCTATATTAACTTTTATTTTTACATTTTTATATATTTTTAATCGATTTTTTATAATGTTTAAATTTTAAAACATATTTATTTCTCATAATTATATTTATTTCATATATATTTTAAATACATATAGGCAAATGAAATTACTTTTTTTTTTTTTGTCAACAGCCTCAAATTCCTATAACGATTCAGAAAACCAAATCGGCGGAACCGAGTTTACATGATGTAGACAATAAAGGTAGTCGCGAGCACTTCGAGCCAGCTTATCCGCCTTTGTGTTTTGCGCGCGTGGAATGTGTGAGATAGAGAAAAAAGAGAACTCCTTCCTGCTTCTCTCGTATTCTTCCAGGTGTAATGAGAAAGCCGACCACTCCTCTGGTTTAGACACCATCTTCACCAAATCAGAACAGTCTGTAGCGAATGCCACCGCCAATCTCCTAGCGTCTAGCATACAATGCATCGCCCATATTAATGCTTCTAGTTCAGAATGTAACGGCGTTATACTCCGTCGTACATTTTTGGCCCCCATTAATGTTTCCGACATACCAACCCCGTTGCAGAACCACCTCAACCCTGTGTTAGGTGATGTTTCTTTCCAAGAACCATCTATTTGACACGTTAAGCCATCATAACCTTGATTGTGTGCTGATTGATTTCCTTGATGTGTATTTACCATGGCTTCATTAACTTGTGCCTCATTCCATGCGTTAGATTCCGCTACCGCAAGTCTTACCACCTCACGTGGATCCCGATTTATGTTTGAGTAAAATTTATCATTTCGCGCTTTCCAAATATACCATAACAGCCATGAAATTACTTTGTATTAATTTTTATTTTAAATTTTTCTTTTTTAATTTGTAATCAAATTTAATTTTTTTGATAATATTTAAAATTTAAATGTATTATTTATTACATTTATATGTATTTTTTCTTTTTGATTTTTTAAATAATTGATTTGCATCATTTTATATTATTATACTATTTAATATAATATGATTATTTGTAGATCTCCATTTGTTTTGCATTTTTGCTTGATCTGTATTTGTTCTGCTTGATCTGCATTATCTGCTTGATCTGCATTTTTTTATCTGCGTCACCATTCGAAGCCTGAATGTATCAACAATAAAAAGTAACATATTAACAAATTCGATTTCTTACCTTTTTCTTAATTTGAATGCGATCTCGTAAACCCAGCGGAAGAACAAAACCTTCAATACCAAACACGAAAGGAAAAAACAAAGATTCAGAATGATAAGCAAGAAAAGTTCGGTAGAATCATGGAAATCGTCAACTCTAAATTCGATTTCTTACCTTTTACCTTTTCTAATCTGAGTGATCTCTCTGCGGAAGAACAAAACCATAGAGCTGAAGAAAGATGAGAGAGAGAACAAATTATTAGCGATGAAATTGTAATTAATTGGCTTAAATTTGAAATTCATATACGTATAGTATATGTAGGTCTGGTTCGGTTAAATTTGGTTTTGGATCCGAGCCTGAGGAAGACAATTATAACGGTCTTAAAGTCTTCTTCCGAACCTGATTAAGGATAATTTATAACGGTCGTAGTCAGTCTTCTTCTTCGACTATATTTGAATTTAAAATTAGTCTAAGCTTGATCCGAACCTGTTTAAAAATAATTATAACGGTCGTGAACTCTTCTCCATCGGTTGTGTTTTTTTCTGTTTAAATTCAAACGATTTCAACCGTACAATTTACAGTCTGTTTCAAATGATCTCAACATTCCTTTAGGATCTAGACGTTAAAATATCTGTCAAACGAACGGCCCCAAAAGTTTTTGAGATCAACAACTTAGTGGGCCTTTAGTGGGTCTTTAGCCCAATTCGTAATGTGTATCTTAAATTCTTTTGATTACAGTGTTACCAATCCCCTAGGCCCTAAACGACAGACGCAGAAGGCAGAACTGACTAGTTTTGATCGAAATGACATAAATGCCCCTGATATCCATAAGAAGGAACTCAGTGCTCACAATGGACAACAAAACAAAGAAAACCAAACTGTTTTGTTGATTTTACTCAGTAAAACGTTGATTCAGTTTGCCCCTCCGGCCACCGGAATATTCTTGCTCCGACTAAATCAATCCTTCTTCTGCCAAATGGACGAACAAAAAAGATTAAGCAACAAAAAAACAAATCTCTCTCTCTCTTATATGGGAATATTATTTAGCTGAACAAAAAAAATGAGAACTTACTTAGCTCATCGAAAGAGATTTTGCTAATGCTTTCCCCGTATTTGATCAGACGAATCTTCCCTACAAAAACACATAAGGAATCGTATGTCAGCAAGAAACCGATGATAAATCGATGATCAGGATCAACAGTATGGAGCATACATACCATCACGACGAATGCAAATCTCAGGGATACTCTTCACTTCACTACTGATGCTATCATTATAGACTCTAGTCTCAATATCACCTTCAACATAAACCGATGAGCTGTAACAAAGCACCAGCCAAAAAAAGATTAGATGAACACCAACAACTTCACCTCCAATTCACTAGCTGATACCATGACAAATCGAGCAAAATAGAGAAGAATCATACAGATTGAAGACAGGGAAAGAGAATTGTGAATGTGGAAGATATTATTCAACTTAGAGTTTATGCGTACACTTTTACATCTTAACCGACTCTCTAGCTAAACTAACCGAGGGACTTATCAATTAGTTAACCAGCAATTAGTAAAGCTTTATCATCTAGCAAAGCTTACTTTTTAGCGAGTTTTTGGACAGCGTAAGAGCCAAGAACTTCGTTGTGCACCGCGATTCTATGCCACTGAGCTGGCTTTGGCTGGTTTGTTGCTCCCATGAGCCTCTGATCAAACATGCCCCCTGTTCCTACCGTGAAGATCGTTACTGTTCGCCCGTTCCTCAAGATCTTCTGTAACGGTGCTTGCCCTACTTTCCCACAAATTATCGCCTGTGCCAAATCAGAGAAGATGCGCAAATATATGAACCACAAGAAAGCAATAACCCAATTTGAAAAAAAAACAAAATAGTAGATGAAATGATGTTGGAACAAGATCAGTTCATGAACTATGTTTAAGTCATCAGGTTCTATAAAGGATCTTTCTTTACAATCGGGTGTTTGCAGCAATGGAAGCAATAGAAACAAGCAATTGAACACTTAGATAAGCCTAATTTGATTCTAATATATTTCAGCTAACCCAATTGAAAAAAAAAAACAAAATGGTAGATGAAATGATGTTGCAACAAGATAACTCAGGTCATGAACTATGATTCAGTCATCAGCTTCTACAAAAAAAAGGTCTTTCTTTTTAATCGGGTTTTTGCAGCAATGAGAGGAGCAACAGAAACAAGCAATTGAAGACTTAGATAAGCCTAATTTGATTCTAATGTTCTTCCGCTAACAGTGCTTAACAATAAGTATAAAAGATTAATCTTTTTTACCCTATGGACACCGCGAAATCCCCAACCTTTACGGGGATCAACTCCATGAGGCTGAAGCTCGGGTCTCTCTGAGATGGTTTCTTCAAAATCTTCTTCCACACCTTCATCGATCGGACCAGTCGAGAACCACGACCTCGAGCCTTTCTCAGCACTTACTGCTACACTCACGGAAACACAAGAAGGAACAGATAATAAATCAAACACATTTCAGAAATTAAGGGTTTTAACACGAACAAGAAGCAGATAATTTACCTAGAGGAGATATTGGAGAGGATCTGAGAAGCTTGGAGACTCGGATTGCGAGTGAGTTCATCTTCAAGCAGAGCCCGTTTGTTTCTGAGGATGTGATGTCTGCAAAATGCGCTGATCCCTCGAAATTAGGGTTTATAAGTCGAATCGATGCAACAATTGGATCAAGACTAATCGCGAGTAATCTTAGAAAACGAAACTACGGGAGGGAAGGGATGCGGAAGCAGGATTTGGTCTAACAGTAATTTTAAATAAGCTTACCTGTAAGTTTGAGAAGATACAGAGAGAGAGAGGGGGGAAGAACAACAGAAGGGCGTTGAAGCACTTTTCCTTTAAACCCTGCGTGAAGCTTTTTAGGGCTTTGAGTGAATCAAAAAGAGAAATGCTGTGAACTGTTATTTCGGAGGTAAAGGACGACGGAAAAACTTTAGGTTGTAATTTTTTTTTTTTGTCTGGGGTGATATTTACCAAAATAGTCTTAGGTGGTGTTAGTGGTGTTATTGGTTCTTATATTTTAATGGATTTAGAAATCCTTTTTGAATTTAGAAAATACTCAAATCAAATCAAATAAGATGGTTAAATCTTGTATTTGGGTATTTGTATTTTAGTCATGAAAATACTTGTAAATCCATTCAAATCCAATCAAAAATCAAATCTTTATAACACTTGGATTTTAAAATCATAGAACCAATAACACTGGATTTCAATATATATTTTAAAATCATAGAACCAATAACACTGGATTTTAATATGGATTTTAAAATCATAGAACCAATAACACTGGATTTGGTTTGGATTTCCAAATCCATTAAAATACAAGAACCAATAACACCCCCTTAAAATGAGAGGAATTGATTTCCTGATTAGCACCCGTCCGGACCCCCGATTGGACCGGTTAACCCAGGATCCGATCATTATTCCGATTCAGTTTTAGTGTTAAAATCCGGTATTTATAAAACTAGAAAAATCTGAAAAAATTCGCTATCAATCTGCGATCCCAAAACAAAATCACAATCAATACAATATAAGAAGTATTATATGAAACTTGGAAGCTCTAGTATAAACAGAGATGTACTCTAAACGATACTATCATCTGTTCAAACCAAAAACCATGTTCGGACATTAACTACGGGACTTGTGTGACATTACACAAGAGATTGAATTTGAGAGATTGCCTGTGGATAACGATTGCGTGGTTCAACACTACCTACGTTGACAAGAAAACATAAAGGTGATGAAGCTATTTGGGATTCCTGAAATATAGGATTTAACACACAAAGCTACGAATGTAGTGAAGATACAGATCTTTCCACAGACCAGAATCAGTAACAGAGAAAGGGACACTGTATGTGATCTGCGCACCATAAACATAAAGGTGATGAAGCTACGATGGTTTATCCCAAATCTCAAAGAAATGTTGACTAAAGAGAAATATATTTAAAAAAATATTTCTAGTTTTATATTCTTAAAACGATTTCACAGTTTCAACAGTATATTTTTAAGAAAATATATAAAATAAAATATTTATACCTTATTTAAAAAATATATGATATCCAATCATAATAAACAAAATATTTAAACATTCTAAAATTCAAATTTAACTAAAACAAAGACATTAAGATAGTAGAAAATCACCAATAGTGAAAACTAAACTAATAAAACATTTTTAATATTTAAAAGGTTTTTTTCAAATTATCAATCGTTCGGTTCAACCGGGTCATTGGATCAGTGGATCGCAAATTGATAGCGATTTTTTTTCAAATTTTTCAGTTTTATAATTGACAGATTTTAACACTAAAACCGAATCAAAATAATGATTGGGTCCCGGATAAACCGGTCCGATCGGGCTGTCCGGACCGGATATGAAAACATTGCTTTTATAAATATTTATAAAAGTTTATAAAACATGTTTGTAAGAGTTTATAAACATGTTGTAAACCTTATAAAACATACTTTATAAACCCTTATAAATATGTTTTATAAACTCTTATAAATTTGAATTTTTTTAAAAATGTTTTATAAACATTTATAAAATAATATTTTTGAAAATAGTAACAAGCATTGGTACTTTAAAAAATGATATTATAAGAGTGGTATTTTTCAAAAATTCATATTTTTCTTTAAACAGTGTATATTTTGATATTATTATTTTATTACTTTAGTTTTTTAGACATACATTTAATATATATTATGTATTGTATTATATGCATATATATATAACTATACTAGGATATGTGTATATACATATTTAAATTTAATATTTTAAAATTACTAAAAAGGGATAAAACCAAAAAAATGAAAAATAAAACTAGGTCCATGCATAAAAAAAATTGACAATGTCGACAGTAAACTTCTGAAAAGGAAGTCAATCAATTATTTTGTAATTTGATTAAATTTTATTACTTTATTTTCAATTAAATTTTGTCAAATATTTCAAAATATTTTAAATTTTATGTTTATTTAAAATTAAATTTATTATTATTATTTAGATGCTATATAATATTTAAAGTAAAAATCATAGTCTTTACAACTTTTATTACCAATCTGATTTTTAAAATTTTTAAAAATAACAGTCACAGGTGTTGCAAACAAAATCTCTACATCCAAAAACTCACAATAAAAGTGTACAGTCATAGTACATACCAATCCGGACCTTACTTTAGGAAAAGAGTCATTAGTATAACAAATTAATGTGTTTTTATAAATAAAAAAAGAACGGTCTTTTTTTTTAGTAAGGTAGGAAACATATTAATTTGTGTTGACTCAGCTCTTTTAGATATCAATTTAATCAATTATTTGCGGTTTCTTTCTCTTCCCTTTCTAGTATCTTTCAGAAAGAGATTTTATCTTTTTTCGTTTTGAATTCTATTTATATCAGAATGTTTTTCGGTAAATCCGGATTATATGTAAAATATAATCTTCTGTTTGATCTCATGTTAAGAAGAGTTGGCCCATAAAGCTGAAGTTGGCTTTATGGGTCAAAAACAATTTGGCATTTTGGAGAATTTTAGAAAAGTAATTTGATTGTCGAAATCGACACGTGTTTCTTCTCTTCTCCTTTTACGTCTATTCGAGAGTGTCGTTTCAGGTGTTCTTGAGTTGCATCGTTCAAAAATCATCCATCGGGATTTGAGGCCTCAAAATGTGCTTATCATATCTGATGGGAAGAGTTTGAGTGCCAAGATTAGGGGTATGATCAAAGGATATTAACAATACGAACATACTTTTGTATAAAAACTAACTCTTTTTATTGATGTTTAGAATCTTTAACTCAAAACTAAACACCTTGTTCTTGGATATCAATATCACAACTCGATCATTGATATTTATAGGCTTAGCACACATTGCTAATCCTACTTCTAATAGAACTAGCTAACTCCTAATCCTAATAGGAATGTGTTGACTCTCTCTTATCCTAAACCTACTCGTTTATGAATATCTTAAACTCCAAGATATTGAAACTTATCCAACATTCTCCCTCTTAAGCTTCAATCTTTCTTTGGACATGTCTTCCACTCCGATCAAGCTTCTCAGTTCTTTGAACTTGATTCTCGCCAATGCCTTGGTTAGTATATCCGCCTTTTGCTCAGTACCCGACACGTGTTCTACGTCGACAAGCTCCTTCTCAATGCACTCTCGTATAAAATGGTAACGAGTTCGATTCTCTCCAGCTTCAGTCTTTTTCTTTTTCTTATTTTCAAAGATAGAATTCATAGAAAAGGAAATTTAGACTTCAAAAATCGAAAAAGGAATTCCCAAATCAAAACGAAAAAGAAAATTTCCAAATCAAAAAGAAATCAATAAAAAGTTTAAGTTTATATCATTTATACAATAATAGAAATTAGGATTTGCATATATGAATTTAGGGCATGTGTATTGCACACTTTAAAAATGGGTGTCTAAACATTATTTTTTTGATTAAATTTAAAAATAAGTTTAATGTTTTAAGACACTTTAGTTATGAAGATATGTTTAAAGCCCAAAAATAAATCATATATTAGACACTTTTTATGAGTTTTGGATCTTTAGTCTTAAGATTTCTGATTTTAATAATGTTATTAGATCTCTTAAAGTGTGCAATGCACATACCCTTAGGAACTTAGATTAAGAGAGTTTGGTGAAAGAGTTTATTGAAAAAAATGGAAGAAAAATTATGTCTTAATTGTTTTAGATTATCGTATTGTTTTGAATATTTTTTTCATGTTTTAAATTTAATTATTATTATTTTTTAAATAAATTAAAAGGTCCATTTTTAATATTCGCTTTACCCCGCTATAAACTTTGGCACGGCACTGTTTAGAGTAAACGCCCAAAGGTTGCAGAGTCAGTAAAATCAGTGTTGAATATTAAAGCTTACGGTGGTGTTGGGCGGTTTAGCCTCGCCAGCGATCGAGGCCAAGAGACCGGCTCACGACGGGATAGGCTTAAGCGGCGTCATTACTACGATCGCAAGTCTTTGAAGTGCCACGTAGCTTAAGTTGGTTCCAATAACCTACACGTGTGACGTGCATGTTTTAATTGTAACAAGTTTTGTTCCATTACATGTTGGGTTGTATTGGGCTGCATCTTTGTATCACTGTCTTCTGCCTAGTGGGCTTTTTAATAAAATTAAAGTTGCCAGCAAAAAAAAAAAAAAAACTGATTTTACCGAATAGCATGATTCATGATATAGAAGATGTTCAAGAGGCAACTGCCACATCATTAAAAAAAAAAAGAAAAAGACAGTTCATGTGTTCTTAACAGGTTTTAATCTTAGATTATCCGGCGTTTCAAAGATTGACTGAGTTGGCATCGAATTCATTATCCTCCTATATCCTTTATTTATTTTTTATTATTATTTTCCTTCCATGTGTTCTTTGCCCAAGATTGTTGTTCTTTGTTAAATTTGTTATTTTGTAGTATTCCTCTAAATTCTTGAATTCAAGAAAACTTTTTTGACAAAAGAAAAAACGATAAATGAATGCTATCAACTTGGTAACTCATGTTAAGAAGAGCTGATCACTATTTACTGTTGTTGTTAAATAAAATGACGTTGTTTCATATAAATGTGAAGCTCTTCAAAATATTCAATTTTCATTTCCAAATTTCTAACTATGTTAAAAAAAAAAACATCATAGAAAAGGTAACTAAACAAGCAAAAAAAATTAAAAAAATAATGAAAAATACATATCCAAGCAGAATGATATTTGAAATGTCTTTGGTTAAAAGCTTTGATTCATAGTTTGTTATATATTCTCTCTCACTTTTCTTTAAATTCAATCATTGGCCAAACATTTTAGATGTTATTCTATTTATAGTGTTAATGACACATACGATTCTTATAGTATTATCGTATTATGTATGCAGAAACTAAATACAAATATATGTTTGTCTTTTTCAGTTTTTTCTAACATTTGGATACATTACACATACTATACTCTCAAAAACTACAAACACCTTGTTGGAACTCAAGTACGTCTACTCGAAAATAGAAATCAACGATTGAGTTTTTTTTCTGAGTTGGTAATATAGTTAATACATGTATTTAGAAAATGACTCCGATCTTGTTCACCATATATTATCCGGAGTTTGTTACAACACCTATATCATAAATTGTAAATTAAAAAAAAAAAAATTGAACCAAATTTCTTCTTTTTTAAATTAATGCATAAATGTTTTTTTTTCATGGTGCATGTTTTATTTATAATGAAATTCTATTTGTATCAATCAGTTAACCGGAAAAAAATCTATATTTGCATGCATAGCTCCAAACCTTCACTTAGGGCATTTTTATTGCAGAACTTCTGCTGGGTTCTTTAATTTAAAAAAAAATAAAAAAAAATAAAAATAATTAGGTGGCAGTGAGAGAGAAGAGAAACGCTTCTTCCCGAAGAGTTTTCAGAATCGACTCTTCCCATTCCTCTCACACGTGGCGTTATGCGATTGGTTAACTTTTGTTTTTTTTTTTTTTAGAAAATCGTTTTATTGAAAAAAATAATATATATTTAACAATTAAAAAAAGGAAGAACCGATTCTGCGTTAATGATGCTCTTATTAAAATTTTGACATCTTCTTCAATGAGTTGTATATTTCCAAGACATTGTGCATGTCCGCCTTTAGCTATCACGATGCCAGTTGTGACTTTGCATTTCCCGATCAGAGTTAAAAAGAAGTGACTAAAAGTTTCTCTATCTCTCTCTCCCAGAGTAACTCAAGGATATATAAATAAGACATGCAGCTTCATTGTTTAATATTCTCAACTCTTTTATGATCACACACAAGATGTGGATGTCTTAAGTCTTCCATGATATATTCTATAAAAAAATGTGGGTGGGTATAGATTTGGGAATGACTTCCATCAAATATACGATAGCTACAAAACAAAAGGAGGTCGATGCTGCCTTAAAAGCTCTAAAGTCAAATTCCAAGAACCGTAAGAAGTTGATCGGTTTGAGCATGGCACCAATTCAAGAACCAAGACAAGAAGAATCACCAACTTATATTCTCCTTTGCGATGAAAGTCAATTCGTTATAATTAAGCTTTCTTCCTTGCATGTTATACCCAAATCTCTCTACGAGTTCATCACTCTTTCGAGCTTTACTTTCGTAGGTTTTGAGATAATGGATACAATTGCTCCTAGACTTGAGAAGTATGGTTTGGTGTGCAAGAATGTCCTCGAGGCTGGACCATCGTTTCCTAAAACGTTAACTATGCTTTTGTCACTGCGTCCAGGAGATCGTAACATGAACTCAGGTGTTTCCTTTACTAACGAAGTTAGTCTTTATGTGGTCTCTATCTCAAGAGCATATTCTGCGTTTTATGTTGGAAACTTGCGCACTTGGAAGGGAGTAACGATAAGTTACTATAAGAAAGATTTTTGTTTTTGTTTTTCATTAAAAAAGAAACATAATTTTTATATGTTTTAATGTCAACTTATAAGAAAAGTTATCCTCTAAGTAGTAAGTATCCTTTTTGCGTTTGCGGGTGTAATAGCGGTTGCGATGTTGTTAATTTCTTCTTCATGTTTTCAATGTCCCTCTAGTTCATGTTGCTTTTTGTGTTCTTGGTTCATATAGATCAACAAAGTCTCTCGTTACCTAGATACACCATATTTTTAACTGCTCTGCTACCTGTGTGCAACATATATCATATATGCTTAGTGTCTTTAATTAAAAAATCAAGAAAACTAATTGCATATCTCTCTTTCCTCCTAAAGTCGTTCTCGCTAAAATGGTAAAATTCTAGCTTTATGTATACATCTTCTTCCATTAGTAATCTAATGTGCTTGTCGTTGTCTTCATCAACTCCCATTCAAACACTCCATAGGTGATTTAGTAGACATGGATTTGTCAACCAAGTCACCCAATCGGTCATACGGAAAAAATGTTTCGTGTCCCATTGCTTCTTCCTTTGTGCCTTTGTAATTTCGGAGCAGGTACATAGTCCATTTTATATTCACTCTTGGTTCTATATTCAGAGCATCAAAAGATCAACCATAGACGAAATAATTTTTTCATGGGAACTTTACTTCAATTTGGCCAAAACTAAACTGAGTGAGAAATGGTCACAAACGTATAAGAATATATAAGTTCTAAAATTTCATCCTATAAGACCAAAAAGCATAACTCCCAAACATCGTTTTTTATAGAATCAAAATTCAATGCCACCATATAGAGTGAATTATTAATGTTCCTTTCAAATTAAAAAAAAAACTATATTTCACACTTTTGAACTCTAAAATGATGTTGTCTAACTATAATTGATAGTATGTATGTGTGAACTTGATTATGAAAACGTTTGTTTTCTTTTATTTTTAAAACAAAAAAAAGTAATACTAGTGAAGTTTTAATAAATACTAGGTGATCACCCGCGTGTACACGCGGGTTTGCATTTTGTTATATATTTTTGAATTTGTGAACATTTTATTTTAAATATAGATGTGAAATAATTTTGGAGTTATTAACTATACAACTATATTAGTATTGTTTGAATTAATCCGTACTTTTTTCTTATAATTTTAAATATTATTTTTAATATTTGAAATAAAACAGATAAATGTTCATAAAATAAAATTAATGACTCTTAAACCAATACAAAAGATAAAAAAAAATACATAAACTATTTTCACTAAATACTATATCAGCTTACACTGTTCCGCACTGACAACAAGAGACGTAGTGGCCACATGGGAGGAAAAAACAATCCCGTTTAGCATCAAAACAAATGACACATAGACGTCTAGTTCCATTACTTGCTGCACTCTCATCACCGAGATACTCTTCCAAATCAGCATCATCTGCTGCAAAAGACTCATTAGACGAACCCATGCTTGAACCATCGTCATCTTTGTTTGCAAGTAGAGGGGTTCTCGCTGAATCATTTTCGGTTAGATGTCTCTCTACACCAAAACAGTCTAACCATTTCCCGAATTGTATAGCTACCATCATGAAGCATGTCACCAAACCTGCGTGCGCAAAAATACTACATGTAACTGATTCCAAAAGAGATACTTTCAAATGCTCAAAATCTAATTTATTGAATTGTTTTGAAATGATTCAAATGTTTACCTGTAACAATAACATATGCAATCCATCTAGGTTGATATGAGAGCGTGATATACCATTCGTCGTCTTCAACAGATGCTCCAAGAGCTCAGAGGCAGCAATGAAGAGCTGAGCATTCAACTGAGAGTAATAAACATAAATTTTGTTGGTGTGCCCTTGAGAATACATACCTGTTTCGGTGCTGGTGAAGTTAAGACAATAGAATTTCCAACAAGAGACATTGCATTGAATGTGCGCTCGACGTTGCTGAAGGTACACTTGTAGAATGATTGTTTAGTATCATACAAGACATCCCGTACATCAATATCCAGCTCCACCTAAACTAATATCATCTCAAGTAATATAGTGGGTGGAGTAGAAACACAACAGAAACAATAACTTAAATCCAAAGTCATTGCTTGATCAGCTAATTATTACCTCTGCGTCCTTCATCTTCGAGTTACCCGCAACAACATAATAACTTGAAGACTCACGTATCTTCACTTCAATCATACCACTACCTGTAAAGGAATTTTTATTAATTCCTGATAACCAGTGTAACCAATGCATTAAAGTTGTAACTCTCATTTGACTAACCTCGAACCAGATTCCATGAAAGAGTGGTATTATCATACGCAGGTTTTAGAGGTTTAGCATCTGCAAGACTCTTCTTCCAAGTAGTTCACTTAATGTGTGATCACAAAGGAGACTTTCTGAAAGCTAATAAGGAAAGCATGTTTAAAGTTTAAACTAAAGTTTTGTTTTGTAATATATGTAGTACTTACAAACTTATGTCACTATAGTATTATATAATTATAAATTAGTGTATTACATAATAACATGTTAATAGAATTACTTGTTTGCGTTAGGACTTTATGTTGTTGTAGTTCAAAGATATCTGCAATTTAACGAATCACAAATAAGCAACAGAGCGATCATAGCGCAGGAAGGAAACTAAATCGATTAAGTTTCTTATTCCAATCTCCATTTCACCTTTATGAAGCGTGCCTCCACCAAACTCACTACCGGACTTGTTGTGGAACTCCAGCCAAGCATTGTTCTCATAGAAACTAATGTACGACAATAGTTTGTTCAGAGTTCAGAAAAATCCAAAAAAAATCAGATGATGAGATGACTTTTAGTCTTTTAGACTTACCGATCGCCGTTTGTAGCAATTGTCTCGATACAAATTGAAAACGCATCAGAAACAATCACATCTCCTCCCTCGAGAATTGCCATTAGCGCCGCCACCTTCGTCGGCCAGATCATTATCGGCTTTTTAAGTTAAGAAATCTGAAACACAAACCAGGAAAAGCTTTTTTACTCCTCGACCTCTAGTCAAACCACATGAATAGGGCGGATAAAGAAATTGGGAACGAAAAATTGGGAGGAAAAGTTAACCTTGCAAGTCTAGGCGAAAGAGGGAGGCGGAGAAATGATGAAGCCGATTTGGGTCCGACAAAACCAAAATGCAGTCATGATCTGAAGAAGACCAACCAAGCAAAACAACAATTCATTTCTTAATTATGTACTGACCATAGCCATCTTGTGCTTTCAGAAATTGGAATTTAGAACGTTGCAGAGTGTATTCAGAGAAACAAGCAAACCTCATCGTGATTCGCTTTTAAAAACAAAATCAACAATGAAATTGATAAATCCGAAAACCCAAATAGTTCATCGAAGGAGACCGATTGCCAGCTCAACACCGAATCGATTATCCAATGAAAACCCTAATCATATTAGAAATCGACCATGAGACTTGCCTTGGCAAACGCGGAAGCAAGTCATGAGGGTGGAACGGCGATTTCACCGATTCCGCGGTTGAAACAATTAGAATTAGAATGGAGATGGCAAACCGAGAGGAAAGCGAAGAAGACGATGAGGAATATTTCAACAGACAAAACTGAGAATAAGAGAGAAGACCTTCTCACACGCCTATATTGTTCATTTTTTTGGAACGTCGCTTTGGTTTCTATAAAGTATTTTATGTTTTTAGGGATTTGAAACATGGTTAACTAAAGAAGACGATTATCTTTTAGAAATTTTATTTTAAAAAAAATAATAAGCTGGAGTGCTGAGGTGTCAGACTCTGGTGAGACTCACTGAGTCTTTATATAATAGATGATTTTTCACTTATTTATAGCCCAAAACCAACAAAAAATACATATATCTAATGGCAATAAAGTAGCATATCAATCATGAGATATGGAATTTAAAATTCTGTGAGTCTTTGACACTGGACTTGGTCAGCAAAAACCTTCTTCAACGATCTTGTATAAAGATATGATATATTTTTGAAAATATGTTATTTTATCATTTTTTATTTTCTTTTGAATATTATGGAGTTTCTTCTATATCCCATATATATTATTTTTAATACATTTATTATTTTCATATAGTTCAACATTAGAATATCAAAATAAGCTTAACTTATCCTAATTTTGTTTTAATACACTCAAAAAAAAAAATTATGATTTAGAAAAAAGTAATAAGATTTATTGGTTAAATAAATAATTAATCAAATTTTATTAAAAATTAAATAACTAAATAAGTAATGTATAGGTGGCCTAATTCTTTAAAAGTTTTGCGCATTAGTCTGGATCTCAATATGTAGTCTCCGGATAGAAGAAATTTATAACCAAAACTATGTCATAATTAGATTCAAATTCAGTAAAATATACGAGTTGACGTGTTGAAACTTTTTGTAAACAAATATTAAAAACAACCTTAACTACGTTAACAAAACCATAGTTTGAAAAGTACAGTTATATCCTTTATTAGAATGATATAGTAAAGCAGTGGAATTATATAACTAATTAACTAGGTGAAAACTAAAATAAATCCAACTTTGAATTGGTCAGCATTTGACATTTACTTTAAACACCACCATATATATACACTGAAAAAGTAACTATACTTCTTAACGAAGACCAAAGACTTTTCTCAACTTTGAATCTTTTTTCTCATTATATAATTTGATTACTTGGTCAAATTTTCAAACACATTTCACTCGTATCAATTTCAAAGCCTTTATATTCCAAAAGAACACTCTTCATCTAACCACAACCCTCAAAACACCCTCATCATAAAAATTACCAAAATCTCAGCTTTTTCTCTTAAGCCTCAATCTTATGTTCTAAATCTAAAACCTTACCATAAAAAGATAAAGCGTATCTCTTTTTATGAACATCACATTTCTTCTTCCCCTTCAATGTCAAAAGTTCTACCAAGAAACTCATAAAATATACGGGTATTAACTATCTATCCCGGTCACCGTGAAGCGGTCTGTCAGAAGCTGGTGAACCGGGGCTTAACCGGCTTCCGAAGTCACGCTAAACCTGACCGAATTACCCTTTTGGTGCGACAACAATGGATATGTTGAATTGGGAGCAGAAGAATTTGCTAAGCGAGTTGAATCATGGACTAAAGGCGGCAAAGCAGCTCCAAGCTCAGCTCGGAACAGCTCCTTCGCCGCCGCCATCCTCATCTTCTTCTTCCTCTTCAGGTTTGAGGACGGAGATGAAGGAGACTCTCTTACATCAGATCGTATCTTCCTACGAGAAAGCTATTTGGATGCTAAACGGATCCACCACACAACAAAGTCCGACGACGGAGACGATGGAGCTTGCGGCGGATCCGGTATCTAACACCGGCAAAGTTCCGGAATCTCCGACGTCGATTAACGAAAGCCCGAGAAGCGAAGAGTTTCTTGACGGGGGATCCAAAGATTACAACTTAGGTTCTAAAAAGAGGTATACAAATTTTAAATTTGAATTGTGTTCTTGAAGTATAATACAAGAAATAAATAAAATTTACAAGATTTTTTTTAAAAAAATTTAATCAGGGATCTGAAAATTAATGAAATTTTTGCAGGAAGATGTTGCCAAAATGGACAGAGCAAGTGAGAATTAGCCCAGAGAGAGGCTTAGAAGGACCTCATGATGATGTCTTCAGCTGGAGAAAATATGGCCAGAAAGACATTTTAGGCGCCAAATATCCAAGGTATCATCATTATTCATCATCATCGTACATTATCTTTGTCATCATCATCATCATCTTAGTCATCAGCATCATCATCACCATCATGTTTAGAGGCCGTACGTTTCGGATACATGTTTGTTGACTTTTTAGGTATTCTAATTTGGCCCTTTGTAAAATCACTATCCGAATTCGCCATAGATCAGAGAAAAGTCATATTGAGATTTGAGTTATTTCAGATAATTTTTTGAGTTAATTTTGGATAAATTTATGTGATTTTGGAGATTAATTGAATATAATCTGTTGTGTTTATGTTTTGCAGGAGTTATTACAGATGCACATTTCGCAACACTCGGAATTGTTGGGCGACGAAACAGGTCCAGAGATCGGACGGTGATCCGACGATCTTCGAAGTGACGTACAAAGGAACACACACTTGCTCGCAGGGGATTCAGCCTCCGGAGAAGCGAGAAACTAAACCCAACCCCTCAGTAGTAAATTACCAAAATGACCTTTTCGACAATCTCAGGAACAATCTTACTGTACTACGCACCAACGGGATTGAAGCCGACGGTTTCTCATTCCCCGTTACGCCGCCGTTTTACTCTTACGAGTCGATCAACGGAGGAGATTTCGGCGGCAACGGCGGTGGAACGTTTTGCCACGTGGGAACTTCTGGTCCGTCGGATTTCACGGGATTGATCTCCACTAATACCTCCACAGGAAGTTCCCCGATTTTCGACGTGGATTTTCCGTTTGATCCAACGGCCGAGATTGACACATGTTTCCACACGTTTTTACACGATTCGATTTAAGTAAATTAGGAGTTGAATATTCTTCAGATTAATATAGCCAAAATAAAGATTTTAGTTTGATAACACCAATCTTAACCAGAAAGTGAAGATTTTTGATTTTTTCTCACATAAGGATGAGAAGAAACAAACCCTAATGTTCAAATCCTAAAAATTTAAAAAACAGAAGTCATTTTTGCATAAGAGAGAGATGCAAACTTGAACATTCTCATATTTTTTTTTTCCTACTACTGAGTTAGGTTTCTCTACTACGCAGTCTTGGTCTTATTGTACTCCTCCACTTCTTTCTTGTACGCCTCCATCAACTCTGCAGCTTTTCCATTGTAAATTTGCTTCTCTTCTTCACCCATTTCCTGTTAAGAAGTTTCCAAAGAACAACACAGTTCGTCAGTTTCACAATTAACAATGAATACAAATCATTTTACTCATAGTTCAGATTTTTGAATTTGTTCTATACCTTCCACTTCAATGAAATGTGGGCGGTAAGAGTTGAGTTGTTGATCCCAGGATGCTCTTCTGACAAACTCTTTCTTGCGTCTTTGCTGTAAAACATTTACAAAAACAGTTAGAGAACAGATTTGAGATTGGATTAGATCGTTTGTGGTTTCACAGACTTTCAGGGTTTAAAAGTACCAGAAGAGGAAGAATGAAGAAGCAGGCTTCTTTGGTTTGTTAGGATCAACATTCTCGTTCTTCTTCTTGTTCTTCGTCGTCTCTTTCTTCTTCTGCAAAAAGAAAACACATGTATTGTTTGTTAGTGACTAAGTTAGCCCAACAAATGGTAAAGGCATGTGAACAAGTTAGAAACCTTTATGATGTTGTCGGTTTTCTCCTTCTTCTTGAGAAGTTGTAGAGCTTCTTGTTTATGGAGTTTCATGAGCTCCTCTTCTTCTTTCTTCTGGCTCATGGCTTCCTCTTCCTTTGTCCTTTTATATCCTTCCATCTCTTCCAGGTATTTCTCCTTGTTCTTCTTTGCTATCTGTTACAAAAAAAAAGTTCCAGAACATGCACACATACGTTAGAAACTTATTCACTTCTTGAAACAGTGGGCTATGATGATGAGTGGAGCACTGGTATGGAACCAGACCTTATCGTAGGGAGCCTTTTGTTTCTCAGACAAGCTCTTCCACTCTTCTCCAGTCATCTTCGCAACCTATACTCACCATTCATCCACACAACTTAGCTTTCAAGAGTTTCAAAATGACATTAAGAAAAGACAAATTCTGAAATTCTTTACTTACCTCCACAATGCTCTTGTTATCTTCTCGTAAAGCAGCCCTCCTCTCATTTGCGTAGATCAGGTAAGCAGATATGGGCTGTTTAGGCTTCAGGGGATCTTTTATCTTCCTACAAAGCGAGAATACGGTCAGTTATTATTACTATCAAATCAGTTCTTGGGTGAAATAGTGGGATGAAGTCAGTCTTTACTTGGCCTTCTTCTTGTTGTCCTGTTCAGCTTCTTGAACAAAGTGGAGGTACTGATCAAGCAGTTCCATTGCACTCTTCTGCTTTTGATCATCTTCAAGAAGCTTCATGGCTTCCCTCTCGCGATTCTCCTTTGTAATAACCTGGAGATAAGCTTCCTTATCAGCCTGGTACTTCTCCTCGTAAGGCTTCTTCTCTTCTGCACTCAGAGTCTTCCACTTAGCACCCAGAATGTTCGAGGTCTCCTTGAAATCAGAATCAGGGTTTTGCTTCTTGACTTCGTTCCAATTCTCCTTGCACCACAGGATGTACGGCGTCGACGGTCTCTTTGTTTCAGGACAATCCTTCTTCTTCTTCTTTCCCTTCTTTTCTTCTTCAGTTTGTGCCAAAGATTGACCGAAGGCGAAAGTCTGAGAAGGAAACATAAATATTCCCAAATCAATCATAAGATAAGCAGAGAAATATAACAAAATTAGACAATCTGTATCTAACTATTTTGCCACCAAATTAACAATCCAACATCTTAAACACAAGCATAGAAATCAAACAAATCATGATTCAGGTTGATCAAACAATCAAACTTTAAAGGAGAATACAGAGAAACGAATTATGGATCTACTTTGGTGCTAATCTAAAATATGTGCCGAAACTACTATCAAGCAATATGTACGAAGCGAGTCATCCATCAACAAGCTATGTAATCACATATGATGAACTACAATTTCTGAACCATTCCAATATGTTCACAAAACCTAAACAGCTAAACAAATGGAGAACAAAAAATTAGATCTAGAACAAAAACATCTAGAACCATTCCAATATGTTCACAGAAGCCTAAACAAGTGGAGAACCAGAGCCAGATCTAGAAATCGTACCATGTTAGGTTTGAATTCCTTCATCTTCTGCAGTTTTTTCAACTCCGCCTTGAGCTTCTCCTGCTCGACATCCCTCGTCTCGAGTTCTTCTTCTTTCTTCTTCAGGATCTCGTCTTTCTCCTTCAGCAGATCCTCCGTTTTCTCCTTCTCGATCTTCATCTTCTCCAGCATCGCCTGCATCTCCAACAGATCTTTCTCGAACGACTTCGGTTCTTTCCCCTTGGCTGAGAGCGGCGACAACTGTGGCTCGACGATCTCATTCTTCTGCTTCAGCGCTTTTCTGCTGTTTCTCGATTTCTTCGCCGGAGCAGGATCTGCGACAGTCGCCATGTAAAGAGAGTTTGAGCAAGAGCGGAGCGAAAGATAGAGAGAAATGGAGGCTCTGAAATTTAGGGTTTGAGATACAGTGGAGCGTCTGAATCTATCATGGGCATTATTATATAGGAAGAAGAAGCAACGGTCAGAATTTCGAAATTCAAAACTGATACTTTTGTGGATTTGATAGTCACTTGGCGTCCGAGGGTGACGCAGTATATAGTATATACTCAGCACGATTTTTTCGATTTTCTTACCTTTTTGAATTTTGACCGTTTGAATTTCCCACTAAAGTAAACCAACATACCAAAAGCGGTTTAGAACACAATTCTATTTAAAGATTTATAATTTTTATTCGTTTACCTTTTTGAGTTGTTGACCGTCCGAAATTTTCCATTAAACAAACCAAAGTTACTAAACCAACTTACTAAACTTGGTTTAGAACACAATATTTTAATATTCACTCGCAATCTCCTACTTTTTTGCACATAACCGAAAACCACGAACGAGATAGCTTTACAAAAAATTGATCCATAAGAATTGCTTTTGCGAACCAAACTGGTTTTCAATTCTTCTAATGAACTCTACCCAGTTAACCGGAGATTTTAACTCGAGTACCAAAACCTCTTCAACTTTACCAATTTACACGACCGAGCCCAAACCGGTGTTTTCCATGCAGCCATTGACTAAAGATACAATCAAACCGGCTATTTCCCGATTCAACCATTCACTATGATCTCCAGTATTACATCGTTCAAGTAATCAATCGGACCAGGCAAGCACCAATGCAGACAATCGTTCTGTACCTTTGCGTTCTTGTCCTTATCAAACGGCCTAAACTCTCGGTACGCACCAGGGTGCCCATCGGGTCGAGTCAGCAACATTCCGGCAAAATCCAGAAGCTTAAAGTTCCCCTTCTCCTGACCCATCTCCATAACCACCCTCTCGAACTGACTAATCTCAACGTCTCTCAAGATCTTATTCACAACCTTCATCTCGACCTCCTCCTCGCTCACCGGTTCTGTTTTCTTACAAGTCCCGCCGTTATGCCATTCCCCGTTTTCAAAGTGATCGGGTATCGAAGTCCGGAAAAAGATCATGCCTTTAGTGTTGGATCTCGCCACGAAGTCCATCACGTGGCGCAAGGATGTGTTGTAAGCATAGTCGAATCCTAAATCCGTCATGTTAGAGCTCTCCGGGCAGCCATGGCAGCCAACAAGATTAGCATTTTCGTGGTAGACCGCGGTTTTCAAGTACCATTCCCCGGAAGAGATGATCGCGTAGTCAAGGCTCGGAAACAGATCAGTCCATGTCTTGTCGAGCCTGTCGAGGTGAAGCTGGACTGCAGCTGACGAGACACCGTTTGAGTCTTCGAAAATGGCGGCTTGGACGAGAAACGGTGACCAAATGTTGGATATTGTCAGATTGTGCGAAGGAAAAAGCCATCGCTTTGATCTATAGTTCTCATCGTGGTACACTTCAACCGGTTTTTCAACCTGAAACATAGAAAAAACAATTTTCATTCTCACAAATCTTATTCTTTGTCAAGTCTGCAAATAGATATAGCAAAGCAACCATTTAAAAGCCTTACTGTAGATAGCATGCAAAGCAAAGACTCGACATGGTTACGCGAAATGGAGTCACCAGTGAAAGCCCAAGATTTATTCCTCATAAGTTGAAGAAATCTCTGAGGATCAAAGCGAGGCAAGGAGCAGTCGTTAGGCTTCCATTTCCAGTAGAGAAAACCTGAGTCAGGCCGACCATTGGTGATGCAATTCTGGTGACCGTCTACGACGATACCACACGAACCATTTGTGTAGATTGGTCCTAAAGGGTCTCTGATCCATTTCCCAGTGAAGAGATCACACTTCTCCACCACAATATCTGATACAACACACAGATTATTATCATCACTTATAAGACTCACGAAGAACACAACTACTATGATCATATATATTAACAATATTTAGCATAAACCCATATGAGAATCATAACTATTACAAATTGTGGAATAGATTCAAACAAACGAATCAAAACCATGAAAATTGAGGAACCTTGAACCAAATGATCAAATTATCACAGAATTTTGAATCCGAAGATGACACCAATAGAAATAATATCACAAATTCACAGAAGCTCCAATTGAATCATCAAATGATAACTGGCATGAATCAGACACTACACATGACACTGTAACTTCATGAAACCGTCCCAAGCTTCTTCCAAAAGTTGCAGACTTGGAAAAAAAAAAATCTCTTTAAATCCCTAGATCTCAAAATTTTGCCCAAAAACATCAAGCTTAACAAAATGTAATGGCTAAACTCACAGCGAAACTCGTTTTTGCTATTAGCTAATCTTACCTACGGGAAATAGATCCTCGTTATCGGATAAGATAACCGAAGGCGGCGAAATCTGGGAATCGGAGTTTCCGTTCACCGACACTTGAACTGGGGAAAATTGGCCGAAGCGGAAGACGAAGAAACGAAAAGCGAGACCGGTTATAAGAATAGCAGAGACGAGCTTTATGAGAAAAACATTTTGGTGAACCGTAGAGATTGATTCCCATTTCAGTTTCATCTTCTTCCTCTCGCCTGGAATGGGAAAAATACGGTGTGTTGTTGACTCTGTGGTTAAAAATAATAAAGATCCAAAAAGGAATAATGAGAAATTAATATGCTCCTAATGTGGGGTTGATGCAATTATTAAACCATCCCAGCGTAAATAACTCATGATTTCTGTATTAATGTTTTTTCGTTTTTTTATTTTGATATTAATACAGAAATCATGAGTTATTTACGCTGGGCAAAAAAATAGTAACAGAAAAAACCAAAACATACCAAATCGAAAAAGTGATATGGTTTGATTATGGTTAAATCTAAAAAGCTATTTGGTTATTATTTTTTTAAAATTTTGGTTTTGGTTTGATTTGGTTAAAAACTATCAAACCGAATGATTTTTTGGTTTTATAACTAAATTTTAAATAATTTATATTTTCTTATTTTATTAGTTTAGTTTATATCTATATTTTATTATTAGGCGTAATTATCTTTATAATTTACTAAATCTTAATTCATAAATTTAAATATAATATTTACAAAAAGTATATACATATAAATATTTAAAATATAATATTTACGAATACAAACTATGAATATAAATATTTGTTTTTTAGTTTTTGCCTTTTATAGACTTAGTTTTATTGATGATTTAGATTTGTTTCCTATGATTTAGATTTTATTCTTTTAACTTTTTATTTTGTTTCACTCATGTCTATTATTACTATTCATATTTATAGTTTGAATCTCGTAATAGTATAATTTTGAAAAAACCAAAACTGAACCATATCAAACCGAACCAAGTTACATATGAGCTTTGTATGGTTTTAATTTTTATAAAATCGAAGAAAATCGAACCATACCAAACCGAAACATATATGATTTTTATATGACTTGAATTTTTATAAAATCGATAAACTGTAAAACCAGAAAAACCGAACGAAAACCAAACCAAAAACCGAAATGCCCACCACTACTTTTACGATTCTCTCTAATTAGTAATCATCTAAAGAAATCATTATTTATCAAATGTATAACCGTTGGGTTAATTCCGGTTTACTTGTACAATAAATTAGATTCGGTTTAGTTCTTCGGTAAACACGGTTGAATTATTTTCTTCCCCAAATTCCAAAAAGCTAAACCGGATCTTATTTACTGTACAATTAAACCGGAATTAACCCAAAGCCTGTACATTTGATACTTTGGGGGTCAAAAGGCTCAAGCCGTGGTTTATCGGGTTTGCAATGTTTGGTCATTTGGTGAGGCACACGAAATCTAGCACTATGGAGGGTGGGGCACGTGCCCCATACTAGTTACTCCCTCCGTTTCACAAAGATTGTCGTTTTAAGTTTTAATTTCTGTTTCACAAAAAGTGTCGTTTTGTATTTTCAATGCAAAACTGTAAACAAAAATCCAGTTTTAATCTTATTATATCAGTGTATTAATTAGAAAGAGAAATTTGTTTAATGTATTAATAAGGGATATAATAGACTTTCTATTAGATTTCTTAATATGTATGAAAAATAATAGAATGACACTCTTTGTGAAACAGAGAGAGTATATAGTTTTAGTGGACCAATGTTAGAAATGATTTGTTAGGTCAATTGGTAACTGTCTTTCCTCTAGTGTTTTGGGTAAACAGTTTGACTCTCCTTCCTCCTATTAATCAAACCTCTTACCATTTTATATTTTTCATGTTTCTTTTTAATATTCTTTTTTCAGTAGCTATATTCTATTTTTTTTCTCTCTTCTTCCATATATGTATTATTTCTTTTGATTGGTTTTATATTTTTTCAATTTCTTATATATTATTATTAAACATGTTGTTTCTTTTCTTTTTGTTTCTCTCTTATTTTCTTTTACAATTATAAATTTTTAACAAATTAATTTAAAATGACTAAAGTAATCTAGGTAAATCATTACCATCTATATTCTAATAAATTAATATTATTTTAGTAAATCAAGTTAATTATAAGATTTGGATCCAGTTTAAAAATATTTTAGAAACTAACTATTTTCTATAAAATTATTTTATTAATATCTATTTAATTTTTAATATTTTTATTATATATGTATCTAAAAGTCAATAAAATGATTTATTATATGTTACAAATGTAATTTTTATGTTTATTTTATTATTTTATTTGTGCCCCATACAAATATTTTTTCTGCATCCGCCACCACACGATCAATGAAAAAACCATCATAAACCATAGTTTTTCTTCATTCATTTCCTAATTATTTTACTAACCTCTCGTAATCGAGTTTTGTAATTGTAACCAACCCTCTCTTTTTTTATAGATAAGATAGCCACACTTTTTATAAGAAATAGTTTAGTGAAATGAATAGTTGAACAGAATGAATGATTTTTTTTTTCTATTTAAATTAAAAATCAGTAAAAACGTCAACTTCACATTTATGCTTTTTATTTATTCGGTAGAATCTCATTAATCATTTACAAATGAACTAAAACATTTTACTAAATAAATAACCTACAAATTGTCCTGAATTAATGGGACCATTTTACACACTAAAAATAAACAAAAAATTTCCAAAAGATTCATTAATAGGTGAAATAGCCTGATTTTCCAGAAGCGGCCAATCTTTACAGGTCCTTGCAAAGGAAGGTATATCTTCTACATGATTCATCTTCCTAAACCAATGCCCGATTGTCTCAACTCCGAGATAGGAAAAGAGTACCGTCAAAGCTCCACCAGCGACGGAGATCATGGCCGGAAACAACCACCGTGTTCCGTCGTAATGCGGTATGGTCACCCAAGTCGCCGCAATATAAGCCGTTGCCATGAACCCTATCGAAACCCACATCATCCTGTGCGTGGCCACCAGTAACTTCCTCAAGGGCTTCCTCTTGTAAGGTATAATGCTAACGAGAAGAATAACGATGCACAAGGACGTGAAGAGTGCGATGTTGTTGCATATTGCAAAGACTTTAAACGCTGTCGTTTTCCCCACGATCGATTTCCCTCTCCATGGCCCGTCTTGGTAGACGCCTCCCGGAGGGTTTATCCCACCGGCGTAAGCAACCGAAGCAATTAACACTGCCACTATCGCAATCGTGTTTCTTGCGTTTTGTAACGCTTCTATATGCATCTCGTATTCCAAGCTCTCACGAGCTCTTTCCACTTGCCCTTCCTTGCTTCTCTTTCCACTATAGATCATATCTAAAGATTTAACGCATCGCAAAGATTCTTTATGGAATGGATTAGAGTGGCCACAGTGTTCTTCGCTTTTCTGCGAATCCAGCTCTTCTGAAGCTTCGGTTTCCAACCTCAGCCAGCTTGATAACAGCTCGAAGTCTTCGGTTTCTTGAGGGAGAAGTTGAGTGGCTGAAAAACCCATCTTGTTCCTATAGCTGATATTTACGATCTTCTTACCAACAATGTAACGTATAAGCTGCAGTTTATTCAGTATGAATATGTGAATAAGTGAGAAGGAACACAACAACAACAACAAAACAAGAAACACCAAAAGCAATTTTTTTTGTTTTTTTCTGGATTACCAAGAAGTTATGAGATTTGTTCTCGGACTAGGGATCCGAGTAGATGTAATCTAATCTTATATTAATCGATATTCTTTTCGAAATGATGTTTTTTTTCCTTCTGAGCCATTCATACCACTAAGGGATCGGGTAATGAAGACTTTGTTCAAGCTCTACAATAATGTCAATGTTTTTGAACTTATAACTCAAAATTAATTGGCAAGCTCTATATATAATCTTTACTAAATTCTAAACCATAGAAACTAAACTCTAAATCCGAAATTTGAAGTCCTAACCTAGAAAGAAATTAAATTCTAAGCCCTAAAAACAAACTCTAAACACAAAAAAAATGATGTAATTTCTTAAGTTTGAAAATTGCCTATTATTTTTCTTCTTTCTATAAAGGGAAGAGCGACAAACAAAACTACTTACAGGAGCACCACAAGCCACGGAGGCAGCAATATGTAAGGCAGTGTTGCCATTTTCATCTGTTTGCTGCAGCAGAAATTGGCTGTTAATGCCTACACTCTCTGCCATGAAAACGAAGGCATCTATGTTCTTGTTTCGTGCAGCGAGATGAAAGACTGTCTCTTTCGATGGCGTGAGAGCCCCAAAAGACAACGGAGCCTTCTCCAGGAACTCCCACAGGATTATAACCGAGCCTCTGAGGACCGCCAGATGCAGAGGTGATAAACCGTTGCTGTTAAGAGCTTCTTCTAGTCTTTGATCCAGCCCTAACAATATACTTGTCAATTCAAGGTCTCCTCTATCACACGCATGATGCAATAGCGTTGATAGCGAGCCGCCTTCGACCGCCCAAGCTTCTTCCCTAGCTAAGTATGGGAATCTCTCCAGTATAATCTCTGCGATACCTATCATCACCAGTGAGTTTATTATACAAGAACAAGATTACAAAATATGTTGAGCGTGTGCACACTACTAGAAACTTACAAATGGATCCACTCGATATGGCGAAGTTGAGTTCATCGAGGCCGACTGATTTTTTCTTTTCCGCAACGAGCCTAGCAGCCTCCATGGAAATGCTGCGGCAAGCTAAGTGGAGGGGTGTCTGGTTGTTGTTGTTGCGTGCGGAACACGCTTCCGAACCAATCTCTAGCATCAGCGTAACGATGTTGACGTCTCCAAGGAGAGCAGCGAGATGCAAAGGTGTGTTTCCGTATGCGTTGCGGGAATTGATGAGGGAAGGTCGGAGCTCAATGATCTTTGAGACGAGCTCTCCGTGCCCAAGCTTCGCAGCCATGTGCAACACCGTGTTGCTGTGTTGCTCCTCGCTTCTCTCCTCCAGCCATGATTGTCTCTCTTCCACCAAACCTAGAAAAGCTGAAACGTCGTTCCGAAGGATCGCATGGAAGATCGGCTGCATCATTTCTCGTCAAGATCGCGTGGAGATCCCAATTGCGGTTTATATGATGACTTAGACCATAAAGAGTTCTTTGCTTTTTCTTTTCCCATTTTCATTATATTTTGTAACACTTGTGGTCATTTTGGTTTAATTAATCTCGAAATTTCACGTTTCTTGATTCATTCACCACGAGACTTTGACAATAGCCACAACGCGTTTAATCTTACATACTACAACGCGTTTTGATTTAAATATCAGAAGGTAGCGCCCGCTCTGGCCATGGAACCGGTTCCTGTCTCTTTCTTTAACACGCAATTCTTTAGCTTTTCCACAAGAAAATAATTTAAATTTCATTTGCAAAAACAATTGAGTTCATCATCTTCATTCCTCCCTACATGTTAACAGTAAGACGCGTGACTCAAAGAGACGAGACTAGACTAAAAAATTAAAATCTTCATTAGGCCAAGAAATTAACTTCCAAAATTTTCAACAAAGAAATCTAAAAATGATTAACTATAAAGTTTTTCTCTTTAACAAATTTTATTTTGTAAAGTTTTATTTTGTTTTAAAATACTCCATCTGTGTCATAAAAAAAGTCATTCTATTTTATCACTTATTAATACACTAAACAAATTTATTTTTCTAATTAATACACTAATATAACAAAGTTAAAACTGTATTTTTATTTAAAATTCTGCATTAAAAATTTAAAACGACACTCTTTATAAAACAAAAAATAAAAACTTACAACAACATTTTTGTGAAACGAAGGGAGTATAAGAATTAGTGTTCAAAACATGTTGATTGATATTAGTATTTAATACATAAATTTGGTAAATCTATAACCTCAATCAAGACAAACATTACTCCATTAGTTTCAAATTAGTTGTCGTTTTTGTGTTTTCATTGCAAAATTTTGACAAAAATTCCATTTTAATCCTTATTTTGCTAGCTAATTAATTAATGATATCAAATAAAATAGTATATTATTAAAGGGTAAAAGAGAAAATTTTAATATTTTTTAATATGTGTAAAAAAGACAAGTGATATAAAGGGGGATAAGAGAGAGATATGACTTGGAAAGGGGAAACTGTACTTCTCATTTTATATTGATTTTAATCTGGTAAAATTGAACCGAATCGAAATAGAAGATGTGGTTGGAATATGGATATACTATATTAATTGTACGAATGTAATAATCTCAAAACTGTAGGATGCGGATATGATTTAGATATATACCGATTAAACCGAAAAAACTGATTAGTTTTAAAATAAAATATAATAGTATATAATATACATTAAGTATATGTAAATTATATAATCCTGAAAACCTAATGTTTAAAAAAAATCTTAATATAAAACAATATAAATAACTTAATGTTAAATTTTTACTTGTTAAAAATAATTTTTTATGTTTTATAATTTTTTATTGATTATCATTACCGAAATCCATATTATACCAAACAAAGTTTTTGGTGTGGTTATAAATCGAATAAACTGAAAACCAAAAGTATCAAAACCGAACCAAACCAAAATATATATGACATTAAAATGGTAACTATTTTTTACTAACTGAAAAACCAAAAAACCGAAAAAACTAAACCGAAACCGAACCGATATCCAAATTGCACAACTCTAAATAAAATATAAAGAGGAGAGTATTTATACTACTATAATTTATAATACACATGAAATTAGCAAGAACTTTAATCTCATTCCATGAAGTGAGAAGCTCTCTTTAGAGCTTGATTAGTTCTTCCGCTAGCACCCGCAAACTCAGCTTTTGCGGATGATAGCGGTTGTTGGCGTTTGACAACAATCACACAAAACGCTTTCTACCGCTTCGAACTGCTTTCTATCGCTCAAAATCAAAAGCTCCTTCCAGCTAGCGTTTGCGGTTGCGGGCGATTGCGGGTGGATAATTAAAAAAATTAAAAATTAAAAAAACACAAAATTTATTTAAAATTAAAATGTATATATAAGAAAATTTTTAAAAAATAAGATTTGAATATTATAATTACAAATAAATAAATAAATTTGACATTTTTTAACTACTATTTATTAACAATCTTTCATAATTTTATATGTATAAGATCTATAAACTCTAATTATTTTGATAAATTTTCTTTTCATCACTAATGTATATATAATAACTAAAATTCTTTTCATCTAACATCTTCATACAAAAAAACAATTTCTCTATTAAAATCATAACTTTCATCCAAACTAAAAAAATTGATAAATACAAGTAATAATTTTTATAATTAATTATGTTTAATTAATAATTTTATAGTTTTTTATAATAATATGGTTTTTAATATTTTTTATAGTTATAAAATATGTTTATATTGTTAATTTATTGTTTAACCGTTACTGCACCCGCCAGTTAACCAGTCGTAAATATCCCGCAAACGCACTCGTTTTAAACCGCGGTGCCAGTCGTACAATCCGCTTAATAACACTGTTAACCAAAATCGCCCGCTTCCGCAAACTCCTGCAACCGCAACCGCAACCGCTGCGTTTAAACCAGTCAGGCACTTAATCTTCTCCATCTTTATGCTTTAGTTTGTTTTAACATACAACGCTTAATAAACATAAAAGATTATACTGTATTGTACAGTATTTGTATTTCCTAACACACAACTTTCATTCCATAATAACACAATATTATACAAATTTTCTACAATTAAAAATATCACAATCTATTGACCCCCCAAGAAAAAACTCACAATCTCTTTGCAAAACCATTCTCCCTTATTTTTTTCTGTTATATAACTATATGATTATTTCAAACTTATATGAATGATTTATGTGTTAGCATCGCAACCTAATTTTGTTTTACTGTTGAAAAACTCAATGAACTTTGTTGGATTTGGGCCTAGTTTGAATGAGATGGTAAGCCCACATTCCTAATCTCTCGCCGTCGTGAATGTCTTCTTCAACTCTTCGTCGTTCCTCTTAGGGTTCTTCGTCTCGAATTAGCTTTTGATGTTCTCAACTGCGAATTAATCTGGAGCAGTGAAATAGTTCCAGCGATATAAGCATCTGTAGGTAACATTAGTTTTGTCGAACACACCTCACCCCGTGGCGTCTTGGTTTCTTCATGAACAATTGGGGCTTTTGTGTAATCACGAAGTATCCTCCAATGGTCAAACCTAGGATCACACCAGGTGCTTAGCCTATTGCAGCTGCATTCCAGCTTAATAACTCTTCTTCTTCCTCCTCCGACGATTCTAGTTCTTGTGATGCCTCCGTCTCGACATCTCCGCAGATTTTTCCCGACATTAAGAGTTAAGACCACGAAGTCCAAGATTTTTCTTCGGAAGACGAAAGAGGCTGTGTTCGAGACTGTGTGGTTTGCGGTATAGGACCAAGGAGATGTATGTAGGAGAAATTCATGTAAGAGAGAATCGAGATGTCCCCAGGATTAGGAGGAGTTTCACCCGAAAGCTTCTGAGAGAAATCAATGGCCGTTAAGAGTATAAAGATCTTCGTCTGTTGTTTTTGGTGTTTTCATGCTCAGTAGTTCGATGGAAGTGTACCCATGATTCGATTCTCGGATATGTCAATGATTTGCAATTTGGGAAACCCAAAGAAAAGGCGAGTATGACATAAGAGTCCATTGAATCTGTTATTGCCTAAGACAAGAACTTTGAGAAGCTCAGGCAAAGAATTTAATCACCATCGATTCCATTGCTTTCCACATTCAGAAGTTGTAGACTTGAGCAACTCTTCAAAGATCTTGGAAGTTTCCTGATCGAAACAGAGAGTTGCCAAATGAAGCGAGTGACTTGAGATGCGAGAAGATCAGACTTAGTTCAAACGCACTTGTGGTGTTCAATGAGGACAGGGGCAAGAGTTTCTAGCGACTTGAGGTGCGAGAAGATCGCTCAAGTCAAAATGTATTTCCCATATCGAGATTGGAAAGGCCGAGTTGCGCAAGTTTGATATGGATTATTGGGGTTGGTCCTATGAAATTGTCTTTTTGATTAGATGGTTATTACCTAAAGTTAAAGACTTTGGAGAAGGAATGTTTGAACAGAGCAGAAGGGAGGGTTTCAGTGACTGAGTTTTGGCTTGCATCAAAACCGTTGGAGTGTTCAGTGTGCCTGACTGTGAACTTATTTGAGTTGAGTACTAAATATGACAACTTTGTAAGATTGAGTAGTGCAAATGGGGAAGTTATCGCTGAGTTTGTTATCTTGGACATATATATAACCTAGTGAGTTGCTTCAGAATGGCAAGCGAAGATGCAATTTTGCCATCAATATTATTATTAGATGAAAGGGTGAGATAAGTGATGATGATGAGACAGGTTTCCAAGTGAAGACGGAATCCTTTTAGAGAAATTGCAACACTCAAGTGTCAAAAGTATTCAAAATGTTTGAGTTTGCAGAGAGGTCCAACAATACAAGAGAGTTATTATATTCATTCAGATTCCGGAAGAGAGCCTTGTGGATTTTGATTGTAAGGAATTGTAAGTTAGGTTGAAGAAGAACACTCCTTGGAAGTTTACCAAATAAGTTGCAAAGGGCTCTGAGATCTGAGAGAGGTTACGTTTTGAGATATTTTCTGGAGTTTCTGATGAAATGTCAGCGAATCCTAGATCTAAATCTGAGAATATATGATCAAAGGCTCCAAGATTCCAGAGAAGAGCGGAGATTTGAAGAAAAACCCTTGGATTCCAGCTTCGGGCTTGATAGACACAGCCTTGCACACAACATCGCTACACCTCTGGCTCTGTATCTTGAGCGTGAGAGCAGCCGGGAGAAAATCGCAAGTAGCCGCCTTTCTAGAAGATAAGGAGACAGAAGAGAGCGAGCTCTGGCGAGTATTTGAAGGGTCGGTGGCCGACAAGTCAACGGATTAAGGAGGAAAGCAGAGCGATCTCTATGGCAATTCGAAACCTTGTAATCTCCCGAGATTGTACGCTGGTTGAAAGAAGCACTAGAAGACTCGCCATAATGTTTTTTGAAGTCTCCTCTGAGTAGAATTCCGGTGGTCGGGGATTTGGAACCTCCAACGCCTGGTTTCGACCAGAGAGACATATGGTAGAGGATGTCTCTTGTGGTTGCTCTGCTGAAGCGTTGGTTTCTCTGCTCGAAACGAATCCTTGGAGGTCCCAAATCACCGACCTTTGGACGTGTGTAGTCTATGTGTTATCTGACTACTTGGACGTTGCCTTCTGCTGTACGCACCCAAGTTACCTTAACCCATTCTGATTGTAGATTAACTGAATACTTGCGACGTTGCCTTCTCTTGTTGAGTTTTACTTGGAACTTCGTCCTCAATGAAAGAATTTGTAAGGCGTAGAAAGTTACACGCATCATTAACACAAGTAACATAGACAAGTACTGTGAATCTACCTCTTTTCTCTTTCTCAATTTTCTGCCAAAGTATTTAATTTCATTGTACTTTTACCTTTGCCAAAATCAAAAACTCACCCTAAATTTTGGTGGAAAGCATGTCACATGCCTCTCTATCTTTGATTTTTTTTCTCTTACCTATAAATGCACTATGAAAACACAAAGTGTCAAAAAAAGTCTCTGGGAGAAAAGCTAAACTTTGAATACTAGGTCTAAGGATTTTCGGAATTTTTCATTATTGTTAGAACTTAAAGCAGAGGTAGAGAATAAGTTGTTTGTAGAAAAAATAATCCAAAAAGCTTGGCTAACTTGAATCAGTAAAGCAGCAGTTTTATTTTTTATTTTATTAATAAATGAACGAAAAACATTTTGCCAGTTTGGAACAAAAGAATAAAAAGTGGACTAAAACATTTATAATTGGTAATTACCTACATAGTCCACCATTAAAATGAATTCAATTTAACTTGGTTAAATAGTTGTTATCTGTTTGATCAGCCTCTGGTAATGGACCAGCACAAAGGTTTGAATTAAGTCAAATTTAACACTTAAACCTTAGCTAAATTAATCTTTTGTCTTATTCGCGTTCCCGCTTTAAATTTCTCTGCTTTAAGGGCTTTGTTTCTTCTTTATCTCTGGGTTTTTCCTTTCCTGTTTTGTACTAGACCTTTGATTGACCAAGAAAACGAGAATTTGGGTAAGATTTTCTCTGGAAAATTCCTTCTTTTTATCTTTGGGCTTTACATTTCCGCTAAGATTGTTGAGAAAAATGCTCTCTTTCGCCGCCCATTGTTAGCTGCTTGTTCTTGAATCTTCACAGATAACCAAACTTTCTGGGTACGATTTTCTCTGGAAAAAATCCTCTCTTTTATCTCAAAGTTTACATTTTGGTTGAGATTATGGAGAAATCCTTTTGGGGAAGATGGAATCTTGTGGAAAGCTTGAATTTTTTGGCTTTTTTTCTTCTTCCTGTGAGTTAGCTCTGAGAAAGAATCTGGATTTTAGGGTTTTTCTAGAATCGAGCTAGAAATTCCGAAGAAGGAATGAATAAGCTCTAGAAAAGAAAAAAAATTGATTTTGTTTGTGTTGTTGTTCCAGGTTAAAGTTCAAAGTCATGACCGGAACATCATCGTCGTCAGCTCGTTCGGACAAATCTGGGAAGAACAAGAGCTTGTTGGTGGCTACTGTGAAGGACGAATTCGCTTCTTCGCCGGCGAGAAACAGTATGTTTGGTCAAGAGGGAAGCATGGCGCTAGAGCATGAAATCCTGAAGGAGAATCATGAGGCTCTGAAAAGAGATTACGAACGTGTTCAGGAAAAGATTAAGCATGACGAGGAAACTTATGAGACCATGAAGAATCTCCAGAGAAAAAGCGAGGATCTCCAGGTGACGAATACACGCTTGTTGGAGGATTGTGAGAGAGAGAGAAGCGAGAAGGAGAAGTATAAGAAGATGTTTTAGGAGATGAAGGCAACGGAGAGTGAGAGAAAGGCCACGATTGATGAGCTGATGATGAAGAAACAGGAGCTTTTGATGGCGAGAAGAAGACAGAAAGAAGATTTGGAGATGATGGATAACAAGTTCGTTGAATTAGCTGATAAATTCGGCGTGATTGAAACAGAATACTCATACCTGAAATCACTCTATGATGCTGAGGTAGCAGCTTCAGGAGAGACTGAGAATCTCATCGGTCATGGAGAGAACTATGTGAACAACAATGTTACAGGTAATAAATACTTGTGTGTGTTTTTGATTAGAGCTATGCAGAATCTTTATCTTAAAGACACTTTTCTTTGAATCTATCTTTGTGTGCAGACTCGGAAATGATAAGTGATGAGAGTGATGATGAGCAAGATGATCCTCCAAGAGAGAGTAACATTACCACTCAGCGGTCTGTTAATAGAAGCCAAGAAGAACAATGCAAGAATAGAGCAAGCTCATCAAATGGGAACCAAGCTTTGGGAGAAACCGTCACGCCGAGAGCTGTTAATCATCCACTGCCTTTCCCGGCTTCACCATCGTCGTCATCATCATCATCTTCATCTTCAGATGGCTATGATGTTGTGGTTAAGCTTCCAGCTAATTGGCCTGAGTGGGCAATCCCAAAAGGTCCAGGGGATGATTCCAACAAGTCTTAATAACATTTCAGGCGCACATAGAGCCAGAAGAAGCGAATTTGAAAAGTTGCAGACTCTTAAGTTAAGCTAGTTAAGGGAAATTTCTTCTTACATTATGTAAATTTCTTATGAGTCTCTCTTTTAAGGAAGCAGAACAAACAATACTGTCTTACTATCAAACCACTTCCAAATCAATCTATCATTCGTGAGTAACAGCTAACACTTCCTCCCTTAAGACGCCATTAGCATTAACAAGTATCTAGTTTATTATATATGGATGAGTTTTTTCGACGGAATACATGAAAACCATTGTGAACTCAAAGATCATAAAAATGCAAGTTGTTGTGTAAAATATGCTGAATAATAAGAAAACTTGGGCTCAGTTGTTTATTTTTGAACAGCATAATCATCCATTTATGAGGTTTAGTTTCGGGAACTGCTGCCGCCGTTGAGGTTCTGGAAGAGCTCGGGAAGATGGGCGTTGGTGAGTTTGGTTCTCTTGCTGATCTCTTGTTTCTTCTTCTTCTGCTTCGGCTTGTTCGATATGCCTTGGATCTGTGCAGCAGCTCTCCTCTGCGCAGTGTTCATCACTGGCTTCAGACCAATCTTCTGCAGCTCCTTCTCGACGTCAAGCAAGTCCATCGGGAGGTCTATCTCGCGGAACAGAGATTTAAACTCGTCATCAACCTCAATCTGGCCCTTGAAGTTGTTTGGGTATGCAATGTCCTCTTGTGAATCAGCGTTTGACAGGAACCAGATGTGTTTTGAAGCTTTCAGAGCCTGCAAAATACAAGACAATCTTTCAAAACTTCCACGCCCGTTGAAATGATTCACTACTAATACTGTCTTGGTTTCAAGAACCAAGAACCACCATATATTTTCCACATCTGCTTGAGCAAATACACCAAAATCCTACAGCTTTAGACGCCGCACAAAACACAACTTGAGATAGTTTTTATTCATCACCAACTAAGAGATAAGTTCTCTAATTGATTGTCCAACCAAAACCCAAGGATTCAAGGAAACCTAAACACTTAGAAAGCTCATTGCTCATCTCAGATTTGCAACCGAGAACCTAAAACATTTCACTAAGCTATGTTTTCACAGATTACCAAAGTCTTTTATTTTTATAAAACTACACCTTTTATGAGTGGGTTATTTCCAAAACATCATCTTTTTCACGCCAAATTACATACCAAAAGCATACCTGTAAATCCTTCATGACATCCGGGTAAGCGTCTTTGAGATCAGCAGCCGCAATCCCAGTAGGATATTTGTTTACCAACGCGAGAAGCTGATTCTTGTCTGTGACATCGTGCTTAGCCTGTGATAGCAGCAGGATTTGTTAACAAGTGAAATTTTACAAACAGAAACTAAAACTAATCTTAACAACATTAGCTTACCTTGTAAGAGAACCTCCTCCCGTCATAATGCACTTTAAGATTGTTCCTCATACTGTCCAAAACAGCTTTGTTGGCATTCATATCAACATAACAACTTTCGTTGATTTGCTCTGGTGTAAAGGCTTGCCTTGTCTACAAGAAAGATTCTAATTCAACTTCACTATATGAATGAATCAAAACAACAAGAGCAACTAAAAAGGAAGCAAAACCTCAAACAAAAGCTCAATGACACGCTTGATTTGAGCTCCAACAGGAGCTTTTCTGATGCTGTTGATCATCTGAAGCTGCTCGGTGTTGTTCGAGAACTTGCCAGAAGGTGCAGGCTTCTGACTTACCGCTGCAGGAACAGACTGCCTCGAAGGCCCTGCAGCAGCTCTTGAAGCATTGATGCTCGACAGTGTAGATTGGCACTTTTCTTGCTGCCTCTTGAACTTATCTAGCTGCCCTTTTAGATCCCCCATCTGAAAATCGTACAGAGAGAGAGAGGAAAACATAATTACTTAGTGATGATGATGATTACAGATATTCGTCCATGAACGAAACTTTCAGAAAGTGCTGAAATTTTCACCTGAGAATCCAATCAAAAGATGGAATCAACCGAAATTCTAAGCGGGTTCAGTTGAATAACCAAGGAAGATATGTGAAATTTCAGATCCGCGGATCGATTGATTTCCACTAACGGATTTGACAATTCGGAACAAGATTGCTGCAAGCTATAGGGAATCTAACAACTCGCTTGCTTCAACGATGCTCCAATTATGGCTTCCTACTGCGTCTTAGTGGAAATTGCAGGTTGGCTCTCTCTTGATCATATCTCGGCTCCTGGCATCGATTTTTTTTTGGGGGCAAAAGCGGACAAAGTAACAAGAAACGACCCAATCAACTGCTGATTAGCAATAACGAACAGAGGAAACCCTAATCAATAAAATAAAAAATCGTCCTTCAAGACATCCGAATCGGAAAGACGGAATCGAATAAGACTAAATGGCCAAACCCTAAATCGAATAGAGCCTATAAGAAGAAGAAGAAGAAGCGGAGAGAGAAAAGGGATGAATGCGTGAAATATTGGTTTGGAATTTACAAAATACCGGTTTGCTAAATTACCGGTTTACTTGTGGCGGTTTCTTAAGGTAAAAAGAAAAGAAAAAAAAATAAAATGATGTGGCAAACACAATATTATAGAATCGGTTCTTCTCCGAGATGGTTTATTGATTCTCACCGAGGGTTGCAGAATTTATCTAATCTTCAATCAGAATCCTGGGCGATTCTGATGATCGGGATGTCGCTTGCCTTTAATTTGCGATGGTTTGATTTATGATTTTGCTTGAAACTCTACTATTGGGCGAAGAATTCGCCTATATGTTGTTTCATTGGTCTTTCGATTCAGTTTTTGATCGATACGAGATTGAATATTCGGGTCATTTTCATGGATTTGCGATTTAGGTACTTGTAAATTGGCTTGCTGGGTTTGATCTCAAATTGACTTTTAGTCTATTGACATTTGCAGGTACTAGTCTATGTGGAGAAAATGGCTGGAGAAATAAGGAAAGGAGCTGCTTCTGTTGAAGGCGTTGAATCCAAACTATGGCAGGTTAGTTGCTTACTGCTTAGTTCTGTAACTCTGCTGATGAGCTACTTTCCTCCGCTTTGCATTGTCAATTTCAGAAGCACAAAGTGACTTTATGTTTTAGTGAGAAGCTATGTTAAGGGATATAAGTGGCTACAAAGTTGTTTAAACACTAGGATTTGAGTCTGAAAGTAGTTTGTGTATCTGGAAGAAAGGATAAGACATTCTAACACTAGCCCACTAGCTTCCACCATCTTTAGGACCATTCTTGGTTTTGGATTCTTGACCCAATACACCCACTGCTAAAGTTGATTCCTTTATGCAATTTACTGATAAAGGTAAAACATTGGCTAAATTTAGGGATTCTAAATTTCTTGATTCGTTTTCAGGGAAACCCAAGCTATGTGATTAGGGTTTATCTTGATAAGATAGTTGTTACAATTTGGGCAATGCCTTTAGGGATTTTAGCTGTAGCTCTTAGGCTGAGAAGATACTGTTGGAGTGCCATTTTAGAGTAGGTTTCTTAGTATGGTCTCAGTAATCTTTTAAGAAGATAATGCTTTTGGTATTAATCTGTTTTGTGGCTTTGTGGTTTTAGTCTAAAGTGGTAACTTTATCTTTCATCGTAGGTTTTGATGATACGAGCATTTCTTTTGGATCCGTTGAAGGTACTGATCTATCTATCAAATTTTGTGTGTTTATTATATCTTTGCTATATACAAAGAGGCGAGATTTTGTTAATCCATAGCCTCTTGAAGCTTGTCTTTTAAACTGGTGTAAAAATCCTCCTTGACTGAGCAATTCTAGAGGTATTAACTTGCTTAGTGAGCACTTGGGAGTTGGGACTGGAAACAAAGAGTTGCATTTGCTCAAGGAAAGTTATATGTAATCTGATTTCTCTGTAATTGGATCATGACTGAGGAAAGTTATATGTAATCTGATTTCTCTGTTACTGAAACATGACTGTGTCATGGGATTCACAAATAGTTTCTCTGTTGGATGGTTTAGATTGGTTTTCTAGAGGATGTGTGTGTGTGTTTTGATAAGTGTTTTTATCTATCCAGCTAATGGTAGGCCAGCTTTAAACCTTGAAAGGCGTCTTGATCATGATGGTCATCCCCTTGCAATCGCTACAGTTGATGCTGTTGCAGCAAATGGAGTTCCGCCTTGGAATTGGAGAGAGACTCCTGGAAACGGTAAGTCTCAGAAAAAAAGCTTATAATAAGTTAAGCCTCAAAGTTGATTTTCCAAAAGTTCAAAGATTTGTTTTTGAACTTTTATGTTCCAAGCATGGTGTAATATATGTAAGAATCAACGTTTTCTAACTCTTGCAAACCAAAATCACTTCAATTTTGAGGTTGCTTCACAACCTCTGTTCCTCTGATTGACTGATTTTGTCCGTCTCTTGTACCTAACTAGAGCTTTTTTTTTATGTTTCATGTTTATACAAGCAGGTAGTGATGCTCATGGACAGCCTTTTGGTGGGAGGGTCATAACCGTGAAATTTGGCGACTATACAAGAAGAGTCGGCGTTGATGGTGGCGCTGAAGCAATCAAAGAGACAATCAGATCCGCATTTGGGAAGAAGAAATGCTGAGTCTTTTTGTGTAATACTTGTTTGAATGTTCTTGTAATGTAAAAGCTGTGTGTCATCATACATTTCATGGCATTACTCTGTGAATTCTTGCCGTCTATATGAAAGTTTATGTCCATTCACTTCTCATGTCTTTTGTCTAAAATTATTAATGAATAAATGTAAATTGAGTAATCACAAGACTACATATATATATATTTTTTAATCATTGCTAATTGTCATAATAACCATGTACGTGTACAGAAAACCAATGTCTTCATTAGATAATTGTGAAAAGAGAATTCAGTAATAGGAATCTTAAAGGATCAAAACTCTTCTCACAAAAAATAGAAAAAAACTTTTCGGTAAATGCAAATATGATTATCAATCACTTGCGGTTCTTGCTCTCGTCCTTCTCCCTCTCTCTCTTCTTATAAAGCTTCTCAAGAACACGTTTCGCCTCACAGTTGGGATAGTTGGAAAGATCGTAATAGTGAGGAGCAACATCTACTAGCAATTCACCGCGAATATCTGTCACAGTTGTGATGAAATACCGGCTAGTCAAAACATGTTCGTTGTAAATCACCCACTCCGGTTTGTGATCCAAGCAACAGGATGGATGCAAATGAACCACTTGGTTATCCTTGACGGTCAAGTAATCTCCAGTGTGTTCTTCCAAGTGAGCCACCTGCATGAAATAACCGACAAGCATGGCCTTTCTTATGTTGTCGTAGTAGTCGCTGCTGTTGGAACCAGTGCTGCGAATCTTGAGATTAAGTCTTGTCATGATCCTGACTAGCTGCTGCCTAACATTGTCCGCAGATTTCATTGCTTCGTGGTTGATGAAGTTCTCGTGGCACCAGTTTGGGTCTTCGTTGTTCTGCTTAAAAGCGTGGTAGACGTTTAGCAGCGTGAGGTGATCTCCATCAATGTGTTCAAACCTAGCTTTAGCTTCATCTGCTGCTGCTTTTTGAGCCTCGCTAGGCCGAACAAAGCAGTCCGGTGCTGCTGAGAGCATTGCTGAAACCGAGAGTATCTCGTCTGAGCAGTTGAGTTCGGGGCTGGCTATGAGCGTCTTCGCCATCTGCGGATCCAAGGGAAACTCGCTCATAATCTCACCTGTCCTCGTCAAGTTGCCTTCATCGTCCAGTGCTCCCAGATAATTCAAAACCTCCAAGGCTCGCATCAGCGTCTCGAGAGCAGGGGGATCCATAAAATTGAAGTGCACCAGGTCATCTACGCCCAGCTTCTTCAAAGTCAGTACCGTGTTTGCAAGATTCGACCTCAATATCTCATGATGCGGCAGTGGCTGCAAGTCATCATTAAAACCCATCTCTGTGTAAAGCCTGAAACATTTTCCAGGCCGTGTTCTACCGGCAAGACGTGATCTCTGGTCAGCGTCTGCCTTTGATATTGGGGACGCCATTAACGACTCAAAACGGTATCGTGGGTTGTAGACTTTTTGAATAGCGAAACCAGGGTCAATGACGTAAACAATCCCATCTATAGTAGTTAAACAAGTCTCAGCGATGTCGGTAGAGATCACAACAATCTTTCTCCCACCTTCTGGAGCAGGATCAAATATCTTGTCCTGCTGCTGCATCGCAGGTGCAAGAGTGGAATACAATGGTACAACTGTGACTTGGTCCCCAAGATTACTACCAACCTCGTTGATTTTGCGGCACGCATCTTCAATCTCCTCCTCCCCAGTTAAGAAGACAAGAATATCACCAGGTGGCTCGCACATGTGTATCTGTACAGCCGTCCTAACAGCAGCCTCAAGATAGTCCCTCTCAGGCTCATGCGTGTAGAAGATCTCGACGGGATGAAGCCTACCAGGAACTCTCATCAGAGGCGCGCCGTTAAAATACTCGCGAAACTTTTCAGCTTCTAGAGTAGTTGCACTCATCACGACCAGCTTGAGATCAGGTCTGTTTCTCAACACCTCTTTCAAAAGACCAAACAGCAAATCCGCGGACAGAGTCCTCTCGTGGGCGTCATCAAGAATAATCACTTTGTATCTCTCTAGAAGCGGGTCCGCCATTGCTTCTCTCAGCAGCATGATAGCAGGATTTTGCTAACAATTACTCAATCCTACTACACATGTCATTGTAGTATTTGAGGATCAATCCATATGGGTTTGTTGTAACAAAAGGAATTCATAAAACTTCTTAATCTAAGCAAGTCTAGTGAAGGTTTTGATATGTGACTAGTAGCATTAAACAAGGTGAAAGATAAGCTATCTTCAAGATAAGTTAAAACAAACAAAAACAAGTGAAAGCAAAAACAGAGTTTTTAAAAGCTTTTTGTAAATTATGGAAAGATGAATCCAAGGGTATGGTATTGATTTTCAAGTGCTTAAAAGTGTAATCAATGATGTCAATCTACTCATATAAATGCTAATCCCCAAGCTTAGAACTTCAAGAATAGATTAAACCATTTTCATGGACTTAATCCTTTTATCACATTTCTAATCAAGAACAAACTTTCATTTGTGATTAAAGATGCAACAAGCATAAAGATTCAGTTCTAATCTGCTAATAAACACCTTAGACAATCACTTTCATGAGCTAAGTATGTAAATCTCTTGCTTAAATAAACCAGAAATTTTACTAATCTTTTGGATGAGAAAATTTCCTAAAAATCTAATTCAACATGATCAAGGTTGAAATTTAGCATTAAGAACATCAAACAAGAGGGGATATGGAAGAATTAACTTATAGACATCAAGATTAACACTCTAAACACCCTAGATCTAACCAACCTTGGATTCTAGAGAACTACTCACAACTCATGATCAAACCAATAAAAACTTGTAAAAACTTGATAATAAGCATTAGAAAGAGTAAAGGAAAGAGATTAGAGAAGAAGAACTCTTGAATTGAAGTTTTTGATCCAAAGGTCTTGCAGAAAAATCACCCAAAACAGAGAGAGTTTCTGGAAAAGTTTTAGAAATAAAAGTCAACTACTTAATGATGATAAACAGTGTATTTTCGTCTTAAGGAAAGGAAATCTCGGGTACCATATCGGTATGATTACACCGGTATGACAGACCGATATGCGTATCGGTGTGAACCCACCGATATGTCAGACAGATATGCGTATCGGTGTGATCACACCGATACATCATACCGATACGTAGTAAAATGACCATATCTCTTGAACGGCTTCACTGTTTGACTTGAAACTACCACCAAACGAAAGCTAACTCAAATATCTATGACTTTCATGAAGATCGCCGAGGCTAAATCGGAGTTGAAATTCTTCAACCGGCTCGATCTTTACTCATGTAGTGGTTTTGTACTTCAAGTCCATTTTGCTCAACTTCTTTTGGTACACTTTAGTTCCATGCCATCCTCCAAGCAATGCTTAACCTCCATAATCTGAAAAGTCATCCAATGTACCTAAAAACACTCCAAAATGCAACAAATATGCAATAACCTAGTCTAAGACTCAATAACTCTAAAATAGATGCAAACTAGACTATATGGACAAGTTATATACATGAAACAATGCAAATGCTTTACTAAATGAATGTTAAAATGATGTAAATATGCTAACTATCACAGCATACCATCGGTCAAATACTTGAGCACCGTTCTCGGGCTAATGCAATCCTCGAAACGGATGCTGTAACCAACTTCTTCCCCAATGTCAACATCCATCTCCTCAGCAACACGACGGGACACAGACATGGCTGAAACTCCACGAGGCTGCGTGCACCCGACCAACCACTCCCTAGGGTTATTATCATCCGAGGTGGTTTCAGCATCCACCGCATCTATAACAAACTGTGGAATCTGAGTACTTTTGCCGCTTCCGGTCTCACCGATCAGAATTACGGTTTGATTGCCTTTTAAAGTTCGGAGAAACTCTTCTTTATGTGGCCAAACTGGTAGAGTCCTCCGTTTCTCCAGCATCTCGTAATATTTCTGCGAATACGCCTTTCCGTTCCATTTATTGATCTTCGATGGAGCCGAAGGATCGTCCATGACGTCAAACAAACTAAACCTCTAGAGACCTACTTCTTGAAAAGATGACGTTAGTCAGATCGATTTCAAGGAAAAAAAGATAACTCTATTTTTCTATTCAATAAATTATCTCATTGTGTAAAGTTTAAGGACTATAAATAGAGTTTCAATCCAAGTCACAACCGACTTTGGAAGATCATTCCTATTCTAAAAAGGAAAACTAAAACCAACGATTTGTATCTTAAAAAATAAGGAAATTGCCAATACGTAAATAAAACCAAAAATAAAGGAAATATGCTCAAAGACGTTACAGCCGTTGGTGGAGTCATGGCGGTGAAGATGCTGCTTCATCACTTTCCTCTTTCTCTCGGTACCCATCACGAACGATGGAGGTAAGAGACAAGGAAGGAGGAAGCACAATGCCTCAGCAAAAGTATCAAAAGACAAAATATATGAATTTAAATTAAGAATGAACTTTTTTTTTTTTTTTTGAACTAGATTTTTTTAAGAATGCACTTGATGGGTTAAATTAAATTCGAATTGACAAGTATTTAGATGAAAAAAAAATCAAAAAAATTCATCAAGTTATCCACATGAGGATGCATTCCATATCAAAAACTCAAAAAAAAAAAAAGTAATATATTTGATTACATAAACTTTGTATGTAGATGACTTTATTCACAAGTAGCAATTTAAGCATGTTCAAAAAATTCAAGATAGAGATGACAAAGGAGTTTGAAAAGATCGACATTGCACTCTAATTACTATCTTCATACTGAAGTGAAAAAGAAAAAAGAAAAACAACCTACATTATTGAATGCTAAAGAGATACATAAAAAGTTTAAGAAACTAACTCACATCTTGTTTAACTTCAATCCAAAGATGTTCCATTTTCTACTTGGGAGATCTAATCAGGAAACGAATTGACTAAAAGTCTCCAGCTTTAGAAACTAACTCACACGATCTTCCACACTTTCAAATCATAGTGAATTATAAAGCTAGATTTTTAAACTCGTCATCAACCTCAATCTGGCCCTTGAAGTAGTTGTTTGGGTACGCAATGTCCTCTTGTGAATCAGCGTTTCATAGGAAACAGATGTGTTTTGAAGCTTTCAGAGCCTGCCAAATACAAGACAATCTTTCAAAACCTCCATGCTCCTTGAAATGATTCACTACTAATAGTCTAATACTGTCTTGGTTTCAAGAACCACCATATATTTTTCGAAAACATCATCTTTTTCCCGCCAAATTACATACCAAAAGCATACCTGTAAATCCTCCATGACATTTGGGTAAGCGTCTTTGAGATCAGCCGCCGCAATCCCAGTAGGATATTTGTTTATCAACGCGAGAAGCTGGTTCTTGTCTTTGACATCGTTTAGCCTGTGATAGCATCAGGATTGTTGACACATGAAACTTTTCAAAGAAAAACTAAATCTAATCTTAACATCCTCGAATGAAAAAAACATTAGTTACCTTGTAAGAGAACCCCCTTCCGTCATAATGCACTTTAGGATTGTTCCTCATACTGTCAAAAACAGATTTGTTGGCTTCAACTTTCATCGATTTGCTCTGGTGTAAAGGCTTGCCTTGTCTACAAGAAAGATTCCAAACAAGACAAATTCAGTTTCACTATATGAATGAATCAATATTTTTAGTCCACATGAAGAAAAAGAACAACAACAACACCAAAAAGGGTAAAGATGGAAGCAAAACCTCAAACAAAAGTTCGATGACACGCTTGATTTGAGGCCCAACAGGACCATTTCTTATGCTGTTAATAAACTGAATCTCTTAATTAAGTTCTTCGTTCAAAAAAGCAAACAATATAACGTACAAAAAAGCAAACAAACATATCTTGTGTTTGCAGATTTCGCATCGTTGTAAAATCGAGTTTATAGACGCCTTTGCTATTCTTCAGATAAAATAAATTGGTATTGTTAATCGAATATTTGGTGTAGTGTATGTTTTTGGTTTTATTGATAATTGTCTCATTTTTAATTTGTTTTAGCGTATGTCTTTTTTTGTTTAATTTGATCTAATCTGTTTTTAATTGTAGAAACATGGTTTATAGTTTTTATACCTGATTTATTGTGTGTTTTAAATCTACTAATAGAAAGGAATCGAGTGGAAGAAAAGAATCCTCGAGTGGGAAGTGGGAAGGTTGTGGTACCCAGAACCTTATATGCAAATGATTTGAATGATGTCTTGAACCTACAAAAGCTTGGTACTGCCTATGAGTAAAATAAAAAAAGCAAACATGCGAGTCTTTTGACTTGAAGCTTGTGAATCTTGGAAGTATCTTTGATGGGCTTCTTCAAGAGGGTTTAAATACGTATACGCCACAGCACATCAAATGCAGAAGAAAGCAGTTTGGGTATCTTTTGGCTGCTCACTTTAATGTCTATATATGGTTGTAAATTTTTGACAATCTTTTGCATTGTACGTGTTCAAAGTGTGTTTAGTTTATTCAAATCTATTCTCTTATTAAAGTTATTGATTTTTTGTTTTCTCTCTTACAATGGACCAAATTTATATGCATGAGTCGTCTAATGTCCACCAACTCAACTCGGAAGTTGGATACTTCTTTTCTTTAATTATTATATTCTTCCAATTTTTTTGTGTTTCGTTATGTTCTTTTATTTGATACAGTATTGATATGCTTTAAGATTTATTGATATGTTTAATGTTTTCTATTATTGTATGTGTTTCAATCTAATGGCACAGATATATGCATGAGACGGATAAAAGTCGATGAAAAAACAACGTGACGGATACGGCAACAAAGATAATCGAGACAAAAGAGGTTGGTTCCTTGTTTTAATTGTGCTGATTTAAGTTTGTGTTTTCTAACCAAACTGCGTTGGATCATTAGGTTTTGTTGTGGGTTGTTTGGATGTTTAATTGGCTGCTGTTTTGGTCAGAAGTAAAAACGAATTCAAAATTTAAATCAGACAGCCCATACATGTTTCCAGATATGAAGAGTACAACGACGAAAGACATCAGTATATTATAAACTACAAAACATATAAATCACAACACTAAATTTATTATACAAAAATATTTATTTTTATAAAATCAAAAGAAAAACATTAAAAATCGTTGAATAACTTACAATCACGACTCCAAATCCTCGTCGTTTCGGCAACACTTTTTAAAAATTGCATACAATGCTAAACCTAATAAAACTGCTAAACAGTTAACGACGAATACAATCGCCAAAAACGACGAAAACTGCATTCTTCCTAGTAACTTCTCTGTTGGTATGTATGATTTTTTTTTATTTTTTTTTTGGTATTGAAATCTTAAAGAGAAGTAGCTTTAACCAAAAACAAGGGTTTTATATAACTAATTAACTTCAAAATATGGAAAACTTAGATTTAGAGAATAATGGAAAATCTCCAATCATTCTTTAACCAAAAAAAAAAAAAAAAAAAAATCTCCTTAATAGGTTTTTCTTTTACAGGCAAATAAATGTTAATTTAGAGAGTCTACGGAGATTTTCCTTTACACATGTAAAGAAACTGTTTAATACTAGTTCTTAAAACAAATATATTCTTTAAATCTGCATATCTTAAACATGTGTTGTTAGAATTAAATGCTTTTCAATTGAGAATCTTGTAATAAATCATATATATATTTTGGAGAGTTCTCTTTTCATTTATTTTGTCCCTAATCAAAACGTATTTTCTTACATTATATTCTATTTAAAAAAATTATTTAGTCCATCCTTTTTTTCACAACAACCAATCCATCATTTTCTCAAAAAAATAACTACTAATCCATCCTTATTTATATATATATCTTGATAATTTTTGATTAATAAAAAATTTATAAATGAGAAGATAAATATCAATAAATATTAACTTGACAAAATATGTTTTTTAAGAATTAAATATTGAATAGATAGAATAATTTAAATAATGTATTAATACTAGTATATGCAAAAATTTACTATGAAATAATTTAATAATATAATTTGCAATATCTAAAAAACATTTTTAATGTTAATTGGATAGAAAATTAATAATTGTATATATAGAAACATGATAGATTTGTTTGGTAAGAGTACAATCATTTTTTTATCAACAAAAAATTTGTATTTTAAAATTGGTCATATTTAATCTATTATATAAAAGAGGGCGAACTCTCTCCATCTTTCTGCCACGTCAGCACACCAAGAGATGACACTTGTCTTTTATTATTTAATTTTCAAAAATTTATTTTATTTGTATTAAAACTTGCACCCATGAAGATTCAAACTCACAATCTTCTTAATATAAGACAACTATTTTATTCATTAGGCTATGAGTACTACTTGACAATCCTTTGTAAAAAATTGTGATATTGTCTCTATGTTCTACACATTAAATTCAAACTATTTTTTTAATTAAAAATAATATTTTCTCTAAAAATTGCTAATATTTTCTACAATTTAATTTTAAAATTATAGATAAGTTATGAAAATATTCTAATTTTAATAGAAAACAAACGATAACATGAATTTTGGCAATCTCTAAAATGTATTCTTACTATGTATGTAACAGAAAAAAAGATATGTAGATATTATAAAATTAGTTTAAAGTAAAACATATTTTGTATGTTGAAATTCAAAAGAAAATCAAAACAAATCAAAAAACGAAATTTCAAAGATTATTTTAGTGCAAAGATTACACTCAGATTATTTAGTGCACGAAAATATGTTTTAGTGCGGGGTGAGACATATTAGTGCTTTTATTTTTCAAATCATATTATTACTTATTTCAGATATTATTTTTCATTATTTATTTATGATATATCTTCATTTATCTTTCTAATTGTTTTAATATTATACAAATTTTAAACTTTTTCATACTATTTTTAACATAACAATTTATTATATAAAAAAACTCTACTAAAATTTTTAAATATGGTTTAATTTTTCAATTGTACAAAACTAAATAATAAATAATTTCAACTTCACTTAAACAAAATGAAATATTATTTTATTAATCATGTTTATTAATAAAAATGTAATGAAAATTTTTTAATAAAATAATTGAAATTATTATATTTTAAATTCAAATTCACTTATCCTAAAAAATATAAATTTCTCACTCCGCGCAGGGCGCGGATTATCACCTAGTATACTCGTATTTTAATAGATTATCATAATTATATATTTGTACAAAAACTTTTAGAGTAGTTATTAATTTATGGTATTAGTGGGACCGTATATTTACATAGGTTTCTCAAAAAAATTATTACCTTATTATCTTATCGATTTTAGTTATATTTTGAACCGGCCCAACTTGGGACTGGAGAAATTTATTAATTTATAGAGTTTATTAATTTATCGAGTATTAATTTATAGAGTTTCTATTGTATATGGAAAATACATTGTATGATCACATTTGGACTTTAAATTTGATAGTTTTATATGTAAATTTAGATTTCGGAATTGAGTCAAAATTTTAAATTTCTGATTAGTGAAATAACAAATTTTTACTTATTATGTTCATGTTAGTTTTGATCCGTTCATAATTAATTATATGGCAAAAATATTTTACGCATTAATTTCTTTAAATTCTCCAAAAAAACAACTTCTTCAATTTATCAAGCCGTGCTCGCAAAGTCAGCCGTGTCCGTTCTTGTGAATTGGATAGGTGAAAACCCCGCATGGATGAAATAGATACAAGGGATAGCATTTTTCATTCATCGATTTCTAATAACAAGAATGTGATCTTACTCAAAAGTCAAATCAAAATTTTGCATCTTCTAATAAGTTTGATGAATATTGTTTAATATGCGCCACAGAGAGGATGTCCAAATCCCCGTCAATTTTTCTTTAGGAGTATGGTCTAATATTTGTTTATAATATTCTACATAGCGAAATCGAATTCCAATCGTATTTGAAAATTGATCCAAAATATCTATAAATTGAAATTAATCAAAACTAATATAAGCATAGAGATAAAACTCATTTATTAAACTTCAAAAATTCTAAATTAGAAAACAGAAATATAAGTTATAAATACGACTGTTTAACTTTATGGAGTTTGTGAGAATGAAACAAGTTGTGGTGGAAGACGGAAGAACTCTTACCGTCTTCATTCTTTTCACATTTCGTCCATGTGAGTTTTAGTTTATTTTAAAAATAATTTACTTTTAATATCTATTAAATTTAGACTAAACTTCCTTATAGAATCAAACCACACTTAATGTCTCACCATTTTTGCTTTTCCATGGCCCAACAAAATCCTTTGCAAACAAAAATTGTATACTCTTTTAATATAAATATATAATGGTTGAATGTATCAAATTATAATTAATTTTGATTGTTGTGAGCATAGAAGGTTTGAGATATATAAATAAGACATCTTTGAAAGAATATATATAAAAAAACCGCGCGTATGCGCATGTATTCTCCTATTTTTAATTATGATACTTTGAATGCAAGAAAAATTATTATATTTAATAAAACAACAATTCATTTATTGTGAAAAATGTCTATAAATGTTTTCAGAGAAAATAAAATTTTAAGATTATGTATACATTAATTTATTATTCTTTTATAAAATTAAGAAATTTCGCCTTGATTGTTTGCAGTTTTTGCAATGGTTTTTGGTTTTTGTTTCTCAAAAATTATTTTTTTAGCCATTCAAGTTTTTAAACAAATAGATTTCCTAAATTATAGGAAAACTAATTTTTCATGGTTTTTAACACTTTACAAACAAAAACCAAAAACCATATTTTGTGGGTTTTTCAAAAAGTTTCATATTCTTTTTATTTATTTACAATTTTTCTTTTTTATTAACATTTCTATTTTATGAACTAAATACCATTTTTATATAAAAGTAAAATTTGCTTACTTCTACACACACAAATATCATCTCCATTTGTGTAAAGATCTCAACAATAGGTGCTTATAAGCTTATTGTTTTAAAAATAAAATTATGAAATAAAACTATGCATTTTTCTTGCTAATTTTCAATATTAATTATTATAAAATTTTGAGAACTTTATATATATATATATATATATATTTATGAAATAAATCTACATATATTTTTACATTGTTTGGTATTATTTATTATTTTCTTATAAAAAATAGTATTTGTGTTTATTAATAGATTATATATATTTATTTTACAAATTTTAAACACTTAATACAACAAAAACTAAAAAAAACATAAAACCATATCTTAAAATTAAGTTAATATTATATATTGTAAAAACCAAAAACTAAATAAATCACCGTTCAAATTTTTTTGTAAAACTAAAATCTATCACAAAATCAAAAACCTAAAATTCAAAAACCAAAATCCAAAATCAAAACTAAAAGCCAAAAACCAAAAACCAAAAACTAAAACCACCTCAAACATTCATGGCCTAAAGATACTCTGATCTCAATTAGAATAGTGCAGTAAGATCAAACTGTAAAATTAACTTTGAAATGACAAAAATGTAAAATTAACTTCGATTATAAAAAAATTACAAAATAAATCTTCATCATATTACAACTATTAATTTAAACATCGATATTAACATCATTGATAAATAAATCTTCATTCATGTCATAAGACATTCGAACCTTATCGTTAATACAACGGTAATATTAAAAAAAATCGAGCCGTTAAGATTAAGATCCCTTTAATAACTCTCTAAACCCTATCGATCCTCACCGATTTTCAAAATGTTCCCCTTCTCTCAAATCTCTTCTTCTTCTTTTTCTTCATCATATTATTGTCCTGATGACTTGATCCTCCGTATACTCTGTTTTCACGGATTGTTAGTGATTAGACCCTAAATTGTATCAATATGAGATTGGGAAATTGATTCTGACTTCCGTTATCATTTCGATTCAATTACTCTCTTTTTTTTTCCGTTTGAATGGAAACTTTTTTTATTGGAATTGCGATTTGAATGGCGATGTTGTGCAATTTGTGCAAATCGATTATGCACTTTCATCATTATTTCTTACAGTGAATCTTTTGTTTGAGGTTGAATGAGAGTTCTTCTACATCTTTTATGATTGGTCTTAGTTTTTATTGTCTGTAAATGATTTAACGCTACAACAATTTGAGATATTGCATTTTGGCTTGTGTCATCCGCTCATGAAGTTCACATTTGATCACTGAAAGTATCACTTTGCTTCCTTTTTTGTTTGTGTTTTGTGTGAAAGCTTACATGTTCACTTCTTTTTGTGTAAGACGACCAAATTGTGTCTTATGTGAATCATAATCTCTGTGGTCTTAATTTTCAGCAGCGAAACTTTGTTATGGACAACATCAAAGCACGATGTGGATTGTTGTCTCAGTCTCTGTCAAGACGATTTGATAGTTGCAGGAAGGAAGCCTATTTGTAAGGTATTAAACACACTTCGGTTTCGGCAATGATGTAAACATTTGTCAATTTGGATTCTCACTTGCTTGGTCCTCAAGTTTTAGTGACTTTGTGGTGAATCCATCTTACTAGCTTTTAAACGTAGAAGCAAATTGTTTCTTTCAAAGCAGTCAAGTGTTTATTTGCTTACTCATGGTTCTGTGGCTTCAGGGAAATCGAAAGAACATTTCAGTATGGTAACTTAACTATCTCTGTAAAGCTGAAGATAAGAGCTCTGTTCTGCAACATTTGGCTAATTTAAAACAAAAAGTAAATCTCTGTTTCCTCTTCTTGTTAACGTTTATTTTAAATTGCGTTAATTTCTGATGATATGAACGTTGATATGTTGATCTATAATTTCAGGAGAATGTATCAGTATATATGCCGGCCAAGAGACCTGTGATGATTAGAAGGATAACAATACACCAAGGTAAGCAATTTTTTTTTACCAAAATTCTACGAGTTTTATTTATATTTCTACCCATAGATTGTCAAATTAATCAAAAAATTTGGCACTCAAATTTTTGATTAATTTAACAATCAAAATTTTCCCTTCTTTTAGCCAATTAGATGTGACATAGTTTTAGATTGTTGAATTAATTTAAGAATTTGAATGTTTAATTACAGAATTGTGAAAACACACAGACTACTGAATCTTGTCTTTTGATCGTTATCGATGCCATGTTTATCTTCACATTCTAATGTAAATTTAGCATTCAAATTTTTGACTAATTTCCACCCCCCCCCCCCCCTTTCCTTCTTTTAGTCAATTAGATCTGACATAGTTTTAGATTGTTAAATTAATTGAAGAATTTGAGTATTTAATTACAAAATTGTGATTGTTATTGATGCCATGTTCGACTTGTCTTCACATTTCTAATGCAAATTTATCACTCAATTTTTTGATTCCCCTTTCTTTTAGCCAATTAGATTAGATTTGACATAATTGTGAAAACAGACTTGTGAAAACATAATTGTGTTTAATTAGAACTTGAGTGTTTAATTACATAATTTTTTTTCTAATATTTGCACCCAAAAAAAAAACAACTATGGTTCTGTTTTTGAAACCCATAAGGATCAATACACTATATTGAGATGAATGGAAGAAGAGAGGAACGGTGAGTGATAGTGTGGAGAGAGAAGAGAAGTTTCCTTGTGTAAAAGTTGGTAGAAAAGGTTATGAATCTGGTGGAGATAACATACATTCATCGCCATCAAAGTGAATGTTTCTCGTGGTAAACCCAACCTTGCTATAATGTAAAAAGCCTTTCTTCCGTGAGATAGTTGAGCCTTTCGTAATGTCTCTTATCTCTGTTTTTCGCTTTACAAGGCCCAGAAGAAAAAATGACAAGCAGGATAAGGCTCAGCCTCACAGTGAGCCACCAAGGAGAATTTTATGCTACTTGTGGGTGACGCTTTCTAATTTTTAATCATTCTTACTTTCTCACATTAGGGTAGAAGAAAAATATTCGTACTTCTCAGCAAAATTCTGGGGGATACTAATTTTTTCTACTTTAGATTGTTAATTGTCTTGTAATTTCTGTACATTGGTGTCTAATTAGTAGCTTCTAAGTACGCTCTTGTAATTAGATTTCTATGTTGACTATAGATAACCGTTTATAGATCTGGAGAAGTTATCTCAAATGTGTAAATATGTTCGCTTCTTAAATTGTTTTTATTCAACTAGACAGTTTAAACAAGCATGAAGATGGGTAATGTGTAGAGAGGTGTACTTATTCACACACACAAAAATGTTCTATAAGATTTATTTTCGTATTTTTGTAAGTTAAATATATTTTCTTAATATGTGAATAAGTACATATTAAACAAATATTGAGGAATATTTTATTTTTTCTGGAGATTCTCTCCTCCCTTTCTATTCATATATTTGATGAACATATAAATGAATAAATGCTTTTCAATCTTAAGCTGCTTTTCAATTTTGTGATGATGCCTCTCAAGCTTTTGGTTAGTATCACTGTGTTACGTTCCGTAGGTCATTAAAAGTTTGTGTGAGTTAATTTATAGTTGATGACGAAAAAACAGTTAGGCTTGCGGTTGATGCTTTGGCACGTGAGAGAAGCATATATGTGAGCATGCAAGTTGATATGCAAGTTGATTAGCTAGTGTCGTGCCTACAGTTTTAGAGTCTTAATGCGAGATTTGATAATGCAATTTTTATATAATCACAAAGTTATATATTTTTTTAGTACCAGTTCGTATTTTTCCTCTCATATCCTTTATCTACTATTGAAGTATAATTACATTCAACAATGAAAACTTTGATCAATTAAACTAACAATTTTCATGAAATTTTGGAAATTGTGGCCCTAAAAATACCTAAATACTAACAATTTTTATTTAGTTTTTTAATTAAATTTTATCACATATTTCTAAATATTTATTTATTTTTTCATTATGAGGTCCATTATAGAACCATCGAACAAATCAAACAATTCTCCATTGCTTCAGTCGCCTCCGCCTCTTCCGTCGTCGTTTACATTACTACGACATTGTTTTGAGCTGCTTGGCTCACATATCAAAATCGTACTACCCAGATATATCTCTTGTCTTCAAATTAAGCTTTCGCTCGCTCGTCTTCTCCAAAAAAATTTATAAGGTACGAATCCAACTTAATCTATATATATGTATCTCGGCCTACAATCGTCCACCCATCTTTGCATAATATGGTATAGTTTTTGGATAGAACTTGATCATCAAATTTAATTATGAAATTCAAAAAAAATTAGTATGTATGGATATGTTTTCGTTTTTCGCACAGATAATGAATATAGATACGGAACTGAACTCCGTGACCAACTGTTAAGGTAAAAGTAGCCGTTTTACCCATTTGTAACAGGTTATCGCTTCTCCTAGCTCTATTAGGCACCCATAAGGCAAAACGCAAACCTTGTGAAACAGTCTCCCTCAAGGTTGGGAGAAAGGCTAAACTCAAATGTATTAGCGTTAAGCTAATGCCTGTAGGTTCTTATGTAACGTAAATTTAAATTAAGAATACACTTGATGGGTTAAAATTCAAACTGATAAGTATTTCAATGAAAAAATTCAAATTGATCCACATGAGCATGCATTCTATATCAAAAACTCAAAACATAATATATTGATTACATAAACTTTATATGTAGATGACTTTATTATAATCATATTTAAGTAGCAATTTAAGCATGTTTATAAAATCTATTATATAAAAGATGACCAATTATCTCCGGCTGGCTGCCACGTTAGCACTGGAGAAATTGACATATGTCCTCTTAAAAAAAAAAAAAAACAAAAACTCATCATCTTCCTCTGTCATCTTCGATTCAAGATCTTCAGACCTTTTAGTTTCTCTTTTGTAATTAATAAACCAAGTTAATTTACACACATATATATATATATATATATATATATATATTAGGTTCCCAGATATGGGTTTGTGCGACTTAGCCTTGGTGTTTCATTGTTGCCTCTCGAAGCAAAAATCTCTCCAACTGCTTTATTTGTCTATGTTGGTTATTGTGTTGCTCGTATGTTTAAGGAAATTGAAAGAAGAAAGCAACAAGTAGGTTTAACGTTTTCAATTTAACTCTCCAAGAGAGACTTATAAGTTTGTTAGTCTTGGAATTGTAATGAATTATAATTGATTTTGCTTCAATATCAGGTAGCTAAATAAAGTACGACATAAATTCAAATAAAACTACAAAATCTCATTATAAAAAGCAAAATGAATTAAATCCGCGCATGTGCGGATATTTACCAAGTTAAATATAAAGATGACAAAGGAGTTTGAAAAGATCAACCTAATTTTTATTATTGAACGCTAAAGTGATAATACATAAAAAGTTCAAGATATTTTGTTTTGACTAAAAATAAAAAGTAAGATGGATGATTTGAATCCGATCAACACACAATGGAATATAGAATCAAGTTATCAAAGCATAAGAAAAGAGAAAAAAAATGCATCCAACAACTCACATTATTTAACGGTGGGAATTGTTAGTCGATTTACAAAACATTCAACAACAATTTTATTTGAAGATTTTGGTACACTTTTTTTTTTGGTCAACTACTGATTTTCATTAAAGAAACTTAAATCGGGTTTTCTCCTTGGTTTAGTCGGTACAACGCAGCCTTTGCAAGCAAATCAGCTGAAGAGTTTAAAGAGCGAGAAATGAAATAAAAAGATAACAAAGTGAAGAGAGAGGCAAGGTATCTAATGTCATATAGAAATCCTGCAATCTCATTCAAATCCAACCCCAAAATTAGGGCCTTGATGAGGACTTCAGAGTCCGAACATACTTGGAGTTGTGGGAGGTTTTCCAAGAGAGCTGCACGAAGGCCTGCCCTGACCGCAAGATCCTCAGATGCGAGCGCTGATGGCACAAAAGCACGATTTTCCGATCCCTGTAGCATCAGTCCGTCCGATTCTCGTTTTATGATCCACCCCATTCCACCGAATTTAGAGCTCTCAATCCACGCTTCATCGCAGAAGCAACTTGGTAGCGCGGCGGAGAGATCCAGAGCGCCTGGCAAACCCGAGCGGCGAGGAGACACATGCTTTTCTCTTGAGTTTGCCGTGTCCCAGCTCTTCGCTTCCAATATCGCCTTTAGTAGGATCTCCTTACCCGTGTAAATTAGTCCTTCGAAAAGAAGTTTATTCCTAGCAGTCCAAATGTTCCACAGAATCCAGGGGTAAATCGGTGTAGAGGTAATACCTAGAGGAGGGAGGTTTCTGCTTTCCTTGCAGACAGCCAGCAACGGCTTTACCCCATGAAGAATTTGATTCCGCAGGGGGCTATGCAAGATTGGTGCAGCTTCCCATATGTCTCTCGCAAACGGACAAGCAAATAACAGATGCTCAACGCTTTCCAGACTCCCACAGCGTTTACAGGACATGTCAGTGGAGATTCCTCTAACCGCTAGCAGAGTCCCTACTGGCAGGGCATCACTTGCCGCTCTCCATAGGAAGTGGTGGATCTTAGGAGAGGTTCTAATGTTCCAAATGTTGCTGTACCAGTTAAATGGGATGACTGGGACTTTCAAGGACTGTTTCCTGATTAGATCATAGCCTGATTTTGTGGTAAAGACTCTTGCTTTGTCAGCCACCCAGATTTTTTCATCCAATGGTTTCATTGAACTTGGGATTAGGCTTCAGATATCTGCCTCATATTGAGGTAAGTGTAGACGGATGGCTGTAACATTCCACTCATTTGAGCTAGGTTCTAGCAAGTCTGAAACCCTGAGGTTATTGTTTGCTTGCGTTGGGGGACCTATTGGCTTTAGAGTAAGGGATGTAGACAACCAGGATTCTGTCCATACATTGATGGATTCGCCAACCCAAACCCTTTTTTAGGACTTCTCTTCCTGCGAGGATTCCTTTCCATCCATGTGAAAAATTTTGCCGGTGGGGGCTCTCCATAAAGGAGCAATCGAAAAAGTATTTGCCTCTCAAGACTTGGCTTAACAGGGACTCAGGCTGTTTTAAGACTCTCCAGCTAAGTTTTGCTAGCAAGGCGTCGTTAAAAGCTTCAATTTCTCTGAACCCCAATCCCCTTTCACTCTTTGGTAAAGAAATAGTAGTCCAAGCCACCCAAGCCATCTTACGCTTCTCCGGGGCAGCATCCCACCAAAAGCGGGTGAGGATGGATTGGATCCTTTTGCACAGGGATATGAGAATTTTAAAACAGGACATGGTGTACGTTGGGAGGGACGAGAGGACAGACTTGAGGAGCACTTGTTTGCCTGCACCTGAGAGGAATTTTGTTGGCCAACTATGTGCTCGTTGTCTGATCCGATCTACTAATCCAGTGAAGACATCTTTTTTCCGCCGACCGAAATTCTCCGGGAGTCCCAGGTATTTGCCTACGCCTCCTTCTTTTTCAATTCTCAAGGATGCTTTCACTCTCTCTCTTATTTCCTGTGGAGTCTTTGCCGAGATTTTGAGACATTAATACACTGCCCCGAGCTTGCTTCATACCTCAGTAGGATTTGGTTTAGCGTCTTGCAGCAGACCTCATTTGTTCTACAGAAGAACATTGTGTCATCAGCAAAAAGAAGGTGATTTATGAATGGGGATCTCCTAGCGACTTGAATCCCCTTTAGCTTGCCAGATTGTTGTGCTTGTCGACATAGGCCAGAAAGCACCTCCGTGCAGAGAATGAAGAGGTATGGGGATAGTGGATCCCCCTGTCTCAATCCTTGCGATGGGGAGACTGAGCCTTGCGGTGTACCGTTAATAAGGAAGGAGTATGTGACGGTGGTGACACACTCCATCACCCATTGTATCCACCTGGAATGGAACCCTAGTTTTGTGAGGACTACTTCTAGGAAACCCCACTCGATCCGATCATAGGCCTTACTCATATCGGTTTTCACCGCCATTGAGCATCTCTTTGTGGCTCCTGAGGCTTTGAGGAAGTGTAGATTCTCGTGTGTTATGAGCACATTGTCTGCAATTGCTCTTCCCGGCACAAAAGCTGACTGGTGCTTGGAGATCAGTCGGTCCAGCAATGGTTGTAGGCGATGTGTGAGTATTTTTGCTATGATTTTGTACCGCACATTGCAAAGGGCGATGGAGCGATAGTCCGCTGGTGTTGAGGGGGCCGTTCCTTCCGGGATGAGACACACATGTGTCTCGTTTAATCTTGCTTCCAAACTGCCTGTGATGAAAAATTGTTGGATTTCTTTGCAGATATCTTGGTTGATTAGTTGCCAAAAGGAGTGGTAAAAAACCGCGGGGAACCCATCTGGGCCTAGGGCTTTGTCCGCGTGGATGTCAAACATCGCTCTTCTGATTTCTTCTTTCTCCGGGATTGAGCATAGGGTCTCATTGATATCCGGGGTGATGACTGTTGATAGGGCTTCATCCACCAGTCCGAAGTTGGTTGTACCATTGGAAGTAAATATTTTCTGAAAATATTCTCCGAAGGTTCTCCCTATTTTCTCTTCTTCATGGAGCACTTGTCCTTCCTCGTTTACAATTACTGTGAGTCTATTTAATGCTCTTTTGGTTTTAGTGATAGAGTGGAAGTAAGCGGTGTTGCGGTCCCCTCCTTGTAGCCATAACACTCGGCTTCTCTATCTCCAAAACTGTTCTTTTAGTTTGTACGCTTTCTCCAACTTAGCTGTGATATCCTTTATGAAAGGCTGCACCGGGGGGGAAGTGGAAAGGGCAGCCTCCAAGGCATCTTGTGTTTATTTTATAGCCTTTTCACTATTCACCTTCTTCTCCTTTGACCATTTAATTAGCTGATGTCGGCATCTGCTTATCTTGACTTCCACCTTTTCTGGTTTGTCTTTTTGCCACGCCTCTTCAATGACCTCTCTCGCTTCTTCATTTTCATTCAGGCTGTGGTCATATCTGAAGGGTCTTCTCTTCCTTGCCTTTGTTGTGTCTAAAAAAGTTACCACTGGTCTGTGGTCCGAGCCCTCATAGCGGAGGTAAGTGCTTCTGCCGGATGGGAATAGTTCTGACCAGGCGCAATTCGCCATTACCCTGTCCAACCTTTCTTGAATGAAATGATCATGTCTGTTCCCTCTCCATGATAGTGGGTTGCCCGAATGTTTTATGTCCCAGAGACCGTTTGAGGAGACAAAGCTTCGGAATTGGATGAAGGATCCTTCACAGCGGGTTGGGCCACCTTTCTTTTCGCTGTTGTCCAAAATATCGTTAAAATCTCCGGCAAGCACCCATGCCGAGTCTCTATTACTTCCAATTCTGGAGATGCTGTCCCAAAAAATAGCTCTGTTTTCCTTCTGGGGCGCTCCATAGATTAGCGTAAGGTGAAAGCGGGCACTCTTGTAACACACTTGGGTATCAATGAAGTGAGATGACGATTCTAGAATTTGTAAGTTAACCTCTTTTCGCCAGAGGAGGGCTAACCCACCACTAAGACCAATTGGAGGGATAGTGAAGTGGTGATCATATCCCAAACCTTGTAAATTTTTTAGCAAAAACTCGTCTTGGTTTTTGGTCTCCATGAGAAACAGGATGTCCGGAAAGATAGTCAGCTTTAATTCCCGGATTCTATGAACTGTCAAGTCGCTTCCCAAACCTTGACAGTTCCAAGATACCAGCGCTAAGGAATCGGGTTTAGTGAAATTCGAAAATCCACCCTACCCTTAGTTGAAGCTGGGATTAACACCCTTGACGGTGGTAAAGGTTCCTCATTACAAGGCAACTCCGACGATTGTCCGCTCCGCTCCACGCAGAGCTTTTTCCTCGCAGGGTTAGTCGCTCTTGATGCCAATTGTTTACGTAGCGTGACGTCTTGGCGCGGGCTTCTAGTCCCTCTGGGTTTTGCTGCTGTTTTTGTGACTTTCCTCTTTCCCGCCGTTTTTGAAGCTTTAGATGTGGCTGCTTTTATTGCAGGGACTTTCGGTGCTGCCGGTTTCCTTCCTGAAACTTTCCTAGTCGCTCTTTGTCCCGTTTCTTCCGTGGAGGGACCCAACCTGAGGGTAGCTGGTGTTCTCTGTTCCTGGCCTGGGGGGTTAGAAGTTCCTCCTGTGAAGATTTCTTTTCCCACCCTTTGTTCTGATTGGTGAGCTTGGGTGTCCTCTTCTTCGTATCTAACTACTACATCTTGTAGCCGAGCTAGTAGTGAACTGGATAATCCCGAACCCCTCTGTTGACTTTGTTGTGTTGCAGGTTATATCCTCTCTAGTGCCAGTATCCTTTCTCGGGATGTGCTTGAAGGATTTCCTATACTATGGACCGAGGGGGTTGTCATAATTTCTCTAAGAGGATTCGGTGGGGGGGTTCTTGAGCTTTGGGTATTGTGAGACCGAACAGGGGAGTCTCTTAGCATTGGAGGGTGACTATCCCGCCCTTGTCTTTGTGGCGAACGACCTCTTGGTTCCAATCTTGAGTGGACTGAGTACCTTGATGAGGTTCTTTCCTGGTGTGATGACCGTTGTTGGGGGTGTCGGCCATCATGGTATGACCTAGATGTTTCTCTGCTCAGTCGGTTGGAGAAGTCTTGGGAGTGATATCTCGCTCTGTCCTGAGAATGTCTGCTCGGACGTACAGATCTATTGCTTCGGTTATTTTCTTCTCCACTTGGTAGATTAGTCCTGTGGCTTAGACGCATTCTTCTTTCCTCCAAATTCCTTAGGGTGTTAGCTTGGTTTAAACTCGGGGGGTTATCTTTACCCTTATCTTTGGTTGTTCTTAGAGAACACTTTTCTTCCTCATGAGAGAGGCAAAAGCATAAGAAACAATGTTTACCAAGCTTTTCATACTCAAGGTCCACCCAGATAACTTCTCCTGAGGGGAGCTCAATGGGGAGCTTCATCTCCAGCGGTTGAAGACCATTAATGTGAATTCTGACTCTTCCATGGGCGACGTCTTTAGCCAGGATTGGGCCAAGTTCCTTCTCGATGGCATGAATAGTTTCCTCATTCCAGTAGTGGAGAGGTATGCCGTGGATACTTACCCAAAAAGGGATACGGCATGGGAACGAGTTGGAGATGACCGGTTCCCATCTTTGGAGCATCAGCATCCACCGTTTGTAGTGGTAAGGGCCTTTCCTGAGGACCATTTGTAGGGCTTCTTCCGACTCAAACTTGACTTGAAAGAGTTCTGGTCCTAGATCTCTTCCTGTCACCGGGCTGTCCAGATTCCAGAACTGTATCAGCCAGTCCACTGCCCATTGTGGCTTTTGAATCAAAGGGTTTGTGACTCTTCCTATCAGGGTGAGTTTGTTGTCTTCTATTAAAGCAGCGTTGTCGCATGGGGGGATACGGACTGGTTGATGGGGGCGTGGTCTTCTCTCTTCCTCTATCCATTTCCCTTTTTCTGCCCTTGAAAAGTGTCTAGACATGATGCTTGATGGAGGTGCGTTGGAGTAGTGGTTTTGCTTTGTTTTCCGATAGTTCCCACTAAGGGGTAAAATAGTGATGGATGACTATCTGCACAAGGCAGCAAGGTTTTCAAGCAGTGTTGTTCTCTACAGGGGAGCAAAGTTTCTTCAGTCTGGTTCTTCGTTTCCGCTGCTCTGTATCTCTCAGGGGTATGATAATCAACAGACTACCTTGCTTTGATCTTGTTCCAAACGATGTTCTAGCAGTCTGAGAGGGTAGTGAGTGTTTTCCAGTGGTTAAGAAGTCTTACCGGTGTTGAGGAGAGGATCCTCCGACATGCTAGTCGGGGGTGGAACCGCGGTTTTCCCAAACCAGGGGTGGTTTTTTTCAAAAACTTGCTATTCTTGGTAAAGAAAAGTGGTTGAGAAAGGATGCTTAGTAGGGACCGATGGAAACTGGGTGGTTACTGAGCAAAAACCAGAATGTATTGTCTACTCTCGAAAGACGTGCCTGGGAGAGTTTTTGCACTTTACTTGGAATCTTCTTTTGTTAAGATTTCGGTACACTTAAATTTTAAAATCAGACCGCTAGTAGTTGATAGAATGCAAATAATATTTGTAATGTTTTTGACATTTTGCCCGCCGTCACCAAAATATTTTCTTTAAAAATTTCAAAGGAAAAAATTGGTTAAAGCTCTTGTTACGTTGTATAGTGTTTCTATCAACTAGATTAGCTTTTTGTGAATTGTACACTAATTTTGTAGAAATACTGTGCGTGTATAGTAACGAAACAATGAGCTACCTAAATTATTTACCACGTTTACTCATATGCATCATTCTGTGACTTTTGTTGCTGTCTGTTTTTTAACTTTCATAACAAAAATGTATTTTTTGTTTAAATGTAAACCAAGACAAATAATACTATTATGTTTTTACAGAAATGTGACATAAATATGATCAGAATATAATTGATTGTGAAATTAATGCATCTTAAATGTAATTAAAGCGTTTGTTTTTTGAAATTTTTTCTGTCACGTTTTTTATTTGAGTAAAACAATATCCCTTGAGTTAATAACCAAATCATATACACTATTTTGCATCTACTACATTCGATTGTGGATAACGATTTCTTATAGATAAACAAGATGTACCGGGTACTAAACTTTATTAAACCTCAAAATATTAGCAAGGAAAAAACATATTGGGACATATATGTAAACATTGATAAACTAAAGGGGCCAATTCGTGTAACAACAACACTGTATTATTATTTTGAGATTATCTATCGTGTTCGTCTGTCGTTTACTCAAAAACAGTCAATACATTTTCTGCCTTAGAAAAGATTTTTATCGAGAATCGACGTTTACTCAAACTTCCGTCGTTTTGTTTTCAGATTTCTGCTCTCTTCTCTTCTCTTCTTCCACCGCCTTTTTGCTATCTTCTTCCTCCTTCGATTTTACGTCGGTGGATCTTTCGTCGATGATTGGCTTCCCAGCGATTTTGATTTTCGCGGCTCGTTGTTCTTAATTATCTCTGAGGTAGAAGAGAAACTCTCGTCTCGTTAACTTTTTTTTCACGACCTCATATAGAAAATCTCATACGGATGAATCTCGAAGGGTTTCACGCTTTTGCCAATTTTGAATTTCTGGGATTGTCTTACAAATTTTTTTTTTCCTGTTTTTGATAGAAATTGGATTGCGTAAATGTCAGTATTGATTCCCCTTGTTATTTTTTATCCCCTGGATTCAGCCCTAGATATCTTCTGAATCAAAGCTATGGGTTAGTGATTTGAATCGAGATTTTTATTAATCCGGTTAATTTGATTATTGGCTTTCTATGCTTAGATTCTGATTTCTGGAAATCTATAAATCCCAGAGAAAGTACCTGTAACTTTGAGTAGTGTGGTGTAATCCTGATTTCTTGTGAAGTTGGAATGATTTTATTAATCAGTGTTTGCTTGTTAGATTTAGAGGAAGCTCAAAATCCGAAAGTGTTTGATGCTATGAGCATTTTGTGTTTTCCTCTTTTTTTTGTCTTCCTATGTAACGTGGTTCTCTTCGATGCTACAGTGAATGATGGATGAAGGATCAGTCGGGGATGTGAGTAGGATCGATGAAGTCGATGTTGCTCACTTTCAATTCAAAAATCGTCAGCAATCTCTTAAACCGGAGAACATAGAAATCCAGGAAACCAAAGAAGTGCAGGTTCAGGGGGAGGCCGGTTCTCCTGATAGCTCCTTTGGCGTCATAGCAGATTTTTTAGATGGTAAGAATGTGAATCAAACGGAAAATGCGCCATGTTCTAGCCAGCAGAACGCGAATGATGCGGGCGGCGACGTGGTTGAGGAGTTGACTGTTAAAACTTGTGACGGATCGAGCATGGCTATAGTTGGTAGATCAAGTGGTAGAGCTAGATTAGAGATCAATGGCGGCCAGCTTCGGCATCGCGTTCCGCCAGATGGCGATTTACCTAGTAGCAGCTCTATGAGTAAGAGAGAACGTGACAGGGGAACACCAATTATCTGGAGAAACGCAGGGAAATTGTCTTTGCCTGAGAGTTCAACTGGAGATCAACCGGCTGCTGCTGTTAACGGCGGAGCTAATGAACATTTGGCAAATGTTGAACCAAATCCTGTACAAGTAGAGGCATTGTCCCATGAAGGAATCAAGACAAAGATGTTGTCGAAGTCTGGGTTCTCTCAGTTTTTTGTTAGGAAAACATTGAAAGGAAAGGGAGTCACAGTCAGAGGACCGCCACACAGTAGATCTAAAGCTAGCAATGTGGATCAGCAAACTGTAACTGGTTCTGGTAGCCCTTTAGTAATATCGAATGCTCCGGCAAAGGTTTCTAGCAGCATCCCTTTGGCGGCTAATGATGTTTTCCCGTGCTTGCCTTTTAAAGCCAATAATCCATCTTCTTGTGCTAACCCTTCAGATATACATAGAGGTTGTGGTGATGAAGGTCTAAGTATGAGAGAATGGTTAAAGTCAGAGCGTCATGAAGTTAACAAAGCGGAATGTTTGTATATCTTTAGGCAGATTGTGGGTCATGTAGATGATTCTCATTCTCAAGGAGTTGTTTTGTGTGACATACGGCCATCTTCATTCAAAATTCTCAAGGAGAATGTGGTCAAGTTTGTGGGCTCAGGTTTTCAGCAAGAGTCTTCTGACGGAAATGTGAACAAAGATACTTTAAGTCCACTCGAAAACCCTCTGATTAGAAAGCGGTCAGGAGATTCAGGATTTTCTCCTAGTCTCTTTTTCCCTGCAAAGAAGCAGAAATCAGGTGGACCAAGCTCTAGACAGTGGCCTATGTTTCAACGAGCTGGCAGTGTCAATAACCAAACTGGAAATGATGATGCACAGGAACTTCCTTTCAGATCTAGTCAAGCACACTGTAGTACATCTGCTCATCCTTTTACTTCAATGAGTGAGCAGTTGGAAGAGAAATGGTATGCAAGTCCTGAGGAGCTCAGGGGCGACACTCGTTCAGTCTCTTCAAACATCTATAGTTTGGGTATTCTTCTTTTTGAGGTATGGAGAAACGTTTATTAATTGCACTTGATGAAATGTGAAACCGAAGATCCTTACTGTTGAGATAATAGTATAAGTTTCCCCATGGGATAAAGTCTTCAACTATTGTAGCTTTGAATAAACTGGGCCATAGCGAGAGTGGGCCATGTTCTGCATCTCTAAATCTTATGCTATTTTTTCTATAGTATAGTTTTTGTATATATGTTACGACTCCAGTTTGCATTTGATTTATGTTAATAGGCTATGTGGCCTGAATAACAAGTGCATAATTATGGATTATCACATAGGTTTAGATAGTGTTGCATGTTCGTACATGTCCTGCTAGAAGTGCAGATTCTAGTTATCTCCCTGGCTCTTAGATTAATTTATTTCTTGATTTGACTGTTCCTTGGTCAAACAGATCATTCTCATTGATATTCAAATTTGGGTTTTTGCGTCAGCTGCTTAGTCAATTTCAATGTGAAAGAGCTCGTGAGGCTGCGATGTCTGATATCCGTCACCGGATTCTTCCTCCCAAATTTCTGTCAGAATATACAATGGAAGCTGGGTTCTGTCACTGGTTACTTCATCCAGAACCTTCATGCCGACCATCAACCAGGCAATGAAAACTCTTTAGTTTAGCTGCATTATTTTTCAATTGATATGAAGCATGTTATCGAACTTTTGCATGCTTAATTCTATAGAAGGTTATACATGAAATGTAAAAATGAACCAGACGTCCAGGTCAGGTCTGTTCTCCTGGATGTAAACACAGGGAACATTGTGACGTTAACAGATTCAGATAGGATTATTAGGTTCTGCTCTGAAAAATATAATCTTTGTAGTAATCCTGTCATGATTCGTTGATTCGATATCATGGGTTTGGCTTAATCTCTAAATTTTGCAAGTTCGATGTTGTTCTGTATCAGGGACATCTTGCAGTCTGAAGTGGTTAATGGGGGTCCAGATTTGCATGCTGAAGGCATATCTTTATCTATTGAACAAGAGGACACGGAGTCTGAACTGTTGCAGCATTTCCTTGTTTTGTCCCAAGAGCAAAGGCAGAAGAATGCTGGCAAGTTGATGGAAGAAGTTGTGTCCTTAGAAGCAGATATTGAAGAGATTGTCAGAAGACGTTGCGCCATAAGGCCTTTGACTCTGGAAGAAGCTTCTAGCTCATCGCCTGCTTCAAGTGTACCTGAAATGAGACTGATCAGGAACATTAAACAGCTTGAAAGTGCTTATTTCGCAACAAGGATAGATGCACATCTCCCTGAAGCACGTTATAAGTTACGCTCGGATAGAGATATGCTAAGAAATCATGATAATGTTTTATCCGAACTAGAAAGTAGCGAGACTTGGAGCTCAGATGATCGTGTTGGAGCGTTCTTTGATGGGTTATGCAAATATGCTCGATATAGCAAGTTTGAAACTCGGGGTGTACTGAGGACCGGGGAGTTGAACAGCACTTCAAATGTGATTTGTTCTCTGGGTTTTGATCGAGACGAGGATTATTTTGCTACGGCTGGTGTGTCAAAGAAAATTAAGATATTCGAGTTCAATTCCCTATTCAACGAATCTGTTGACATTCATTATCCAGCTGTAGAAATGCCAAATAGATCAAAGCTTAGCGGCGTTTGCTGGAACAACTATATCAGGAACTACCTAGCTTCCTCTGATTATGATGGTATCGTCAAGGTACTTGATCCTTTAAAGTTTTATTTAGATTGGTTATCACTTGGTTGGCCTGTTTATTTCCTTCGGTCTAATGAATTCAAATGTACTATGATGGATCCAGTTATGGGATGTGACGACAGGACAGGCCATTTCACATTTTATAGAGCACGAGAAGAGGGCTTGGTCTGTTGACTTCTCTGAAGCTTCTCCGACAAAATTAGCCAGTGGAAGTGATGATTGTTCTGTGAAGCTATGGAACATCAATGAGGCATGCTCATCTTTACCCTTTATATGCATGGGCACAATATGCTGGATTCTGTCATTTTAATAATAGCTACTTCTACTGAGATATCTGGCATATATGCACTTGAATGACGTATTTTCAGCCTTGTAGCTAATTAACAATTTTTCTTGCATGACTGTGCAGAGGAACTGCTTAGGAACAATCAGGAACATTGCAAACGTTTGTTGTGTGCAATTTTCTCCAGAGTCCTCTCATCTGCTAGCCTTCGGATCATCAGATTTCAGAACCTACTGCTACGATCTAAGGAATTTAAGAACTCCTTGGTGCGTACTGTCAGGACACAACAAAGCAGTTAGCTACGTGAAATTCTTGGATAGTGAAACCCTTGTCACAGCGTCAACTGATAACACGCTAAAGCTTTGGGATCTTAAGAAAACCACTCACGGTGGCCTCTCCACAAATGCTTGCAGCTCAACATTTGGTGGCCATACAAACGAGAAGGTAGCAACTGCTGACACTTTAGTTTTAAGTTAATCCTTTATAACGTTCCTCTTTTTTTTGCTTTGCGGTTGATTTGTCAGTTTTCTGCCTTTTTCAGAACTTTGTTGGTTTGTCTACTGCCGATGGATATATAGCTTGTGGCTCTGAGACAAATGAGGTATGCCCTTACAAACTTGGTAACACATTGAGGAACTAATCCGTTGCTACTAACATTAGTAAAATAACTTGAGCGGTGTCAAAAATTATATGTTTAGTGATGATCTCTCTGATCGAGACAAATGGTGTTTTGTTGTTGCCCAGGTTTATGCCTATCACCGGTCTCTTCCTATGCCCATTACCTCGTACAAGTTTGGCTCCATTGATCCTATCTCAGGCAAGGAGATTGAGGAGGACAACAACCTATTTGTTTCAAGCGTTTGCTGGAGGAAAAGATCGAATATGGTTGTTTCAGCTAGCTCAAATGGGTCTATCAAAGTTCTACAGTTGGTCTGAAGTCATATATATATACCGAAGAAGCCGAGGTAATAATTTCTTCACCTGAAGCCCCCCTTTGGACCAATACTCAAGACAAAACGATCCTGTTACCGATGATTACGATAACGAACAAGCTTTTCAACACACGAGAGAGAGATGATCAAGAGTTGAATCTAATGTACAGTGTTTGAAGTTTTTTTTCCTCAAAAGGGTAAAAGGAATGAAATAGAAGAAGTACACATGGCAGAAAGTGGTTGGTTAAAATTAATAGTTGCGGTTGCAGTTTGATCAGACCGTTATACGTAGTAAGGTAAGACCTTTTCTTGGAGGTGTGTTCTAATGTTTTTTTGTTATTTTTTTATTTGCCTCCCATAAGTTTATGAAACCAGATCTCACTTTTGTGATGTAAATTTGCCTCCCTATAGAGTAAAAACCAATACGCTTTGTCTTTGATGTGTATATATATATATATAGTTGATATGAGCTTTTCTACGAAAAGATCTTTTTTTTTTGTTTTTTGGTTTCGAAAAGTATATGCGTTTTGGTTTTTGAAATTGACTTCGCGTCATTCGCTTAACGGTGACAACAAACAACAATGGTTCAACAAAAGTACAAAAGGTGAACCATAACAGAACAAAGGAGTAAGACTTTTGATCAAACCCATTTCCATTAAATGGCTACTACGGAAGTAGTCAGGACCATATTTGTAAATTTTAGATTTTGGATGAACATAGACGATCAAGAGCTAGAAAATCTCTTACGAATGATGAATCACTCTGAAAATTACAAAGGTTTCTGCGCAAAAAACAACCAAACGGAGAAGAAGTCACGAGAGAGACTAGTACTATACACACAAAGACTTAATGGGCCAATTATTCGGCCCATATTCATTTAACTTAAACCCTTTTTCCAATTTCAGTCTGTTTTCACAAAACCCATCGCCGTCGCTTAGGACCGTCTCCTCCGTTATCCCACTAACCAAACAGCCTCTCATCATCGCCGTGTACGCTCGATTTCTAAGCTTTTCGATCTCCTATGATCTCGATCTGTTTCTAGTCAAGTTTAATCGCAAGGAACCTCTGAGTGAGTCTCTGTGTTTTTTATCATTCTAAATTAATTTTCTGAGGTTAACGCAAGGAACATGATAATAATACTCTTTGCCTCCTCTCATTTTAGTGAATTCCATCGAACTTCCCCATTTTTGGTTTTTCTTGAGGAATTTGAGTGAAAGGCTTAAGCTTTTAGTTACATATACTTTGCTTAATTTTTGTTTGCGTAGTTTTAGTGGTGTTTTTTCCATGGAAATGTCGTAATTATGCTTGTTTATTTGGTTTAAAAGTTCCAAGGATAATTACTAGAACTTGGATTCTTGGTTCTCATGCTGTTTAGATCTCTATAAATTGCGTTTAGGCTTGTAGGTTTGAGCTTGGATTTCATAATCTCTGAGCCCTTTCTTTTACTAGTCACTCAAGCAAATCTATTCGTAATTGGAAACCAAGTGAAGTATTACAAAGCGTTTGCTTATTTGGCATATTAAAGTCTGCATTTTTTTCGAATTTGTTTGGTTTAGCGAGAAGTTGCAGATTCTTCGAATTATTTTACATATGTATCATCATTTCACTCTCTAATTTATTAGCATTTCACATATGTTTACTGATGTCTCAAAGAGGTTTCATTTCCCTGATTCGGTTATTAAGTTATAAATTTGAGTTTTTTTCTTTCTCGTTTTGATTTCAATTCTAGGTTTGCCAAAATGGCGTTGGTTAGAGCAGCAAGACGACCCCTTGGAGTGTTTTTTCATAGTGCTAGTGGTAGATTTAGTTCTGGAAATGAGTACTCTACTGTGGCAAGCAAATTAGAAAATCTATCACAGTACAAGAGCTCTGTACTGCCTGGATACACGAGCCCTGCTCGTTGTTTCGGGAAGTTCTTGCGGTGTTTTAGCTCGGAGGCTCCTGCGGTAGCTGACCAGATGAGCCTCATCAAGCAACTGAGGCAAAGAACTAGTGCTCCCATTAAGGATGTTAAGGCTTCTCTAGTTGAATGCAACTGGGACCTCGGTAAGAATCGGTTTTGAGGCTTTTTTTATGCATTTTCTTGTGCTCTAAAAATGGGTGTTTTGGGTTTTGACACAGAGGCTGCTCAGAAGGATTTGAGAAAGAGAGGAAAAGTTTTGGCGTCGAAAAAGTCGTCACGGACAGCTGCAGAGGGACTGCTTGCCGTTGCCCAAAACGAAGGAAAAGTCGCTGTTATCGAACTAAACTGTGAGACAGACTTTGTTGCTAGGAACGACATTTTCCAGTACTTGGTTAGTGCCATTAGCAATTTCTCATGGGTTTCTTTATTGTTGCTGAATGATGAGAGTTCCATTTATTATTGATTGATCCTTTTCTTGCAGGCTTTAGCTATGGCGAAACATGCTTTGCTGATTGAAAATAGTTCTCAGCAAGTTTCTGGTGTCTTTCATTTTGGGCCTGAGCTTTTTGAGGTAAGTTGTTTGATGTACTCTCACTGGTTTTCTCTTGTATCCTTAACATCACCGTTTGCAACATCTTAGATATTGATATTCAATTCTCATTTCTAATCTCACTCTAACGGATGCCATTTTAGGATTTGAAGCTCAATCTCGACCATCCGAAAGTGAATGGTGAAACCACGGTTTCAAACGCTGTGACAGAAGTAGCCGCCATAATGGGAGAGAATGTAAAGTTTAGGAGAGGTTTCTTGCTGTCAAAATCTTCAGCAGGCGTCCTCTCTGCATATCTCCACACTAGTCCCCAACCAGGTACAAATTGGTCTATATAGTTTCGAATTTCATTTTATGATATAGTCTTTAACCTTTTTTTATATACATGTAAGTAGGGTTGGGTCGTATAGCTGGGATTGTATCTCTCGAGGTAGAAGGTGAAAATACTCAACTAGAGGCTGTTCAGCGTGTAGGCTCAGAACTGGCCATGCACGTTGTAGCAGCAAAGCCTTTGTTTTTAAGCAAAGACCTTGTTTCTTCAGAAGCAATAGCAAATGAACGCGAGATTCTAAAGTCTCAGGTCACTTTCTCACTTTATTCTTATGAAACTGAGCTGAAAACTTGTAAACAGAACATACCTGAGTTTGAAAAAGTTGTCTTATTTAACATGTGGTGTATGACAGGCAGAGAGTACAGCCAAGTCCCAGATGGCTGTAGAGAAGATGGTGGAAGGCCGTCTCCGTAAATATTTTGAAGAAGTTGCTCTAATGGAGCAGAAGTTTATAATGAATGATGCTATAAACATTAAGGTATATTAGGATTTGTCTTTTAACATCGTAGTTATTACTTGTTGAAAGGAAAGGCCATGAATATTGAAATTTCCATGCCATTCCACAGACACTGGTCGATAATCTGTCCAAGGAAGTGGGTTCTCCAGTGAAGGTTGCCAATTTTCTGAGAGTTGAGGTTGGAGAAGGAATCGAAAAGTAAGTATAACACAGTGGCCTGTATATGGTATTGTATGGGTTTATACGTAAGATTAGTTGTTAATGAATGTCTCTGCATTTTGTTTTTGAAAGGCTTGAAGCATCTGATGAACAGGTTGCTCAAACTGCTTGAAGATTTGATGAATGTGGTTTTGAGCCTTCAAAGACATTGTTGTTGTTAGATTTAGAGGATTTCTTTCTTTGGTTCATTAGGTTCTGAGCCCCGATCACTCATGTCGTCGTTTCATTTCCTTTCCCATATTTTGTTGTTACAAAAGCGTGAGTTTTGCCACACAATATGCCAATAAGATCAAATCTTTGTGATTGTGCTCATTGCTTCTTAGTCTTTGGCTTCAGCCTTATGAAAAGATTTGTGACAAAACCATGTTTTGTACTCAAAATATCAACGGTCGAATTGAATAATTCAAAGACGAAACCGGTTACTAGTTGAGTATCCGAATTCAACGGTCAAGATCAATGGTATGTGATCGTACGGTTCATATGATAAGCTGTATTGAGCTTTCAGTATACGAGAAACAGTGGATAGAGTAATAACTCCTCCTCTCTCGTAACTTTTGATTTTGGAAAAAGGCGATCTTTTTTTCGAAAATGCAAACTTCTGCTCACTCTGTCTCGATATCGTCTTTCTTCCACTTTTCACTCTGTTTCTCTTGATTCTCTGCTCTTAGGATCGTCTCCTCCGTTATCATCGCCGTGTATGCTCGATTTCTAAGCTATTCCATCTGTTTCTTAGTCAAGTTTAATCGCTTTTCATCTGTTTCTAGTCAAGTTTAACACAAAAAAAAAGCTACCTTTTTTTCTTTCTCTTCCAATGAATTTTCCAAGATTAACGCAACGAACATGATAATACTCTTTGCCTCCTCTCGTTTTAGTAAATTCCTTTTTTTTGGCTTTTTCTTGAGAAATTTGAGTGAAAGGCTTAAGCTTTCATTTCGTATAAGTTGCTCAAATTTTTTTTGCATAGTTTTGGTGGTGTTTTTCTCCATGGAAAACGTGGTAATTATGCTTGTTTGTTTGGTTTAAAAGTTCTAAGTATATAATTATTAGATGTTGGATCCTTGATTCCCATGCTGTTTAGATCTCTATAAATTGAGTTTAGGCCTGTAGCTTCGGTATCAAAATCTTTGTGCCATTTACTCTACTAGTCAAGCAAATCTAATCCTATTTTGAATATGTTGAAGTGAAATACTTTGATTTATATGGCATAAAGTCTGCATTTTTTTCGAGTTTGTTTGGTTTGGTGAGCATTTTTCAGTCTCTAAATTATTAGCATTCCACATATGTTTACTGATGTCTCAAAGAGGTTTCATCTTCCTGATTCGATTAGGTTATATAGATTTGAGGGTTTTTTTTTGTTTCTCATTTTGATTTCAGTTTTAGGTTGCAAAAATGGCGTTTGCTAGAGCAGCGAGACGACCCCTTGGAGTGTTTTCTTATAGTGCAAGTGGTAGATTTGGTTCTGGAAATGAGTACTTTACTGTGGCAAGCAAATTTGAAAGTCTATCACAATACAAGAGCTCTGTATTGCCTGGATACGCGAGCCCTTTTCGTGGTTTCGGAAAATTCTTGCGAAGTTTTAGATCGGAGGCTCCTGCTGTAGCTAACCAGATGAGGCTCATCAGGAACCTGAAGCGAGTAACTGGTGCTCCCATTGAGTATGTTGAGGCTTCTCTAGTTGAACGCAACTGGGACTTCGGTAAGATTCGGGTTTTGAGGCTTTGTTTCTTTTTCTTGTGCTCTCAAAACGGGTGTTTTTGATTTTGACACAGAGGCTGCTCGGATGGATTTGAGAAAGAGAGCAAACGTTTTGGCTTTGAAAAGGTCGTCACGGATAGCTGCAGATGGAATCCTTGCCGTTGCCCGGAAAGAGGGAAAAGTTGTTGTCATCGAACTAAACTGTGTGACAGACTTCGTTGCTAAGAACATCTTTTTCCAGTGCTTGGTTAGTGCCTTAGCGATTTCTCATGATGATGAGCTTTCCATTTGTTCTTTACTGTTCTTTTTAATTCTAAATTGACGTTTCTTGCAGGCTGAAGCTATGGCAAAACATGCTTTGCTGATTGAGCCTAGTTCTCAGCAAGCTGCTGGTATCTTTCATTTTGGGCCTGAGATTCTTAAGGTGAGGTTGTTTTGATGTACTCAGTACTCACTGGTTTTTCTCTTGTGTCCTTAACATCGTGGCTCTATGTGATTTTCTGTTTGAACTATCTCAGATATTGATGATATCCAATTTTCATTCCTAAACACTCTAATGGATGCCATTTCAGGAGTTGAAGCCCGATTTCGATCATCTGAAACTGAATGGTGAAACCAGGGTTTATGACGTTTTTGCAGAAGTAAATGACATATTGGGAGAGAATGTAAAGTTTAGGAGAGGTTTCTTGCTTTCACAATCTCCAGCACGCGTCGTCAGTGCATATCTCCAAGGAATCCAGCCATGTAACAGATCGTTGAATGTAGTTCCCGTTCTAATCTCTTTTCATGATATAATTCTAACTTCTTCTTCCTCAGCAGGCGTCTACGGTGCAAATCTCCCCTCAGATCCCCTACCAGGTACAAACTGGTCAATATAGTTCTTGTTGGCACTTGGCACACTAATCTCTTTTCATGATCTATTTCGAGGCATCTCTAACTCTTTAATATACATGAAAATAGGGTTGGGTCGTATAGTTGGGATTGTATCTCTCGAAGTAGAAGGTGAAAATACTCAACTAGAGGCTCTTCATCGTGTGGGCTCAGAACTGGCCATGCATGTTGTAGCAGCAAAGCCTGTGTTTTTAAGCAAAGACCTTGTTTCTGCAGAAGCAATAGCAAACGAACGTGAGATTCTAAAGTCTCAGGTCACTTTCTCACTTTATTCTTATGAAACTGAGCTGAAAACTTGTAAACAGAACATACCTGAATTTGAAAAAATTGTCTTATTAAACGTGTGGTGTATGACAGGCAGAGAGTACAGCCAAGTCTCAGAAGGCTGTAGAGAAGATGGTGGAAGGCGGTCTCCGTAAATATTTTGAAAAAGTTGCTCTAATGGAGCAAAAGTTTATAAAGAATGATGCTATAAACATTAAGGTATATATTAGGATTTGTCTCTTAACACTACTGTATGATTGTATCTGCATCGGTTGTTATTACTTGTTGAATATTGAAATTTCCATGCTATTCCACAGACAGTGGTGGATAATCTGTCCAAGGAAGTGGGTTCTCCAGTGAAGGTTGCCAATTTTCTGAGAGTTGAGGTTGGAGAAGGAATCCAAAAGTAAGTATAACACAGTGGCCTGTATATGGTATTGTATGGGTTTATACATAAGATTAGTTGTTAATGAATGTCTACATTTTGTTTTTTGAAGGCTTGAAGCATCTGATGATCCGGTTGCTCAAACTGCTTGAAGATCATGAATGTGGTTTTGAGCCTTAAAAGACACATGGTGTTGTTAGATTTTAGAGACTTTCTGTCTTTGGTTCATTAGGTTCTGAGTCCGGATCACTTATGTCGTGTTTCAACGCCTTTCCCATATTTTGTTGTTACAAAAGCGTGAGTTTTGCCACACAATATGCCAATAAGATCAAATCTTTGTTGATTGTGCTTATTGCTTCTTAGTATTTGGCTTCAGCCTTATGAAAAGATTTGTGACAAAACCATGTCTTGTTTAGTTCTCTTACAAGGATCCATTATACAAAAAACCTTCACTTCTCTGTCCACTTACCTTATGGATTGTGAATTTTGGTCATGTTTGATTTAAGGTTACTCAAATTACCAACGGTCGAATTGAATAGGAGACAATTAACTAGATGATAAAGGACTCGTAGCAAACTATGAAAATAACAAGTTCCATTTAGAGATTCAAACATAAAAAACTAGTTAGCCATTATTTTTCCACCCTACCCTCGTGGGCTTACATCTCTCTCTCTTTCTTTCAAACCATGAAATGAATACTCGCCCTAATCTTTTTTTACTACCTCTTTTTCTCTTTCCTCCATTTTTTTTATGCCGATTAACTTTCTTTTTCAAATCCAAAAAGCGCTTAATTTTGATTAATATAGCCTGTTCAGATGTATTTTTTTTTTTTTAATTAGTATTAATCAAATATGTGCATTCTAACTCATTATTTAAAAATATATATAACTATGTTATTTATTTAGTGTATCACAAGTAAATATAACTCGTTATAAGTATATTTGCAATTTCATCTTTTACTCTCTGGATTACTTTTTATGTATGCTATATATTTTCTTAGTGCATTACAAATAAATATAAATTGTCAAAATATTTATTTCTTTTTTTTTCTCCAACTGATTTCATTATTAATTATTCAAATGTGCATCATCGTTTATAAGACTGATAAGAAAACGTGGACAACAATGGTATAGGCGCCATTGATTATTACATATAATTGATTTTGTAGCTAATAAATCGACACATCGATTGGTTTCTCTGTTGCGATAACTGAAGATGACACTCGTAATTGAAGTCGGAGATTAGAGCCATTTCCATTGAGCAAACGGTTTATAGTGATATTGTCTCCCTCGAATTCTACATTCTGATAACCTAATGACCATGCTGATTGCATTGCCCATATTAGTGCCGAGCATTCACCTTCTTCAACAGAGTGTCTCCCCTGAAATTTACCCATTCCACCATCGAGAAACAAACCATGTGAATCTCTAATAATCCAACCCATACCTGAATCTTGGTTTCCTTCAAAATGAGATACATCATAGTTGTATTTTATCCAACCTTTTTGTGGTTTTTTTCATTGCTGATGTCGAGAGCGTTGTCTTGAATTTTGTCTCAGTTGAGGAATTATAGGTTGAACATTTTGTTGGCTTTGTGACTCGATCCACTCCTTCGTATCTATGATGGCACGATTAAAGGTTTCTAATCCTTCAATGTTTTTCCTATTGAATTTTGTCTCAGTCAAAATATTTATTCTATCATATATATATATACTTTTATTTTTTATTTTAACAAAGTATTTAAATTAATAAATATTAAAATTTTATGATTTTTTTATATGTCTTATTTATTTATTTACTGTGTTACAAGTAAATATAACTCGTTATAAGTATATTTGCTATTTTATTTTATTTTATTTTTGATCACTTTTATGTATATTATTTATTTACTTTGTGTGTTACAAATAAATATAACTCGTTATAAAAATATTTGTTACGATAAGAATAAAAAAAAAAAACAGTTAAAACTGTGTTTTATATAAATTATAATATTTACATGTAACAAAATTGACTTATATCTTTCGCAGACTGTTTATAGATCAGTGAGATAACTTATTTTGGAGTTATGTTGGATCTGGTGGCGAATCAGTGGCGTGATAGTTCTGTTTTGTTGATACATTTGAAATTATGGTGATCTGAACTCAAATATGTGTTTTTTATGATCTGAATATTTGGATTTGTGCTAAGAGAGAAGAAAAATGAGAAGGAGAGATGAGAAAAAGAAGAAACTCAAGAGACTATAGAAAAAGAGAGAGATGGAGAAAGAGAGAGAGATGAAGATAAAAAGGAACAATTAGGTAAACAACCCAAATCTGGACTAAAATTAGATAAACCACATATCATTTTGGAGGTCCAAACATGAAATTATTTCACCAACAAAATGGACGAGTTTACTCTCACACGCTCATTCGATTGTGATGGAATATTTGCTAATATTTTAATATTTTTTCACACAAGCATAAGTTGCGGGTATTATTTGTTATAAAACTTTAACATAACCATGTTATCTCTCTCCACAACGTCTTCCTCCATAACGTCTTCCTTCGCCGGATTTCGATATGTCGTCTTCCTGCGCCGTCCCATTCGTCTTTCTGATTTACTACTACGCCACCACCTGCGTCTTCCTCTGCCAGAATCCAATATGTTTTCCTTCTCTGCCATCCAATTCGTCTTCCCGATTTACTACTACACTACCGCATGCATCTTCTTTCGCCACCGTTTGCAATTTCCTTCGCCAGATTCGCTAGATTACACTATTTCATAATTCAATATTACTTTATAAATAAATATGTATTCGTACATATCGTATTAGACATCTACATATATAATAACTATTTCATTAACTCAATATTACTCTATAAATAAATTTATATACGTACATATTGTAGACGTCTACATATTTACAAATATAGAGAGATAATATTTTATTTGAAAACCTATAAATAAAATTATAGAACTAATTTATATGACAATACTACTATATAAATATATACATGCATATCATATTGTGAATATCCAAAAACTTAGATTCACCCAAATGTTTTAATTTTCTCGCTTCTGTTGAACTAAATTAAGCTCAAACATTTATTCATCGACGAGATCTTCACTTAATATGGTAGTTAATGCCAATCAAATCGCGCCCGCTCAACTTACGTCATCACGAAGTCAGACGGCAAAATTTGACAACTGGTCGCCACATTTAAAAAAACTGTCACGCGCATAAGGATGACATGAAGTGTAATTTTGAGGTAAAAAATTTGGTCATCGGTATCCATATGTCAAATACTAATATGGAATCATATCATAGCCAAATCCCTAATTTTTTTACGTAACTTAGCTCTGCACCAAATTAACTCAGATAAATGAGATCATTAAAAGTTGTATTTAATGCATTTGCTTTTTATTTACTCTACCAACACTCTAACATCATTTTTCCTTACGCTCACCCAATGTCAATATCTATAATTTGACTTCGAAGCTTATTTCTTCTAACTTTTTTTTCCTTTTTTTACTCTGTCCGTTTCACAAAGAGTGTTATTTGAGAGTTTTTCACACATATTAAGAAATCTATTAAAAACTCTATTTTACCCCTTATTAATACACCAAATATATTTCTCTCTCTAATTAATACACTAAAACTATATGGTTAAAACCGGATTTTTCTTCAAAATTCTGCATTGAAAACATAAAACGACACTCTTTATGAAATAAGAATTAAATCTCAAAACGACACTCTTTGTGAAACGGAGTATTATGCATCTTTTAATTTTATCACCATAGTCAACTACCAAATTAAGTTCCCGCAGTCAACGGTTAAGATCAATGATATGTGATCGTACGGTTCATATCATAAGCTGTATTGAAGTTTCGGTACACAAAGAAACACTAAATAGAATAATAAACCCCCTTCTTCTGTAGCTTTTGATTTTGGGAAAAATAAGCAACCTTTTTATTCCGAAAAAGCAAACCTCTGATTCTCTCTGCTCACTCTGTCTCGATACACTTTTCACTCTCACTTTCTCTCGATTCTCTGCTCTTCTCGTCAATCATGGTGTCGGAGACGATGCGATCGACTGTTAAAATCACGAATCTTCCTCAAACCATAGTCGCCGGCGAACTTCTCCGTTTCCTGGAGCTCAACCTCGGCGTAGACACCGTATTCGCCCTCGAAATCCCAACCTCTCGCGAAAATTGGAAGCCACGGGACTTCGCGCTAGTGCAATTCACTTCCCTCGAGGTCAAGTCTCGCGCCCAGCGTCTCTCTTCCCAGAGCAAGCTCCTCTTCAAGTCCCGTAACCTAAGAGTCTCCGAGGCCTACGACGACATCATCCCTCGCCCTGTAGATCCCAGGAGGAGGCTAGACGGCGTCGTTTTGACCGTTGGGTTTCCCGAAGCCGACGAAGGGAGGTTCTGTGCCCTAGAAAAATGGCAAGGCGTGAGGTGTTGGGTTATAGAGGAGAAGAGGAGAGTGGAGTTCTGGGTTTGGGAAGGAGGAGAGTGTTACAAGATCGAAGTTAGATTTGAGGATATCGTTGAAACTGTTGGTTGCTGCTTCAATGGCGCCTCTGAGATTAACGCATTTCTTCTGAAGGTAATTAGATGAAATCATTTTGACTCATAATGTGTTTGTGACAATGTGCATGTTAAATCTCTCTAACTTCACTTAGGTTTTTTGTTTTGGCTGAAATTGAGATCCCTGTGTTGTTCAGTACAATACGATTCAACTTGGTTCTGCTGAGAGTTAATTTTCTGAAGCAAAGAGTGCCTTAGTGTTTAGACAAAACCCTTCACTGGTCTATAATGTTTAGGTCTTCCTGTTCTTGCACTTGAAACCTTTTATTAGATAGATAATTTTTCAAACTCTGTGTAAGGCTGATTAAAGTGCAAAGGGAAAGCAGAGTAAATGTTAGTTTTATCTTGTATGATAATCGAATTGCCTAATAAGCGATTTTAAGGTATGTAAATTGTGATGTGAGGGATGAGTCTGTGTTGAGTTTTATCTTGTTCACTGCTGCTGATTTCAATGGATTTTATATTGCTTGGTATGTTTTAGTATTATCTTGCTCTCTTCTGATTTTTTTGTTTACTGGTTGTCTTATTTACAGCTGAAATATGGACCGAAGATATATAAAAAAGTATCAGGACCTCATATAGCGACAAAGTTGAAATCTGATCGGTACCGTTTCTGCAAGGAGGATTTCGATTTCATGTGGATACGCACAACTGATTTCTCTGGTATGAGATCGATAGGGTCATCTACTTGCTTCTGTTTGGAGGTCTTCGAAGGCTCAACGATGGCAGACATCTTCTCATGCTTCCCTTACTACAGAGAAGACACTTTGAGTCTAACCGCTGTGGATGGGAATACCTTTGCGTCCGCGAATCAAATCGTCCCCCTTTTGAATACATTTGATCTGGGGATAGAGCCTCCGTATGAGATCCTTTTCCAGCCCAATTCGCTGGTTCACGCGCAGAAAATCAGTCTTTTCGCCGCTTCAAACATTGAACTGATCAACATCCTTCGTGGTTTGAGCCTGGAAACCGCGTTGGCGATCCTCAAGAAACTGCACCAGCAAAGCTCTATATGCTATGATCCTGTCTCATTTGTCAAGACTCAGTTGCAATTCGTGGTTAAGAAGGCGACGCATTCACCTGCATCAGCATATAAGAGATTGACAGAGCAGAACATAATGAGTTGTCAGAGAGCCTATATCACACCTTCAAAGATTTACCTGTTGGGACCAGAGCTTGAGACTGCCAATTACGTTGTGAAGAACTTTGCAGAGCATGCCTCGGATTTCATGAGAGTTACTTTTGTGGAAGAAGACTGGAGCAAGCTTCCAGCGAATGCTCTTTCTGTGAACTCCAAGGAAGGCTATTTTGTGAAACCTTTTAGAACCAACATTTATCATAGGGTGTTGTCAATCCTCGGGGAAGGGATCACCGTCGGGCCTAAAAGGTTCGAGTTCTTGGCTTTCTCAGCGAGCCAGCTGCGAGGAAACTCTGTCTGGATGTTTGCTTCTAACGAGAAGATAAAAGCTGAAGATGTAAGAGAATGGATGGGTTGTTTCCGTAAAATACGAAGCATCTCCAAATGTGCTGCTAGGATGGGTCAGCTGTTCAGTGCTTCGCGGCAGACAGTTAATGTCCGTGCGCAAGACGTGGAGCAGATTCCCGACATCGAAGTGACTACCGATGGTGCTGATTACTGCTTCTCGGATGGCATCGGGAAGATTTCGTTGGGGTTTGCTAAGCAAGTTGCACAGAATTGTGGACTGAGTCATGTCCCTTCAGCATTTCAAATTCGGTATGGTGGCTACAAAGGTGTGATTGCAGTTGACCGGAGCTCCTTCAGGAAGCTGTCTCTGCGTGACAGTATGCTAAAGTTTGAATCCAACAACAGGATGCTTAACGTGACCAGGTGGACAGAGTCGATGCCTTGCTTCTTAAACCGGGAGATCATTTGCCTTTTGTCTACCCTCGGAATAGAAGATTCAGTGTTTGAGGCGATGCAAGCAGCGCATTTATCTATGCTGGGGAATATGCTTGAAGACCGTGATGCAGCACTGAATGTTCTGCAGAAGTTGAGCGGAGAGAACTCCAAGAATCTGCTAGTTAAGATGCTGCTACAAGGATGTTCACCGAGTTCAGAGCCTTACCTCTCAATGATGCTTCGCGTACACCACGAGAGCCAGCTTTCTGAACTAAAGAGTAGGTGCAGGATACTTGTGCCGAAAGGACGGATCTTGATCGGTTGTATGGATGAGATGGGTATCCTGGAGTATGGCCAAGTCTACGTTCGTGTAACACTGACTAAAGCGGAACTTGAATCTCGCCAACAGAACTACTTCCACAAGATCGATGAGGAAACATCTGTGGTGATTGGGAAAGTGGTTGTGACGAAAAACCCATGTCTTCACCCTGGAGACATCAGAGTTCTTGATGCAATATATGAGGTCACTTTTGAACAGAAGGTCGATTGCATCGTCTTTCCTCAGAAGGGAGAAAGGTATAATAAAAAATCAATCCTTTAAAGCTATGCACCAAAGCAGAAACCATATGCTTCTGATTCATAACCTCGGTTATAATAATAGTTGATGGTTTGTTTCTCCTTGGTCTTTGCTGATTCCACAGGCCACATCCAAATGAATGTTCTGGTGGTGATCTTGATGGAGACCAGTTTTTTGTTAGCTGGGATGAGAAGCTTATACCGAGCCAAATGGACCCTCCAATGGACTACGCTGGAAGCAGACCTCGGCTAATGGATCATGATGTCACCTTAGAGGTTAGTTTCTTGAAAAAAGGCTCTTATAATATGAAAGTTACCTAATCTTTTAAAGCCTAAGCTGATTCTCTCTGCTTTGTAATTGTAGGAAATCCACAAATTCTTTGTTGATTATATGATAAGCGACACGCTTGGAGTGATCTCAACTGCGCATTTGATTCACGCAGACCGTGATCCAGAGAAAGCCCGGAGCCAGAAATGTCTAGAGTTGGCAAATCTTCACTCTAGGGCTGTTGATTTCGCGAAAACCGGAGCTCCAGCTGAGATGCCTTTTGCATTGAAGCCAAGAGAGTTCCCTGATTTCTTGGAACGGTTCGAGAAACCAACGTACATCTCTGAGTCTGTGTTTGGGAAACTATACCGCGCTGTGAAAAGATCTTTATCACAGAGAAAGCCAGAAGAAGCTGAGAGCCAGGACACGATGGCTTATGATCCGACGCTTGAAGAAGCTGGATTCGAGAGCTTCATAGAGACAGCGAAAGCCCATAGAGACATGTATGCTGAGAAACTGAGCTCGTTGATGAACTACTACGGAGCTGCTAACGAAGAAGAGATACTCACGGGTATTTTGAGGACCAAGGAGATGTACCTGCAGAGAGATAACCGGAGGTATGGTGATATGAAGGATAGGATTACATTGTCTGTGAAGGATTTGCAGAAAGAAGCCATGGGATGGTTCGAGAAGAGCTGCGAGGAGGAACAACAGCGGAAGAAGCTAGCATCGGCTTGGTACTATGTAACATACAACCCGAGCCATCGCGAAGATGAGAAGCCTAAATTCTTGAGCTTTCCGTGGATCGCAGGCGACGTTTTGCTGGGGATAAAGGCTGAAAATGCAGAGAGAGAGACAGAGGGAATGATGATATCGTGAAGAGCAAGCAAGTGGACTTGTAGGTTTAGTAATTAGTATAATTGCTAAGTTAAAGACAATTGAAACCCGCCTGTGTATGCGTCAACATTCGAAGGCAAACCAAAATCAAAATTTGACTAGATCTCCACCTGGTTATAATATGTTTTACTTTAATCTAATTATTACATAATATGGAGCTGTTACTAGTAATTAGTAACAAAATCAAACATACCATACTAACCTATACAAATTTTTTTTTGTATTGGTCTTTTAAAGACCAAAAAAACAGACTTAAGGGTCCACATCACTGCCACCAACACAATCACCCAAAAAAAGAAAGAAAGAATGTCTGTCGTGCTCTCTTTTGGGCCTTACCATTTTGTGTGGGTTTTGTAGCTCTCAAATCAGATTTGAAAGAGACACTCTAACTCCTACTTGATCCCTTTTCTCCCTTTTGAAATTAACTTTGACAATATATCGAAAACCGCAAAATAATTTTGATCACTTTAGTTCAGAAAATACAGTAGTGATAACAATTATAGTTAGTTGGTTTGGTCACATTAGAGTCTCGGTTTATCTTAATTCAAGTCAATTGCTTATGTAGTAAACACTTTCTTCTTCGATACAGAAAGTATTTCACAATTCTTATCAAAATTCTGTCACACTATTAATAAGTGATTAATATTGCAAGGTTACTAAAACTATGTAAGGACAAAAAAAAAGAGTGAAATGCATGAACGACACGAGAAGTGTACGTGAAGATTGAAAACGTTCAATAAATTTTCAAATGGGATAATACATAATATTCTATCTATCTAGTAGTGTATTTATTAAGCATTGTAATATTTCATGACCTTATTATCCTAGTCATCCTCTACACATTACACATCTCTTGTTGACCACTTTGACATTTTTGATTTCCACCTCATAGTTAGTAATTTATCAGACTATTGTGGTGGTTAATCTCGTTTTTAATTTCTTGTAAGAGAAAATATTTATGCATAAACCATCTCTATCTTACTTTCATTTCCTTTATGAAAATATTTTTTTTAAAAATCAGTCGAAAAAGTTATACACAAGACATGTCACATGTATATAGACTTAAAACGGAAATAAATAAAGTTACTAGAGCTAAAAAAAAGAATAAGTGCTATTATATTGTAGAAGTTCATCCACACATGTACAGAGCTTAGTTTATGGCTTTCTTTAAAGTTCAAAAAAAAAAAAAAAAAACGAGTGTAAAAATCATTTTTTGCATTGACACTTGCCAAGATTCGATTCTCTCCACGTGTAGTTTTATCTATTTTTCTATACATGTTTTTTCCAAATGTAGAACAATTAATTATCCTGAAGTAAGAAAATTAACCAAGCTTTTCGTTTATTCCAGTCACGTGAGCTAACACGTGATTCGACCAAAAGAAGAAAGAAAAGTAGTAAGCGTGAGATGTGCACAGAAAAACTCGCGCGTGCATGCATCCATACGTTATATTTAACGGAAACAAAATCACCATTAACTATAATAATAAAGTTTAATTTGAATTATATAACAAATTGTCTTTTTTAGCATAAATTTATAAAAAATCTATTAAATTAAAAAGAAAAAACTTGGCCGATATTTTTTCATACTCCCGCCGGTAACAAAACTTCGCCGAACGCCGATAAACCGGCGGTTACTTTTTTTTTTTTTAATTAGTTAAACAGCTAACATTGGATCCGACCCGAATAGATCCCCAATATCTTGAAAATGGTCCTCCACGTGCCAGCTGGAGAATCCAGACCCAGACCCGAACCCGAAACTCATATCCGCGAAAAGATCATCACCAAATAAATCGCCGCCGTAAAAGTCAGGAATCGGCGCCGGGAAACCGAAAACGTCGTCGTCTGAGAACAACGGCGCCGAGAAATCCGTGAGCGTATCTGAGACATTAAGCGACGGCTCCTCTTTCACGTCAATCGACGCCGGCTCCTCTTTCACCTCAATCGACGCCGACGATACGCCGGAAAATTCCTCTTTAACCGCAATCGACGCCGTGGAATCGCCGGAGAAAGTGGATTGGAGAACAGAAACCGGCGAATGGAGGCATTCTCTTGTGGCTAAATCCGAGATCCCGTCCATCTCCTTCGAAGCTTCTTCACAATTCTCCGGCGCCGGAGAAGGTGGATGAGAGAAATTAGTGAGCGCGTTAGGTCCACGCAGCTGAATAGCGGCGTTATCGTATACAACGGCGGCTTCCTCCGCCGTATCGTAAGTGCCTAACCAGAGCCGTACACGTCTACTCGGATCTCTAATCTCAGCCGCCCATTTTCCCCACGGCCTTTGTCTCACTCCCCGGAACTTTCTCGCCGTCGTAACAGCCACCGGAGCAGCAGCAACAGCAGCAGTGTTAACCGTCGTCGCCGTCTTTCGTCTCGTCTTCTTCTTCGGCCTGTCTTTATCAGAAATAGTCGTCGACTCAAGAACCACTTCGTTGACGAACTTCTTGACACGACGCCGTTTCTTGGAGATTTCTGCAAAATCATCTTCTTCGTCGCTGGAGGAATCTGTAGCGTAAGGATCGGTCACAGAGATTCGCAAGATTCTTGGTTGAGTTATGTGCTCGGTGAGTTTAATTCTCTGGAGAGAAACTTTCTTTTCTGTCTCCATTTTTTGTTGTTAAATCTCTCTCTTTAAAACTGTTACTGTATAAGTTAAATGTGTTCTTTGTGGTGTGTGTTTGTGTATATATATATATATGAGAGTTGGAAAAAGTAAAGAGAAAAAAGTGAGGGAGACAAAGAATAAAGAAAGGTAGAAACAAAAAAATTTGAAAAACAAGAGGCCGATGCTCTGCAACAAGAGGGAAAATGAGGGAAGAGATGAGAAAAAAAAAGGGAAAATTTTCCCGGGAAAGTTTGAAGAAAAGAGAAAAAGAAGAGAGCTTTTTGATAGATGCTTATGGAATCAGAGTTTGGTAATTAAGCAAAAGAGGGGGAAAAAAAGAGAGAAGGAGATGCTTTTTTCTTGTTTGGGGATGAATATTAAGGTTAAGAAATATTCCTGGGAAAAAATTTGCAGAGAAAAGAAAAAGCAAAGTTTTGTGTAGAGTGAGAGAAAGAGTGACAAAGAAGATGAAGGAGAGAGAGAGAGAGAGATGCAGAGCGCATGTAATAAGTAAGTAAAGAGAGAGACACTGACCAAAACAGAGTCTCTTATAGGATCTTGAAACGGCAGCTGCGGCGTTTTAAAACCCGGTTTCTTTTTTTTTTTTTGTCATTTTCTAAAATGAAGGAAAAAACAAAAACAATTTAGCAAATTTTTATCGGTTTTTGTTTTTATATTTTAAAATTTGTATAGCCTTCGAAGACACCGGAAAGACGAGCTAGTCTTCCCTTTGACCTTACAAATTTAATAGCAATAAGTTAGTAGTATTATTTTATTTATTTTCCATATTTAAAAAACAGTAATTAATGGTGGTTAATTGCTGTAATTAAATTCTTAAAACCTTCCTTGCATCTAACCACAAGGGTGTTTTGGTCATTCATCAACCAAGTTGGTTGCTGCCTGTAAAAAAAATTAGACCGTTGCGGTCTGCAGGTTTTTACTTTTTACTTCTTTTTAGCAGTCTCTAGTCTTTTTCTGTAGCAGGTATCTGACGTGGCAATTACTTCAAAAAAAAAAACTCCATTCTGACTCGTGTGTGTGTATTCTTCTCACTTTTTTTATGTATCATGGTAATACTAATTAAATTTCTTTTCTTCTTTTTTGACATGGCATTAAATAATTTTTGGTTTTTTAAAGTTTGTATTTGTCTTTTTTAACTCTCTTTTTAGAAAACACTCTTTTTCACTGCATATTTTCACGTGAGTGTTAAACCAGAGAAAACAAAGTGCCTTTAATTTTTTGGCTCTTTTAACGTGGACGGTGTTTGGCTTTTTTCAAGAAAAAAAAATAGTGCTATCAATTCTATAAACAAACTTATAAGTGTTGAATTGCAATTTTATAACGGTTTGGAGCCGTAAGATCATCTCCAATGTAAAACTTCATTTTTTCCTCCAAAATAGAGTAATTCCAAAATGAAGTTGAGTTTTGCTCCAATTTATAACTCCATTTTTTACTCCAAAAAAGAATATTCTAAATAGATTCTATTTCTATTTTATTATTAATAACTTTTAATTCTAAAATTTACAAATTAACCCCATTTTTTTTTTCTTACAAAACTTTTATAAATGATAAATTAAATATTTATTAAATAAAAGAAAGTTACATTTTTTTGACATAAAAAAAAAGAAAGTTACATAATATCATAAAAACATAAAAAAAATTTATTTAAACATATTATCTTTATTTTCAGCACTTGTAATGCATTTTTAAATTTATTTTATTTTGCAATCTTTTGAAATAAAAATTGTAGTTTTCAATTATTTATAATTATTTATTTTATATTGTTTAAAAATTATAGTGTTCAAATATATATATCGATAATAATTATTGTTGTGTTGATAAAATAGTATAAAATAAAAATATCTAATATTTAAAGGATCAATTTGTAAATAAAAAAATTCAACTCCAAAATGAAGTAGAATATAGGTTTGCTCCAAATATGGAGCAATCTCAATTTTTACTCCATTTTGGAGTGAGAAATGGAGTAGGGTTGGAGAGAAATTTACTCCAAAATGGAGTTTGGAGCAAAAAATGGAGTAGAGTTGGAGATGCTCTAACAATGTTGAAACACGGAACTACAGAAGAAAAAAAAAAATTATGTGAAATTAAATGGTGAAATACAATCGCAAATTTTCGTGTATAGATAACCTAATGAACTAAAATAAAATAAAAACTTGTAAATGTTAGAAGAATTTAACATACGTACGAATTTATAAACAAAATTAAAAACAAAAAGTAGGAATTTACATATTGTCATTTTCTGTCCCTTTAATCCCTTAGTAATTACATCTGTTGTTTTCAGTATTTTGTATCACAGCCTTACTATTTAATCACCTAAAGTGGAGAAAGTCTTAAGTTCAAACACAACAAGTACCAGATAATGGATTAATTTGACATGTTTTAATTTCCGACCTGATAAATCATGGATCTAAAACCCGAAATAAAAAAAAATAAAAAAAATTTGATTACCAAAATATATAATTTTTATCATCTCAAAATAAAAATTTGTTGGTTTAAGACCATAAAAAACTATAGTATATATATGAGACTTGGGGGTTTTACGAATTGCTCTAATTCACGATTCACGATAACTCATAAACAAATTATTCAAAAATGCACTCTCCATCAATTTTATAAATCAAATTGAAGAGAGAAAAACAAAAAAAACCATAGTATATATATGAGACTTGAGGGTTTTACGAATTGGAATTGATCGGTGTGATCAAAGATTCAAACCTACTACTCGGCGATATTCAATATGACAATCCACTATTGAAAAGTGTTCTTGTACAACAAGAACTAAGCCGAAGAATCAAGAGCAATGTCACACGACTACTTGAAAAAGATTAAAGATACATAGTAATTAACAGTACTCAAACAAAACGGCAAATTGCTTAATTGGAACCTTGTTATCTTAAGGTTATACATATTTGTAATGCTGTGTAATCGTATAGATTTTGGCAGCCCACATATAGATTGTGTCGAAGTGGCCACTTATCTTATATTGAGCAGTGTATGTGCATATGTTACAGTTTTGTTCTTCTTGTCTTTTCTTTTTTTCCCACCTCGCCACTAAAATCACTCCATAGTCCATATCATATTGATTAAAATTTTGATTTTTAGCCAAACAAAACTATATTGATTAAATTACACGATTAGTACGAAAAAATTATCCTACATCACAGCCACAAAAAAAAAAAATTACGACATATTTTATTTGTAAAATTGTACCTCATATTAGTTACAACATCATTACAATTTGCAATAAAATTAAAATACTATTCCGGAAAATGAATCTAGGGTTTGCAGGGTTTGAATTTGTGTGAACCCTGTACGTATATGTGAATTTTACGGCGTTCTCGGAATTTTTGGAACTGTACGTTAAGGCCTTTTGTATAATGTAATGGTTACAAGACTATTACAACACAAAAACATATTACTCCATAATCAAAAACTACGTAAACACAAGTCAAATAAGCATCAAACCCCATACGTGAAAATTAGCTTTGAGCCACGCAATAATTCAGGAATCCCATAAAATTAGTAAAAATAAAAAAATAGTTTTTCAAACAAACCAAACTTCGTTTTTGAGAATATTTAGTAGTCCAATATATATGAAATATTGGGAGTAATGATGATCCCTTGGTCCATGTAATGTCATCATTACACAATCATAGAGTTAGTTCTCTAATAAACGGTAAGTTCGTCTATAGTTATATACCCTCCAATCTCACATCATTCGGATATACACTATACATTTAAACATTTTAGCTTGAAAATTAAGATTATTATAAAAAAGAAAACTTAAGATTCTTAAAATTATATTATCTCAAACTCTTTTGTCGGCGTATATTTTTTTTTTAACACTGATTTATTAATCTATTACAAATTATGAGAACTGTTATATCGACGATTTTACAACGGTCAATTCTACCGTCTTATGAAGATCCCCTGACGGTTCTGATTGCACCACGCTGAAGATCTCTTGTAAGTTTGCCTCCAATAATTTGCATAATTCTTCATCAATCTGCATAATTAATAATAAATCGCACTCTCTGGGATTTGAAACTCAGACCTCCTGGTGTAGAAGTATTAATGAACCCTTGATAAACCATTGGGTCAAAGGGACTTCCACATTTTTTCAAGGTATTATCTATAATTTGAATTGTAATATCGGTCGGTCATATGCCAAGTCAAATGAGGCATTGGGCTTGACCTCTAATTTTTGTTGGCCCATTATAATTTTTTTTTTTTGGTTTCTTTAAAAAAAAATAGATTTAAAAAGGTTTTTTATATGGTTTTTTTAAATAAAAATAGGTCCAAATGAGATAATGGATTAATTTTTTTTTTTTGACCTATATAAAAGAAACCATAAACAATAATTAGTCTAATTCATTAAATCCACAAAAAAAAATCTTTTTAAACTTATTTTTATGAAAAAATTTCTATTAAATTATTATGATATACAATACCTCCGACTACTATTTTTTAATTTGTCTCAAACCCCAAATTCTCAGGGCTAACCCTAGACTAATTTCAGATAAATGTAAAACAACATTGTATATGGTAAAGTCATTTTGTTGAACTAATTTGTTATTGGGTCAAATGATTTGTTGTACTAATTACTATGTAGAGAATTTTAGTAAAAGCAATGAATACTATGATTTTTTTTCTAAAACACCAAAAAAGCAAAAAAAAAACCCCGATTGAAAGAAAAGCAAAAAAAAAAAAACCGGTATTGGGAATGTAGTTGATGTTTAATGTTCATGGTTTAATCTGAACTTCTGAAGTAAAAAGTAATTATAGAGAAGCTAAAAACCGAGACCGTACGGATAAATGTCGAAGAAAATAAAGACAAAAGTTGGACGGTAGCAGTAGAAAAGGGTCCCACCTGAGCGTTCTTACCGTTAGTCCCGCAAACGGCGCCGTTCTCTCGTTTCGAGCCATCCCACTTTGTTTTCATGTGACTTTCAATTCGTCGTCTCGAGGCACTCTCTTACCCATTTGTCTGCCAACATCTTTTTGGCAATATTACTTATGATATTTCAAAATAAATGTTTTAGGTTGTTGTAAGTTTATAAGGGTTTGATTGGTAATTTGGTATGTTTTTGGTATATAATAAATTGTTTTAATAGTTACTAATTATAGAAACGTTATCAAAAACGATATATTCTGTTTTTTGTGTTGTTTTTAAAAATATTTCTATAGTTTTTAATTATTTTGTAAATGTTTACAATTCCTTGTAATTAAAAACTTTGTACTGTTTTAATTTATCAATCAGATTTTTTTTTTTTTTTGTTACGAAACATTTTTTCAATTTATAGATGTATATTATAAACATAATATCTTAATATATAGTTAAAAAATATATGTAACAATATTGAAGACTCGATTTGTTTTTTTTTTTTTTTTTTTGACAACAAATATTTAACTTTTTTTTTGAAGTCTCATATACAGAAAACATAAATACAATAATTATATTTGAAACAATAATTATGCAACGGAGTTTAATCATTTTATCGAGTGGGTAGAATAAGACTCGTCATGTAGATCAATATCAAAGATCAAGTTCTATTATTTACGAAAAATCGTTGTGGTATTGTAAACATGCTTCGATTTGGTTTATATAGCAAAAATACGACCTATTTTTTTTTTATAGATTTGGAGAATTAATCATGATTTTCATCGTAGATATATCTCAAGTATAATAAAAAACAAAAAATTCAAATATACTTCATCTCAATAAGCATGTCCTTGGCAAGCGACCTATTCATTAGACATTGATTCAGGTGCTTAGGAAAATTTTAAAACAAAAATTAATGAATAAAAGTGGTGTGCCTAAGGCAGGTGATGACGTTGATGATGACATTGTAGAATTTTTTTTTCGTATAAGCCGATTTGTACATATATATATATGCGTTTTTTTTTCATCTCAAAGAAGAACAAAAAGCACTAATCAACTATTTATAAATTCAAAACCACTAAACTTGTTCATCGAATATGTTAATTCTGTAACAAAAATATAAGAAGTTTTATTATTTAGCGGTTTGGAGTTACATTATTCAGTTAAAATAAAAAAAAATCTTTTTCTTGATCATGATTCCATCGTTCTGAAAAGCTATTGGTCAAAGTCTAGAATTATACAGGTACACATCAATCAAATAAGCCAGTCAATCCAAGCATATGAAACTCATAAACCTATTCAAATGAATAGACAAAAAAAAAAACAATATATTCAAACGCAATGGCTTGTTTTTTCATATACACCTGCTTGCTACCGTGTGTATATACAATATATATTTCTTCAATATATATGAACAAAGTGAACAAAAGTATATAAGAAAATTATTGGTAGAGCAAAGCGAAAGAGTAAAGTTCCAATAATGAACCAATTAGGCCAATTATTATCTATCAATGGTGTACTTGAAAAGTGCTTCAACCACGCTGAAAATATGGGCCTTGCCAGGGAACTTGTTAATTATAGTTATTCTTTTGGTCTACAAATTATGGCTAATTCAAAGTCATGAATCAATTAATTATGCATCAGATACTTTTTCAATAGCAAGAAAGTTTTGGATATTTGGTATAAATTATTGTTCTTCACAAAAAAAAGTTGTATTCAACTTTTAATAATATTTCCATAAAACAGGCCATTAAACATATATTAATCATTCATCTCCAAATGTGACCTGAAAAAAACGCATTTATATTTCATGTGTATCTGATTTTTTTTTTTTTTTTTGGGAACATGCAACCCACATAATATGGGGTCTACTGAAATGGAGTTTATGTTAAATTCTACTAAAGACCGTGTATGATTAGAGGAATGATTGTAACAAAAAAGTTAACTAAGAAAAATGATGATTATCAAATCATTGATTTGAAGTTCGTTCGTATATTAGACTTATAATTAATTTAAGTTTTTTAACTTAAAAGTTTTGATCATATCTATGTAGCGACCCGACAAGGGCCACACGAATGAACGAAAGCTGACTTATAATTAATTTAAGTTTTTTAACTTAAAAGTTTTGATCATATCTATGTAGCGACCCGACAAGGGCCACACGAATGAACGAAAGCTATATGGTGCTCGTACACTCACGAGTTTTACTTTTGCTATTGTTTTTTTTTAGAACATGACCCATCAAATATGATAGATGTTTTATGTAAACATAAAACAAATATGAAGGCAGGAAAAGAAATATCCTAGAGATCTGATTTAGATGGTACGCACGGCACATTTCACATTTTGCTAAACACCTTTTTTTTTTCTTTTTTTCTTGGCTCCATAGATGGAAGTGTCATTAGTCATGTAACGTTTGGTCGTTAACAAATGTATGTTTAGTAAATATTTATTGACCAAAGTCTAGAATAATAAGGGAATAGTACTTGACGTCAAAAATGAAAAAGGAAATATATAGTTTGATGTTCAATACTGCGATCGTGAAGAGTTTATATATTTTCCATATAGTAAACAAATTTATGGCATTAAATCCATATAACAAAACTATCAAACTAAAACTACTCGTTAAAAATAGGTGGTCCTCATATAGTATGAATGTATGATATATATAATCAAAAATTGATTAAAGTTATGACTTATGAGAATGGTTTACAAGTATGATTATAGTATGATATACTCATATATATTTTGTTTATAAATTTTAAAGTGGGGGTGGACGTGTGGGATGGTGAGCCAGCAGGTGATTGTCACTCGTTGTCTTGTAGTGAGACAACTCTCTCATTAACTAGCCATCTTTATATAATTAAATATAATTAGGGGGATGCTTGATTTTGGGTTCCTTTACAACATTTTCCCACGACCTTATTGCCGGTCTTTTTTGTATTTATCAATTAATATACGCCACTTTTGGTTTGCACGTGCATTACAGTGTAAAAAAATGTAATTTGGATACTTATTTAACTTAAACAATGTCTGAAAAATGTAATTGTGGCAATAGTTTATTTTAAAATTGAAGATTTCGTGTTTTGATATTCTTTTAATTCTGAAAGTTTAACTTTACTTAAAAAACTTACAATATATGACAATGGAAGATGGAAACAGGGGTCGTAATGGTTCGTTTTAGTTTTTTTTTTTTTTCTTTCTATAACTGACAACATCTTCTTAAGACGCTCATAGATGTTTTTTTTATGACAAATAACATAAGTATCTATCTTCGCTAAACTAACTAGCGAAAGCCAAAACATCTGCTCACCAATGTATATAATATTTTCTACAACAGCAAAACTGCATTCGATATAAGTTTATACTAGCATTTTAATCACCAAATGTTCCAAATCATCTCCTTCAACCGTTCAACGTCATAGTGAACTCGAAGAGTACTTTATCAGCAATTTCTTTCTATACTCTGCGTTTCTTCCTTATATTCTTTAAGAAAACTATGTGTGTTTTTACAAGTTTACGTTGGTTAAATAAATAAAGCATTTAACAACAACAAAAAAACGTTACAGCGCGGGGTACAAATTTATAGTTTGATACCGTATTTTTAAGGGAGACGACAAACGCAATTTTCTTAAAGTTCCTAACATTGCATAGGAAAATGTCTAAGCAAAAACATTATAACTTTTTGTAATTAAGAAAAAAAAAAAATTACATCATAAGGTTGAGGGTTTACCAAGTGAACTGAGGGCAAACCATTGGTCAAGAAGTAAGTGAAAATCACATATTTTTAATATCAATATATTTGTAGGTTACTTAATTTTTAAATCCAAAGAAAATAGATTACTAGGTCATGAACAATATGGAAAATGAAAAAAACAATGTGGACTTTTTACATTTTGTTTGTTTGTTTATAATATATATGTATGTGTGATTGTTGGCTTTACCATTCTTTGTCCATATCAACATATCATGGCTGGTTCTTGAGATAATATAGACCACGTTTTCTGAATTTTTAACGTGAAGAAGTATCTTTGTATGTGTGAAGAACCCATTTAGCCATAAGTAGAATGTAAACCAGTTTAATATCCTATAGAAAAGGTAGAAGGAAATAAACTATTCAGCTCACGGCCCCTCAATTTTGTTATGCTATTATTGTTCATGAAGAAAAAAAAACTTACTTCTTCCTTCTAGGATTGTCTGTTCTGTTACCTTTTTCTAAAATGTAGAAGGGCATTGATATCATTTGCATATCCAGTTTCCTGCACATCCTCATAGAACCCTAAAAGTTTAGTACATTCGTTACCAAATTCATTCTTATGTTGGTCACTCAAAGTAGAAAAAAATGTGACTAGCTTGCAAATCATTGACGAAATTCGAATGATTGAAATATGATCAAAAGTTCTTAAAAATTTAGATATAAAAATAGATATAGATTGAAACTTATTGAAAATTTACTGAAAACTTACCAGAACTCATATTGTTATTTCTTCATAAGTTTGAGATTTACCGTTGAAACCCTAATAAACAAAATCGTCACGAATCAGTCATATTCAATCATATATAAAACAAAAAAGTTCTTAACTTTTTTTACCATACCAACATTCTCCATCTCGAGCGAACCGAGAAAAATCGAGGATTTTGCATCTTTGGATTGTGTTGAAATGCTATTGTGCATCTTGCAATCCGAATTGCGAAAGATTTAGAGTAAAATTTCAAAGAAAACAAAATGTAAACCAATGAAGAAATTCTATTGAGTCGAAGAGATCTCAAAAGTTCCTTTCAGTTTGAAAATTTAAGAAAATGGGTGAAATATCGTCCGGAACTTTTTTCGGTTTTATAACCATGAGGTGATCCTCGTGTTAAGTTTTATGAGTTTCCAATTTAAAATCAATTAACAATAAATAAGAACGAGCTTGCACATCCCACGAGCTTACATTTTATTTAGAGGAATACGAGACAAGTAAAAAAGAATTTTCTTTTTTTCTCCATCTCGCACATTCCACGAGCTCAAAACACAAATGCAAATAAGTTAGCACGGAGTGCTCGAGACTGTCTTTATCATTTAAATTATGTAAACTCAGTTCCACCGGTTTGGATTTCTGAACCGTTCTATGTGTTGAGGCTGTTGACAAAAAAAGAAAAAAAAGAAAAAGAACGAGCTTGCACATCACAAACACGTTATTCCCAACTAGACGGAACAAAAAAAAAATCAAATCTACATATTAATTAACGTTCAACAAAACTGAGTAAATTTTAAGCCCATATCAAGCTTAGACTATCGGAGGCTCTCAGAAAATAACGAGAAGATTGTGTCCCCTGACGAGATATTTGAACTTGGTCTCTTTAGAGCGGCGACAGATATCCCAGGGACATATAGTTGGTAACTTGGAATCTGGTATAAAGGATTCCCGAACATTTCGACTGAAAGAACCTTCAGTGTTGTTGCGTTGTCGTGAAGAGGTCTAGCTTTTGATACACTTTATTTATTTTTATTTTTTTGAATGAATGTCAAATTTTATTCAATCAAAAAACCTTTGTTACATCAAGTGTTTCTATGTTTTGAGAGTTTAATTGAAATTGTTAAAACATAAAAAGGCTAAACTCGTGTGGCAAACCAAAACATGAGGCTTTCCTCATAGCGTAGATCTCCTTGGAGTCGGATAGAACTAAGTCGGTTTCGAACAATCTTGTCGATGGTTTTCAGAAGTTGTGTTGATGGCATACTTGTTTCCCCATGCCTTCTCCGTTTCTCTCTCACTTTTGATACACTTCCCTAGGTATATAAAATAAAAAATCTGTGCCCCTAACATTTTGCTTGGCAATAATAGATTTTTGACACGGGACTTACTGAAGGCTCTTTTGGTACATTCAACGTATCCAATGTCCAAGTATTTGGCTCTAAAGAATCTGGAGATGTATATGTGGCGGATAAAGTGACTTGCAAGGTAACGCTCTGCATCATATGGTGTTTTTCTCATTCATCACATGATTTGGTACTATCTAAACCGTTTCGATCTTCGTTTTCTATGCGTGTAGGTTGACTATGAGAGACGTAAACTCATCCCCCCTAATCATACTTGTACACATATGTTGAATTATTCCCTGAAGGTATCCTTTTTTCTATAATTAAGTTATGTACACTGTAATTTACTATTTTTTTTTATTGGATCTCAAAACATGTATTTCCCAGGAATTCATGAAGTTCTTTCTGAAAAACTGCGATTTGATTTTTTTTCCCACGATACATTCTTTAATAACTCTTTTCTATATTGATGCGAATGGTCATTTTAACGAGTTCCATAATTTCGAGTAGGCAAGCCGGTTGATCCTGAAGATTTGAGAAAGATGGAACTTATAGTGAATAAACAGATCAAGGATGTGTTTTCCAAGGAAGCCAAGCGCATCAAAGGCCTAAGAGCAGTGTGTTTGGAGAAGTAATCTGTCCATCAGTTCTCTTGCTATGCGTTTTTGGTGTGGTGTTTACGAATTGTTAAAAGGGTTCTCTTATTCTATTTAGGCCATGTTCTTTTTTGTATCCAGATCTCAAATATTGCTCGTTTTGACACTTTAGAATTAGCATCCATATGCAGCATCTAGATGCAAAATCAAAAACATCTAAAAAATCTGGATATTTGAGATGCTAAAAAAATAAAGTTTGAATGCAAATTTGATATCTAAAAAATCAAAAGATTAAAATACCCCTTATTATGATATAAAGTTAACTATTTAAATATATATTTTTTTGGCCAAAATAGCGTTATTTCACCAAACGTTATTTTTTACCAAACGCTATTTTAGGTGTGTCAATTGGGAGACGGGTCGAGGACCTCTTGGCTGATCCCGAGAACAATGAATGGTCATTGCTTTCTTCTGAGTTTTGTGGAGGTCGGTTTACAATGTCATTGGCTATTGGGACCAGAGATTATTTTCTGATTAGTATATTGAGTATTTGGTTATTTTGGAAATTCCAAAGCTTTTGCTCTTCTGTCGGAGGAGAAAATTGCGAAAGAGTAACTGCTGTGACAACGGAATGTGCTTTTGATGCATTGAATAGGGACAGTGTATATCAATTTTTTTTGTTGGTTTGATATATTTTCGGTCCAAATTTTGAGTTTTACGGTGGGTTTTAGTACCATTTCTAAAAACAATGAATGAAGAACATTTCAATCTTTAAATGTTTTTTTTTTACTTACTTCATTTGTCGCTTTTCTGCTTACAATAACCTTTATACTAGTAATTGCAAGGTTTAAAAAGCGTCCAACAACAATATATATATATATAAATTCAAATCACAAAAGCTTAAAATACAAAAACAAAAGTAAACGTAGAAGATTGATGAGCATCGAGAGATGGTGGAAATAAGCTCTAAGACCAAACACTTTTCATCCTTGTCTTTTCTGAAGACTGACCAAATTTATATAATAAAGTTCTATACACAACCAAAAGGATTGAGAAGTCATAAAATTATCTAAAATCATTACCTAAAGGAACGAAACAAAGATAAATGCCTAAACCTTACTTTTTGTCGTCAAGGCCAATCAATGCACACTACATTTGGATAAACGTTAATATTACCACAACCACAACGAAGAAAGTGGTTGTACCTTTCCACACATTAGTAAAATAAACATGTTTGAGGGTCACTCTTGACTTGTAGTACGAGTGTTTGCAAAAGGCATTGAGTTTATCCGAAACATTAGAGTAGCAGGAGCCATATTTATGCATGATGCCAATATTGAGCTTGTTCACGAAATCCGCCACGACACTTGGTTGCCCAATTCAATTTCTTAATCATACCTTACAAAACAAGAAAAACACAACTATTTTCAATAAACAGCCACTTCTAATCAGATTATTACATGATTATGATCATTAAAAAAAAACAACGGTCACATAAATAGATAAACAACCAACTAAAAACCAACCATAGAGCTTGGGACTCTATAGATACAGTAATGTTAATTTGTTTGAGACTCCCACTTCCCTGAATATGATTTGTCTGGGAATTCAAAAGCTATAAGTGCAAATTCAGTGTGAAATAAAAATAAGAAGAGAATTTGAGAATAATAAACCTCGAACTATAAGTTACAACTACGTCTCTCTACAACTAGAACTATTCGGTACAACTCAACATGTGCTTAAAAATAAAATAAAAATTAATTCATTTAACACATATATAGTACCGGTACGACTATAAGAGGTTAACCTCATACCAAAATAGATTCAATATCCTGTAAAAAATATAAATTACACAACCCAATGAATTCAAGATTCACAATCCTGCGAAAATGAATTCAAGAAGAAATTGAATTCTAACTTCTCATTTCCAATCGCTTGATATATGTTCTGCAATGGATAACCTTTTCACCTGTTTTTACAAACTTCTCCTTACACATTTGTGGACATACACTGTTTGCATGTTCTACATCAACTCGAAATGCTCTCTTGAGCTGTGCAATGCTTTCAAAAGACAAAATATACAATGAAGCAAGAAAAAATAATAAAAAATCAAGACTCTCAAAACTACATTGCTAAACAACAGAGGCAGAAATTACCTCTAATAGAGTTATGAAATAGGAGAAAGTCCATTAATCATTTACATTGCCATTGAACCTCCTCAGCATGTCATGAATATTCTTTACGCAGTCAACAAATGTTAAAGTACCCCATGGAAAGGTTTCACATAGATTCAGATTGTTCTCCACCTTAACCAGGAAAGGGTTTAGAAATCCTGCCACCTTTTTCTTCTTTCTTTTAATCAGAGATCTTAAGAAGTATAGCACCGCCATCTTCAAAAGATCTTCATTTTCATCTTCCATTGAGATTAGTTTTTGAAGCACGTCTGAGATATCTATCATCGTCGTGTCAACAAAGTACTTCTCAGCAAAGCTTAAACTGCCCAAGCTTTTCTCATAATCTGATGGGAGCTCATCGCAGCATAATCCAGTAAGCAATGCATGTTCCTTAATGGAATATCTAATGGGAACACCACTCACAATGAACCAACATTCATCATTATCCCTGATATGAGCTGTCCTAAGAGCTAGAGTCCACAATCCCATGAGCTTATGACAATCTTCTTTAGGCATATGAAATATGTTTTGAAATTGTGGGTGGTTCTTAAACCATATAGCCTTATCTTTAAGTTTTCCCTCTATGGTTCTAACTGTCTTATCAATATTGCACATCGCTCTGTCGATAAAATCATCCCCAATGGAGACAATTTGGTGTCATAACTCCAAAAAAAAAAAAAAAATTAATGACGTGGTGATGACGTGACAAGAACAGTTGGAGAATCGGGTTTTATTTAAGATCCGTTCCTGTGGGTTCTTATGACACGTGTCACGACGTGATTCGACATAATTTTTTTTTTTTTTAATTCTAATTTTTTTTCTTTTCGAAAATCATTTTTTTTTATTATTATAAAATGTTTAAAACCCTCAAGTGGAGGATCTCCATTGGGGATGGTCTAACATGATTGATCAAAGAACAACCTCTCAGGTGGAGGAACATACTTTGTATCTTGCAATCTAAGCAAATGCAAATCCAAAAGAAAAAAATGTCAATATATCTCTGAAATAGAGCTAAACAAGTCATAAAAGGACCATTTTTAGTGAAACCGACCATACAAGCACGAAAATCAAAACATTCATTTGTACAAACACTTGTGAAACCGACCATACAAGCACAACACTAAAACATTCATCTACGCCTCTTATCTACTCAATTTTACAACTTCTCTTGGCCTAATTTCTCGAAATAGCTAATAATTACTGTACACATTGAACACACAAGCAAATCAATTGATCCAAAATCCACATAGATACCAGTATGTTCTGGGTTCTCTGATGTGAGTCAGAAGAGGTTGCTCATCAACCTCGTGTACCAAAATAGACTCAATATCTTGTAAAAAAAGATAAATTACACAAACCAATGAATTCAAGATTCACAATCCTGCAAAAATAAATTCAAGATTCACAATCCTGCGAAAATGAATTAAAAAAAAATTGAATTCTAACTTTCTCAGTTCCAATCGCTTGATATAAGTTAAAACTGCGTCTCAGTACAACTAGAATTATTCGATACAATTCAACATGTGCTTTAAAAAAAAAATTAACTCATTTAACACATGGCAGCATCCCACATGTGCGGACAAATTCCAGCATGCCCGAAAATGAATAAAAAATAATTTAACACATGATGCAAACAAATTTTTCATTAAAAAGAAAGGATTATGTAGAACAGGAAATGTTAGTTCACTCACTTATTTGTTTTCATTTGTAAATTCTAGATATACAAAGCTCTTTAAAATCAGTATAATCACATTTCACTCAATATCGTTGACCATATATTCCATTTTTATCATCAATTTCGCAACTTTGATTATAAAATTATCATATTTTTTTCTCATTACAATAGTAAAACACACATTTAACAACAACCCGCACATTACGTTGGGTCACCTAGTATGCAACCAAAAGTCATGCGATATACACATAAATGTCACATGGAGTATGAATAGAAATAGATCATGCATGCATCCATATTCATAAATCATGATCATGTAACTGAAAAGTGTTCGATCAATGACTCAGTTCATCACAAACTTACACAAAATCAATCTGCGTTCATATTCACCATCACAATTATGTATTTATGTTTATGCTAAATTAAGCATTTTACTATTTTAATAAATATTATTTGGTTCTATTTACACTTAATAAGAAGATATACACTTCTTTACTACATATTTATTATGTAGACTAGGAATAGAACCCGCTTCGCGGGGTAATTATCGTATATTTAAACTTAAACATAAAAGTATTTAAAATTGTTGTAAGTGAAAATGCATAGAATAACAGGTGATGATAAAATATGTAAACATAAATAAAAATTATAATTATTAAAAGAAAAAAGTAAAAAGATACAATTTTCTAAATATTTTTTGATTATTCAACAAGTTATAAATGGAAAGGTACAATAATTATGATAAAAATATGCAATTTTCTGAAATATTTTCTAAGATCGTTATTACTAAGAAAAAAATAAGAAAAACGAAAAGTTATAAGATACACAACCCTCTAAAACATTTTTTGTATTGTTTAAAAAGTTATATATGAAAATATACAATACAAAAATATGATGTAAATACACGATCTTCCAAACTATTTATAGGATTATTAAAAATGGGTATTAGTGAAAAGGTATAAAGCAAAAAATGATAATAAAGAGGCAGCCTTTCAAAATATTATATAGAATTATCGTATTATACAGTTATAAGTGAAAAATTATAAATAAAGAACTATGATGAAAATTTGCCACTTTCTAAAACATACTATAAAAATATCAATAGCGGTTATAAAGAAAATTTATAGAATAAAAATGATGATAATGTAACGAGATTTTATTATATATTTTCTAGAACTATTATGACGAGAAGTGAAAACATACAAAAATAAAAAGATTCCATTTTCCAAAATATTTTTAACTATTAAAAAGTACATAACAAATATATTAGTTAAAATGTAAAAACTTTGATACCTTAAAAATACGAATATAAAATATATGTGGATTTGCTACTTTAAAAAAATATATTTCTCCGCAATTGGAAACAAATCCAAACATTAGTTACCTAAAATTCATAAACAATCAACAAAAAATATTAAAATAATAAGATAATACAACTAATTACAAATATAGAGACATTTTCCTCAAAGGAAAACAATAATTAAATAACATGATATGTATGAACAAACAAAATACAATGGTAATTGTAGTCTATGCAAAAAAAAAGATATATTTTTGGAAGATCTGAGTAAATCAAGACAAACAAGCACATATAGTTTCCTTTTAGTTTCTTTATAACAAAAACATCATATCAAATGAACTGATATAAATTAAAAAGACAAAGAGATATTATGGAATTATAGAAATCATACATGTTGTTATAGAGTTTTTTTTTTCAAATCTAGAAAACTCGCGAAATGAATTTTAATCCTTGGGTATCCACTTAGAAGATGTCATACCAATAGATAACATTAAATGATCGAAAAGTATAGTGTTCAACAAATTAATACATAATTGTTTTGGATTGACGTTAAATATAATTGATTTGTTCAAACCTTCAAATGGAGAAAAAAAACCCTTCTTTAGATGATTAACAAATGGACTAAATGTCAAATATAAAATATCCCACATTGGTACTTTGGATGAAATTTCTCTACTAGACAAAAGAGAAAAATTAATACTAGTAAGTTATTGGATACACTATGGTGTATGGAAAAGAAGATAATCTCCACCTACACATGCATGCATACTTTGCCTCATGCAGCCGAAACCGTTCCTCCTCGGACAACTATTCGTTCTTCACAATCCAAAAATTTCCATCAATGACAATCTCTCTTATCTATTTTTTTTGTTTTGAGAGTATATCATAAAGTTTATAGTTCGAAAATTATGTTTTCGATGTTGTGAAACATTCCCATCGGGATTGTCTCGTAGAATTCAAAATTACGATTTACCATCACACTACAGACGAATTATTGAATTAAAGAAAAATATCAAATTTGGTCTCCGCGTATCCATTTTCAAAAACATGTTTTATACACTTTTTGTTTCATATCGTTTGATTATTATCATTTATTAAATTAATCTATATACAATTGATTTTTGTTTCAAGTTTCATTCAACTCGTCTACGTTGAGAAAACGTGTTAGTGATATATGCAATTGGGTCTTGGCCCCTGAAGTGGCCCAGAAACAAGTGGCCCAGAAACAAACTCGTTCTTATTAAGACGCCTTGTCGTTTCTCTTATTCTCTAGAACACTGTATCCCGTTTTTATGCTCGTACTCTACAATCAGACAACTTCAAATTACTCATCCCCACGTTGCGAAAAATCCGATCTACGTCTCTCTCTCTCCACTCTCCAATCTTCCTGCGCCACAGAATTCTCGATTTTTTCTGCAAATCTCTACAACCTTCGATCAACGGCGATCGCAGATTTCCGGCAAAGATGAACGACGGAGATGTTTCGAGGCAGATCCAGCAGATGGTGAGATTTATCCGCCAAGAAGCGGAGGAGAAGGCCAACGAGATCTCGGTCTCCGCTGAAGAAGTACGTTTCTTACCGTTTTGTTCCGTTTCTCAGGATCTTCTGATTTCTCTCTGTTTCAATCGCGATTCGATTTTGTAATAACGTAAGCGGTTTTGTTCTGATTGTCATCGATCCGGTTATTTGAATATCTGCAGGAATTCAACATCGAGAAACTGCAGCTAGTTGAGGCGGAGAAGAAGAAGATCAGGCAAGATTACGAGAAGAAGGAGAAGCAAGCTGATGTGCGCAAGAAGATGTGAGTTCAATTGATCGATTAAACGATCGTTTAGTTTCTGATTTCACTCTTTGATCTTGATTTAGTTTAATTTGGATCGGCTTCTCTTCTGGATTTTTACCATATCTCTGACTTTGAAACGCAGAAGCGTTTGATTTATAGATTCGAAGTTTTTTTATTGGTCTCAACTTGTAATCTGCATAATTTTTCTTGATTGATAAACAGAACTGTGTATTACTTTGGCAAATCTAACTATGCGATACATGGGTTTTGCAGTGATTACTCGATGCAGCTAAATGCTTCAAGGATCAAAGTTCTTCAAGCGCAGGATGATATTGTCAATGCCATGAAAGACCAAGCAGCAAAGGATCTTCTGAGCGTGAGTGGCGATGAGTATGCCTACAAACAGCTTCTTAAGGATCTGATTGTTCAGGTTGGTACACTCCCTTGATGCATTTTCAAATAATATTTGATATTGGAACTCTCTATTGTGAATCCTGTTGTTCTGATGTCATTGTTCAGTCCCAATGCCTTTTGGTCTGTTAAAAGATCCTCTCTTGAACTGTTGCAGTGTTTGCTTCGGTTGAAAGAACCTTCGGTGTTGTTGCGTTGTCGTGAAGATGACTTGGGTTTAGTGGAATCTATCCTTGATGAGGCAAAGGAGGAGTATGCTGGTAAAGCAAAGGTTCATGCCCCAGAGGTTGCCGTGGACACAACAATATTCCTTCCCGGTCCTCCTAAATCTCATGATCCCCATGGTCTCCACTGGTAAAAAATCCATCTTTCTCATCTCATCATTACTTTACATTACACAGAAAGTAACATTATATATTATCTCAGATTTGGCTTGATATAGATCATATGTATTTTGAAACTTGTTATATAGCTCTGGAGGTGTTGTGTTAGCTTCTCGCGATGGGAAAATCGTGTGCGAGAACACTCTCGATGCACGTCTTGATGTGGCATTCCGTATGAAACTTCCAGTGGTATGAAAACAAATTCAATACCCGACATTTGCTTTCTGCGATCCATCAGTCACTGTCTGGTTTTAACTTTTGGTTCTCTGATGCATTCGTTTCTTTTCACAGATCCGTAGGTCGTTGTTCGGCCAAGTTGCTGCCTAATGAATGAAAGAGAGAGAGAGAGAGAGTCGAGAGATGTGATTCAGACCGGTTTGTGTTTTGGTTATATTACCCATTTGGGTAAAGATTTCTCTTTGTTGTGATTCTTTGTAATCTGCAAAAAAACTTTTACTTTGATGCCAAAAACCCATCGAACGCTTCGTGTGTTTTCGCATGTATTTTTTCATCCTTCCCGAGTATTATCATGGCTATAAAAATCAATAAAGAAATTAAAGACGTTTTTTGTTTTTTCTCTCTTACTCTTCTTTTAAAGCTCTATGCTTATTATATTTTGTGGGTTTTAGGTTCTTAGGTAGTGGATTGAGATAAGTTGATATGAAAACAATACTTCTTTTAAATGATAAATAGAGGAGATACATGGGACAATGGTGGATAATTTGGCCAAAGGTACGTAATAACAGTGACAAAATAAATCATTGAGATATCAAATAAATATATAGAATAGAGTTATACAATATCACTAAACCAAAATAAAATAGAATATTATTGATAACTATTGCAGCATCGCATAATCTGTCTGCTTATTCTATAAATTACTAATCTAAATTTTTGTTTTTTATCATAAAATAATTCATAAAATAATATCAAAGGAAAACTTGAAGATAAAATAGGCGATAGATCATAAACCTACATTGGGATTAATCCGTGTTCCATCGGTGCGTTCATGGCAACACCCTTTACAAGTAACATACGTAACATAACACACGAGGAGTATGACACATAGAACGACGAGTACCATAAGTATGATAACCCAAAACATCTCCATACTGTTTTTTTTTTTTTACCACAAACACACCAAAAAAAATTCTTTCTAAACTTTTTTTTTTCCTTCTGTTTCTCGGATGCAAATCATATTTATATATAAATGTTTCGTCAATTCAAAAGTTAACATTTTTGTAAATGTATCGGTAAAATTTGTAAAGTTTACATTTTATCATTAAGGAATATTAACAAGAACAAATTGAAAATTTTACATTTAGTCATTAAGGAGAAATAAATAAAATTTATTTTTGGGAATTTTTACATTAGTAGTTTGTTGATCGGTATGTAGTGATTTAACCTACTAAATATTTAACATTTTTTTGTGTCACATGCAATCTAGTTTATATAAAAGGGATAGATTTACACGCGAGCACAAACAAAAATAACCAAAACAATCAGCCAATGGTAGTAGATTCGAAAACTGATGCGTGTCCCCTTCTACAACCAATAACATAGAGCCACATTGTTAAATGATTTTATCATTCTTACCCGTTACCATGCCAAACTTGAATAAACTAAATTTGCATAATGAATAAACGAAACTTGCATAACGTTACATTTGACAAGAAACAACTCCAACCGTTTCGATTGGTATAAACTAAACTACTATATGAATTCGCAAGTTAAATTAGTTTAGAGATTTGGGTACTACTATATGCTGTATGCATGGTACCATAAGCTAAAAAAGTTGGAAAAAGTGAACTGATGGTGACTAGTTTTTTATATATGCACAAAAATGCGGTGCATGGAAGCAGGGAGACGAGAAGCAAGCACCAAATTAGAATGGCACCATGCATGATCCTGACTAAACAGGTGAAACAATTTTATTGATATAAAATCGAAAGATGGCAGAAGAACTAGGAAAAAAAAATTAGAAAAAAAAAAATAAATTTAAAATTTTAAAAAAATTACAAAAAAAAAAAAAAAAAAGATTTAAAAGATAAAGGAAAAAAGGAATTTTTAATAGAAATTTTTTTTTTAAAAAAATTAAAAAAAAAAAATAAAAAATTAAAAAATACATTACAAAAAAAGAACTTAATCAAAACACAGAACATGCCAGTGATTGTAGCTAGTTCAGTCTCCTCTTGATTTTATTCATGGAGTTTAGTTTAGTAACTTTATCCCGTTATTAGCTCTGTTGGTGTTGTGACTCTCGTCTCGATGCACGTCTTGATGTGGCATTCCGTATGAAACTTCCAGTGGTATGGAAACAAATTCTGCAAAACTTTTACTTTTTTTTTTGGGGTGCAAATTCAAAACTTTTACTTTGATGCCAAAAAACCCATCGAACTCTTTTTTTTTTTTGCATGTATTTTTTCCTCATTCGCGAGTGTTATCATGGCTATCAAATTCAATAAAGAAATGATTGACTTTTTTCTCTCTCTTATTCTTGTTCTTCTAAACCTCTATGCCTATTTTGTAGATTTTAGGTTCTTATTACTGGATTGAGAGAAGTTGACCCATCTTGCCAATGAGAGAGAGAGAGAGAGAGTCTGTATTGAGTAAGAAACGATTCTTTGGTAAACACATCGACATATTGATGAGCTGTACAACATGATAATCAACGTCAATGTGTTTGGTTCTTTTATTGAAAATCGGATTATTGGCATTGTGGAAGGCAGTAGTAATTAAAGTTTGCGTTTTCTGAGAGTCGAGGTTGGGGAAGGAGGAATCCAAAGGCGATGCCGTTGTTATGATTGAGCTCAAGCAGGTGGGTTCTTCTTTTACACGTAATATATGAGTGACAAAATCATTAATTGAAGTATATATAATAGAATTATTACAATATCATTAAACCAAAATAAAATAGAATATTATTGATAATATTGCAGCATCGCTTAAATCTCTCTCTTTTTATTCTATAGAATAGATTACTAATATAGAAGTTTCATCATAAAATAATTCATGAAAAGAAATCAAAATAAAACATAAGCATGAAATAGGCGATAGGTAATAATACAAATAATTACGGTTTACCCCAAATTGGGTTCAATCCGGTTTCGGTCGAAGCGTTCATTGCAACACCATACAACAGCTTTATAAGTAAGATAAAGCGAGCCGAATGTGACCACTGTAACGAAGAAATAGATAAGTGTGATAATCCAATTCTCCATACTGTTTATTCACCACACACACACACAATAATTTCTTTCTAACTTTTTGTGTCTTATTTGTTTCTCTAATGCAAATTATACTTATATATAAATACATACTTCGTCAATACAAAAGTTTACATTTTTGTAAATGTATCGGTGAAATTTGTAAAGTTTATATTTTGTCATTAAGGAACATTAACTATGACAAATTGAAAATTTTACATTTAGTCATTAAAAGGAAACAAGTAAATTTTACTTTTTAGAAGTTTACATTTTATTTTATGGTACTTTGTTGATCATCATACCATCACATATATACTACATGTACATATATAGTAATTTAAACCTAGCTACTAAATATTTAACATTTCCTTTTGTCACAGGCAATAAATATAAAATTACTATTGTTACATATGAGATTTTCTTAATTGGTTTTGTGGGTTTGATTTATAGGGAGGCGGGCGGGCACACGTTAGAGTATAAACCAGGGAAGGAGAAGCTTCAACCCGAGCCATAATCGGTTTAAAGACTAACCGATTAACGCTTCGATTTGAAAATGCTAAATAATTGAAAATTTAATTTGCTCCCATGTGCAAACTACAAAGCAATTGTCCCTTGTACGTGCATTCTCACGTGCTCATCTTTTCACTTCAGGGTTTTAATCCGTTTAGATGGAGCATGGATAGTGAAGGAGAAAGCATATATCCAAAGAGAATGGATCTGAACTACATGGAAGTATCCCCTTCTTGGTCTCTACTACATATTCAAAACTCTTACTTTGTAGTCGATGAATGATAAGCTGTGGAGGAAAGTATGTTAATGTGGATCCTCTTAACACAGAATGCTTGAAACTCGTTGAAGAATTCAAGAAGAATGTAGTTGCGCGATACAATGGTGTGATGGTGTGATGTTGTGTTTTGGAAACTCCCAAATCTCTCCTGCTTTGGAAAGACGCCAAGGAGCAGAGATTTGGGATTTGGGAGGAAGTGCAATGGTGTGATGTTGTGCTTGGTGATGAGTGGAGTTTTTACGTGGAGATATGTTTAGCTGTTATGATTTTGATGCAGACAAGTTTTCATCAAATTCCTTAGATCGGTTTTGTTTCTACTATCCTAATATCTTTTTTTTGTTTATATTAAAACAATTTGCCATGATTCTTTCTACTATTAGGTTTCAAAAAAAAAATGTTTTCTTTATATTCCGTAAAACGTTTACTTTGGTGCCAAAAAGTAAAACCCATCCAACTCTTCGTTTTCGCATGTATTCTTCTTCTAAAGCTTATAATGAACGATGTCATAAACATAAAGGTATATGAGAATTTATCTTTTAACATCGTATGATTGGTGTATGATTACAACTTGTTTATAAAAATGGATTCGAGCTGCCAGCAGAACAAAAAATAAAATAAAATCAATCGTTGCAGAAAATCATTATTTTATTGATCGTGTATTACTTTACCTAAAATAACGTCCTTCAAATTAAAATTTTTGCATAGTATACTATTGATCGTGTATTCATGTAATATATAACACTGCAAAGTATTTAAAAAATCATTGAAATATCAATGAAATATATAGAATAACATTACGATATCATTAAACCAAAATAAATTAGAATACTATTGATAAAAATTGCAGCATCGCATAACCCCTGTCTACTTTTTCTATAGACTACTAATCCAAAAGTTTCATCATTCATAAAAAGAATTTAAAGTAAAACCCTAACATAAAATAGGCGACAGATCGTAATATAAATAGCTACAGATTAGCCGGCATGGACTGAATCTGTCTTTCCTTGGAGCGGATATGGAAACATGCCCAAATAGCAAAACACACAATGAATACGACCGATGGAATACCGAACGCCATAAGAGTTAATTACAATATTTTGTCGTGTCTTCTTCTAATTCGCAGATGCAATTTATATACATATTTTGTCAACACAAAAGTTAAGTTTACATTTTGTAAATGTATCAGTGAAATTTGTAAAGTTTACATTTTTTCGTTAAGGAACATTAACTAGGACAAATTAGAAATTTTACATTTTAGTCATTAAGAAGGAATAGAATTTACTTTTGGAACTCTTACATTTTATTTTATGGTACTTTGTTGATCGTCTACCATCGTCACTTTTATACACCTACTATTAATGTATTTATCACATGCAATTAAAATATAAAATTACTAAGTAAATAACTAATAAGATTGTCTTTAATGGGCCGGGTTTTTACGATTTGAGATTTGATTCAGGTCACAAATCAGAAATAAAATTGGGTCACGGTCTTTGTTCTTAAAAAAAATTATTTCCGATTTTGAAAGACTACATTCTATATACAGTATATTTTCGATATGAGTTTTTCATTTGCAAAGCTCAAATCTTTTTTCTTCAGCTCCCATTGAAATAGAGCAGAGAAAGTTCATGTTGAAGAAGAAGAAGACAACAATAACCAACTATGAATGTTTTTATATCTTGTTTTGTAAGAATTGATCAATTATCTGACGACCCGGTTGCTAGCAATTATCAACTACTAAACAGATATCTAATTCAAACTAAACCATTTCATTTCCATCACTAAGAACAACTTTCGGTCATAAACTACTAAACAAATTGATTCTCAATTGCAGCACAACAAAACTGGATAAAATGAAAACCTTTTCGAGTGTGGTGGGTTTACATATCTTCCCCTTGCATTTTAAATTCGTGAAAAACAAACTCTGTTCCTCTCTTCTTCGTGGATAAAGAATTTTGTTTTATTTTTGTTTGGGCTAAAAATGATATGGACTTGGGTTTGGAACTAAAAAGCCCAATTACGTTTTCGCAAAGCACCAAGCAACTTATGCGTTAAAGCTCCCCCATAATGATCCCAAGTTTCACATTATGCTTGACAAAATATGCATGAGTCATTCGCTCCTACGTTCCATGCCATCATTTTGTCGCTCGTAGATAATCGATTGCGAGTGGCCAGCCAACTTATAAACGAGTATTTAGGCATAGAGTGAGTATTTGAACCATATACCTTTGTACCAGTTACAATTTGGCTGCGTCTCCTGAGTGAACCTCCATGTTTCCTTTGAGCTGAATCGAGGTTTATATTTATCCTCATGTCTCCATAATACCTGATCCGCTGATTGCAAATCCACTCTCCCAAGAAGCATTTCAATCTCATTCTCAATTGTATTCAGCAGCTCCATTCGATGCCTTTTCCGTCAATGTCTTGAGATTACAGAATGTCGGGCTTTCCTTTCCCTTATTTTGTTGTTATCAAAACGCCACACATATGGTAATAAGATCAATCTTCTGAATCTCAATCTTCTGAATCTTCCCATTGACCCTCTATCGTGGATTAAGATTGTTTATAAATGGTTTAGAACGAACTATATAAAAGAAAAAACGTTTTTTTTTGTTTTTTGACGGTAAATATCAATCGTTCTAACTTTATCTTTTTGGTTTAGGCACCATCTTAATCAATCGTTTTAACAAACGAACTCGAAAAAGGAAAAAAAAGGATTATGTTTTGTCTGGGCTAAAACTAGGGCTGTGCAATCTGATAAAAGCCAATCGAACCGAGCTGAACCGAAATAAAACATATGGTTGGAATTCGGATATACTATATTAACCGTATATTAACCATACGAATGTCAAAATTTTAAACCCGTAGATTGCAGATATGCTTTGAACATAAACTGAATGAACCAATTAAACCGGAAAACTGATTAGTTTTAAAGTATAATATATAGTAAATGCAAATTATGTAATCTAGAAAATCTAATATCTAAACAAATCTTATTATATAAAGTTGGATGCGTCAAAGTTGCTTATTAACATGATCGTGACATGTGTCAAGTTAATCGATTAAATTTTGACATGTGTTAAAAAAATCCAACCAATTAGATTTTAACATAATGTTTACAAAAATCTAAAAATTAGTTTTAGAAACAAAAAAGGAAAATAATTTTTTTAACAAAACCCACATACCCAAAATATAAGTCGACTGTTGTAAAATAAGTCAATCAAATGAGATAAGTCGACTGTTGTGAAAATAAATCAACCAATACAAAATAAGTCGATTGTTGTAAACTAAATCATCGATTATTGTAAAAATAAGTCGACTGTTGTAAAATAAATCGAGCAACCCAAAATATATGCCGACTGTTGTAAAATAAGTCAATTGTTGTAAAATAAGTCGATTGTTATAAAATAAGTCGACCAATGCAAAATAAGTCAATTGTTGTAAAATAAGCTATTTTGTAAAATAAATCGACTGTTTTAAAATAAATCAACCAATCCAAAATAAGTCGAATGTTATAAAATAAGTCGACCAACCCAAAATATATGTCGACTGTTGTGAAATAAGTCGACTGCTATAAAATAAGTCGACTGTTTTAAAATAAGTTGACCAATCCAAAATAAGTCGAATGTTATAAAATAAGTCGATCAACTCAAAATATAAGTCGACTATTGTGAAATAAGTTGAGTGTTGTGAAATAAGTTGACAGTTATAAAATAAGTCGACCAATCCAAAATAAGTCGACTGTTGTAAAATAAGTTATTTTTGTAAAATAAGTCGACTGTTTTAAAATAAGCCGAGCAATCTAAAATAAGTCGAATGTAATAAAATAAGTCGACTACCCTAAAATATAAGTCATCTGTTGTGAAATAAGTCGACTGTTGTAAAATAAGTTATTTTTTTGTAAATAAGTCGACTGTTTTAAAATAAGTTGACCAATCCAAATAAGTCGAATGTTATAAAATAAGTCGACCAACCCAAAATATAAGTCGATTGTTGTGAAATAAGTCAACTGTTGTGAAATAAGTTGATTGTTGTAAAATAAGTCCACTATTGTAAAATAAATCTACCAATCCAAAATAAGTCGACGGTTGTGAAATAAGTGGACCAACCCAAAATATAAGTCGACTGTTCTAAAATAAGTCAACTGTTGTAAAATAAGTCAAGTATTTCAAAATAAGTCAAATGTTGTAAAATAAGTTGATTGTTGTAAAATAAGTCGACAACCAATCGAAAATGAGTCGACTGTTGTGAAATAAATCGTCTGTTGAAAAATAAGTCGACCAATCTAAAATAAGTCGACAGTTGTAAAATAAGTCGACCAATCCACAATAAATCGACTGTTGTAAAATAAGTCGATTGTTGTAAAATAAGTCGACTGTTGTAAAATAAGTCGACTATTGTAAAATAAAGTTTGATGTTTCAGAGTTGCTAATTAACATGATTGTGACACGTGTTAAAGTCTATCGATCAAATTTTGACACTATCGAATAGATTTTGTTTGAAGATATAAAAGTTCTATTAGTAATTTTCACACTATAAAATTTTATTTTTATTTTTCTTCAGAAGTGATCGGATTTTATTTTGAAATATTTTTTTACCGTTTTAAAATATTTTATTCAAAACCCGCATATATGCGGATCCTATTCTAGTTTTAATATAAAACAATATATTTGATGATGTTAAAAGATAAATGCTTTAGTGCCTTTCATTTGTTTTTGTTTTTCTTTCTTCTATTAAAATAAGACATCGATCGGCTTTATAATTTTTCTGTGTTCTATATTTTTTTATTTAATTTTTTTTATAATTTTATATTTAAAAAACCGAAATTGATATTATACCAAACAAATTTTTTAGATTTGGTTATAAACCAAAAATCGAAGGTATCAAGTCAAACTAAACCAAAATGGATATGACTTTAAAATAGTAACTATTTTTTACTAACGAAAAAACCAAAATGAAATCGAAATGATATCCAGATTAATTGCACATGGCAAGCTAAAAGTATATAATTATCCTATTCATTATTCAATTTATTTTATTTTTCTTTTTTTTTTAATATAAGAGACCAGTAACTAACACTACAAGAAAATACTCATTTGCGACAGAAATTTGAGTCTTTTCATAGCTTTTTCGTAACTAATCCGTGACTATACAAATTTTGTTTACTAATATCCAACTTTTGAAAGAAGAAAAAGAAGAAGAATGATATCAAAGCAGCACACAATAAGGTAAAAATGCTCATTGCTTCATTTAATTATTTTTTTTGCACACCATATAAATCGTTTTAACAAACAAAATCGAAAAATGAAAAAAAATATATTTTGTTTTGTTTGGGCTAAACGTATACAATATATGATTATCCTACTAGGTGAGAACCCGCGCGATGTGCATATTTTTTTGGTTTTAATTTTTTGAGAAAAAATTATTATAAACATAGTATTAGTATAATCATTTATATATAGGTTTCTTTTATGCTTGCTTTTTTTGTTTAATGATGTCTAACTATAAACTATAATATTATTTTTCTTGGTCAATCGTGTTTGTGTATCCTTTGATTGGATCGGTTAGTTCGGTATTAGTAAAACTTGAACTTCTCTTGTTAAAGTAATTTTTATTTGGTTTATTTAAAGTTGGGAAGTTTGTTTTTAACACACAAAAAAAAGTTAGGAAGTTTCGTTAAAATTCACTTTGACAACTTATGTGAAAACTAATTTTTTGGGTTTTTTTTTTCTTACTTAGTGATGATGTAATTAGAGTAATTAGTCTTTATGCTAGTGCATGGAAATCCTGATAATTAAAAAAAAAAAAAAGTAAGTCTGTTACTTACCTTCATCAAATTATCAACTTTCTCCATTTTATTGAGTAGTTGGAAAGAAAGCTTTTGTTTCGAGTTTCTTTTCATTTTCTGGCTAATGGTTTATTTTTCTTTAATCCTCTTGTATCCCTCAGTTTGCTTTGCCATCTATTCATAGGATAAAACACAACCAAAAAAATCCTTGTTTACTCATTCACTCGTAGTTATGAAATTGTAATTGTTCGTAGGCTGCTTTTATGTTCTGACAACTTGTACACACTTTCTGATCAATACCCAGAAGGCCACAACTCAACTACACAAATTAGGTTGAAATAATAAAACCCCAATATCAGTGTGGATGTTGAAATTATAGTAATTAGATTTTTGTTCTTTTTTTTTTCTTTACGTAAAGCAATTTTTCTCTCGTTTTCAGAAGTTCTTTCCCCATGTAGACGATGAATTGAAGTGATCTTAAGAGTTTTGCTTCTTGAGTTCACTCCATATATTGTTCATTACACCACAAAGATGTATGATGTGAAAAGAACTCTAGGAATAAAATAATGAAACACTTTCAAATTGTAACCATAATTCATTAATATATAGACATATATAAATAGCAACAACTAATAGAGAATGTATATGTTAAGTGTCCAAGTACGTTTTCTAGCAACTCCTCTCCTAAACAATATATTATTTGCACCAAACGACGATAAGAAAAGTAATTAAATAATTTCATTGAAGAAAATAAACATCTAATGGTATGTACACCAATTTGTTTTTCATATTGGTATAGTGAAAAGAAATAAACATACAAATAAAATAAACATACCAATTTGTTTTTCATATTGGTTAAGTCCTTATGCCCTTTTTTGCATCAGACATCGAGTTTCTTTCTGGCCTAAGTGTCCACATCTTACCTTAGAACTGTTTCCTCCCTTTGGCCATGAATCCCTAAATTCTTCTTACCATGAGTTGAGCGGTACACAAATAGTGTCATTTTAAAATTTAGCATCTTCTCTTCCACCCTGCTGATCTGAATCTCGTAAAACGTCATTGAAGCAGCGGTACACAATACTGGATTATTTCTCGCATCCAAACATCGTATAGCTATTTCCTGCGCCATTATTAATGAGTCAAACGTTGGCATTGACTGAATACTATACAAACACAACCATTTCATAATTAAAACGTGGCTGTTGATCAAATGCGATAATCTATAAAACAACCAAATGCAAACCAATAAACAACAACTTCAGCAAGCCTATTAACATTATTTAAACATTTTCTAAGGCAGATGACAGTTCCAGTAGGCAGTAAGTATCTTTCTAAAAGAAGATGATCTTACCGGCAAGGTGGAAAATAAACTCTAGAAGCGAGTGTTCGTTTAGACTAATTAAAAGACTTGACAGAAGCCATGACACCAGATTATGAAAATCTTGAGAAGTCGACATCACCATATGTGAGAGTAAATGACGCCTAATATTTTTCATGTTTATGAGGTAACTCTACACAAACTCAACCTCTAAAAGAAGTCGGATGATATGAGCGGTCATAAGTGGACGTTATTTGTAGGAAAAATGTCATAACTTAAGAAGGCGTTTGAGAAGACCTCTTTTGATGAAGAAGAGTTAAGAACTGGAGGAGCGATGTTCAGTTGCCAATTCTTTTGAATTTGATTCGAGTCTTTGAGAGAAAGGTTCCCTATTCCCGAGTAAGCTGATCGATGTGGTTTTCACCACTGCGAAGACACACATGTTGTGATTCGCAAAGTCCCAAAGTTTGGGCTGTCTTAAAGATCACTCGACTCACCCATAGAAAAGATTCATGACAACTTTGGACTTGTTTGTGAAATTATCTACTCGTCTCCATGAGATTGAAACTCAAACCTCAAAACAAAAGTCAAACGTGTGTAAGCAATTTCATGAATCATGCATGTTTAGCCACATTCTATTGAGACGAGAAGGATACCTGGGTTCTATCGATTTGTGGATACCAATCAGGAGGATCAAAGTTTGATCCAAAAAGTCGCAAACCATTGAATCGTAGAGTCCGTTCCTCTCTCTTAAGTAGCGGGTACCGGAGAAATAAAAAAAAGTGTCACTAATTTGATCGCTCGAAGGGATTATTAAGCGAGAAACATGTAAGTTACCAGAAGAAAGAGTAGAGGAAGCGACATCGGCATTCGGCAAGACGATAACTGTAGAAGAGAAGATGAAGAGAAGGATACGCTGAGACGTTTTTTGTTTTTTTTCTTTAAAAAATAAAATGCCACGTGTCACATTTGTACATGCTGACGTGGCACACCCAGGGGGAGTTCCCTTATGCTTTTCATATAGTAGATTCATTATTCAATGTGTTCATATTTTCCTTTTTCTTTTATTTAATTAAGAGACCGGAGAGAGAGATTAGCTAGCTAGTATGAAAAAACCCTAATAGAGAGCTAGGCCACAAACCAAAGCGCGAGAAGATCGAGATTGGTTATAGATAATTAGCCCGGAGATTTGTGGTTTCCTCTCTAGCTCGGAGATTCTAGATTTGAACCCTAGTTCTATAGATGTCTTCCAAACTTAGGGCAGAGAGGGTGGAGCAGCCGCCGGCTCTGATGATGTCACTTCCCAATGACCTAATCGTGGATATCGTGGCACGTGTACCGAGATGCAATTCAAACTATTATCTCTCTCGCTTCCAAGAGTTTCCAATCACTCGCGGCGTCGTCTCGCCTATACACGAGAAGATCCTTGTTAAGCCGCACAGAACACTGTTTCTATGTCTTCCTCTGCGAAGAAGAAACTAATGAACAATGTTTATGTATTCTCCGCCGAAAAGTCAACAGCAACCGCTTGGTCACTATCGGGTCGCTTCCTCCTTTTCATCGGCATCGCATTGGAAAGTACAAGTACGTCGCCGTGGGTTCGAAGATTTATGTGGTGGGTGGATCCCTTCACGATTATGGTACGTTAAGAATCGACTGTACATCTCACAAGGTGCAGCCAATCTCCGGCATTCCTAAGCTCATGGAGTATCATAAGGTCGCTGACAACATCGACGGTAAGATTTATGTAATCATTACGGAGGGAGTTATGGTGTTTGATACAGAAACTCAATTGTGGGATCCTGTGATGAGAAAGCCAGACGTGGAGTTAAGACCTTTGTGCGCTGATTCTGTGGTGATGGAGGATAAGATTTACATGAGAGATCGTTATAATAGCTTTGTTTATGAGCCAAAGGAAAGGAAATGGGAATTGGATGAGATGCTGAATTCTAGAGACTGGAGGGGTGCGTGTGTGTCGACGATGTATTGTACTATTACGATACTTGCGTGAACGAGTTGAGAGCGTATGATCCAAAACAGAGATGCTGGACAGTGGTGAAAGGTGTGGAAGAATTGTCGAGTAAGACAGCCGGTTCATTTTGGTCGAACACGGTGAGTTACGGTGGAAATTTGGCTTTGTTCTTTCATAAAATTCGTGATCGAAAGGTAATAATCTGGTGTGCGGAGATTGCTTTGGAAAGACTCCAAAAAGGAGAGATTTGGGGTCAGGTGCAATGGTGTGATGTCGTGTTTGATGATGGGAGTAGTTTTTACGTGGACAAATCTTTAGCTGTTATGGTTTGACGAAGAAACTCTCCTACTTGGAGATAACTTTTTTCACCTTTAGATCGCTTTTCTTTTCAATATCCTATAGATATCTGATTTTGGGGTTGGAAGTTTGTTGACTTTTGAATTACAATATTTTAATTTGAGTGCTTTGTTAAAACTCCGTAATGTTTTGGGAAATAGATTTCTTAGTGCTTCAAAATTTTAAATCTTTTAAAAACCTACGTGTTTTTACTCTCAACAGTTCAGCAAGGGACTAATACGATTCTATGATATGATCAATTTTGCCAAAACTGGTAGCTAAAGCCATGTCGTCAAGTCATGAACTCAGCGCTAATTGAAGCTCAAATTGCACATTTCTAATTCAAACTAAACCATTCCATTTCCATCACTATATACGAACGAATTTCAATCGTCAACTACTAAACAGATTGATTCTCAATTGCAGCACAACAGAATTGGATGAAATAAAACTCTTTTGAGTGTGGAAAGTAACTTTATATCCCGTAGTTGAACTTTTTGAACTTTTTATTAGCTCTAGAGGTGTTGTGACTCTTGATGTGGCATTCCTTATGAACCTTCCAATAGTATATATGCAAACAAATTCTGCAAACTCTTTTTTTGTTCGCATGTATTTTTTTCTCATTCCCGAGTGTTATCAATAAAGAAATGAAAGACTTTTTTTACTCTCTTATTCTTCTTCTAAAGCTCTACGCCTATAGTATCTGTAGATGCCGTGCCTTCCCTTGCCTTAAAAAGGCAATGGCCTTAGGCCACCAAATAAAATCTCTTCACTTAAGGGCCACATTTTTTTGTATAAGTAGTTTGATTTAGTAGATTGAGTTAATTTTATGTTTAGTTTTAACCACTCTTATAGATTGTATGATTATATTTTAGGATTTAAAATGTATGATTAAACTAAATATATACTATAAGCTAATATTTTTATAGACAAGTATCATATTTTTAATACATACGTAAATAAATTATTTATTGTTACATACATTAGAAGAATGTTATTGGGAAAATTTTGTGAAATCAATTTATATAAAGATTTTATGATGTTTTAAAATAATATTTTGTTAAAAGATTTAGAATGATGGGTCTAGCTAGTGATAAGTATAATTTATAGAAAAACACTTGTTCTAGGCACGGCACTAGGTTCGTATTACTGGATTGAAAAAAGTTGACCCATCTTGCCAATGAGAGAGAGAGATAGAGAGAGAGAGTATTGAGTAAGAAACGATTCTTTGGTAAACACATTCATATATTGATGAGCTTTACAACATGATAATCAACGTAAATGTGTGTAACGACTCCCTATCCCGTCACTATTAACCCCACCATTAAACACCATTATTTCCTCCACTAAACCTTTTCTCTCTCCACCACTAAACCATGTTTTTTCTTTGATCATAAATCCCACATTTCTCTCCCTATATAAACACACCTCATGCCTTCATAATTCCTCACACCATCTCTTTCTCCTCTTAAACATCACGTTTTGCCTTCTTTTTCTCCTCAAGTTTTGTGCGTTTTTAATTTCGCAAATCAGAGGCCACCATAAGATTCTAGACAACGTGACGAAGTCGCGGCCACCAAAATTAGCCGGAGCCACCGTCTCACGCGCCGCCACGCGCCACTCGAAATTGGTGCATGCATCTCACACGCCGTCGTCCTCCGTCATCACCCGCCACCGTCCGCCGCAGTCGCCGTCTCAGGTAAGCCGCCGTCTTCCCTCGCCGCCGATCACCGCCGTCGGTGACCGTCGCCGGAGATCCGCAGTGATCGCCGGTGATCGGTTCGATCCGGTTTGGGTCGGTTTGGTTCGGTCCGGTTTGGGTATTATATCGGTTCGATTCGCGTTCGGGTTAAGTCCGGTTTAAACGTTGATCGGTTTGGTCGTTGACTGGTTTGATTGATTGAACCGTTGACTGGTTTAACCGTTGACCCGTTGACCGTTGACCTGTTAACCGTTTTTCGTCGTTCAAAGGCCGTTCTCACTCGATTTTTCGTGCTGATCTCAGATTTAACGTCCGTTTAAGCGTTAGGTATTCAGAACTGCAGTCATCCGCATTTTGCTAAGGTGAGGGTGGTTCCGATCAATTCCTCTCACACTATATTTCATGGTAGAAGTATCTAGGAAGTACATTCATACCTATGTGTGTCTATAAGCATACATGTAGTTGTCGTGATCTATATACATACGTAAAACTATATCTATATATATAATAATTGTTGATATGTGATACACCTAGATCAATGCTTAGGTTGCTAAGAACGAATATGGTTATGTGATGTTTGAGGAATGTTTGCGGGTGTGTGAATTTCGTGGGGATATGCCTTGTGTGGGTTGGGAAGTATGAGTTTTAGGATGAGGCTTGAGGCCTGTGTGTGAGGTCAGTGTAAGGCATGTTGGGATGGCGATTCCCTAGCAGGGTTGCATCGTCTTTCTTGTTGGATCACGCGGGTACCGCTTGAGATGGCGTCGGATCCATCGCTGGAGGGGGCAAGCAGCGAGCCCAAAGATAGTGGTGCGGACACTGATTTCCGTATAGGGGTGTGAACGCGTTGAGACACCATGAGGGTGGTGCGGGTCACGTGTAGACCCTGTGTGGTTGAGGCACAGTCCTTGTTGTTTTCTTATGCTTTACTGGATGTTCTAGCTAGGTACTTTTGTTATGATATGTGTTGTTTGATGGTGATTGATCGTAGTTTCTCTCACTGAGCATCAGTCGAGATGCTCACCCCCNTAGGTACTTTTGTTATGATATGTGTTGTTTGATGGTGATTGATCGTAGTTTCTCTCACTGAGCATCAGTCGAGATGCTCACCCCCTCATTAATTTCCCTTTTCAGGTGAGTCTGAGGAAGTGCAGGAGTAAAGGTCTCGGGCTGGTGCAACATTTTGGGTTTTCGGGGTGACTTTTGGATTGTTTAAATGGATTTCTTATAATATGTTTTAAATAATGGGTGTATGTTTTTATTCGGTATTTCAGTTGATGGACTTGATTTGGAAATGTATGTGTGACGTTTATTGGATTTAATAATAAAAGGAATGTTTTGAGTAACTTGAGTTAGAAGTTAGGGTTCGTAGCACGCCGTTCTCGAGAGAGGATGAGACGGGTGGTACATTTTGGTAGCAGAACGGGGTGCCATCTCGGTTCTGACCCGAGAGGCGGTTAGTGTATAGAACGGTTAAAACTTTCAAACAGTTTTCACAGTTTCCAGGATTTGGGTATATATTTTTGGATTCTCAAATTATTCCGAAACGAGTTTCAAATTATTTTCAAATTTTCAAAACGAGTTTCAAAGTTGGGGCTTTCAAAATCGTAGAAGTCTAAGGCACGAACGAGACTACTCCATCACTTTTAGAACTCAATCGTTTCGAGTTTTTTTTAAAGAAGGTTTTAATAGAAATTTTGTTTCAGATGCCGCCAAGGAGAGGAAGAGTGCCCAGGGGAAGAGGAAGAGGTCCAGCCGCACGTGTGGTTCGGGAGGCAAGTCCGACAGATTTAGTGGGAAGTGTGAGTATAAACATCGAGTCAATGGGTACGAACCTAACTCAGAGAGGTCAACAGGATGACCAAGCCGCAACGTATGCAGCTTTTACGACAGAGTTACAGGGGTACCGTTAACGTTTTGGGAATCAGATGGGTGAAAACCCGGCAGCCGGAGCAGAAAACCGGGGTGATGCACACCAGGAAGGGCAGAATGCGGGAGCACGATACCACCAGCCGCCTCCACCTCCGCCTCCGCCAGTTGTGCCAGCACATGTGCAGGGTCCAAGCTATTGGGAGGTGATGAGGTACATGAGGGACATGCAGATGGACCATTTCGGTGGAAAGGCCAGTGCCACAGTTGCCAATAATTGGAAGAGGAAGCTGGAACAAAATTTTAATGCAGCCAGGTGCCCACCAGAGTACCGCAAGGACTTGGCCGTCCACTACCTGAAGGATGAAGCAATGATATGGTGGGAAGGTGTGGTGGCACTACAAGAAATCAAGTGTGTTGTATCATTTATTTTATTTGTTAATATCATTTATTGATTGATGCAAATTCAGTTGCATCATTTAATTAATTGACCCTGGAAGTGGTGATTCTAATCATTTAAATCAATATTATTTAATTGATGTTAATATGTATCATTTGCAATAAATGATATTAATATTTTGCATCATTTAAAATAAATAATATTAGTATTTTGCATCAATTAGAATAAATGATATTAAAATTTGCATCAGTTAAAAGAAATGATATTAAAGTTTACATCAGTTAATATAATTGAGGTAAATATTTGCATCAATTAATATAAAAGATGTTAATATTTGTCTCGGTTATAACAATTGATGTTATATATTTATATCATATATTTTAGTTGATACTATATAAATTATAAATAATTAATATTAAAATTCATGTAAATTTTAAATTTTGTGTTGGTTTTTATAATATTATCAATTGGAGATAACTAATCATTTTGTATTTATTATTCTAAGGAATATATGTAAATACATATGTATGATTTAACATATAAAAAAATATGGTGTTGATCTTTTATAGAGTAGAAGACTAGTACTCTTCATCCTTCTTTAGCAATGTGGAACAAATAGTTGTTTAGTTAAAAAAAATTTTGCATCACTTTTTAGTGTCAATTTTTAATAAGTGATTCAAAATAGAGTCATTTATTTTTTTGACAATTTATAAGTGATGCTATCTATTTTATTTTTATTAATTGATGCTAATTAAGTTAGTATTAGTATCAATTATTTTAGTTGATGCTAATCAAGTTAGTAATAGTATCAATTATTTTTATTTGATGCTAATCAGGTTAATATTAATATCAATTTTTTAATTGATGCTAATCAAGTTAGTATTAGTATTAATTTTATTTAATTGATGTTAACTAAGTTAGTATTAGTATCAATTGTTTTAACTGATGCTAATCAAGTTAGTATTAATATCAATTAAAAGAATTGATGCAAAATTATATATTTAATGTCAATTTTTAATAAGTGATTCTAAATAGTATCAATTATTTTAATGATACTTTATAAATGATGCTATCTACCCTTTTTCTTGTAGTGTGGAATTAACAAAGGGATGCTATGAGCCAACTTGGGAAGACTTTAAAGCTGAGTTCACCCGAGAGTATGTTCCTCCTGAGGCTACAGAAAGGATGGAGGGGGAATTCAACGATCTGCATCAAAGGAGCTTATCAGTGAAGGAGTACAAGGAGGAGTTTAACCGCTTGAGGAGATTCTGCCGCAGGCGCATGGAGGAATGAGAATTGATCAGTAAATTTTTAAAAGGACTAAGGGTGGATCTCAGGAACTGGTGCTCCATCAGGAAATTTGACAGTCTGGCTGAGCTAGTTGAGACTGCGACTAATCAAGAGATAGGTTTGGATGAGGAGAACAAGCTGGCAAGAAGTGTCCAACCAAGGGCGGTGAAAAGAACTTGGGAAGTAGCCAATACGGCTCCAGCAGCAAAAGAAGCGAGAGGTGCCCTTTGTTATGGGTGCAACCAACCAGGCCACATTAGGAAGGACTGTCCGGCCATGCGAAGACAGAAAGTTCGATGTTATTGTTGTGGAAAATTAGGACATCTATCAAGGGACAGCCATGCATTATTGGGAGCACTGCATCAGGGGGCGCATCAGCAGGGAGCTAGGCACCAGGAGCAGTTACCGCCACCACCAAAGAGACAGGCAGTAGGTGGATGAGTCTTTATGATTGGAGACCATGATGGAGGAGAGCCGATCGCGGGTATGTGAACTCTGCTTCTACTCGACTAATTATTTACTTACGTCTGGTATGGTCAAAGTATAGTAGACTTAGTCATAGCATGGACTGTGTAGGATCTGTTTTGGTTGGGGGAATAAGAGCTCATACTCTTTTTGATACCGGGGCTACGCATAGTTTTGTGTGTCCAACTTTAGCAAAGTGCTGGACCTTTAAGGGCTTACTCATTCTTATTGCCAAAGGGATTGAGACAGCAGGAACGGAGCTACTGAAGTCTAACTAAACCACTACGAAGTGATCCTGGGGATGGACTGGTTGTCTTATCACGAAGCAGTGGTGGATTGTCCGAAGGCACGCGTTACATTTCCACGGGCGGAAGGGAGATTGACTTATCAAGGGATAGTGAGACGTACGGAAATTCATATCATCTCAATGATGCAAGCAGAACAGATATTGGAAAATGGGGGTGAAGCTTATCATGCCACAATTTCTATCGCAGGAAAGGAAAATGAGCCTAACTTAGACACTATTCCGGTCGTAACTGAGTATGCGGATGTTTTTGAGCCCTTGACCGGACCACCACCAACAAGAGGAGATGCATTTACCATAGAGTTGGAGCCCGAAACCGCGCCAGTATCAAAGGCACCCTATCGTTTGGCACCAACATAGATGGCTGAGTTGAAGAAACAATTAGAGGATCTGATAGATAAAAGATTCATTAGACCAAGCAATTCACCTTGGGGAGCAACAGTCCTGTTTGTTAAGAAGAAGGACGGAAGTTTCAGACTTTGTATCGACTACCGGGGGTTGAACAAGGTGACGATAAAGAACAAGTATCCTCTACCGAGAATCGATGAGTTATTAGACCAACTGCAATGAGCTTCTTGGTTTTCGAAGATTGACTTGGCATCCGGGTATCATCAGATACCAATAAACGAAGCAGACGTGCCAAAAACAGCTTTTCGGACACGGTATGGCCATTATGAGTTCGTTGTGATGCCATTCGGGCTGACAAATGCACCAGCAGCATTTATGAAGCTTATGAATAATGTGTTTCGCGAACATTTAGACAAGTGTGTGATTGTCTTCATCGATGACATATAGATTTACTCTCGAAACAAAGAGGAGCATTCAAATCATTTGAGAATTGTGCTTGACAAGCTCAGGGAGCTGCAATTATTTGGTAAGCTAAGTAAGTGTAGCTTTTGACAAAGGAAGATTGGGTTCCTCGGGCATGTAGTCTCGGAGGCAGGAGTTGCCGTAGACCCGCAAAAGATCACAGCCATTACTGAATGGCCAACGCCTAAGAGTGCTACCGAGGTTTGCAATTTCCTGGGTTTAGCCGGATACTATAGGAAGTTTGTCAAAGGATTTGCCAGTATATCCAAGCCAATGACACGATTGACAGGCAAGGATGTAAAGTTTGATTGGACAAATGCGTGTTCTCAGAGTTTCACCAAGCTTAAAGAGCAATTAACGAAGACGCCAATATTGGTACTTTCACAGCCAGGGACACCATATGTAGTGTACACTGATGCATCTGGATCTGGTTTGGGGTGTGTTTTGATGCAAAAAGAGCGAGTCATTGCATATGCATCACGTCAGTTGAGGCCTCACGAGGTCAACTATCCCACCCATGATTTAGAATTGGCAGCTGTTGTTTTCGCTCTAAAAATTTGGAGAGCTTACTTATATGGAGAGAAGGTCCAGATTTTTACCGATCACCAGAGCCTGAAGTACATATTTACTCAGACAGACCTTAATTTGAGACAACGCATGTGGATTGAGTTGTTGGCAGATTATAATTTGGAGATCACTTATCATCCTGGTAAGGCCAACCAAGTAGCTGATGCTTTAAGAAGACGCCGAAGCGATGTTTCAGGAACTAGAGAAGTGCAAGAACTTACTGGGATGCTTGCTAGCCTCAGATTATGTGCAGTTACCGCGGAGGGAGATACAATTGGTCTCGAGGCGTTGGATCAGGCAGATTCTTGTGGAGGGTACGTCAAGCTCAGAAAAAGATAAGGTTTTGTGCGAACAGCTGGAAAAGAAAGTTTCAGGATATCACACTGCTGCGAACGGGATGTTCTTGTATAGAAATCGAGTATGTATTCCCGATGACGAACAATTAAGAAAAGAAATTTTGCAATAAGCACATCACTCGCGTTTCTCTATTCACCCCGCCAATACCAAGATGTACCGGGATCTTAAGCAGTATTACCATTGGACTGGTATGAAGAAGGATGTGGCTACATTTGTATCGCTTTGTCAGACGTGCCAGATGGTGAAAGCAGAACACTAGTTGCCGAGTGGATTGCTGCAAGACATGCCACTACCAGAGTGAAAATGGGATATGGTAACTATGGATTTTGTTGCGGGTTTACCAATCTCAAGTGGCGAAAAGAATGTCATTTGGGTCATTGTAGATCGACTCATGAAGTCAGCTCACTTTTTAGCAATCAAGAAAACTGACGGAGCGGATCAATTGGCACAAAAGTATCTTGATGAAATTGTAAGGTTACATGGGATACCTGTCAGTATAGTATCAGATCGTGACACAAAGTTCACATCCACATTTTGGCGAGCCTTTCAGAAGGCGTTGGGAACCAAAGTTCATATGAGTACGGCTTATCACCCGCAGACAGTTGGTCAGTCAGAGAGGACTATTCAGACTTTGGAGGATATGCTTCGAGCTTGTGTTTTAGACTGGGAAGGGAGTTGGGTCAAGTATTTACCGCTGACAGAGTTCGCCTACAACAACAGTTATCAATCAAGCATCGAAATGGCATTTACGCGGCTCTTTACGGGAGACCATGTCGTACCCCACTATGTTGGACAGAAGTGGGAGAGCACCGAGATTTAGAACCCGCAATGGTTCAACAGACAGTAGAGCAAGTAGAAATACTCAAGAGGCGATTAAAGGAAGCTCATGACCGTCAGGAAAATTATGCAGATAAGCGCAGAAGAAATTTGGAGTTTGAAGTGAGTGACTTAGTTTATCTGAAAATGAGGACATTTCAGGGAGGTTCGAAAACAAGAAAGCTAAAGAAGCTTAAACCGAGGTATATGGGGTTGTATCCTATCATTGAGCCGATTGGGGCAGTGGCCTATCGTTTGAGATTATCATCAGAGTTGTCAGACTTCCACGACGTGTTTCATGTGTCAGTTTTGAGGAAGGTTGTTAGAGAGCCATAACTTATTTTCAGCAGCCGCCAAGTGACCTGCGTAAGAATCTGACCGCGCTTAGTCAACCAGTGGCGATCCTAGAATGTCAAGAAAAGGAAGTCAAGGGAAAATGACTTTAATGCTCAGAGTTCGTTGGGAAAGAGATGGAATCCACGAAGAAACCTGGGAATCCGAAACTCAGATGAAAAAAGATTATCCTGAACTTTTTGAGAAGCAAATCAGTCCGTCAACCAAAATCTGAATTCGGGGACGAATTCCTCGTTAGTGGGGAAGAATTGTAACGACCCCCTTTCCCCTCACTATTAACCCCACCATTAAACACCATTATTTCCTCCAATAAACCTCTTCTCTCCCCACCACTAAACCATGTTTTTTCTTTGATCATAAATCCCACATTTCTCTCCCTATATAAACACATCTCATGCCTTCATAATTCCTCACACCATCTCCTCCTCCTTTTAAACATCACGTTTTGCCTTCTTTTCCTTCTCAAGCTTTGTGCGTTTTTAATTTCGCAAATCAGAGGCCACCATAAGATTCTAGACGACGAGACGAAGCCGCTGCCACCAAAATAAGCCGGAGCCACCGCCTCACGCGCCGCCACGCGCCACTCGAAGTTGGCGCGTGCATCTCACGCGCGGTCGTCCTCCGCCGTCACGTGCCACCGTCCGCCGCCGTCGCCGTCCCAGGTAAACCGTCGTCTTCCCTCGCCGCCGACCACCGCCGCCGGTGACCGTCGCCGGAGATCCGCCGTGATCGGCGGTGATCGTGTCGATCCGGTTTGGGTCGGTTCGGTTCGGTCCGGTTTGGGTATTCAATCGGTTCGATTCGCGTCCGGGTTAAGTCTGGTTTAACCGTTGACCGGTTTGACCGTTGACTGGTTTGGCTGGTTGAACCGTTGGCCGGTTTGACCATTGACTGGTTTGATTGGTTTAACCGTTGACCCGTTGACCGTTGACCTGTTAACCGTTTTTTGTTGTTCGAATGCCGTTCTCACTCGATTTTCCGTGCTGATCTCAGAGTTAACGTCCGTTTAAGCGTTAGGAATTCAGAACCGCAGTCATCCGCATTTTGCTAAGGTGAGGGTGGTTCCGATCAATTCCTCTCACACTATATATTATGGTAGAAGTGTTTAGGAAGTACATTCATACCTATGTGTATCTATAAACATACATGTAGTTGTCGTGATCTATATACATACGTAAAACTATATTTATATATATAATAATTTTTTATATGTGATACACCTAGATCAATGCTTAGGTTGCTAAGAACGAATATGGTTATGTGATGTTTGAGGAATGTTTGCGGGTGTGTGTATTTTGTGGGGATATGCCATGTGCGGGTTGGGAAGTATGAGTTTTAGGATGAGGCTTGAGGCCTGTGTGTGAGGTCGGTGTAAGGCCTGTTGGGATGGCTATTCCCTAGTAAGGTTGCATCGTCTTTCTTGTTGGATCACGCGGGTACCACTTGAGGTGGCGTCGGATCCATCGCTGGAGGGGGCAAGCAGCGAGCCCAAAGATAGTGGTGCGGACACTGATTTCCGTATAGGGGCGTGAACGCGTTGAGACAACATGAGGGTGGCGCGGGTCGCGTGTAGACCCTGTGTGGTTGAGACACAGTCCTTGTTGTTTGCTTATGCTTTACTTGATGTTCTAGCTAGGTACTTTTGTTATGATATGTGTTGTTTGATGGTGATTGATCGTAGTTTCTCTCACTGAGCATCAGTCGAGATGCTCACCCCCTCATTAATTTCCCTTTTCAGGTGAGTCTGAGAAAGTGCAGGAGTTAAGGTCTCGGGCTGGTGCAACGTTTTGGGTTTTCGGAGTGATTTTTAGATTGTTTAATTGGATTTACTATAATATGTTTTAAATAATGGGTGTATGTTTTTATTCGGTATTTCGGTTAATAGATTTGATTTGGAAATATATGTGTGACGTTTATTAGATTTAATAATAAAAGAAATGTTTTAAGTAATTTGAGTTATAAGTTAGGGTTCGTAGCACAACATTCTCGAAAGAGGATGAGACGGATGTTACGATGTGTTTGGTTCTTTTATAGAAAACCGGATTATTGGCATTGTGGTTGGGGAATGAATCCAAAAGGTGATGTCGTTGTAATGATTGAGGAATGAAAACCGGGTTCTTCTTTTACACGTAATATAAGTGTGACAATATCATTGAAATATATATAATAGAATTACAATATCATTAAACAAAAAAAAGAATATTATTGATAATATTGCAACATCGCATAATCTCTCTCTTTATTCTATAGATTACTAATCTAAAAGCTTCATCATAAAATAATTCATGAAAAGAAATCAAAATAAAACATAAGCATGAAATAGGCGATAGATAATAATACAAATAATTACGGTTTAGTCCAAATTGGGTTAATCCCGTTTCGGTGGCGACACCTTACGAGAGTTTTATAAATAACATAAGCCAAGCCGAGTACGACTAATGTAACGAAGTAAGTGATAAGATTGGTAAGCAAATCCTCCCCCCACACACAATAATTTATTTCTAACTTTTTGTGTCTTATTTTGTTTCTCTGATGCAAATTACAATAAAACCTCTATAAATTAATAATATTGAGACTTTAATATTTTATTATCTTATGAAGTTATTAATTTATCTATTATCGATAAATTAATAATATATTAATTTATAGAGATATTTTCAGTTTGAACTTTTAACGTTCATCAAGAAGCAATACAAAATATTTTTGAAATTATAAAATTCATTTAGAAAATATCATATCAAAGAATTTAAAGATAAATCAACAATATTTATAAACTTAAAACAATAATTTAATCATATTTTACTATATTACCTTAGTTATATTTGTAGATATATATGCTTAGATGTATAATTATTAATTTATCTTATTATTGAGACCATATATTTACATAAGAGTTTCAAAAAAGTTATTATCTTATTATCTTATCGAATTTTGCTAATTTTTACATTGGCCCGACTCGGGACTAACAAAATTTATTAATTTATAATGATTATTAATTTATCGAGTATTAATTTATAGAGGTTCTACTGTATGTATACGTATATATATACATACTTCCTCAATACAAAAGTTTACATTTTTTGTAAATGTATCGGTGAAATTTGTAAAGTTTATATTTTGTCATTAAGGAACATTAACTATGATGACAAATTGGAAATTTTACATTTAGTCATTAAAAAGAAACAAGTAAACTTTACTTTTTAGAAGTCCACATTTTCCTTTATTTTATGGTACTTTGTTGATCATCATACCATCACATATATACTACATGTATATATATAGTAATTTAAACCTACTAAATATTTAACATTTCCTTTTGTCACAGGCAATAAATATAAAATTACTATTGTTACATATGATATTACATGAGATTTTCTTAATTGGTTTGTGGGTTTGGTTTATAGGGAGGCGGGCACACGTTAGAGTATAAACCAGAGAAGGTGAAGCTTAAACCCGAGCCATAATCGGTTTAAAGACTAACCGATTAACGCTTCGATTTGAAAATTTAATTTGTCTTGGAACTGCTTGCTCCTATGTGCAAACTGCAAAGCAATTGTCCCTTGTACGTGCATTCTCACGTGCTCATCTTTTCACTTCAGGGTTTTAATCCGTTTAGATGTAGCATGGAAGTATCCCCTCCTTGGTCTCTACTACATATTCATGGACTAAGGTAGGTAACAGTAAGTTGTATTCATATTCTGATTAAAAACCAATGAAACTCTTCTTAATCTTCAATTTTAAGATCGTTGCTTATTCTCATGGAATGGCACTCATATCTCATGAACTCTATGAGGTGCCAATTACATAATCTATAAGACGCTTTTGTTCTTGTCACCGCAATGAATTAATCAACGAACCATTTCAAAAACTCTTACTTTGTAGTCGATGAAGATAAGCTGTGGAGGAAAGTATGTTAATGCGGATCCTCTTAACACAGAATGCTTGAAACTCGTTGAAGAATTTAAGAATGGTATAAATAAATCACTAACTTAAGAATTTGTGGTTTATCTACAGAGTGTTTCTAGAATACATGACGAACTTGTTCTAGAATCAAATTGTGACATCACATCTCCTGATTGCTATGTAAGCTTCTTGGTATCTTTGGATCAAATGGCTAGCCACTTAACTAACCACTGGAGAAGAATATTTATTGACAAGGTTGCTTTTGCAGACGTATCGGTATTTGTTTTTTGTTTTATTTTTTTTTTTTACGGTAATATCAAACGTTCTAACAAATTCAGAAACTCAAAAAAGGAAAAAAAAGAATTTGTTTTGTTTGGGCTAAAATATCGATATTGATTCAAACCAGAGTTATAGATAATTAGGAACTAAGAAAGGATTTGCGGTTTCCTCTCTAGCTCGGTAATTCTTGGTTCGAGCCCTAATTCTATAGATGATGTCTTCCAAAGTTAGGGCAAAGAAGAAAGTTAGGGCAAAGAAGGAGAGGCGACCGCAGTCTCTGATGATGTCACTTCCATATGACCTAATTGTGGATATCGTGGCACGTGTACCGAGATGCTATTATCCGACTATCTCTCTCGTTTCCAAGAGTTTCCAATCACTCGTTGCGTCGCCTGAGCTACACACGAGACGGTCCTTGTTAGGCTGCACTGAACACTGTCTCTATGCCGTCCTCTGTAACAAGGAAACCAATGAACGCCGTTTGTATATTCTCTGCAGGAAAGTCAACAGCAATCGCCTGGTCATTATCGGGTCGCTTCCTCTTATGGATCCCTACGGAACGTACGTAGCCGTGGGTTCCAAGATATATGTGGTGGGTGGAGAGTTTTACTATTTCGATATGACGTGGAGTGCGTTAAGCATCGACTGTAGATCTCACACGGTGCAGCCAATCTCCGGCATTCCTAAGCTCATGGAATATTATCAAAATGTCGCTGAAATCATCGACGATAAGATTTACGTAATCAACTCTGAGGGAGTCATGGTGTTGGATACAGAAACTCAAACGTGGGATCCTGTGATGAAAAAGGCAGACGTGGAGCTAGACAAAACGTGGATGCATGATTCTGTGGTGATGGAGGATAAGATTTACATGAGAGATCATTCTAATAGCTTTGTTTATGAGCCAAAGGAAAGTAAATGGGAATTGGATGAGATGCTAAATTCTAAGAAATGGAGAGATCCATGTGTCGTAGAAGATGTGTTGTACTATTGGGATACTTGCGAGAAGGAGTTGAGAGCGTATGATCCAAAGCAGAGGTGCTGGAGAGTGGTGAAAGGTGTGGAAAAATGGTTGCGTAGGATGATCGGTTCAAAGTGGTCGAAGATGGTGGGTTACGGTGGGAAATTGGCTCTGTTCTCTCATAAATCGAATGCTAGGAAGGGAACAATCGATATTTGGTGTGCGGAGATTACTTTGGAAAGACGCCAAGGAGGAGAGATTTGGGGTAAGGTGCAATGGTGTGATGTTGTGTTTGATGATGGTGATGGGAGGAGATTTTACGTGGACAAATGTTTAGCTGTTATGGTTTGATGCAGACAAATTTTCACCAAATTCCTTAGATCGGTTTGTTTCTACTATATCTTAAATCTCTTTTTGGTGGTTGGAAGCTTGTTGAATTTGTTAATTTTATATTAAAACATTCGAACTAATTAAGTGCTTTGTTTAAAATCCATAATATGTTTGGGAATGGATTTCTTAGTGCATGAACCATTCAAAACTGTTGTGAACCAAAGCCTCTCTTTGCTGTGATTATTTATATTCCCCAGAACTTTTACTTTGATGCCAAAAATCCATCCAACTCTTGGTTTTCACATGTATTCTTCTTCTAAAGCTCTATGCTTATTATATGTGTTGATTTTACTCTCTTAGTAGTGGATTCAGAGAAGTCGGATAGGAGAAAGAAGAAGTTGCGAAACGTTGTTTTCTGTTATTAATTATTAATCTATTGTTTGAATTTAACCATCTTGCCAATGAAAGAGTTGAATTGAGTAGGAAACAATGGGTTGGTAAACACATGCGCAAGATTAAGAGTCTTGATTAGTCCATTCTTAAGCCTTTCATGTACACTGTACAACCAATATCAATGTGTTTGGTTTTAGTATTGAAAAATGGATTATTGGTTACGTGAAATTATGAATAGAGAACAACAGATTGAATTTGAGCAGAGCCATTCAACTTCGCAACACGGATGCCAGTGATCGATAGTCTGCTTCAGCACGTGACTCTGAAACTATATAGAATAACGTGAGAATATCATTAAGAGAACCAAAATAAAATATAATATTATTGATAAATACTGCAGCATCGCATAATCTATCTTATTATTTTATAGATTACTAATTCAAAAGTTTCATCATAAAATAATTTATAAAATGAATTTAAAGCAAAAGCTGAACATAAAATAGGCGATAAATTATAATCAAAATAATTACAGATTATCCCACATTAGGCTCAATCCGTGTTCGGTTGGAGAGTCATAGCATGTCCAAATGGTAACGGCTGAATTTTGCTAAATGTAGAATTTGCCTTACTTTTTGTCTGATTTTTGGCAAAATCTATTATATAACAATTGAGTGTGCCTCACAAGAAGGTGATACATCCGCACCTATCTTTGTGAACATCATTTTTTTAAAAAAAAATAATTAAATCAATGACTTTTTATATATATGTATCTTCTTTAAATTCATTTTGAAAAAAAAATATGGTTTTGACACCCCCAAAAAATCAATTAAATAAATGACTTTTCATATCTTCTTTAAATGCATTTTAAAAAAACAAAAGTGGTTTTGACAAAAAAAATAAAGTTTTGTAGTTTTACAGATTTTTTAAATGTATTCTTTTAGGTTTGGGGCAAAAACGCAGATTTATGTTTTCGGTAGAAAAACGTGGTTTACCGGTTTTGTCGTGAAAACACGATTGCAAATTTGACAGAAAATGATATTTTTCGGTTTTAATGAGAAAACACAATTTTCCAGGTTTTGGCGGAAAATATATTTTTGCAATTTTAGCGAGAAAACAAAGTTTTATGGAAAAATGTGATTATTTATTATTTTACGGAAAAACAAGATTTTGCGGTCTTAACGAAAAACACAATTTTGCAGTTTTGGCAAGCGAGTATTTAGAGTTTTGACATAAAAATATGTTTTTGATGGAAAATGTGGTTTTGCGATTTTAGAGGGAAAAAAACTATTTTGACTCGGCATCAAATTTTATAAGAAAATGTTATATTGACATAGGATTCAAGATGAAGTTTTACAAAAGAAATGTCTCATACGTTCTAACACTATATTAATTTATTGTACTTACAATTTTATGTTGTTGTTTCCATAACATATTGTTTCAAAATAGTTGGAAAAAATAATATGATGTTGGTAACAAATTACTTAAGTTTTCAATTATGTATAACATGATTATCAATAAAAATTTTATAAAGTATTTATCAAATTACTAATTTATAAAATTATATTTTTAAAAACCCGCATGTATACGCGAATATTCATCTAGTCTAGGTGAATAACTAAGAGTTCAAATGGCAACCGAGGAATCTAGCTGAATAACTAAAAATATTTATAAAAAGCTAAATGGTCTAAATGGTTACAAAATAAATAAAGTATATCGCCAATAGTTTAAAATTTTCATTCTAAATTTTACTTATCATGTTGTAAAATTTAATTTAAAATTTATAAAGTTATAAGTATTCTATTTTTAAAATAACAATGGAACAATTTTTATTTAAAATTAACAATTATTTTTGTCATCTTAAAGATTTTTCAACTGTTAACTGATTTGACCATCATGTACTCATCAAAAATACTTTTCCATCGTGTTTTTAGAATATCACGTTCCTTTTTAGGAGATCTTGCACTGTAGAGATATAAAAATATCTTAAATACGAACTTTAAAATCAATATATTTGGATGTAGATTTGATCTTTGATGATTTGCGATTTTACTATTCAGATCCAGATCTGATTCTTCCCGTATATCCAAAATTTTGGAACAGATTTTAAATCGAATCTCAGATTTTTATTTTATATTTCATTTTATTAGCTTTTTCGGATAATTCTTAATGGATCCCAGCTTTTCGAACTTAAATTTTTATTATATTATTAGCAAAATAACTGAAAAGTTAGTTTTTCTTTATTTTGTTCAGCCAAAAAAAACTGAAAATTTTAGTTTGTGGAATAACTAAAAAACCTACTTGATATAATAATTAAAAGTTAATATATTGAATATTTAAAATAATATAAAAATCTGATTAATTAGAAAAATAATTTTAGTTTGTGGAATAATTAAAAAACCTACTTGATATAATAATTAAAAGTTAATATATTGAATATTTAAAATAATATAAAAATCTGATTAATTAGAAAAATAAGTTATGTAATATTTGGAAAGATAATTTTAAGGGAATTTTATTAAAAAACTATAATATACATTGTATTAACTATTAAACCAAAATATTAGAAACATAAAAATTGAAAAGATAAATAATTTACTTTATTAAATAGTGTTCTTCCAAATTCATTCCACAAACTCAAATGGTGTATTTTAAAATTTTCAGCCAATAATAGGGGCCACTATTTTTTTTTGTGCGTGTGTGTGTGTGTGTGTGAATTTTGGTGTAGCTAGTAGTTAGAAAATTCACAATTTTTCCCCTTAAGAGTTGCTCGATTCCAATCTTCCATTTAAAACTTTTCAAAGCTAAAAATAAGAAAATATTATGTATATGAGGTCAATGTGTCTGTCACAAAAGAAGTTGAGTGATTTAGCTTTTATATTTATTGAGAAAACATTTATTAGAAAAATTGATCAAGACTTCATAGAAAAACATGAAAAATTGATAGAAAGAGTTCATAGAAAAACATGAAAAAATATATTATGTGATACACTTTTTTATTAACGTTATAAAATTCATCTATCATTATATTTTGTTTTAATTATTATATCGTTTGAAACAAAGTTGGATTTTAAAGTGTTAGTTTTAGAGACCTCTTTCTTTACTGAAAGGCTGAAAGCTTTTGAGAAAGCTTGAAAAGAAAACTTGGAGAAAAAGAAAGCGTATGATTAAAGGCAAAACCTCTGTCTCAACACGAGGCTTCGTGTGTAAATCCCTTTCTTCTCTAAATGATCTTTGATATGTTGGCCCAATGTCGGTTTTTGCTGTTAAAAGGCAAAACCTCTGTCTCAACACGAGGCTTAATTTTACTTTCCGGTTTTCTTATTAATTCTAAAATTCATATAATATTTTTCTTTTATTAAGAGACAGGAGAGATTAGCTAGTTTGAAAAACCTAGTCGATAGAAGAGAGCTAGGTCACGAACCAAAGCTGGAAAAGATCGAGAGATTGATTCAACCTGAGATATAGACAATTATGAATTAAAAGAAAGGATTTGCGGTTTCCTCTCTAACTCGGTGATTCTTGGTTCGAGCCCTAATTATATAGATGTCTTCCAAAGTTTTTTTTTTTTGAAAAAGGGCTTTCAATTAAAAAACGAGTAACCATACATCCATGACATAAAAGTCATACAGTTTGAGAAAAGAGAGAGAGTTAAGCAAGAACTTAATCTAGTTATTTTAGAAGCTAAGAAACAAAGTAGAGAGAAGAGAAAGGAGAAGAAAGATTGGCTAGGAGCTTTAACGACCTCCATGACCACCTCTTCCACGATTTCCTCGTCCCCTAACCGTAATCCATTGGTCTTGAATCTTTTGGGTTGGCTTTAAAGGCCTTTCCACACGTGACCTTGGGCCAGAATCCTCTTCATCATGTAAAGATTCTAGATCAATTGTCGACTCCCTTATCCCCATTGTATTAATTCTGTCACTTTCATCTACTTCTTCATTCTCCACTACGCACACATCAGATTTCTCTGACATATCATTGAGAGTTTCCAAAACAGAGAAAGGATTAGAACGAGATACCATAGAGACAGCAGCAGGTAAAGTGTGTAAATTTGTAGTGGCATTTCCATCTTTTATGGATGCAGTTTGTACTAGATTAGGCTCTTCGACAAATGAGAGAGCAGTTTCAGATAAGACATCAATTTCTACTGTAACTTCAGAAGGGATAGCATTTCCTGTTTGAACTTGTGTGGCTGTTAGAGTTTCAGGTAGAATGAGAGACTCAGTGGGAAGGGTAATCTGAACCTCTATAATCGGCTTACAGGGAACAAACAGTAGATCAGATGCAGGATTCACAATGTCTTTGGTGAAGACAGTTGACTCTGAGATTAAATTTTCTTTAGGAAGAGCTGGTACGATTGGAAGCATTCCATTGCTCATCACAGGCGCCTCATTCACCAAACTTGTGTCTGGTGCATTAGAAGCTCTTGTTGAAGTTGTGGCAGGAACTTCATTAGATTCTCTAGATGTCGCTGGGACAATGGGATCCGAGACAGAGAGCAATCCTAAGCATCTAGAAGCTTTATGCCCAAGTTGTCCACAAGTTTGACATTTAGGAGGCAACCAAGAGTACAAGACCTGAACCATTGTAATGCTTCCACTCTTATCTTTAAGGGCAACTCTTTGAGGAAATGGTTTGCTTAACTTCACTTCAACCAGAATTTTGGCTTCTCCCATTTGGGTTGGATCAAGCCAAGGCTTGCTTGATAGCATTGGCGCACCAATTCCTGACGCAATCCAATCGCCTTTGAAAGAATAAAGTTGGTTTTGTATGTTTTTCAAAGTTAGCCAAACAGGAACCGTGGAGATTGCTGGCATAGAAATGGTTTCTGATGGACTCCATGGTGAGACAAACATTAAGCAGTCATCAACATGCCATAACCCTCGTTGAAGTACCCAATTCCGAGTAGGTTCATCAGGAATGTGAAACAAATACGAGAATTCTCCTAACTTGCGGGTAAAGATCCGACCCTTCCTACCCCATAAACGGTTTACCACTGCATGAGTTTGACCTCCAGAAGGAACCAAGCATCGATAAAATTGGCCTACTACATATTCCTTTTGATTCTCTACCCCTTCTAAAAGAATATGACTTGGGATACTTACCAAAGGAGTACCATCTTCCATGTAGCTAGGATTAGTGACACGATGCAGGTTGCATTTGCTTCCCATCCTTGCAGCCCATGGATATTCTTTATCATTTAGGCAGAAACTTGATTTTTCCTGAGAAAAAACAGGGGTACTTCCATTAGCTTTACACCCGGTTGAATCAACTTGGCCGAGCTTTTTTTGTTTCCCACAGTTGAAACTCCTCCACAAAGATCTGGCCATTCAGTTGAGAGCGCAGTGTAATGATTGACACCAAATTCTTGGGAACTTCGGTGAGAGGATAGACCGGTGATTTGGTGAGAGGATAGACCGGTGATTTGAAGAGGCTTGCTCCAAGCTCCTTGTTTGATACCAGAGGGATCCCCGCTTAGCATATTGTTTGGCATTATACCCGAAGTGGGGGTACGAGGAGTTGGGGGATTAACAACAGCTTGAAGCGGCTGTTGTTTCACACCAACATGCAAAGAAGGGGATCCTACTTGCATCAGCGCCTCATCTGCAAACTGGATTGATGAATGCGAAGTAATAATGTCTTCATCCTGGGTCATCTTTTGCATAAATCTAGGAGAAGGCATAAGCGAATCTATGATACAGTGATCGAGCATCGCCGGAGTTGCTTTGAATTTCATCAGATTGGGGAAATCCTTAGCAACGGCGTGAAGCTCAACCGATTCCTCCTGGTTTCCGATTGGGTCATCAATAGGCGAAGATGAGACAGTGGTTGGATCTGCGGCGGAGTCCGACGAAGCAAATGGATCTTCTCGGGATAACATGAGACTTGATTCAGAAGTTGGGTGGATTCTATTCGAGTCTTCCAAAGTTAGGGAAAAGAAAGAGGAGCAACCGCCGTCTCTGATGATGTCACTTCCCAATGATCTAATAGTAGATATCGTGGCACGTGTATCGAGATACAATTATCCGATTATCTCTCTCGTTTCCAAGAGTTTCCAATCACTCGTTGCGTCGCCTGAGCTATACACGAGACGGTCCTTGTTAGGCTGCACTGAACACTGCCTCTATGCCGTCCTCTGTGACATCGTAACCAGTGAACACTGTTTGTGTCTTCTCCGCCGGAAAGTCAACAGCAGTCGCTTGGTCATTATCTGCTCGCTTCCTCTTATGCATCCCTACGGAACGTACGTAGCTGTGGGTTCCAAGATATATGTGGTTGAGGGATCACTTTACGATTACGACGGTACGGGACTTACATGGAGTGCGTTAAGCATCGACTGTAGATCTCACAGGGTGCAGCCCATCTCCGGCATTCCTAAGCTCAAGTATTATCATAATGTCGGTGAATTCATCGACGGTAAGATTTACGTAATCAATTCGGAAGGAGTCACGTTGTTGGAAACAAAAACTCAAATACGTGAGCCTGTGACGAAAAAACCAAACGTGGATCTAAGCCGCATGTGGCCTGGTTCTGTGGTGATGGAGGATAAGATTTACATGAGAGATCATTCTAATAGCTTTGTTTATGAGCCAAAGGAAAGTAAATGGGAATTGGACGAGATGCTGAATTCTAAGCAATGGAGGCATGCGTGTGTTGTCGACGATGTATTGTACTATTACGATATAGACGCGAAGGAGTTGAGAGCGTATGATCCAAAGCAGAGGTGCTGGAGAGTGGTGAGAGGTGTGGAAGAATTGTTGGGTAAGACGGCCTGTTCATATTTGTCCAACACGGTGAGTTACGATAGGAAATTGGCTATGTTCTTTCATAAAACGAATGGTCCGATTCCGAAGGGAACAAGGGAGATTTGGTGTGCGGAGATTTCTTTGGAAAGACGCCGAGGAGGAGAAATTTGGGGTAAGTTGCTATGGTGTGATGTTGTGTTTTGTGATGGGAGTTCTTACATGCAGACATGTTTAACTGTTATGGTTTGATGCAGACAAGTTTTCACTGAAGGGTTTTGTTTCTATTATCCTAAAATCCCATTTTTGTGGTCGGAAGCTTGTTGAATTTTTAACTTTATATTAAAACATTCGATTTTAAGTGCTTTGTTTAAAATCCATAACATGCTTGGGAATGGATTTCTTAGTGCATTGAACAATTTGCTGTGCTTCTTTGTATTCCGCAAAACTTTTACTTTGATGCCAAAAACCCATCCAACTTTTGGTTTTCGCATGTATTCTTCTTATAAAGCTCTATGTTTATTATATTTGTTGATTTTAGGTTCTTAGTAATGGATTGAGAGAAGTCGGATAGAAAAGAAAGAAGAAATTGCGAAACGTTGTTTTCTGTTATTACTAATCTCTTAACTGAACATTGCTACAACAATACTTTTTTTTTTTTTATACAGAGGATTCTCAATCAAATATAAATACACAACTTAACCAAGCTATAACCAGAATCTTTCAAATGTAAATGTGTTTGGTTTTACCATTGAAAAATGGATTATTGGTAATGTGGAATTGTGAATACAGACCAACAGATTGAATTGACAAACTTGACGACACGGCCAATGCTTGTGATCGATAGTTAAATTTCTTGTATTTCCTTAAGATCAAAGAGGAACCAAGAAACACACAAAAAACTGTTAATCCCCTTTGAAAAGTTCAAATCTTTTTTTATTCAGCTTCTTCCATTGAAATAATAGAACAGAGAAAGCTCATGATGAAGAAGAAGAAGACAACAATAACCAAATATGAATGTTTATATCTTGTTTTCTAAGGATTGAATCATCTGACGACAGATATCTAATTCAAACTAAACCATTTCATTTCCATCACTAAGAACAGACTGATTCTCAATTGCAGCATAACAAATTTGGATACAATGAAAACCTTTTCGAGTGTGGAAACCACTAGGTTTACGTTTCTTCCCCTTGCCATGTTTAATCTAAATTCGTGAAAAACAAACTCTGTGACTCTCGTCTTCGTGGATTAAGAAGAACTTGTCTAGGGTACAACAAGTAGAACCCAAAAAAATAAGGATTTTGTTTTACTTTTGTTTGGGCTAAGAATGATATGGACTTGGGTTTCGGAACTAAAAAGCCCAATTACGTTTTCGCAACAGGAGGTACGAAAAATGAGGTTTTTGTGCTTTTGAGCCCAATTACGTTCTCAGACAATCTTTGTCCTCCTTCTTCTTCGCTAGGATTGATTCTTTTTCTTCGCTTCTCAGTTCCGACTAATCTGCAACGAATTGTCTGAGAAGTCCACTACACCGGAGATTTTCCGACGTCGATCATACTTTCGAAGCTTTCAAGGTTTGATTTATTTGTGCTTAATTTGATGTGATTTTGTTTTTTGAGTTTGATGCACGCAATGTGTTCGTTCATTTGCCCAGACGAAGTTGCTTCCTATTATTTTTTGCAAAATTGATATACTTCTCATTCATCTTCACGAGATTATTCTACTTGGTGCAATCTGACTCCGATCCAAGGAACCTGTATATATCACCTTGTTCAAAAAAAAAAAAAGCAATAAGATTTTAAAAGAAAGCTATTATCATCTCCAACGGATAAGGAAGAATCCGATTATAATTTGTGTAAGTAGGGAGTTTTTTATATAGGTTTTGTGTCGAGAAGTATCAGTTAGGATATTAATTCTGTCAAGTTCTTTCTTTTACCTACTGAATTTGGTTTTTTTGTTTCTAAATGACCTAAAGGAAGTTTATAGGCTTATCAAATTGAGGTTTTTTTTTGGTTTGGTTCAATGCAGAGACTGATTGACGTATGAATGGCGTTAAGGCACTTAGGCAAGAAGGTACTTTTCGTACTCTTTGCTTCTCTTTTTAGTGAATTTATTATCATGTTTTTCTGAAGAGTTTTCCTGAGGAGTTTGAGCAAAAAGTTTTTAGCTTTAGCTTCCATTTCATACTTTTTGCCGGCATTTGCCTAATTTTTGCATAGTTTTAGTGGTCAGCTATAGAACAATTCTTGTTTTTTCTCCATGGAAAATGTCGTGATTATGTTTGTTGGTTTGGTTAAAAGTTAATAAGGATATTGATTGGATGTTGGACGTTTCTTGGTGTTTATCTCAATAAATTGCGATTAAGACTTTAGCCTGCATTTCAATATCTTTCTGCCATTGTTTTTCCTAGTGAAGCAAATCCGCGTTTTCATGAAGGTGATTAGACGTACGAGTATCTGTTTATCCATGGGATGAACTTGAATCGTTCTTTTCTCGGTTCATTTTCCAAGCGATTCGTATTTTCGGTTTGATTATTGGAAATGAAGTGAAATATTATGAAGCATTTGTTTCATTTTGGTATAAGTCAGCATTTTTATCGAGTTTGTTTGGTTTGGAGAGTACTTGCACATTCATAGAACTGTTTTGCATACGTATCAGCATTTCGGTCTCGTTTTTATCAGTACTTCACATATGTTCACGGATGCCTCAAGTAACTTAACGTATTTACAGGGCATTCAAGCCTCTTTTAAAAGAGGTTTGGTTCTTCCGCGAGTAGCAGCATCTACAGAGAGGCAGATTTCCTCTACGGTTTTAAAGAACGCTTCCGAAAGTGTCTCTTTTTCATTCGCTCGGCATATAAATGGTAAGCGTAAAAATGGTGTTCATTCACAGGTGGTTACGATACGTTCTTCTTCTCACCCTTCTTGTTCTTGTGTAGGTTTCGGTTTTAGCTCTCTACCAAGTTGGTCTTCTAGTCGTGAATCTTTCCCAACCGGAACATCCATAAGGTAAACCATTTCACTAGAGTTTTCCGTCTTTCTCATATATTATATCTGTTCAGATGTTCACTGGCCTGTGTTGGGTTACGCTTTGAACAGGTATTTTCACGCAAGCGGAGAAACATTGGCGAGAAGAAAAGAGGATCCCGATCGTCCGCTGAGTCATCGTGAACGCAAGAAACAGACTGTGAAAACAAAAGGAAAGTTCTCGAAACGGGAGAAAAAAACGGATCAGCCACCCGTTGAAGCTCCTTATGTGCCTCCTAGGCTGAGAAGATTGGCAAAGGGATTGCCTGAGAAGACAGTCGACATATTCGAAGGCATGACGTTACTTGAGCTTTCCAAGCGTACTGGCGAGTCATTGGCGGTTTTGCAGAGCATTCTCGTCCACGTTGGGGAAACAGTTAGTTCAGAATTCGACACAATCAGTGTCGATGAAGCCGAGCTCCTTGCAATGGTAAGGTGATTCTACCTTTAGTTCCAAGATAATGGAATTTGCTGGTCAATTAATGTTAGGTGTCGAGGTCGATTGTATTATCTTTCTGAATAATAGTAACCTAAGCAAAACATAATCTTGTATGGTTCAGTTTAGGTTTGGTTTGATTATTAAACAGACATATTAGGTGTATTTTATCTGAATTTCGGTCCGAGTTTTGTTCAAGATTTTTATGGTTTAAAAAAAATAGCAAGCAATGTAGAACCAAATCTACTATGGATCAATATACACGGCTTTGGCTTTTAATCGGATATATCTTTAACTGAGTTCAAGATATTTAAAAAGCATAACCATTTTAACCAAATTGAGATTTTTTGGGTTCTAGACTGGTTTTTTTACTGTTCGGATCTGTTTATCAAGATTGAATATTTAATGTAATTCTGTTTTTGCTTTCTTATCATCTGCAGGAAATTGGGATCAACGTAAGGAGGCTACATACTACAGAAGGATCAGAAATCCTCCCACGGCCTCCGGTTGTAACCGTAATGGGCCATGTCGATCATGGCAAAACCTCTTTGCTGGACGCTTTAAGAAACACCTCTGTAGCGGCAAGAGAAGCCGGTGGAATCACTCAGCACGTGGGTGCGTTCGTGGTGGGAATGCCGGATTCCGGCACTTCGATCACCTTCCTCGACACGCCAGGCCACGCAGCTTTCAGCGAGATGCGTGCTCGGGGAGCTGCAGTGACTGATATAGTCGTCTTGGTGGTTGCTGCTGATGACGGGGTAATGCCGCAGACGCTGGAGGCTATTGCGCACGCTAGATCGGCGAATGTTCCAATCGTGGTTGCTATTAACAAATGCGACAAACCGGGAGCTAATCCGGAAAGAGTTAAGAACCAGCTCGCTGCTGAAGGGATAGAGCTTGAGGATATTGGAGGAAACGTCCAGGTGAGAGTTTCAAAATCTTGAATTTGTGTTTTCTGAGTTACTCTATAGGCATCGGTTTATGAAATTTAGAAACTGAATACGGTTTTGTTTATGGTTTGCTCGGTTACATATAGAACCAACTCGGTTTATTTGCTCTTCGGTTTGGTTTTTGGTCTCTCGGTTACTTGGAGATATGAATTTTTATCCATAAGGTTGTTTGGCTCTGTTTCAGGTTGTTGAGGTGTCTGCAATCAAGAGTACAGGGCTAGACAAATTAGAAGAAGCTCTGCTTCTCCAAGCGGTGGATATGGACCTTAAAGCTCGTGTGGACGGACCAGCTCAAGCATATGTTGTGGAGGCTCGGCTCGACAAAGGCCGTGGACCGTTAGCCACCATTATCGTAAAAGCCGGGACTTTACTGAGCGGTCATCACGTAGTGATTGGGTCTCAGTGGGGAAAACTCAGGGGTATCCGAGACATGATCGGTAAGCTAACGGACCGAGCAACACCCGCGGTGCCCGTCGAGATCGAAGGGCTTAAGGGTCTCCCGATGGCTGGCGACGATGTCATTGTGGTTGAATCAGAGGAACGCGCGAAAATGCTAAGCGAAGGGAGGAAAAGGAAATACGAAAGAGATCGGTTGTTGAAAGCAGAGGAAGCGAGAATAGCTGAAGCAGAGACGAAGGAAACAGAGCCCGACGAAGGGTTTGTTAGGGTTGAGTTACCGATAATAGTGAAATCGGACGTTCAAGGAACCGCGCAAGCTGTTGCTGATGCGCTAAGGACATTGAATAGCCCACAGGTGCGTAAAAGCTAAAACCTTTCTGTTGGTTTATTTTGGTGGATGTTACTTATTAGCTCTATGTATAGGTTTTTGTGAACATAGTATATAGCGGAGTGGGAGCGATTTCTCAATCTGATTTAGACAAGGCACAAGCTTCCGGTGCGTGTATCGTTGGGTTTAACGTTAAGGGTGCAAGCTCTGTTAATCTTTCGGCGGCTCAAGCCAGCGTCAAGGTATATCCGGTTTCTGTTTCCAAACAATTGTTTCATATGGCTGAAATAGTATCAAACCGAACGCAGCTCTAACATTGTAACCAATGGTTAGGTATTCCATCACCGTGTGATATACCATTTGCTCGAAGACATCGGGAACTTGATCGTGGAGAAAGCGCCGGGAGTATCGGAGCTAGAGGTGGCTGGAGAAGCAGAGGTACTTAGAATTTTCAAAATCTTAGGAAAGAGGAGAACGGAAGAAGAAGGGGTGAACATCGCCGGATGCAAAGTGATGGATGGTCGGGTATGTAGAAGCGGGCTGATGAGGCTGTTGAGGAGCGGAGAAGTGGTGTTCGAAGGCTCGTGCGCGTCGCTGAAACGGGAGAAACAAGACGTGGAACAGGTCGGGAAAGGGAGCGAGTGTGGGGTTGTGATGGGAGATTGGAATGATTTTAGAGTCGGAGATGTGATTCAGTGCATGGAGCCGGTCATTAGGAAGCCTAAGTTCGTTTCATCTGAGAGTGGAGCTGTGAGAATCGAGTGTTGAAAAAATCTAAAGTCCCTAATCAAATTTATTCTTATTGTTATAGGGATCTTATACGCTGATGATCATTTTTTGGTGTTACAGAAACCGTCATATTATCAAAAAAGATTCCTTACATCATCAAGTTTGGTAACTTTTTTCTTCGTTATATCATGTTTATATTCTAATTTTTACGGATTTTATTTCGTTTTTAATTGAAATGGATGATCCCAATCACAAATCATTACTAACAACACATAAATTTTTGATAATAGAAGTTTTTTTTTCCGCTTGCTCTTACATACTATATATACTACATGAGGTAAGATTATCCTAATGCAAAGATCATTTAGACCCTGGAATCTCTCGCAAAGTTATTCCGTTGGTATGTTTTTCTATGTCGTTATTGTAATCTGTTATTTGTAATTCGGTATATTATTAATAATTAAAGGTGCGAATCAAATCCAAAATATATAAAATCATGTTTATATCATATTTATATTTTGCTTATATTTTGCTTATTTTTGATTAATATCATGTTTATATTTTACTTATTCTTGACTAATTTTTACGGATTTTTTTTCTTTTTAAATTGAAATGAATTATCACAAGTCATAACTAACAACACATAAATTATTGATAATAAAAGTTTCTTTTTTCGCTTACTCCTACATACTATATATACTACACGAGGTAAGATTATCCTAATGCAAAGATCATTAAACCATCAAATCTCTCGCAAAAGTTATTGCGTTGGTATGTTTTTCTATGTCATTATTGTAATATGTTACTGTAAGTCGGTATATTATTAGTAACTAAAGTTACGAATCAAATTCAAAATATATGAAATCAATGATATATGTTCTAATAAAAGTTTATGTACGTAAAGCAATTCATTGTGCTTTGTTAAGTGGTAAAAGATTCGTTTTAGAATTAGGGTTCAAGTTCTTCCACTGCAACTACAATACTATAAATGTTTGAAATGGCAAAAATCCATGACTAAGAGAAACTGCATAATGAAAATCAATAATTGAAAAATCCATAAAAAAATCTTTGAAAAGATCCCCTGATCGCAAACTTCTTGTTTTTGCTGTTTTGAATTTCAAGAGAAACTGCATAGTAAAAACATCATCGTGTAGGATTATCTCCACAAACTCTTGAGATTCAATCCAATCGGTTGATTCTGAGTAGCTTGCCCTGGTGTTTTTTTCTTTCTTTGATAATCATTCTGAGTGACTTCATGGCTTCTCTTCCCCCCAATGCTGCCTGAGAATTCTTGGAGGTAATCCTTCTTGCGCAACTTCGTGTTCAAGTAGTTGATAGACCGTGCGTCTGTGATATCTGTGATGGAATTGAGAGCATATTTTCTTGAAGAATAGTGAAGAGGTCCAATGCATACTAACCCAAGAGTGTATGCTTCTGGGTTTACATGACGAATACAACTTAGAACTCTGTAGATACATCAATGTTGATTTGTTTGAGACTCCCACCCCACTAGATATGACTTGTCTGGGAATTCAAAACACATAACAATAATATGTGCAAATTCAGTGCAAAATAGAAATAAGAAGAGAATTTGAGGAGAGAATCAGGTGAGTGATTGCTATCTGGTGGGATTTCGGTGAGATCGAGGATCTGGTTGTGGTAGTAAACTGCTTCATGGTAGAGATCTTCATACTTTTTATAAGTTACCACTGATTCCGTCACTGATTATAGAGACAGTATCATGATATGACTTGTCTAGGAATTCATACTTTTTACCACTCGTTTCCTATCTTCGGTTGTCGAAATCTTCGCAGTTAGTCGAGTAGTAGATCGTTTGCATCCTTGGGGAACTCCTGTTAGCGAGGAATCAGAGGGTTTAGGTATGGATGGTTCTTTTATTCTTTAAAATTTCCAATTGTATTTCTATTTGCTTATTTTTACCACTAATTTTGGATGCAATTGGTAGGATTTGCTATCTCAGGTCGTAGATTTCTCACAAATGCACATGTGGTGACGGATGCTACAATTGTTGAAGTCAAGAAGCTGAACTCAGGAACCAAGTTCAAGGCCAAAGTTGAAGCTTTTGGGCATGAGTGTGACTTGACTCTACTAACCGTAGAGAGTGAGCACTTCTGGGAAGACTTGGAGCCCTTGGAGCTCATATGATCATTGTCTCATCTTTCTGAGACAGTGACCATTGTTGTTGGATATTCTATAGGTATGTGTGTTAATTTTTTTTTTTTTTTTTTTTTACCATCGTGAATTAATTTTGATATATCTCTGTTACATCTAAAAACTTCTTTATTTTACAATTTCAGGTGGTGAGAGTATATGTCTCAGTGGACAAGGTACTCAAATTTCTTCTCTAAGTCTCTTCTTGAAGTATGCGAAGATATTCTAGTGTTTCATTTTAAACGTGAGTTTCTTCTACCACAAATGAGTATTTTTGCTTTATTAAATCTCAGGCACGTGATTTTAATCACTCATTCAAACCAACGGTTCAAATTTAAAAAAAAAACATTATTATTTTTTTCAAAACTTTCTTTTTAATAATAGTTAAGAAAAAAATATAATCAAATAATAATTCTTAAAGAAAAAAGAAAATAGTACTAATTTCTATATAAACAACTAAAGTCTCTTATAATTTTTCACCAAACAAAATAAACTCATGAGAATTAATTTACTCCTACTTGATGTTTCAAAGTTAGTAGTTAATATAATCATGACATGTGTGAGGTCTATTAATTAGATTTTGACATGTGTAAAAAAATTATACCAATTAAATTTTGACATATATAAAAAAATCAAATCAACAAAAGAAAATAAATATAAAACATAATAATAAATTTTTTATGTAATTAATAAAGTTAATTTTTTTGTAAAATTTTTATTTGGAAAGGAAAAAAGAGAAGAATTAAGAACAAATTAAGAATGAAAAATTTATATTCTATTTCATACAACAAAATAAAACTTTATTATATTATATCATGCACAATTCATTGTGAGTTTTATTTCTATAGTTTAACAATTATATTGACACAGGAAATTTACAAAATGTATGTTGAAAAAGAAATTTATTTTAGAAATTTTTCATATTACGTTGTAAAAATTGTAAAAAAATCATAAACTAAATAATCAATTTCTTATAAAAAGATGCTAAAGCAAAAAAAGATATCTTTAATGGGCCGGGTTTTTACGATTTGAGATTTGATTCAGGTGTTCACAAATAATACAAACTGAAATAAAATTGGGTCATGGTCTTTGTTAAAAAACAAAAATTATTTCCAATTTTAAAAGAATATGTATTCGATATGAATTTTTCATTTGCAAAGTTCAAATCTTTTTTCTTCAGCTTCCATTGAAATAATAGAACAGAGAAAGTTCACGATGAAGAAGAAGACAACAGTAACCAACTATGAATGTTTATATCTTGTTTTCTAAGGATTAAATCATCTGACGACATGGTGAAGTGTAGTGGTTTCTCCTCAAAGGTGACATGGGAAGAAATCAGACCGAGGGAGGATGAAAAGGAATGGTACGGTCTAATATGGTTCAAAGGAGTAACTCCAAAGCATGCTTTCATGATGTGGACTGCTCAGCTTGACAGATTACCAACGAGGAACAGATTACGTGCATGGGGTATGAATATTTCATCAGCTTGCGGGTTCTGCGGTGCGTCAACAGAATCTCGGGACCACTTGTTGCTTCATTGCCCTTATACCAACCAAATTTGGACAGCGGTAAAGTCTAGAATGCAGCTACCAACGATTGAATTTTGCAGCTGGTCAGGTTTTCTTTTGTGGTTAAAGAATTCTTCAAGGGCTTCTCCGACACTGCTCCGTAAATTGGTAGCTCAGGCTACAATCCATGCTGTGTGGATGCAAAGGAATAACTGGTTTTTCAATCAACACTCTGTCTCAGCTCGATCTCTTTTCAAACAAATTGATCGACAAATTATCAACTCCATCACTGCGAGAAGGAACAAGAAAGGCTTTAGGAACTTAATGTTGCTTTGGCTCAATTGAGATGTAATCTTAGTGTTTCCAAAATCAGCGGGTACCTTGTTTTTTACTTTTATTTTTTGCCAAGGTGCTTTGTATAGGGGTCATGCTTATGTAAGACTCAAACTCTCATTTTATATGATATTTACAAGATAGCAAAAAAAAAAAAAATCATCTGACGACATATATCTAATTCAAACTAAACAAGATGTGGAACAGGTCGGGAAAGGGAGCGAGTGTGGGCTTGTGATGATGGGAGGAGATTGGAATGATTTTAGAGTCGGAGATGTGATTCAGTGCCATGGAGCCAGTCATAGGAAGCCCAAGTTTGTTGAAAAATCTAAACCCTAATCAAATTTAATCTTATGATCATTTTTGGTGTTGCAAAACTATCATATTATCAAAAAAAATTTTCCTTACAAATCATCGAGTTTGGTAACTTTTTTTTCATACATCTATATAATAGTCATCAATTTCTTAATTAGTTTCGAGATCATTTTTCGTTTTTTTGCTTTTCCCACGAACGATGTCTTCATTTTTTTCTTCTTCATTATATCAAGTGGTGGGTTACATATTACATTTGCTTCTCATGTTCTTACTGATTCTGAGGTATTTTGAAAAATAATGATGTGGAAGATCGGCCTTTGGAAGATTAGTTCTCGCGAGTTCGACACCGACGTATCGTGGTGTGATTTGCGAAAATCTATAAGACGAAATTTATCCCAACAATATCAGCCAATTATTTTTTAGTATGTAGAATATTAAAGGGTTGTTTAGGTGAATAACCAAAACAAAAAAAATAATTAAGAGAATAACCAAAATGTTAGAGAGAGATAGGAAGAGTTATAGAAAGAAATTGGTTAGTTTGTAAATTTTATTTTTTGTGTGGTTATTGAACAAAAAAAAAAAATATATACTTTTTTGCTCACAATGTTAATATAGATCGTTTAATAACGCTTTTTAACTTAAATTGCGCTTGAAAGATTCTAATAAACAAAAAAAAAACTCGAAAATTAATCATGCTCGTTTTGTGGTGAAAACAAATGGGTAGCGAAATCAAAATCTGTATGACATATAAAATTTTGAGCGTAAATCTTTTTGAATATAAACCAATATGATAATTTAGTGAACAAGAAAAAAAGCAGAGTCTTCAAAAAATGATGAAGGGAGAAGAAAGAGTGGGATGAGATTAGACGTGCGGATGGACAGATGATGAAAAAGGTTTGATTGGACAAAAGAAGAACCATTTTTTGTTTCTTTGTGGTGAAAGCTAGAACTAAAGTGTTTTAGAGATTCAATGCAAATATGCAAGTATGCAACTGATAATTTCAAATATCTAAGGTCGGAAGATTCCACTTTGTTATCACCAAAATATAATGAGCTCACGAATGATGAAATGAAGATATCGTCGCAAGAAAACATATGAAATTTGATAAATTTATCTAAAAAACTATTAGCTGTAACAAAAAAAAACTTACAAGATATATAAACGGTTCAAAATTTTAGTTATTTTTATAGCAGAATCCACAGTAATAAATTCAAAAAAAAATAATTAAAAAATCATAAAATGTTATGTACTATTCTAACTTCTAAGGTTGTAAGAACAAAAATTACGTAATATTTTATAACGCAACAAAATGTTTCAAAAATTAATTGTACTTTCTTAAGGCATGCAGTGTCAGATGGTTACGAAAGAAATGAGATAGATGGTTTGTAAAATATTACAAAGAATCTAAACAAGAGAGATAGGATATTCGTTGCCAAAAAAAAGAATAGAAAACAGTGAGGAACCTAATTAAGAACCGAGCGGTGAAAGATTGCTATTCATAGGTGAACTAAATTTGCATTAGGTCACGTAAAGCTTTTCGATTCGTTTCAATTCATAGGTGAGCCAAATTTACTAATAATATTGTATTTTTTTAAAACCTGTCTATCGTATGAAAATGGTATTTCTAATTTACCAGTAGTACTGTATAAACAATGATCAAATATTTTTATATAGCACTTTTAGTTTTAATATTCAAAATTTTAAAAACACATAACTAGTTTATAAGTTATAAATAATTTTTTTTTGGAGATATTATTTTAAAAAAAATTCTTATATTTTCTTGGAAATGAAATATAATATTTCTTCTGTTAATTTATATATAAATGGCAATGCTAATTGAATACCTTACACCTTCTGCATAAGTAACCACTACTAAAGACGACATTAGTTTTTCAAAACTTGGTTACCAGTTAATGTCGCAAAACCAAGTACTAATATATCAATCATATACATCGTCCGCTAATGATTACAACTGCAAACTTTCAAAACCACAACTCTAAAACCACTTTAAAGTAGTCGAATCCTTAATCTTATTCATAAAAGCCAAGAAACTACAACTACATAAATGACACTACATACGTCGACGTTTAAGACATCTATGAGTACTAATTAAGTAACTGCCATTATTCTATTGAGTTCAACAAGTTCGTTTTCCAATGAACTTAAGAAAACAATAATAACACAAAAAAATAGAATCCTTTTTTTTTACCCAACGATAACCTTTTCCTTATATAAATCCGAAAACAATTTACCTAAGAAGTTGAAACTTTTAAAGCTTATATAAACCCTTCCATCCTTCCATTGCATGATATTATCCATTCTGTATATTCTACCATCCGTATATTACCCCCTTTCTTGAGATATCAAAATCTCTCCCCTTCACAATCTTATCTCTCTCTCTCAATTTTATTTCTCTCAGTCACCGGACATATACATCATATAATACACAATTTTTCATATCCTTTTATAATTGATACTATAAATTAGGAGTGTACATAGACTAGAGGTCCAGAGTTCCATTGTTTTCTCTAAACTCTTGCTGAATATCTTCTTATAATTATATATATATATATATTGCTTTTTCTCTCTTTCATGCATGTATGTCATCCATTATACGCATTTACCTACATATATCCGTATCTATATACATTCATTGGTTAAATTGTATAGTGAATAATTATAATGATTGTTGTAAGTGATGTTTCTTGGATAATATACCTAGGGAGCTTTCTTAAGTCCATTCACATGTTGTGATACGATCTAATGAGTTCCGGACTCTTTCATTCATTTACCAAGTAGTATAGAAGGATTGAGCTTGTTAAATGAGTGAATGATGCCGGAAACTTATTGGATCTTAAATTCATTGTGATTGGACTGAAGGGAGCTCCCTTGCTTCTTTATTCCAAGAGTTTTGTTTTTGTTAAACCTTCCAAGATTCTTAAGTATAAGAATCAATGATATAATATCTTGATATTGTGCTTGTTCAATGTATTCAAGAAAACACCACTTATACAAATATGAGAGTATAAGTATAATTTTTCCGGTGGACATATAACATATATATATATGCAGTGTATAAAATTCCAGTTAACATCTATATATCCGTAATGAATTATGTGACTTTGTCGTATAATATTTTCTAGTTAAAGATGTTGCAGAACTCTTAGCCTAATTGTGCTTTTTTTTTTTACCGATGAAGACGAATATGATCGAAGACTGGACAAAAAGAAAACAGGTAAAATGTTAATATAAAAAATTTCGGTAATACGTTTCTCTGTATTTACATTGAAACGCATAGCATTAATTTTGTTATTTATGCGTCTGTATACTTTTTTATGTACTGAGAGATCAGCTATTATGTCTTTTAGCTGTGATAGTGTGATATTAATTAATTTATTCATCTGACTTTCAAATTCAATGGTTACGCTTACGGAATCATGTTCATCGTCAAACCTAAAAATCATGTACTATAATCCATATACGTACCTCTGGCCGCTTGATCTAATAAACCATCCCGATAAGCATGCAGCCTATTGTTGTTGACCACACTTCTACTAAGCTCCGGTTTTAATCTATCTATGTTTTACCCCTTTGTTGCTTATTCCAACGAACTTTGTTATTTACTGTATGGGCGAATTTATGAAAATACTTTCTTTTTTTGGTTAAAAAATTTATGAAAAATACTTTGACAAAAAAAAGAAGAATGCAGCCTATTAGGGTTTCCTCCGAAACCATAAGATTTCTTTTCGACCCCAAAACCATAAAACATTAATCACACTTTCATGTTTAATCCCTTAAATATAGTTCGCTGGATTTCTTTACTTGCTAATCCACTACTCATATAATAATATATATTTCATTTTAACAAAATTTTGCCCTCAGAATTACTTGAGTTTTTTTTTATTTCCTCTTTCGTCTTTGTTTTACTGCAAACTTATTTATTCTATTTTATTCTTTGAACTTCTTGTAAAATGCTAAAACTACACAAAATACATTTTTTTCATGGGTCTGGGTGTGAACATGAAAATGAAAGGAAAAAAATATTACAAAGAATAAAGATAATGCGTGACGAGAAGCTTGTGAGCTTTTCTTTATTGGGGCTTGAAGTGTTTATAAACTGCAGCAACAAGTTCCCATAATTTTCACTGTCCCCACTTCCCACCTATATGCCCTTCCATGCCATTGCTAATTTTCTTTTTCCTAACCTTTTGATTTAAATATAGTATAGTATTACAAAACGCTTCGATTCTTCTATCCCTTGGAAGTTGAAACGATTGTGTTTTGTCTGTGTCGGAAGAATATTTTAGTTTTATCCTGTAATGTTGGTTAAATTAATATGATATCTAAATTTATATCATATATATCAATTGATATATTATACTCTATGATATCACTCGCGCAAGTATATATTCTATGTTTGTTGTTTGAAGACAACACTGAACGAATATACGGGCGACGGTTCAATAACGCTGTGCAAGTAGCTTAGGGGGTGATTGACATTGAGGCAGTCTTAAAAGTAAAAAATAAACCAATCACACTTTTTTTACTTAAAAATATTTAACACTCTTAAAAATCAATTTTCAAAATTTTCTTATTGTTTTTTTATTTTTTCCTACAGCTACTTTTTAATCAAAAGAGTCAAGAACCGAACAAACATCAGAAACACGACACCAACAAAAAGAGAAAACAATCAATATAACACAAAAATTAGTAAAAATTCGTATAGCCACGGTTGAACCACAATCATACCATGGTTTTGTTTCCATTAACCACAAAAAATCCACTAAAAGCCATTAAAAATACAAAGAAAAACATGACATTTTCGTGGCTTATGTTGTCACAAATTAGTAATTAGTATCCGATGGCTAGAATTGTCACAATTTTACCATGAATAAGTTGTGGCTAGTACTGAGTCACTGAAAAATTATGTGGCTTAATTGTGACAATATTGCCACGGTTTGTCCACCACAATTCCGTGGCTATCTCAAATAATTGAAAAATACAAGCTCTCCACCAAAAACATCTCGTCAATCTAATAATCAGAGTAGAGACATCGAATATATTCTCTTTTTACCACAAAATTAGCCAAAAAAAATAACGAAGACTTTTTCGTAGCTAAATTTTGAGCCTATATAATTAATTCACTTCTCCATGCAAACCACACATCTCATTATCTCATTCTTTCTTTCATTATTTGGTTTAGTTTTTGATTTTTTGTTTTTAATTTTGAGATTTTAGATTTTAAGTTTTTGGTTATTGATTTTGTTGTAAATTTTAGGTTTTGCAAAAATAGAATAGTGAATTATTTAGTATTTGGTTTTTGATTTTTGTATATATTATTCATAAACATCTGGATTTAAAACATATGGTTTTATGATTTAAATCTTGATTTAAAACATATATATTATTCACAACGATCGAGAAACTCAAGCTATGCTTTTATGCTCTCCACTGATTTTTTTGTTTGTTGTAGATCTTTTATGGTAAATTCGTAGAGGCCCTCGTTCGGATTGTCATATACAAAATCAGATGCCAAAATTTTCCCAAATTCATTGACATGAGGGAGGTTGTAAAGACCAAAAGAATCGTTTATGTTTTTACAGGAAAAGCATAATGTTTTTCTCTCACCCCACCCTCAACCTTTTGATGGCTGCCTGCTTCCCTTCTAATATACATACATTAAGCTTTCCTTCCTCCTTTGAACTATGTTCCTACATAACCTGACCATTCCATAATAACTCATTATTCATACAAATCTTGATTTAAAACATATGTTTTGATGTTTTTTTAGGTTTCTATATTATTCATAAAAATCCTGATTTAAAAAATTATCGATAGAAATTTAAATTGATTTATCTAATATTTAAACGACAAACACAAATTATTTTTCAAAACATTTTTATTCTTTTTAACTTTTAGTGTTTGCTTGTTGTATTTACAAATTAATTACTAAAATAAATATGTAAAGTTTTTTTCCCCGTAAAATAACAATTTATAAGAAATTATACAGTAATAATAGAAAATTATCAATAAAATGAATTAATTTATTTTATAAAGTTAAAAGACAACAAGTACATATAATTGTAGAGATGTTTACACAAATGCAGATGAGATTTTTTTATGTTTAGAAGTATGAAAATTTTGTATGGAAAGATGATGTTTTGCATGGAAAGAGATTTTTTTTTGTCGGTATTTGTTTCCGAACCAAAACATCCAAAGAGAAGTATCACCATTTTTTTTGGCTCAAGATCATTCTTACAGGTGAATTAGGATAAGGATTTACGATCACTGGTCAAACACTAACCGAGTGTGCCTCACCATTCATACCAGCAAGATTAAATTCATATGTTGATAAACCTATATATATATATATATATATACTTCATTAAAATGCTTCAATGTCGCTCCATCAGACAGATTATGCATTTCTTCTTCAGGAGACATATGTTCAGCGTGCCATCGCATATGAGATCAGTCGTCTCTAATTGGTATAACCGTTTCAGCCGCTCTGAAATCGGCATATAAAACATTCTTTGTTTAGCTCGATTTTTCTCCTTTCTATTGTTCTGGTGGTATCTATCTTTGCCACAAAACCGACAACACAACAGCTCTCGATCTTCCGCTTTCCAAAAGAACATGCAATTATTCTCACAAATATCAATCTTATATAAGTAGCCCAAGTGGTCGTGTCAACTTTTTTGTCTCGTAGCATGATGTTGCAACTTTATTTGGCTTGGGGAGAACTGTCTTCAAAATTTGTGATTACTCATCCACACATGCCTCTACCAGATTGTAATCGATTTTTGCTTTTATCATGCGCGAAGCTACATATATTTGAGAAATTCTTTTTGTACACTCTAGGAGGTTGATTGGCGGCTTCAAAAACTCGAATTACGCTATCTTGATATGGTTTTTCGTTGGTTGTTTCTATCATATTCTCCAATACATGGAGCAATGTCACATCTTGTCCAACGTTGATATTTGCGTATGGAGGATACTTGTAAGTATCATCAACCGAAACTTAGAAAATTTGTAGCTTGCTCATCATATGTTGCTTCTTCACTAGTAAAATGACTTGCTCTTGATTGAGGATTCATCAACACACTACAAGAAAGACATCAAATTCCGACGGCAATTTTGGTCGAAAATCCGTCGGAAAGGCCTGTTTCCGACGGATTTTCGACCAAAAGAGTCCGTCGGTTACAGTTCGTCGGAATCGGCTCATCGGTCGGAAATCCGTCGGAAATTTCCGACGGATTAGTGTCGTCGGTAATCCGTAAGTAATTTCCGACGGATTACCGAGGAAGATAAACCGATTGATTTCCGACGATATACCGACGGATTTATTTGTGACGGATGCCCGACGGATCCAATTCCGACGGATGTCCGACGGAAATATTTCCGACGACATACCGACGGAACTCTGTCCGACGATATACCGACAGACCTATTTCGACGGATGTCCGACGGACGGAAAGTTTCCGACGGATTTCCGAGGGACGCTATTCCGACGGATTTCCGACGGAAAGTATCCGACGGATTTCCGACGGAAAGTATCCGACGGATTTCCGACGGAATATTAAAAAAAAAAAAAAGAATTTATATCGAATTTAAATTTAAATTAAAAACAAAAATTAAATATTAAAATTAAAATTAAAATTTTAGAAAATAAAAATAAATTATAAATTTGTTTTGACAATAAAAATAAAAAACGACATAAAAGAAATTGTTCAAAAACAACAAACTACTTTTTAAACAAATGTGGAAACGAAGCTTCCATTATTTCTTTCATCATGCGTAGCTCTTCCCGGGTCGATTCGTGTGCGGACTCCAACTGCTCATGCTTCTTTCCCATTTCTTCGACAATCGCATCACGGTCTTTGATTTCTTGGCTAAGCTTTTCGATCTCTTTTTGATAATGCGGAGAGTATCGAGAAAAACCCGAAGAAGAAGAGGAATCAGCTCCATCGAATTTCGGAAGTGGGCCTAACCCTACGGTTCGACCTTTTACTTTCCGAGTTTCCTAAACAAAATTATTAAGATGTTAGATATCAAAAATTAAAATTAAAATTAAAATTAAAATTAAAGTAAAAACTAAAATAAAATAAAAACGCACCGAGAGAACAATGTCGTTGATCTCATCTCGGGTTAGCTCGTTCGAGGAGATCGAGCCGTCTGGATTTTCCTGCGAGAGCTGGGTCAAGCGGTCGAGCTTCTTTTTCTTGCATTTCTCCACAACCTCCCGAACACCAACGTCTTGGACTTCTCCGGTCTTTTTGTTGGTGTGCCTCGTTTCCAAAACGTCGAGGTAATCGGGAACGACTCCACCCGCTTCTATCGTCTATGAAAAATAAAATTATATAAATTAAAATATATTAATAAATAAGAAAATTATGAAAAAAAAAATATTTACTTACCATTTCAGCCACTTGACGTAAGGTCGATTTTGCGCCCCCGTTATGAACATAAACGCCCTTTCCTCCTCGGTCACTCTTCCGGTTCTTCGAGTTTTTCTCGGATTGTATCTTTGTGGCAGGTCGATTCCAATACTCGCAAAAACCGTTCCAGACATTCTCCTCGAGATCCTTCGGCGGATCTTTTCCCTCGATGAACTTTTGCTTCCACTCGTACATGTGTCTCGTGTATTGGATGGCGGCGAACCTGTCGAACTCATCGAGAACGGTTCTGGTTCGCTGCCAGTTCCAAGTGAATTCTTGCTGTAAAAACAAATTATGTAAGTTATAATGAAATAAAAAATTTGTTTAAAAATTTGAAAAACTTAAAAAAAAACTTACGGCGAAAGATCGATGCCACGAATCTTTCACGTCAGGCGGCATCGATGAGTAGGTCTCATACGGGTGGTGCAACATGGTATGAAACATCCGCAGTATGGTCTTGTTGATTTCCGGATGCAATCCAAACCTGAAAAAATTATAGATTAAAAAACTTTAGAAACAAATTTAAATTTAAAAAAAATAAAGGGCAAGAAATATAAAAAAAATTAGACAAGAAATTACCATGTCCCATCTTCGCAATCCGGGTCGAGTTTGATGCAGTGCCTCCGGTTCGGCTGTTGGACAAGTTCTTCGATAGAAATCCGACTGCGGGCAGCGGATTCTTGGGACTCCGGGACGTCAGAAGAAGATCCGCTATGTGTGGAACGACGCGAACGAGAGCGGCCACCACGAGAACGAGAGCGGCCACCAAGTTGTTGCGGCGAAAATTCTCTATACATGAGAAAAATTTAAACATTAGCATTAAAAAAAAGTTAAAAAATTATGTTTTCAAATTTCAAAATATAAAATCAATTTTATTTGGTTTTAATTATAGAAATTCGTTTTCTTTTTTTTATTTATATTAAAGAAATTCATATTTATATTTTAAAAATTATAGAAATTTTTATTTATATTATAGAAATTCGTTTTTATATTTATAGAAAGTATAAAAATTCGTTTATTTTGAAATATAATTTTAAAATAAATTTTATTTGTTTTCAAAATATATAATTCGTTTAATATTTTTTTTCAATATTATAAAAATTATAAAAATTCGTTTTTTATGAAATATAATTTTAAAATCCACAAACCATAATTTCTAATACCCTAAAATCCGATTCACATCTAACACCCTAATTTCTAACATCCTAAAAATCTAACACCCGATTTTCTAACACCCTAACACATCTAACACCCGATTTTCTAACAACCTAACACGATTTACACACCAAAAAGTAAAAAAAAATTAAAAATCGGGTGACTTACGAGTTATCCATTGAGAGAAGAAGAAGATCCGGCGGCGGAGCGGCGGTGCGGCGGAGCGGCGGTGCGGCGAAGGAGAGAAGAGGAGATGCGGCGGAGAAGAGGAGATGCGGCGGAGAAGAGAAGAAGCGGCGGAGAAGAGAAGAAGAAGGAGATGCGGCGGAGAAGAGAAGAAGAAGAACTGGGGGAAAAAGAAAGGGTTTTTGTGTATATATAACGATTTCCGACGGACCTAATCCGTCGGAAATCCGTCGGAATTTAAAAAAATTCATTAAAAATAATCAATACGCGGCCAGAGGACGCGCCTTCTCGAAAAACCCGAAAGCCGTCGGAAATCCGTCGGAAAACCGAAATCCGTCGGAAATCCGTCGGAAATTTCCGACGGATTTCGGTTTTCCCGATATTTGTTGCATGCGTTTCCATTGGTTAGTCAACGCATCACACGGATCGTTGAATTTGATCCGTCGGAAATCCGTCGGAAATTTCCGACGGATTTCCGACGGATTTCGGTTTTCCGACGAATTTCCGACGGCTTTAGGGTATATTTAGGGTTTAGGGTTTTATAAATGCAAAATTTGTTATTCAAACAATACTAAACATGTTGCATTAACAAAATATGTTGATTCTTAAAACAATTTGTTTTTCCAATTGTTTTAAAAAATAAAATACAACAAACATATAATTTTCCAAAACATTTACATAACTATATACTAACACTTATACTAACTCCTTAACCATATTTCAAATTTTTGTCTAAACATCAATAAATATGTATTAGATTACATTTAGATCATATTGTACATTTGTTAACCATATAAAAAAGTTATTATAGGAGTTTTGAAAAAATTGGATTTAAAACTTCATACCCTAAACCACAATTTAAAGAGGCCGTCGGAAATCCGTCGGAAATTTCCGACGGATTTCCGACGGCCTCTTTAAATTGTGGTTTAGGGTATGAAGTTTTAAATCCAATTTGTCCGAGTACATGTAAAATTATGTTTATGTTCATATCCGTCGGAAATCCGTCGGAAATTTCCCACGGATTTCCGACGGCATCTTTAAAAGGTGGTTTTGTGTATGAAGTTTTCACTCTAATTTTTTACAAATCATACTAAAGTTTATAAACGTATGATTCATATTTTTTTTTGGTTTTTAATTCACTAATGTGTACTTTTAAATTTATAAAAATAAATGTTTACACAAGTTTATTTCAATACAAGGATAAAAAAAAAACTACTCTGAATCTCCTGACTCTGATGAATCATCTGAAGACGCCGTATCAGATTCTTCTCCAAATTCATCAATTTCTTCCTCTGAATCCTCAAATATTCGATCGTCCGCATCTACAGTGAAGTCAACTACGAGCTCGACTTCGAGGGAATGATCTATGGAAGCTAAAGCAACAGTATTTTGTTGCAAAGGATCATTTTCAGATATCCCATAAACTCTACCTCTCGGGTTAATCGGTGTCACTGTAATCCATGGGTCTTGCTTGTTTTTCACTCGAGGATAGGGAATATAGCATACCTATACACCATAAAAATTAAATATTAACAAAATCATGTAAATGAAAAATTAATTATATCTCTAAAAGATTCAGAAATTAATAAAACTAACCTGGTCTGCTTGTGAAGCAAGAATGAATGGATCATATGTCTGGAGTCGTCTTCTTCCATGTACTGATGTAACACCAAATTGGTCGTGTCGCACACCACTTCCATCTAATGGGTCGTACCAATCGCATAAGAATGCAACGCATCTCAAGTCCAACATTCCAGGATAATGAACTTCTAAAATCTCGCGAAGGACACCATAGTATACAAGATCACCGGATTGAGTGGATACCCCGTAATCAGAAGTCGGCCTGCTCCTATCATCTCGAAGAATCTTAAAAGCGTAACCCCGGGTGCAATACATCATATGTGACCGAGCGACCGTTAGTGGAAATTGCACTAACTCTTCTAACCACGTGGGAAATAAATGACCTTCAGAGGACTTTGTCGTAACCTGCATAAATGAGTTCGTAATAATTAAAACATTTATTTTACATATATATGTTAATTAAGATCAAATAATTAGTTCTACACTTACATAATATCGCAACCAACGTCCAAAATCTTCTTGTTTTAGCTTCATAAGCTCTTCCTCGGTTTTCTGTGGATGATTGTAACGCATTTGAGCCATATAGATCCTATGAAAGTAAACAACACATGTTATATATATTATATAAATGACATGATCAATTATTTCAGAATATATGTGAAGATCAAATATTCAATGGGCTCGGTTTAATACCTCTCATATTCTTCAACTTCGTCGCAGTTTGTGAGAATATACATATGCAAATGATTATGCTCAACGGCTGACAACTTTCGCTTCTTCCCCTTTCCACTAAGTCTTCCAATCTGGCAGAAAATATTAGGAACATAGACCGGATATATTGGTCTCTCGCCTCCGTCATCATGTCGAGCGGGTCTTCGACTCTTTGTTTTAACTTGTGTTGGAAAGTAGAACTCCGCAAAATTAGAGGTTTCTTCATTGATGCTCTGCGCGACAATAGAACCCTCAACTCTGCTTAAATTTTTCACCTTCTTCTTGAGATGAAACATATACCGCTCGAAAGGATACATCCAACGATACTGAACAGGGCCCCCAAGTTCTGCTTCTCGAGGTAGATGAATTGGTAGATGTTCCATAACATCAAAGAAGGAGGGTGGAAATATCTTCTCTAGATTGCAAAGTATTACGGGTATTCTGTCCGCCAGGTTTTGGATACCGTCTATTGTAAGAGATCGCGCGGATATATCTCGAAAAAATGAACCAATCCCTGCAAAGTTTACATTAAGGAGAAATATATTATGAAATGATCGATTTAAAACTAATATTAATGAAATTCTTGAAAAAAATATATAAGATATTTAATTCTTAATTGTACCTGCAATTGCTTCATGGACATTACGTGGTAAAAGACCGGCAAAAGCAAATGGAAGGAGACGCTGCATCACAACATGACAATCATGACTCTTCATTCCAGAAAACTTTCCTTCTCCACGATCAATGCAGTTACGAAGATTGGATGAGTATCCATCCGGAAATTTAACTCTATCGGCAATCCAGTCGAAAAACACATCCTTTGAAGGTGCATCCAATCGAAAAGCAGGGACCGGGGCCTTCCCATTCGCTGAAATATGTAGCGCCCTACGAGAACAAAATTCTGGCAAGTCCAATCTAGACTTTAGGTTGTCCTTTGTCTTCCCTTGGACATTGAGAACGGTGTTCATTATGTTCTCGAAAAAATTCTTCTCAATGTGCATCACATCTAGATTATGCCTCAATAAATGGTCCTTCCAATAAGGCAAGTCCCAAAAAATACTCTTCTTGTGCCAATTATGTAGGTCCCCACAAGCATTCACAGGATAATGCCCGTTACCACCACATTCAACGGTCCTCTCTGCACCAAAATCTCTGAACTGAGTCAACGCATAATTTCCATCTAACTGAGGAGGTGGACCCTCAAATACTCGACGGTTCTTCCTAAACAACGTTGTGCTCCGACGATAAATATGGTCGCTTGGAAGAAATCGCCTATGACAATCAAACCAACACGTTTTTCTTCCGTGCTTCAATTGGAATGCATCTGTGTTATCTTGACAAGAAGGGCATGCTAACCTTCCATGCGTTGTCCATCCAGATAACATCCCATATGCCGGAAAATCGCTAATAGTCCACATAAGTACTGACCGCATGAGAAAGTTCTGCTGACAAGAAACATCAAACGCCTCAACACCATCCTCCCATAACATTTGCAGCTCATAAATCAATGGTTGGAGAAACACATCAAGTGATCTCTTTGGATGCTCTGGTCCAGGCACGAGAATGCTAAGGAACAAGAACTCTCGTCTCATGCACAAAGTTGGCGGTAAATTGTAAGGTGTAACAATAACCGGCCACAATGAATATTGCCTCCCATGCTTTCCAAATGGATTGAAACCATCAGTACATAATCCAAGGTAGACGTTCCTTGCCTCATACGCAAAACTCGGATACACAGATTGAAAATGTTTCCATGCTCTCGCATCTGAGGGATGATCAATTTTTCCATCTGTTGTGTTATGCTCTGCATGCCATCTCATTGCCCCCGCTGTGCGCTCTGATTGATATAACCTCTTCAATCTCTCGGTTAATGGCAAATACCACATTCGTTTATGTGGGACTGGAACTCTTCCACTTGTTTCCTTATACCGAGGTTTCCGACAAAATCGACATGTCGAACGGTTTTCATCCTCTCTCCAGTAGAGCATACAGTTGTCGATGCACACATCTATCATTTGATAGGGCAATCCAAGGCCACCAACAAGTTTCTGTATCGCATAGTACGATTCAGGTGCAAGATTATCTTCAGGCAAAATATCTTTCACAAAATCTGCGATTGCATCCACACACTCTTCACTCAAATTGTAATCCGTCTTTATACCCATCATCCTAGTTGCAGCTGATAAAGGGGAATGTCCCTTTCTACAACCATCATATAACGGATGTTTAGCAGCGTCTAACATATCAAAGAACCTCCGAGCTTCTAAGTTAGGTTCTTCACCTCTATCTCCATACTCAGCAATCGATGGTATACTTTCACGAAACGCATCATTCACCATCTGAACATGACCTACAGTTTCTACCTGATCCGTTCTAGGTTCCTCTAAGCTATCTCCAACAAATTGTTCACTAGTACTAGCAATATCCACCATTGTATCATTTTCTCCATGATAATACCAAATCTTGTAACCCGCCACAAATCCATTACAATACAGGTGTGACCATACTTCCCTTATCACGATGAATCTACGATTCCGACACTTTATACAAGGACAATAAATTTTACCGGATTTTATTGCTTTCGGCTGCATCGTCGCTAATCCCATGAATTCTTGCAAACCTTCTTTGTACTCTTCCGTGATAAGACCCGTTGCCGGAATTTGATGAGGCTTGTCCATCCATGATCGAAAATAATTATAAGGATCTGAAGAAGACATTTTTCAATATTTTAGATGAAATATTTTTTCTTTTGGTGTTCTTCTAGTGAATGAGAGAAGGGGGACTTGCATTTATAGGAAAATATCAGCACATTTCCGACGGAATTCCCACGGATTTCCGACGGATTTCTTACATAATCTAACGGCTAAATAACGGCTATAATATTCAAACGGCTTTAAAATCCGTCGGAAATCCGTCGGAAACTTTTTACGAATTTCCGACGGATATGATTCAGTCGGAAATTACCGACGGATTTCCGACGGTTTCTTACTTTGTCACAATATGGTCGCAATTCCGTCGGAATTCCGTCGGAATTAGCCAACGGATATTTTCCGTCGGAAAACCGTCGGAAATTCCCGACGAAATTCCGACGGAATCTTGTCCGTCGAAAATTACCGACGGATTTCCGACGGTTTATTAGTTTGTCACAATTCCGTCACAATTCCGTCGGAAATTTCCGACGGATAACATTTCGTCGGAACTTCCGTCGGAAATTGCCTTGTTTTCTTGTTGTGACATCATAACAATTTTTTCCATGACTCGACCAAACATAGTAACTTTTCGTAAATCCCACAAGAAAAAGATAACTAGATACAGTTCTTACATCACGCTACTTCCGGTGTTTACACCGCGTACAAAGACACAATATTGTGTTTCCAGCTTTTTTGTTTGATAACTAAGGTATTCGGATTATGTATGTCCCACTTCATTCGAACTTAGTAAATGTAATTCTAACCATTAAAATAGTAACCAATACAATTTTCTCTACTTAAACATTTTTGGCTAGTATCGATAGGTTCGAGGTGGGCAGAGGTGCGACGGTTTATGAACCCACTTAAAAACTCATTATTCTTCTGTCCTAAGATCTTTGAAATTGCTGAGCCAGGCCTGCGTATCGATCGCCATCCAAAAATTGGATTGTGATCCTCTAGTAGCCATGAACAGTGAACAACCATTCTATAGTTACTAACGACTTTAGAAAAATCTTGGTCGAAGGGTCTGTCGATTATGTATATACAAACATAAGGACATTCTTTCATATTCAGAAAACTCTAGATTTTGGGCCCTCGTATAATTTAATAATAAAAATTGAAAGATAACATAAGACCCAAGAATGTAGTTTTTTTTGGGGGTCCTGTGTAATTACAAAACAAGCTAGTAAATGACGTGGCATGATATAATTGGATATTGTAAATAATATATCGTGTTCCTGAGCGTAGCGTATCATCATATCCGAGGTACGCCAAAATTTTCCCCCAAAGGCTTGCTTTGTGGTCGTATTTGAAGAGCAAAGCTTAGGGATTTTTGAAGAAGATAAGAGAAGCGATAGAGAAAATGCTTCAACTCTGCTCCACTTTCCGTCCTCAACTTCTTCCTCCTCCTCAAATCCGATTCACAAATGGAGTTTTGATTCGGTATGTTCTCTCATAACTTCATTGAATTCGTTCTCGACCATTTTCCTTTTTTCTTCTGACTGCTTCCGATTTCAATTTTTTTCTTCTCTGTTTCTATTTGTAATTTCTGTGATTACTTCCGAAATTTCTTCATCAATCATCATCTCGAACTGATAGCAATCGTTCGATGAACATCATCACTGTCTGTTTGTTTGCTTAGACTCAGAATTAGGGATTGGCTGCTTGCATTATGATCGTTCAAAGCCAATTAGGCTTGAAAATTTCCAAAATCGCCATTGTAATTTGGGGATAACAGTTTGGTTCGAGTGTTTAGTGACGAAAAAGATCAAATCTTCGGATTGCTTTGAGTGTATGATGAAGGAAAAACCAATTCTTTTTGTTCTTTTGTGTGTGCGTTTTCTTTGTAACAGCCAGATAAACTTTGGTTCGAGCAATTCGGCCGTGAGTCTCAGGCCGGTGATACGTTGCCAGAGAGTAAGCGGAGGCCGAGGAGGCGCGAATCGAAGCAAACCCGCGAAGCCTCCTGTGAAAGAAGGGAGCAACAAGACGGTGATCGAAGGCTTAGTAACCGAATCGCTTCCCAACGGGATGTTTCGTGTGGATTTGGCGAACGGGGATAACATTCTTGGTTACATTTGTGGTAAGATTAGGAAGAACTTCATAAGGATACTCCCCGGAGACAAAGTCAAGGTCGAAATGAGTGTTTATGATTCAACAAAAGGTCGTATCATCTTCAGAATGAGTAGTAGAGACTAAAGAACCATAAAGGTTGTTGTTTCGAGATCCTGTTTGTTCTGTTTAAGCTTTAGGCAAAGTTTGGTGGGAGAGAATCATGTAATGGTATAGCAGGTTTCTACTATGTAATTCAGGTTTTTCCCTGAAGTGCATTGGGTTCTTCTTCTTATGTAGTCTTCAAAGCATAAAGCTTGAACATCTATACAACATGAATAGGCTTTTTGATGTCCAAGTTCTTTCTTTTTTTATACTCTTTTGTTGTCTTGCGGTTTGGTAACCAGAAGCAGTTGTTAAACCCTTTTTTCTTCTTAGGAACGAGTTGTATGTAACAAAAGCTTTGTTTCCGATCATTTGAGCTTAGTTCATTTCATATTTCTAGGTTAAAGGGATTGAATGTGGGTTTTTTTTTTGCAGATTATTGCGAGTTGAAGTTTCTTTTGTTGATTTTGCCATCATTTTATGTTTTCAAACCTGTTCGTCCCATAAGTCATACATGATAATATGATATAATAAGCCTTGAACGGCAATAAAATCTTTTTGAATGTTTAAATGGCTTTATATTCGAATTTTTTCAGAAACCGACCTTAGCTCAGTTGGTAGAGCGGAAGACTGTAGTAGTTGCTGTAATCTTTAGGTCGCTGGTTCGATTCCGGCAGGTTGGATTTTTTTTGTTAAAATATATATTTTTTAAAAAACTTCCTTAAAGATTTTTTTGTTAACGTTTGAATTCTGGTCTCTGGGCTTTATCTAGGCCTTTTAACACTTTCGGACTTCAGTTGTAAATTGAGTTAAAATATCAAAATTGCAGTTATATCCTTTTAATTATTCATAAATTCACATTGCATCCCTCTCTTTAGTATTTACTATTTACTTTTACGATTTTTGTAATCTGCGTTTCCACTTCAAATTTCTTGGGTTTACGTTTTCTGGATGAAATTTCACTCAGAATCTATCTTTCCTTTAAGGTTAACAGTTACAGTAAAACCTCTATAAATTAATAATGTTGGGACTACAAAATTTTATTATTTTATAGAATTATCAATTTATCTATAAATTAATAATTATTAATTTATCGATAAATTATTAATTATTAATTTATAGAGATATTTTCGGTTTGAACTTTTAAAGTTCATTAACAAACAATACAAAAATGTTTTTAAAATTATAAAATTCATTTAGAAAATATCATATCAAAGAATTTAAAGATTAATCAACAATGTTTATAAACTTAAAACAATAATTTAATCATATTTTACTATATTACCTTAGTTATATATGTAGATATATATGCTTAGATGTATAATTATTAATTTATCTTATTATTGGGACCATATATTTACATAAGTGTTTCAAAAATATTATTATCTTATTATCTTATCGAATTTTGCTAATTTTTACACTGACTCGACTCGGGACCAACAAAATTTATTAATTTATAGTGATTATTAATTTATCGAGTATTAATTTATAGAGGTTCTACTGTACTTTTCAAAATCTGTATTAGAATACGAAATTCACATATTGAGTTTTTTCTTTTGCTTTAAGGCTAGTTAGGGTTTATTAGGTCTCCCTTATGGAACTATAATGTTGAAGTATATGTAGAAAAGCAACATAATTGTATCAAGAATATTAGAGACAAGTTGTTTCAAACTTGGTTGCTTGCTTGTGTGGCCTTGTTTCGTTTCGTTTGTGGTAAGATTTATAATGATGAATGGTTTTGTGGGAAAGTTGAGGGTTCTAAGATTATCTTTATAGTAAATTCAAAATTTTGCCCTATTTTAAACCATTTTAAACATAACCGCGGTATAAACCAAATATCATAATTCATTGAGATCTTAAGTGTATTCTTTGTGATGGAACTCATTCCATTAACAGGATTTTCTTGCCTTCGATGTGCATTGCATTTGAATCCCAAACTCGAAACCGAGAAAGCTTAAACATGAGCAGCCTTTTGTTCTTTTTTTTCTTTCCCGCCAACCAAATAAAAAACGTTTTGTGTTATCGTTAGCCCATACTGAATTATTTGCCTTACATGCAAAGCAACAGAGAGAATCCAAAGATTAAAATATATATACTTTTTAAGTATAACAGGTCTGGCATACCAATAATGAAACTTTGTTCTTTATTTTTTTCTTTTTGTTTAATCAATGTATTATTGTTAAGTGTGGTGGACATTAACAATAATGAAACTTTGTACTTTATTTTTTTTTCGGGTTTAATCAATGTATTACTATTGTTAAGTGTGGTGGACTGTAGGGGATAAAATATTAGTTGTTACTTGACATGAGGATATTTTATATGTAAGGCTGCAAGCAATCTTAAAGAGGAAAGGTCAAAAGTCATCTGATTTTTTAATTCAGCTACTTTGAATTTCGGACTTTTTTTGCTTTGTTTTATAAATGATAAAATAGAAAACCAAATAATTCAGTTTGGGTTTTGCTTTATATTAGGATGTAGTTGTTAATATTTATTTTCTTGAACAATTTTCAATAAATTAATGTGTTGGTCTTTTTGCGTGTCTATTAATCGGTTTGATTAAGCTTCGTTGTAGCTGATACTCTCTCGATTCGCAGGCAGATCCGTTCGACCTCTCTCACTCACGCCTCTCTCTTTCTCCATCAGTTTATCACTCGTTTGTCAAAAGAAAAGAAGAAGTACTAGAAAGAAAAAACAACACACATATATAGAGTTCCTCTAAATCTGGGTACTTCTCTCTTCAGGGTCAGTATCTGGAAATCCACTATGAGCTTAGAGTTTACAGAGATTAAGCTTAGTGTACAAGAGGAACAAGAAAGGAAGAAGACGATGAATTGATCGGATAAGATTGTTCGACTTCCTCCTATTCCGTTTCAGTCTCTTGACGTTTGGGCCTATTAACAAATCCCCACGGCCCAACTAAATGCTTTAGCATTTGCTCAATCCAATAAACTCACGTTCGGTTTACTCTACCGAACCGGAATCAGCTCAGCAACCAGAAATGAGAACCAATTTCTCACAAATCTCCACCTTGGTTCTGATTTCCCTTTTGCATTTACCAGCTGACTCTCGTGATACCTGACCCTGGTAACACCAATTCCTGCTCCACCGGAATTAGCACACAGCCACCTCCTAGCCTCCAGAAGTAGCTTAAGAACCTGAATTTGACAACGCAAATTCACACCACCAAAACAAACCAGCTTCGGTTCTTCATATGGATCTGTTACCTCCTGGCACCCAGAGATAACTCCACCACTCACCTGAATCAGGCGAGAGTAACCTTCAGAGTCTTCAAGCAGTCATGGAACTTGTTACCTGGTAACACCTTAGTTAACATGTCTGCTGGATTCTCTGAAGTGTGAATCTTCATGACACTCACATATCCTTGTGCAATAATGTCCCTGATGAAATTATACTTGACTGCAACATGCTTTGTTCTCTCATGATGCATGTAATTCTTCGCCAAATAAATTGCACTCTGCGAGTCACAATGAATCTCTACCGCTTCCTGCCTCAAGCCCATTTCTTCACAAATACCCCTTAACCAGAGAGCTTCTTTAACAGCTTCTGAGAGTGACATATATTCTGCTTCCGTCGTTGACAACGCCACTACCTTTTGTAGACAAGATCTCCAACTCACTGTATTCCCAACAACGGTGAAAACATATCCTGAAATTGACCTGCGTCTATCCATGTCTGCAGCAAAATCCGAATCACAATAGCCTTTTACCTTGAACTCTGGTTCCTTAGTGAACGTTAAACACACACCCGCAGCTCCTCTGATGTACCCATGATCCACTGGACTGCCAACCAATGATCATTCCCTGGTCGTCTCATGTACCTGCTTACTAATCCTACCGCATAAGCCAGGTCCGACCTTGAGCCTACCATTGCGTACATCAAACTCCCCACTGCACTTGCGTATGAAATCTGCTCCATCTCTTCTGCCTGTTCAACCTCTTGAGTTTCTGTCAAACTCTGCAGCTTGAACTGAGAACCCATCAGCGTCTGAAATGACCTGCACTCATCCATACGAAATGTACTCAACACTTGCTTCTGATAGCCCTCTTGTGACAAAACCAGAACACCCTTCTCTCTGTCCCTGAAGATGTCCATCCCTAGAATCGTTCTCGCTGCTCCCAAGTCCTTCATCTCGAACTCTGTGTTCAAAACTTCCTTGAGTTTTGTGACTACTGACATGTGCTTAGAAGCAATCAACATGTCATCAACATACAAAAGCAGGTATACCATATTTTCAAAACTTGTGCCTTTGAGATAAACACACGGGTCATACTCACTTTTCTTGTATTGATTCTTGATCATGAATGAGTCAAATCGGTGATCCCATTCTCTCGGGGACTGCTTCAACCCATACAACGACTTCTTAAGGAGACAAACCTTGTCCTCATTTCCCTTCTGAATATATCCTTCTGGTTAACTCATGTAGATCTTCTCATGCATAATTCCGTGCAAGAACGCCGTCTTAACATCAAGCTGCTCTAGCTCCATGTCTTGATTTACCACCATTGATAACAGAAGTCTTATCGAAGTGTGCTTGACCACTGGGGCAAACACCTCATTGTAATCGATTCCCTCGACTTGAGCATAGCCCTTTGCTACAAGCCTAGCCTTATACCTGGGCTTCTCCACTCCAGGTATTCCAGGTTTAAGTTTATAGATCCACTTACAACCGATTACCTTTTGCTTCTTTGGCCGATCAGTTAACACCCAAATATAGTTCCTTTTTAGGGAATCCATCTCATCATCAGTGGCTAGATCCCATAGCTTACTGTCCCTGCTTCGCTTAGCTTCCATGAATGACTTCGGTTCTTCTAGGTTTATTATCTCAGCACTTACCAGTGCATAAGCCACAAAGTCGGTATCAGCATACCGAGTTGGAATCTTTGTCTCTCTCCGTTCACGATCTCTGACTAGACGATAGTCGTTCTGAATTTCTGAAACCCCATCTCTCACAGGCTCGTCATCTTCATCTGATGGGATTGACTCATCCTCAGCCTCAGATTCTGTTACAACATAGTCTGGATCAGCTCCACCTGAACTTGAATACTCTTCAGAGAAGTCCTCCTCTGCAAACTCTTCTGTCAGATTCTTGCTGAAGGAGACCTTCTTCTTTATCTTTGAAGCCTCGGCTTCAATCTCCTTTACTTTATATGTGTTTAAGTCTTTGAACAGACTCTCCTCGTGAAAGATTACATCCTTGCTGATTACCACCTTCTGTTCTTCCAACAACCAAATTTTGTACCCTTTTGATCACTGTGCATAACCCACAAATATCCCCTTTGTTGCCCGTGGACTAATCTTGTCCCTGATTGTATGCACATAGGCCATACACCCGAAGCTTCTCAGATGACTGTAGTCTGGTCTTCCTCCTGTCCAAACAGCCTCATGAACCTCTAGGTCAATCGATGCGGCTGGTGATATATTGATGATGTAGACTGCTGTCGAGGCTGCCTCTGCCCAGAATTCTCCATTTAAACCTGTTTCAGAAAGCATGCTCCTTACTCTGTCCATGATTGTCCGATTCATCCTCTCTGAAATCCCATTCTGCTGAGGCGTGTAAGGACACGTCTTGTGTCTCTTAACCCCTGACTCTCTACACAACTGGTCGAACTGTTTGTTGCAGAACTCAAGCCCATTATCTGTACGTAGACACTTTAGCTTCTTACCCGTCTGGTTCTCTACTAACACTTTCCAGTCAGCAAACCTCTGATATGCTTCATCTTTGGTCTTGAGAAAGTATATCCAGACTTTCTTCGAGAAGTCATCGATAAGAGTCATGAAGTACTGGTTTCCCGATAAGCTTGGTGTGACATTTGAGGAGCCCCACAAGTCCGAGTGCACATACTCCAGAATGCCTTTTGTAGTGTGCTTTGCCTTTGGGAAACTCTGCTTGTGAGACTTCCCCATTGTACAGGCTTCACAGAACCTTAGATTTGTAATCTCTTCCTTCTTCAAGTAGCCCTTTCTTGCTAGTGCCTCCATTGACGATTGACTCATGTGGGCAAGTCGTGAATGCCACCGTCTTGTCATGTCACCTTTGCCTTTAGCCACATTAACCTCTGGCTTCTTTACTCTGCCTTGAAGATAATACAAACCCTGTTCATATTTTCCTGTCAAAACCTTCTGCTCACCTTTGTAGAACTGAACCTCGAAGTCTTTACCCACGTACTTACAACCAGATTTCTCCAACTGACCATACGAAATGAGATTCCTGCTCATCTTAGGCATATACCTCACATTGCTCAGCTTTACCACAATACCGTCTTCATTCTCTATTAGGACAGTTCCCATACCTTTCACAACACAATACGTGTTGTTACCCATTAACACCTTATTGCCTTCGAACTCTTCAAAGTCAGACAACAGTTTCTTCCTTGGTGTTATATGAAATGTACACCCTGAATCTAGCACCCACTCATCTTTTGTATCTTGTGGACTAGCCGTTAAAGCTATTGGTTCAGGTAGTCGAGTTGCTAGATTCCCTGAGCTTGTGCTCTTCTGCTGTTGATCACCCTTTCTCTTCGGGCAATCTCGTTTCCAGTGACCTTCATCACCGCAAGTCCAGCAAACTTTTGGTCCAAACTTCTTCTTTGATTTAGACCTTCCCCTGCTGTTCCCTCTTCCCTTATTCTGCTTGTTGTTTCCCTTGTACTCACTTCTCTTTTCTGTTCTGCCTCTAGACTCCACATATAGCCCCTCTGCGTTGTTTCTTGGCTTGTTCAGGAGATCTTTCTGTCTCAGCTCAGCTTCTTTGGCATAGGCCGACGTTGTGACTTCACTCACCGTTAATGTTTCCTTCCCCGTGCCGTACTTCAGCGTATGAACAAGCGGTTCATACAATGGAGGAAGACTAGTCAGCAATTGTATAGCTTGATCCTCTTCTCCGATGATCCGCAATTAACTTCAAGAAGCTATCTAGGTTCTCTTCTATGAACTTGTTCTCTTCCATCTTGAAGCCAGCAAAGCTCTGCTTTGAGATATATTCGGTTTGGCAATGACTTAGTCTTATAGTCTTTCTCCAGCGCCTTCCACATTCCCATCGCAGTTGGTTCATGCATGATCTTCCTCAAGATCTTGTCAGTAAGGCACGTACCCAGCAAGTTCCTGACCCTTAGATCTTTATCAGCTTCCCTCGGATCCCTCCTCCAGTCTGTTACCCCAGATGTAAGTCCTGGCTTATCGTCGTTTGAAGGAACTACCCCTGGAGTTACGATCCCTGGTGTTACGACCTCTGGTGTCAAAGATCTTGACGTCGAAGCCGCATCTTCCTGTAGGACTGAGCCAAGTCCTTGAATCTCTAGTTGACCGAGAAACCTGTATTTCCACATTCCGAAATCTCCCTTGCCGTCGAACTTCTCCATCTCGAATTTTCCTTGAGTTGGTTCCATCGTCTATCGATCTTCTGTTTATTTGCCTCTTGCAGGTAAGCAAATAAAACGTATGAAAAGCAATCGATGATCCAAGATCTCCCAAGAATTACGATATGATCCAGAAATTACAGTTCTCGATTTCAAACTAGAATACTAATCGAAGATTTCTTAGTAAGCAAAACACAGAATATTGAGAACGGAAAACTCCCTGAGTTCTTGGATGGAACTCGACCGATCTTCCTTCTGGATGACTCGTTTTTCTTCACTCTTGCGCCGTGAAGTTTCGCGATCTTCGTTTCCTCCCAATGTCCCGGTTAGATCTTCTCTGTTACACCTCCGGATCTTGAATCGCCTCTTGTATCTCCGAGCGTTTTTCCACAACCTGGCTGCTCTGATACCACTTGTAGCCGATACTCTCTCGATTCGCAGGCAGATCCGTTCGACCTCTCTCACTCACGCCTCTCTCTCTCTCAATCAGTTTATCACTCGTTTGTCAAAAGGAAAGAAGAAGTATTAGAAAGAAAGAACAACACACACATATAGAGTTCCCCTAAACCTGGGTACTTCTCTCTTCAGAGTCGGTACCTGAAAATCCACTATGAGCTTAGAGTTTACAGAGATTGAGCTTAGTGTACAAGAGGAACAAGAAAGAAAGAAGACGATGAATTGATCGGATAAGATTGTTCGACTTCCTCTTATTCCGTTTCAGTCTCTTGACGTTTGGGGCTATTAACAAATCCCCACGACCCAACTAAATGCTTTAGCATTTGCTCAATCCAATAAGCTCACGTTCGGTTTACTCTACCGAACCGGAATCAGCTCAGCAACCTGAAATGAAAACCAATTTCTCACATTCGTTTACATTAAAAACAAAAAAAAAAACAAATCAGTAGTTTTTGGGTACAGTTTTACTTTGGTACGAAAAAAATTGCATCCCTATACATATATAGTTAGTTTAATTGCACCATATTTAGCTTTTCACCATGTTTGTTACGATGCAATACTCTTTTTTTAGTACGGTTAAACAAATATTTTTTTAGTTACATTCTTTAACTGGATACCATCAAAATACTTTTTAAAAAATTTAATGTTTTTGTTATGTTTTTCAGTCTAAAATTTTATTGATATCAAATTAAAATTACAAAACAGTATACAGAACTTTCGAAAATCAAATTACATGAAAAGTGAATTGGACGACGATTTCCGTATATAAGCCTTATTCGCAAACAGATCGTTAGATCCATTATTTTCCTTCTTTGTATTCGATCTTGTTCTGATGCGAATTGTGTGCGTGGATGACATCTTTTGCCTGAACCTCCAATTTGCACACTACATGGTAAAAACCGATGCTTTTAGCCAAAGTTTTGAAAAATTGACATTTTGATACCAAAACTTCCGTATAAAAATCATTTCAAAATATTTTGATTTTATTTTTCTCTCGATTAGATCCCAAAAAAACTTTGTTCCTTCTAGTAGAGTGATCATACCAATGATTCCAGGATAGAAAACTCAAGTGACATCGCCACACCGTAGGGTAAGAGAACAATCATCGGTTGATAACCGAAAATTTTGCCAGCAGAGGAAAAAGTCATTGCAATTAAACACTATACTTTGAGTGACATAGGTGGAAATGTAGTGTGTTTTTATATAAATTGATGTTTGTGTTAACAATACACTTAATTTTTTAATTTTATTCATAACAATAGTTAGAATTGTCTCGTGGCATTAAAAACTATTAAATTTGAAAAAAAAATAGCGAGCACCTCTCTTCACATTTTCACGTATTAACAATACAAAAACAACCAAAATTACTTTAATAATACCGTAAAATAAAAATAAAATTTTCTATAGCTATATGAAGTTATTATTTATAAAATTTTATATAGTTGATTTGATTTTTTCCAAATTTAAATTTTCTTACGAGATAATTCTTTAAAATGATTATTTAATTCCCCAAATTTTTGTAATTATGCAGATTAATTCTCAAAATTTTAAGTTAGCAAATTAATTTATCGAGTTTATGTTGACTTTGCTAAATTGAACTCACAATTAAAATCAACGTTAACATCTCTATTTTCTTAGTTAACATTAACTTTTTTCATGCATAAATTTATGAAGTCAACGTTAAGTTGGAGATTTAATTTGAACTCATGATATTTGGAGAATAAATTTGCGGATTGCAGATACTTGAAGAATTAAATGAGCATTTTTCCGTGATGAACATGACTATTTGAGGAAACAAAAAATATCAACAAATCAATTATATGCGTCTCTCAACCCCATTTTTATACCCCCAAAAAAAAAAAAAAATTATGTATATAAATAAGGTTTCAACAGCCCCTTCTCATCCACACATCAACACCACTACTCATTTCTACTAAACGCCATAATCATGGTAAATCAAACCTCCAAACAAATATTCAAAATCCTATTGTCCTTCTTATTCGTTTTACTCCTCTCTGATACCGTCATCACTCCGAAAATCAATCGACCTGAAAAACCCATGCAATCGACCTGATAACAATGCTTACGATAGTGATAACACGGCTAATGCCACATCAGCAACAATCGTAAACCCTCTAGGACTAGGGGACTTCGGTTTCGGAAAGTTTGTGATATTTGACAACCCTGTCACAATGGACCAGAACTACCTCTCGGAACCAGTAGCTCGAGCCCAAGGCTTCTTCTTCTACAACAAGAAGACAAATTACGGCACGTGGGTCGCTTGCACATTGGTGTTCAACTCGACGCAACACAAAGGAACGTTAACCATAATGGATGCAAATCCAATGACGGAGCTGACCAGAGACCTATCGATAGTTGGTGGGACTGGCGACTTTATCATGACTCGTGGGGTTGTTACGTTCTCGACCGACCTCATTCAAGGCAGTAAGTATTTCCGTCTCACATTGGATGTTAAGCTCTATGAATGTTACTAATATATATGTGTTTTTTTTTCTTCGTTTGGTTATGATGTTTGTGTTATTGCATTCAATGTGATGTTTGCTTCAAGCCTTCAAGTTATCAGAAAATGGTATTGTAGTTCGCTTGTAACTCGTTTTATGATATTTTGTTTACCAAATTACAAGCATACTGCGATATCGTGAAGAAAGACCAAAACACTCCTATTTTATATTTTATGCCGTAAACAAATACCTCGTATTAGGTTCCAAAAAAAAAAAAATACCACGTATTTATCAGCAACATAACGATCATTTTTATAAGCTTCCGGCGAAAAAATTTAGATTTCAAATACTATTACAATTGTTTTAAATATTTTCAAGGTGTTTATGACGCATTACAATAAACGTATGATTAGCCGTGCATAATGAACGATGCTCTCGGAAGAATCGTGGACAGTGTTGTCTTAGATATTGAAAATTGCTACTTCTCCTAATTACACATATTATTAATAAAAGCTATATTTGCAAGTGTCTCACAATTTAAGCAATATCCGGCGAGAATCATGGTGTGTTACTACTTCCTTCTTCACCCTTTGATTCTCTTCGGTAGTCTATAACGTTTGTGACGACATGGCTATTAGTCATAAACTTAGTTTGAAAATAAACTCAGTTAAATCCAACTACTTACTAAATGATGTTGGGAATCTTTTTCTCACTTTGAAAACAAATATATTTGTACAATCAAAATCGGAAATATATTTGTATATATTATTTGAAAAACATTAATCAAAAATAATCTCACCATTACATGTGATTTAAAAAAATGTCATGCTGAAGTGTCGTCACCAGATGGCTTCTCAAGATACATATAAAAATAGTTTAAATTACTAGACTATTTACAATATCTGCTAAACTTACATTAGACAATAGTATATATCAACTATTTATATATAATTCATCATTTATTTTATGAAGATATTATCTTTCTTTCCATTTACTACCAAAATATATCAAATTAATTATTTCTTTAAACACTATATTTCTTCTCTTCTTTTAGTTGAACTTATTTTTGTACAAAAAAAATGATGATTTTTACACCACATCATTCATAGAAAAAAATATATATTTTTTTACACATGTTACAATTCAAATTCTTTAAAATGAATATCAATTATTCAAATGATGAAGAACTATGAGTATGTCTTGAAAGTCATACATTGGAAATGAAGATATTAATTTGGTGGTTCAGAAACCTATTATAAAAGAACCTAAATCATAAGAAACCGTAAGAATAGAAAATTTGATTTAATAGGTTTTTAAAGTTATAAGTATTTTTTGGTTTAATATAGTTTTTTATATAACCGTATAAATTAACCAAATAATATAAATATTTGAATTTGATAAAAAGTTAAAAATATTTAAATCAAAAGTTGAAATATTAGAAATAGGTTAACCTGGTAAGAAAGTTAAAATATTATAAATATTTTAATTTGATCAAAAATTTCAATATTATAAATTTTTAACTTGATCAAAAAGTAAAAATATTATTTTCTTAATTTTTTATTATAATTTGATCAAATTTTTTTAATATTATAAATATTTTTATTTGATAGAAAAGTTAAGAGGTTATAAATATTGATTCAATTACATATAATTTTAGATAATTAATTAACAATATAAAACTTAATAAATATATATTTTATTTATATATATATAAATTTTTTTCTGTCAACAGCCTGAGCTCTTAAAACGCTTTAAAAATCCAAACTATAGGAAAATTGAGTTTACATATTCTAAATGATTAAAGTAGTCTCGAGCACTATGTGTCAACTTGTCTGTCTTTGTGTTATGTGCGCGTGGGATATGCGAGATAGAAAAGAAAGAAAACTCCTTCATGCTTGTCTCGTATTTCTCCAGGTGTAGAGAGAAAGCCGTTCATTCCTCTGGTTTATATATATTCAATAAATAAAATTTTAATTTTTTTTTTTCAAAGGTTGATATATTATGACCATAATCTTTCGCAAGTTGAGCTGTTAAAACACACATAATATCTTAGTTTAATACAGAATTGGTTAAATTGAGTGTATTAGTGTGATTTAACATCCTTAAATATGCAATTACATTCATATAAAAAATGAGGTTATAAAATCGATTATAAAATTTTATAATCAGCCTGCATATTTGCAATTGCAATACTAACACAAATCATATTATTACTCATAAATATTATTAACATACACATAAAACCAATTAAGTTATTTCATTTCAAATAATTCAAATTAAAATCGTATTTGAAAAAATTGCTTATAAATTTCACCCTGCGTCATACTACCTAATATGTAGATAATTATCTTTGCAAACCCTAGAAAGTAGAAACAAACAGTAACAAAGTCAGAGCTAGAGACTTCGAAACTGTATATGTGTTGTTCGCGAAGACGGCTCGCAAAAGATCTCCGAATTGTTTAAACATTTTTAGTGTAATGGTTTTGTTAAATTCTAGAATCCCAAGATACATTTACAACGTTGTTGTTTCACAACACTTAAGAACATAAACCGACAAACACAAGAACTATTAGATGTCTCATAAGAAGAGAAGAGAAGGAGATTGCATTTTCGCCGTGTGTTCAGAATGACAACCATAGGCTTCTTTTTATAGTCTCGCTGAAACTTGGAGAGGACGTCACGGGCATTAATATCGGACTTGGAGAGGAACCAACGACATTAAGTGCTGAGCTTTATGAGGAAGGTACGTATTAAACGCTGAGATTGGAGAGAAAGTTTTCGAAAAGGATGAGCGCTATCTACCCGAGACCAAGCCCGTCGCGGTTGGGTATCTCTCTTAATATACACAAACTTGTGAACTTTGTCTCCACTTCTCCAATATATATACAAGAGGGTGTCATCTCCAATGTAAAACATTTGCCAAATGTTAAACTTTTCAACAAATTCACTTTGGACCTTCAATTATCGCTCTCAAAATCCGGTCCTTCCGACAAAACACTTTGGCGGAAAAGTTACCGAACAAGTTGCAAAGCCACTTACTCAAAACTAGTTCCAACATTCACAAACTCAGATGAGTTTCCTTCAAATTCAAAATCTCTATTTTATCAAAAACACAACCAATTAAAAACCCAAAGTTGAAATTCTTTTGTCTTACTTGCTTTCAGAACTTGTTTGCATGAGCCTGGTATTTTAATCATAAAATTTATATGGAATCGGCATCTCGTGTCCTCTATTCTCTTCATCATCTTATTCGGGACCACTCGTCTTTTGTGGCATGATCTTGTGACACTGGATCTTCAGCATGGGATCGTTCAGTAGTACCAGAACCTAAGATTGGGACGTCTTGCTCAGGCTGAGCAAGAAGACAGGAGAGAGTGAGCTAACCAACAATTTCCATTAAAACATTTTTTTTTAAATAAGGCAAGTGTTAGTTGCACCATTTAAACAATTTTGCATAAAAACAAATGTTAGTTGAACCTGATCTTAAAACTCTTAAAATCCTATTGAAATATACTATTTTTTGTTTTGGCAATATAGCTCGGGAAAAGATGAAGGGATTAACAAACCAACTAATATATCTCAAACCCATATTTATATCATTAGAAAAGAAAAAAGACAAAAACACTTAAATTATTATATATGTATATAAATAAGGTTTTAAAAGCACTCTTCATATCCACACAAAATCAACACTACACATTTCTACTAAACTCTTTAACTATGGCATATCAAATCTCCAAAAACATATTATCCTTTTTTTTCGTTTCACTACTCCTCTCTGATACCGTCTCATCACTCCGAAAATCAATCGACGTGAAAAAGCCATGCAAACGTTTCGTTCTCCATTTTCATAACATTGCCTACAATGGTGATAACACGGCTAATGCCACATCAGCAACAATCGTAAACCCTCTAGGACTAGGGGACTTCAATTTCGGAAAGTTGGTGATCTTTGACAACCCTGTCACAATGGACCAGAACTACCTCTCAGAACCAGTTGCTCGAGCCCAAGGCTTCTTCTTCTACAACAAGAAGACGACTTTCAGCACGTGGGTCGCTTGCACATTGGTGTTCAACTCGACGCAACACAAAGGAACATTGACCTTAATGGGTGCGAATCCGTTCATGGAGGAGAAGATCAGAGACCTATCGATAGTTGGTGGGACTGGCGACTTTATCATGACTCGTGGGGTTGTTACGTTCTCGACCGACCTCATTCAAGGCAGTAAGTATTTCCGTCTCACATTGGATGTTAAGCTCTATGAATGTTACTAATATATATGTGGTAAAAAAAATTAAAAAAAATAATAATAATATATATGTGTTTTTTTTGCTTCGTTTGGGTTTGATGTTTTGTGTGTGAACATTTTAATATTGCATTCAACGTGATGTTGCTTCAAGTTATCACAATATGGTATTGTACTTCGTTTGTAACGCGTTTTATAATATTATGTTTACCTAATTATAAGCATAATGTGATCCTGATAAAGCCGTGAAGCAAAAGACCAAAACACACTTACAAGATATTTTATACCGTAAACGATACCTCGTATTTATCAGCAACATCAGGCGAGAATCATGGTATGTTACTACGCATTTTAATATTGCATTCAACGTGATGTTGCTTCAAGCCTTCAAGTTATCACAAAATGGTATTGTACTTCGTTTGTAACGCGTTTTATGATATTTTGTTTACCAAATTACAAGCATATATATCAAATGAGTGGTTGTTTAGCGTGGTACTACAATAGGGTTGGCTTCTTTGTGTCTCGGGTTGAAATCTTATCTGGGACGGAAGGTTAATCTTTAAATCAGATTATTTTAAAACTGATTCTGAGTAGTGGGAAAGATTATGTGTCGAAGGCATAGAATTTCCATGGTTTTATACTGATAAACCCGTGAAGAAAGATCAAAACACACCTATTTTATATTTTATGCCGTAAACAATACCTCGTATTTATCAGCAATATCACGATCATTTTAATTATAAGCTTCCGGTAAAAAAATTCAGATTTTTATTACAATATTTTCAAGATGTTAATGACGCATTACAAAAAACATATGACAAGCCGTGCATAATTAATAAACGATGCTTTCGGAAAATTCATGGATAGTGTTGTCTTACATATTGAAAATTGCTACTTCCCCTGATTACACATATTATCAATAAAAGCTATATTTGCAAGGGTCTCACAATTTAAGTAATATCCGGCGAGAATCGTGGTATGTTATTACGCTCTTCTTTACCCTTTGATTCTCTTCTGTAGTCTATAACGTTTGTGACGACATGGCTACTAGCCTTTAATCATAAACTTAGTTTGAAAATAAACTCAGTTAAACCCAACTATTTACTAAATGATGTTGGGAATCTTTTTCTCACTTTGAAATAAAAATATTATAGAGATTATACAATCAAAATCGGAAAGGTTTAACTTTGGAATAATCTCATATATATTATTTGAGAAGCATCAATAAAAAATAATCTCAACACTAGGTGATAACCTGCGCCCTGCGCAGGGTAAGTAATTTATTATTTATTTAATTTTGTATAATTAAAAAATTAAAGCATAGTAAAATATTTTAATCCAGTTTTTTATATAATAAGTTGTTATATTGACAATATAGTATGTTTAAAAAAAATATTCTCTGATAATTCTAAACAAAATTAAGTAAATTAGTAATTGAATGTGTATAATATTAAATCACAGTAAATTTCGATTTCGTTTAATTATAAAATTTTAGGAAATGAATCATAAGAGAAAATGAATTATATTTTTTTTGGTTTATATTTTTTATGTATATCATAAATTGTTTGTAAATTTTGATTTCGTTTAATTATTTTGTATAAAATTATTAGTTATTTATTTTTTTTGGAAATGAATCATAACAGAAAATAAATTATAAATTTCATGGTTATATTAAAAATTAACAAATGGATAATAACATATAAGGTAATAGTTTTTTGAAATAAGTCGTTTTTAGAAGGTTGGTGAGAATGAATGTGATGGTGACGCATCAGCAAAATGACACCACTTTAAATATTTTTAAAAATAAGGATATTTTCTAAAAATGCTTCTCAAATAATATATAGGGGATTACATGTGATTTGCAAAAATTTCATGCTCACATGTTACTCAAGACACATATGAAAAAGAGTTTAAATAACGATAATATTTATAATCTGTGTCACTCACATTAATTTGCTTAGACAATATTATATATCAATTATTTATACATAATTTACCATTTATTTTATGAAGATATTTTATCTTCTTTTTCCTACCAAAATATATCAAATTAATTATTATTTTTAATCACTATATTTCTTTTTCTATTTTTGTTTGAACTTATTTTTATACAAAAATAAATCATCACATCATTTATAGAATAAACAAAAATATAGAATTCTTTTTACACATGTTATAATTCAAAAAAATTTAAACGAATTACTCAAATGATGAAGATGAGTATGTTTTGAAAGTCCAACATTGGAAATGATCATGTTTGGTGGTTCGAAAATCTATTATAAAAAAAACCTAAATGATAATAAACTGTAAGAGTAGACAGCTTGATTTACAAAAGGTTTCTAAATTTATAAGTATTTTTGGTTTAATATGATTTTTTGATATAACAGTATAAATTAACCAAATAATATAATTATTATAAATATTTAAATTTGATAAAAATTAAAAATATTTAAATCAAAAAGTTAAAATATTAAAAAGAGGTTAACCTGGTAAGAAAGTTATATTATTATAAATATTTTAGTTTCATCAAAAAGTTAAATATTATAAATTTTTAACTTGATCAAAAAGTTAAAATATTAGTTTGTTAAAATTTTATATTATTGAATGATCAAAAGAAATTTATATTACAAATATTTTTATTTGATAAAAAAGGTAAAAGATTATAAATATCGATTCAATTACGTATAATTTTAGATAATTGATCAACAATATAAAACTTAATAAATATATATTTTTATTTTTATATATATTCAATATTTTTCAAATGTTGATATTTTACTAACGTAATATTTCGCAGGTTGACCTGTTAAAACACACATAATCATATATATAATTACCAAACCTCTCTCCACCTAAGCTATCCACATGAGCAACTTAACTTTTTTTTAATAGGCTTATTCATATACATTTTTTGGGGCCTTTACATAACATAAATTTAGAAATTAAAAAAACAAATTCATTACTAACAAAAAAACTATAAATTCTCTAAAAAAATTAATAATTAAGAATATTAATTGTAATAAAAATCAAATAAAATGTAGAAAAAAGTTGAAAAACCTACGAATAAGACTAAAAATACAAATAAAAAGATTTAAAAAAATTCTAAAATCCATGAGAAAGAATAGAAAGACATCAAAACCTATTAACAATGTTACATATAAAAAAAGTGTAGATACTCCAATAAAAAAAAATGTACATCGAATGACTTTAAACTACACAGAAGAGAGACTATAAATTGGGTCTTCACATGATATTAGTTTAAAAATAAAAAACAAATACTTATTCAACAATCCACAAAACTGAAAATTCTCTACGAAAAAAATAAGAACAATATTTCGAATAAGAAATAAAGAGAATGGATGGGATCGATGGTGAATTCACTTGTTGATCTTGGAGAAAATAAGCGACATAAAAAAAGAAGCTAATTGAATAAAAATATTCAGGGCGATACATAGATACTTACGGCAGCGTATAAGTATAAAAGAACGTTTTTTTAACAATGAACACATCTCAATTTATATTAAGTAAAATTTTTCAGAATAGATCTACATATTTAAGAATAATAAAGAAACTAAAATAATATTTAAAATTAAGAAAAAACAGAAAAGAACAAATAATAATTAAAATATAGAAAATTTAAAATAAAATTATAAAGTAAAAAAAGAGATTAATAGATAACTCCGCGCAACGCGCAGTTGATTTCTAGTATCTTATAATCAGTCTGCATATTTGCAATTACAATACTAACACAAATTCTATTGTTAAACATAAATCTTATTAACATACTATACACATAAAACCAATTAATTAAATTACTTTCAGTTCAAATAATTTCAAAATAATATTTGAAAAAATTGCTTATAAATGCGCCATATACCTAGTATATTATATATAGATAATTATCTTTGAAAACCCTAGAAAGTAGAAACAAACAGTAACAAAGTCAGGGCTAGAGACTTCGAAACTATGTGTTGTTCGCGAAGACGGCTCATAAAAGATCTTCGAATGATATTCGTCCTGATCCGAAGCATTTGTAGAGGCGAGAAGACTCTCTCTGTTAAATTGTTTAAACATTTTTAGTGTAATGGTTTTGTTAAATTCTTGAATCCCAAGATACATTTACAACATAAACCGACAAACTCAAGAACTGTGTGATAAGAAGAAAAGAGCAAGGAGATTGCGTTTTCGCTGTGTGTTCAGAATGACAACGATAGGCTCCTTTTTATAGTCTCTCTGAAACTTGGAGAGAAGGTCACGGGCATTAATATCGGACTTGGAGAGGAACCAAAGACAGTAAGTGCTGAGCTTGGTGAGGAAGGGACGTATTAAACGCTTGAGTTTGGAGAGAATGTTTTCGAAAAGGATGAGAGCTATCTACCCGAGACCAAGCCCGTCGCGGTTGGGTATCTCTCTTAATATACACAAAGTTTTGAACTTTGTCTCCACTTCTCCAATATATATACAAGAGGCGTCATCTCCAATGTAAAACATTTGCCAAATTTTAAACTTTTCAACAAAATTCACTTTGGACCTTCAATTATCATTCAAATGAACTCCCATTTTGATATATGAATACACGATGCATATAGACGAATTCATCGCTCTCAAAATCCGGTCCTTCCGACAAAAGACTTTGGCTGAAAAGTTACCGAACAAATTGTCAAAGCCACTTACTCAAAATTAGTTCCAACATTCACAAACTCAGTTGAGTTTCCTTCAAATTCAAAATCTCTATTTTACAAAAACACAACCAAAAACCGCAAAGTTGAAATTCTTTTGTCTTACTAGTTTTCAGAACTTGTTTGCATGAGCTTGGCATTTGTGACGAATTGGTTAATGCTTTTAATAATAAAATTTATTTGGAATCGGCATCTCATCTTCTCTATTATGCTATTCGATACCACTCGTCTTTTGTGGCATGATCTTTTAACACTGGATCTTCAGCATGGGATCGTTCAGTAGTACCAGAACCTGAGATTGGGACGTCTTGCTCAAGCAAGAAGACAGGAGAGAGTGAGCTAACCAACAATTTCCATTAAAACAGTTTTTTTAATAAGACAAGTGTTAGTTGCACCATTAAAACAATTTGCATTAAAACAAATGTTTGTTGAACCTGATCTTAAAACTCTTAAAATCTTATTGAAATATACTGATTTTCTTTTTGGCAATATAGCTCGGGAAAAGATGAAGGGATCAACAAACCAACTAATATATCTCAAACCCATATTTATATCATTAGAAAAAAAGAAAAAACTTAAATTATTATGTATATAAATAAGGTTTTAAAATCTCTCTTCATATCCACACAAAATCAATACTACCCATTTCTACCAAACTCTTTAACTATGGCATAGACCTATCCGTTCATGGAGGAGCCGATCAGACACCTATCGATCGTTGGTGGGACTGGTGACTTTATCATGACTCGTGGGGTTGTTACGTTCTCGACCGACCTCATTCAAGGCAATAAGTATTTCCGTCTCAAATTGGATGTTAAGCTCTATGAATGCTACTAATATGTGTTGTGGGTTTGATGTGTCATTGTGTTGTATGTGAACATTTTATTGCATTTAACTTTTTAAGGGTTGATGTTGTTCCAAGTTTCCACAAATTGTATTGTAATTTGTTTGTAACATGTTTTTATAATAAACTAGATTATATCTGCGTATACGAGGATTATAAATAAAATATTTTAAAATTTCTAAAAAAAGTTTTTTTTTAAGAAATTAAAAAATCAAATCAAATCATCCGTACAAAAAATAAAAAGATTAATAATGTCAAAGCGAATTAATATTTTTTACATGTATCAAAAGACTTTATACTTGTTTGATGATCACATGTATCACGGGCTTTAATTAGTTGTTTATATAGAAACTACTAGTATTTATTTTTTTTCTTTTTGGATTATGTTTTTTAATTGAAGTACTGTATATCATTTTAATTTTTAATTTTAGTTTTTTAAATCTTTTTTAAGATTAGTATTTGATTGTATAATTTCTTAGATTTTAGTTTTTTAAAATTAATATTTGATTGTATAATTTTTTTAACTAAATTTTTATTTACTAATATATTGTAATCGTGACAGGTGTCGAAATATTGATTAATTTGACACGAGTCGCGATCATAGTTAGTTAATAATATTAAGAGTTCAAGCTCTGTAATAAGATTAGTTTTGACACGAGTGGCGATGTCATGGACATTGTTTACAAAAGTGTTAAATCTACAAAATACTTTTGTAAACAATGTCTATGACATCAAAGTGGTGATGGCCCTAGTGGTATAGGGGTTGGTTTTTATGTGCCCGATTATGGGCATAAGACTCAGAACTTCCACATTTAATTAAAAATTGAACGAATCAATCTCTTTTTTTTTGGTCAGACAAACGAACGAATTTTTTTTGTGCCTCGAGTTCAATCTTCTTTTAGGATGGAAGTGTATTTTTTAAATCAAAATATTTAAATGACTGACTCCTGATTACAGGAGGAGATTATGGGCCGTTCGTCCAGAACTTCTTCGGTTTATTAAAAACAAACAAAAAAAATGAACGAACCAATCTTTTTTTTGTTTTCAAACATTTGTTTCATTACATAATTAAACCGGACTCGCGATAAACCGAGCCAAAGTCTGTTTTGCTAATCCGTCGGCTACACTATTTGCCTCACGGGGAATGTAAGAAACGACAACAGAATAAAAAACACACGAAAATGCAGAAATATTTGAAAGAATTCCATGGAGATCCGAAAGGCTAGATTCGTTTGCAATCGCCGTCACCAATTGTTGTGAATCCGTTTCGAAGGAGATTCTCCTGAATACCATGAACGAACCAATCCAAACCAGGAATTAAAAGAGAATATAAAAAACACATTCAAATTTATTCAACCGGAAAAACAAAATAACAACACGAAGTATAAAGCCCCGCGAGCGTTTCATAATCGTCGATTTTGCTTCTTTTTTTTTCCCTTTCTTGGTCGCATCGATTTCAACAAGACAACCAAATGATAATCTTCATCTATCTTTGCGATTCAATCTCGATTTATTTTCCGAGAAATCAATCTCCTTCTGTACTCTCAGATCGCTGAATTAGAGATCCTTCCCCTTCACTCCCCCGTGAGAATCATGGTGTGTTACTTCTTCCTTTGATTCTCTTCTTTCGACCGCTCCTTGTATCTGAATCTATCGTGATATCCGATCGAATAATCAGATCTCAGTCATGGAATCTTGTTGATTTCCAAAATCTGATTCATGGAATTTTTAAAAGAAATCTGCTCGTGATTGACTCGATCGCTATGTTCTTTGTATAGTTTCATATTACTTAAGAGAAATTTCATCTAATATCAAATTTGAAGCCATTCATTTTATGTGTATATGTGTATCATTCACTTAACTGTGACCAGCTTCTTGTTAAAAGTGAGTTTTTTTTTTGTTTTGTCTAATCATGAAGCAGGTTGATAGAAGAAACAGTTGTTCTCATGTTCTCCTTTTAGCATATCAGAGTTTTGGGCTAGTGTTTGGTGATTTGAGCATCTCTCCTCTCTATGTGTATAAATGTACATTCTATGGAGGATTGAGTCATCACCAAACAGAAGATACAGTATTTGGAGCGTTTTCTTTGATATTCTGGACCATAACTCTCCTTTCACTCATCAAGTACATGGTTTTTGTATTAACCGCAGACGACAATGGTGAAGGTAGTTAGGTGCAACATTGATTGATTCGTTTTTCTTTCTAAATACTTAAGTTCATGACTGTTTTTTTGGTTTGTGTTGTTGTTGAAGGTGGGATTTTCGCCTTGTACGCTTTGCTCTGTAGACACGCAAGATTCTCTTTGCTTCTGAATCAGCAAGCTGCTGATGAGGAGATCTCTACTTACTATGGACCTGGAGATGCTAATAGGAGTTTGCCTTCTTCTGCCTTCAAAAGGCTTATAGAAAGGAACAAAAGGTCGAAAACGGCTTTGCTTCTCTTAGTCTTGGTTGGTACTTCAATGGTCATTACCATTGGTGTCCTTACACCCGCGATTTCAGGTAAAAGCGACAGCCTTCTCTCTCGGTTCTGCTTTTTTTTGTTTGTTAACATACTCAGTTCCTAGAACGGTTCAGTAATCCAAACTAGAAGAACTGAGTTTACATATTCTAAATTATAAAGGCAATTCCGAGCACTTCGTGTCAATTCGCTTTTTCTTTTAAACACTGAAAAATACATTATTCCACAGAGAACCGTTTACCAAAAAACATTAACAAATAACAAGAAACGAAACAATTCAATGCACATGCCGCTTCTGAGATATTTGGGGTCTAATACAAAATTCAAAATCAGACCATAAATAATACATAAAATTTATTAAATTGCTAAAATTGGTTTTTTTTCTTTAAAAAAAATAATCCAAAATATTTTAAAACTCTATTCAGTTTCTTATGTATGTGCTCAGGACCGGCACACCAATAGATGATGCTATGGTAATGAATAATGATCAACAACCAAAAGATTGTGAAAGGAAAACAAAAACACACAATTACATCTTAATAAATAAATAAAAAATTACAAAATCCTTCAAACGTTTTTTGAACAGTTTAGCTTCTAACATTATTCTTTCTCCTCTTGTAGTTTCTTCCTCTATTGATGGACTTGTAGCCAAAACAAGTTTGAAGCACAGTAAGCGATTTTTTCTTCAGTTCTGTTCCGCGGTTACGGTTTCCGGCTTATATAGACATTTACTACTATTTTTCTTGCTTGTGCAGGTACTGTGGTTATGATAGCATGCGCTCTGCTGGTTGGGCTTTTCGTTCTGCAGCACCGTGGAACGAACACAGTCGCCTTCTTATTTGCACCGATCATGATTTGTTGGTTGTTGTCGATTGCAACTGTTGGTCTGTACAATATTTTGAGATGGAATCCCAACGTGTTCAAAGCTTTGTCTCCGCACTATATCTATAAGTTCTTTAGAGACACAGGAAAAGATGGGTGGTTGTCTCTTGGAGGCATTCTTTTATGCATCACAGGTATTAATTATATTAGAACAACTCAATGTTTTGAGACTTGACTCAATTAATATAATATATTCTCTACTAAACTCTGTTTTCATATTGGAAATTTTGGGGTATTTCAGGAACAGAAGCTATCTTTGCTGAACTTGGACAGTTTACAGCTACATCTATAAGGGTACGTTGAAGCAGCTTATCTGGTTGCTTAAACCTTGCAGAGATACTTTAGGATTCTATAATTATGAGACATGCAGCCTCTATTTGTTGAGACATTTCCTTGTTCCGGTTCACATAGTTGATAATTTTTGTTTGGTGCAAAAATGAAAAGAAGAATAACATTTTGCAATGTCATGGTTTTATGCAGTTTGCATTCTGTTGTGTTGTTTATCCATGTCTGGTGCTTCAGTACATGGGCCAAGCTGCGTTTTTATCAAAGAATTTTTCTGCTCTGCCCACTAGCTTCTATGCCTCCATTCCAGGTAAACGCATTTACTCTTTTGGTGTAGTACTTGTTACGACTTCTATGTTTTAGCTCTGTGTATTTTTATAAAGTTTTTGGCATTTGGTTCTTTGCGCGAAATGAGACATTTTATACGCCTATTTTTTGATCTTGTGTAACATGTTATTATATCTTGTTTTATGGTTTGTTCCTCTCAATCTTCAGATCCATTTTTCTGGCCGGTTCTAATGATGGCCATGCTAGCTGCAATGGTTGCTAGCCAAGCCGTGATATTTGCAACTTTCTCAATTGTCAAACAATGCTATGCGTTGGGATGCTTCCCTCGTGTGAAGATTGTTCACAAACCAAGATGGGTCCTCGGTCAAATCTACATTCCTGAGATCAACTGGCTCCTCATGATCCTCACACTCGCAGTCACCATTGGTTTCCGAGACACTAGACACATAGCTTTTGCTTTTGGTAAACTTCCTTCAAACTCATAAATCTCTGTTTCATCAAAAACACAACAAAAAAAATTCGTAAAATTTTTATTTTTCAGGATTTGCTTGCATGAGTCTGGCGTTTGTGACAACATGGTTGATGCCTCTAATCATCAACTTTGTTTGGAATCGCCACCTTTTCTTCTCTATTCTCTTCATCGTCTTATTCGGGACCATTGAGCTCGTCTTTGTGGCATCGTCTTGGGCCAACATCCCAAACGGAGGATGGATCACTATCATCCTTTCTTTACTCTTCACCTTCATCACATACGTATGGCATTACGGAAACCGGAAGAAGTACTTATACGACCAACACAACAAAGTCCCCATGAAGTCAATCCTCAATCTTGGACCGAGCCTCGGGATCATCAAGGTCCCGGGGATCGGTCTAATCTATACCGAGCTTGCAAGCGGTGTACCGGCCACATTCACTCACTTCCTCACCAACTTACCAGCTTTCTACCAAGTTGTTGTATTTGTATGCAGCAAAACCGTCCCTATCCCTAAAGTACCGCAGAAAGAACGGTACCTTATAGGCCGGGTCGGTCCCAAAACGTACAGGATGTACCGGTGCATAATCAGAACTGGATACAAAGACGTGAACAAAGATGGAGATGACTTCGAAGACGAGCTTGTAATGAGCATTGCCGAGTTTATCCAGCTAGAATCCGAAGGCTCTGGCTCAAACGCTGACCGTTCTGTTGATGGTCGGCTCGCGGTTGTGAAAACCTCGAACAAGTTCGGGACAAGGCTGTCTCGGTCTATATCAGAGGTTAACATAGCGGGAAGCAGCAGCTCGAGGTCTCAAACGACAGTGACTAATAGCAAATCACCAGTGCTGAAGAGACTGAAAGCAGAATACGAGCAAGAGCTTCCGAGGCTAAGCATGATGAGGAGGTTTCAGTTCAGACCGATGGATACAAAGTTCAGACAACCGCAAGTGAAAGAAGAGTTGTTTGATTTGGTTGAAGCTAAAGACGCTGAAGTGGCTTATATAGTAGGACATGGTCATGTGAAGGCGAAACGGAACTCGGCGTTTGCGAAACAGTTGGTGATAGATGTGGCTTACTCGTTCTTGAGGAAGAACTGTCGTAGCACTGCCGTGATGTTGAATATTCCTCATATTTGTTTGATAAAAGTAGGTATGAACTATTCTTTGTAGCCATATTGAGAGAAACAGAGTGAGAGACAGAGAGCATCTCTTTGTTCATGTAATCGACAAAAGCTTCATGTTTTTCTCGATATGAGAAGCTATTTTTTTTTTCTATCAATTATCGGTGGAAATATTTACATAAAGGAGATTTGAGTTTGACAATTACATAAGACTATTTTGTTTTCTATCAATTATTGGTGGAATATAGTTACAAAGGCAAACATTTCGCCTGGAGTTTGAATTTGACAATTCTAAACTCATTCAAGAGTCTTCTCTTACGCTGATCATCGACCGAGTTATGAATCGCTGTGAGCACGTTTGAAGCTGCTAAAGTAGTCTTGAGTCTTGACTTGCTCAGTCATCAAACTGGGACCTCCTCGCAATGACATCATCCGAGTCATTCACTGTTGCCGATTGCAAGCAGCGTTTAATTTCGTGTCTCAACTATCCACATCTACTACATTTAGTAGGTAACCAAAGCATATTCTACACCTACCATAGATATAAATCCGTTTTTATCACCAGCAACAATACTGACCTACCCTAGAGACGAATCATATCCATTCCCTATTTATTATACATCATACTGACACTGTAAAATACAGATAATAATGTTTTTAAAATACAGATATTGAATGGCTCGTAACATTCTCCACCCAAAAAAAATGCAATGGATTCTGATGGACTAATCATAAAGGTCACATGTCTTAAAAAAAAGAAAAAGTTTAGACAAATCGTGGTCCATATTAAAATCAATTGTTTCAAGACTGGACAGTCTGGACTAGACCACCATATCTACCAAATCCCTCATTTTTGCTCTATTATTTTTCTCTTTTTGTAGTTAACAACATATTGTTTTACTAGTGTTTTTTTTTTTTGGTTTAAAATTTTGAATATTTAGCCTATAATCTTTTCGAGTACCAAATGGAAATTGATACATAGGACACATATAACCAAGTTTTTCAGTATATTATTCTACTAAAGTACTAATGGTTCAAAATAAAATAAAAAACAACTTATTGTTCTACGTGATTACTGGACCATATCTAAACCTAAAAAAAAAAAAAACGAAACTTACATATGTTTACACGTTTGCATGACCTATCGGGATTGGATTAGACAAAATTATACGCTCGTAGCATCCCTACTCATTACAAGGACTCGAACCAGGCTGCGACCACTAGCAGCAGTGGCAGCTATGCTTTCGAAAAGCTTATCTAAAAGTTAAAGTGGATCATAATATCAGGATATTGATTGGTTTATTGACGTGTCCCACTCTTTCGTTTCTTAAGGTTTTATTATTCTTTTTATTATATAAATTTTTTTTTTTTTGAAACGGGCCTTCATATTAAAAAAACAAATTATTATATAATTCTTTCTTGCAAATGTATCTAAACATATAGAGATTGTCATCATGATTTAACACCTAACTGAGTGGCGAAGTCATAGATGGGAAAAAAGTAGCCCTTAATATATTTGCTGAAATGCTTACATTTTCAATTTTAAATATCAAATCAACTATTTATAGTCTAATATCAGAACAGCTTTGTTTTCTTTTTTTGGGTTTTTGAAATCGAGGATATTAACGGCTCCGAATGGATGCTATTGTTAGGGTAAAAAAGTTGGTGGAAAATGCTTTTTACTCTCACTTCCTCTATTATATCTACCAAATCAAGTGGAAAAGTGATCAATAAAAATTTCATCCAATAATATAGCGTCGTTATTCTTTACTCCACTTTTTAGTAGAGGGAAACAAATAATCAACTATTATTCATTTACTTTTTAAATAAATATTATCTACTCTCATTCACATCTAAAACATTTTTCTCTTTTTTCACTCTTTTAATTATCAATTTTCTTACCTTCTTAATTACTCTTCTCTCAATTACTCCGAATTACTTTAATGTTTGCCGGTTTTTGACTTTAAAGATATTAACATCTTCTGCCGGTTTTATAATATTCTGAATGTTCTTGAAAGTTTAACAATGTAATCCCAATTAAAAAAAAAAGAGTCTAATATCAGAGCCATATAAAACTTACATTCGATTAATTGAAACTGTCTTATGCATTGAGAGAAAAACACACAAATGAGTGACAAATATAAAGAAAAAAGCTATACAAGTGAAATAAATAATTAAAGTCTCATTATTTTCCTTTTTCTAAAAGATTTCGTAATATTTGCAGAAAAACTAATAGTAAAATTACTTTACTCTTTTTACATGTTCTCTAAAAGCCAAGTGTGACTTAGTGGACATAGAGTCAGAATTTCAAAGAAATATTCAAAACATATTATGAAATTACAAAATATAAAATAATTAAAAGAGGAATGTCCAATCGAAAATAGACAAACAAGCAGTTGTTCCAACTAAATTAAAGGGACTCGGGGTCCCTCCCAACGCACTCTAGAGTCTAGACTTTTTATTGGTTTTGCACTCTAGATTAATAATTGTAAATAGTAATTTATCTAGACGTTTTAATTGGTTGTTTTGCACTCTAGATTAATAATTGTAAATAGTAATTTATCTAAACTTTTTTTCTATTGGTTTTGCAGTCTAGTCTTTTTTTTTTGATCGGACACTCTAAATTAATAATTGCAAATAGTAATTTAGTAAAAATGTGATTTAACATTATCACCCTCCCATCCAATGATTGTATCCCAAGCAGTAGATTGAAGAGTGCGTGGGGCATATAATTGGTGGCAATCTACTCAGGGGTGCTATTGTCGGTTAAGTCTTCCCACTAAAAACAAAAAGATACACGTCGTTAAAGAACAACAAAAAATGTTTTCTTTCACTTGAAGATCCTGGCTTGGATTTCCCACTAATATGTGGATTGTTAATGTAATTTGTGGTCTGGTTGTGAAGAAGACTTGTAGTTTAAAGAGTAGAGCCTAAACTCGTAATCCTTTCTAGATTTGTATTTAAGGTAGAAATTCAAATTACATTAACAATCCACATATTATATGCGCGTGGTTAGTCAAAATTGGGTCAAAAGTTCAGTTAAAAATCCAGTAGATAAGATGTATCGACCGTCTAAATTCATCCAAATCACCTGATTAACAAAAGAAATAAAACGAAAAAAGCACATTAGAAAGAATACAAACTCTTTCACAAAAATAATAATATGATATTAATACCTAATAATAACATTGAAAATATTTTACTTTATAACATTTAATTTTACCTATATAAAAAAAAATATCAGCATTGCCTGATTCACTTTTACCACTGGAAACCACTTTTTACATTTGTTATGTGCCAAATTTTTATTAATCAAAACATTTCGTTTTGTATTTTTCGTTGTTATTTATAAAATAAGGATTATGCAACTATTCAGTATTGTTATTATTAAGGTCCAAAAACAAAATGCGGTCCATAAGGTCCAAAATCCGTTGATTGAAAAAGATTTAATATGATATATATATTTAATATCAATTACTGCAAATATTTCAATTATATATAATATTTATATAGTTAGGACAATTTCAGTGACTTAATTTAACTAATATTACCAAGAAGACGCTTAAAACTTTTAAGTTGAAGATAAATATCGTTTGGTTATTTTAAGTAGGAATTTTGTTTTACATCAAAAGCACTCGATTGATTATCAAATGCTGTTGAATCCATGATAATCGAATGGCATTGACGTAATATATTTGGTGTGAGTTTCCCTTCACTTTCACCGTCAAAATAGTTAAGGAAAAAATAATGCTATATAAAGACAAGAAGTAGAAAGACAAAACTCTCTCTGCCCCATCTTTAGCCATGGAAGTTTAACCAAGATCTCCCAAAATTGGATCAAACTTAAAAGGTTGAAACCAAATGGGGAGCTTGAGCTGAGCTTCCATGGAAGCTTCAAGGTGGACCGGAGGGTTTTCACCATATAGCTAATAAATACAATGTTCACTCACTGCTCTTAATTAACCGGTGGTTATGAGGATTCTTCAAACCGGTCCGGTTAAAGCGGTGGGGTTGAACCGGCAAGTCATGGAACGGGCTCGATCCTCTTCGAACCTACCAAGGTGTTATATCGGCTCCAATCTCTACTGTTTAGGGTTTTCTTTTTGTTCTTTTTTCCCATTAATGTTCTTTCTTGATTCTTGTTATTTTTGTTTTGTCAATTCGGTTGTGTTTGTCTATACAATTTAAGGAGTTTTACGATCTTTGAATTTGTTTGAACGGTCTTTATATCCCTCTTTAATGAAGAAAGTAATCAAATGATATGTAGCAACATGAACAAATAATATAAAGCATATGAACTAGCTAGTAGATTAACAAATTAATGATAAAGGGGCGTATTTTTATCTGCTCTACTATGTTTGTTCACTATTACTTTCTCAAAGAATCACTAAATTTTTAGTAAACATTTTTTTAAACCATTTTTTAGTGAATTTTACTAATCATAATTTTCTGTTTACAAATATTTGTATTTTTATAGACTGATTATTATTCATGGTTCACTTATGCAAATATTAATAGTTATGGGCATAATTTAACATGTTCGGATTTTGAACATGCTAAGACGATTGGGCATAAGACATTTCTTTTCCGTTACGAAAAGACATCAATCGTTCATTCATTCATGTAACCGAAAATTTATGAAAATTTGTGAAAGTGCTTTTGTTACAATTATTTGTTTTGAAAAATAAGACGTGGAACCGACTGTATTATCATACAACATAAGTCACATATACATGCTGTCACAATAGTTTTTTTTTTTTTTTTTTTTTTTAAGAAAACATGCTGTATTATGTCTTTTTGCCACAATAGTTACGCATAAAACGTTGTGGATGAAAAAATATTATGTATGCACAATAAATTTTATTTTTTTATTTTTATTTAAACAACTATCGTTTATTTTAGGGGCAATTGGCAAAGTACCCTAATTAACTTTTTAATTTGAAAAATACACTGCTTTAATTTTTTTTTATTACTAAATTTATTTATAAATAAAAAACTATTTTGACCAGATTTTAATAATAAATATTTTTAAAAATTAAAATAAAAATCGAAAATTAAATATATGAGAGATATTTAATTAGTAAATCTTAAGATTTTCTCTAAATTATATATTTATATAAATACTTTAATTAGATAAATCTTAAATCAGATAAAAATTAATATTTGAGAAATGTCTATACAAATTTAAAACTAGTTTTAGTAGAATAATCTATAGATAAGTATATAATATATAAAAGTCTTATGATTTTGTTTTTTTTGGTCAACATACTCATTTTATAAATCACTTACTCTCCATAAATGGAGAAAATGTTTACAAAACTTGATAACAAAGCCAAACCGGCTAAAAGATCCGATGCAACAACAGCAAATCGGAGGACAACCATAAAGATAAGTGTAAACATATCACTTGGACCACTAGAGACATGGAGAAGTCCTCTAAACTCAACGCCAATAGTGCTAAAAGATGAGATGAAGTACTGAAAATTAAGGAGCATATCGAGTGCAGGGATAAGGTGAACATAGATGGAAAAGAAGAGAATAACAAGGCATCGCACAACATGTACAATGCCTGCTATCTCGTTCAGAACCGTTCCCAACAAGAGGGAAATAAGTAGGACATCTGAGTCCGAAGAAACTGGCAGAAAGGTGTAACGTAAAGTCTTATGATTTAGTTTTTCTTTTTTCCCTATGAAAAATATATTTTTATAGAATATTCTATAGATTACTATAAAATTAAGATTTTAAAATTTATAAAAAAGTAAATTCTAAATATATATTATTTAGTTTCAAAATGTTATTTTATTTTGAATTTATTAAATAATTTTAAATTATAAGAATTTAAAACAAGGTTAATTTAGTCATTTCATATATAATTAATTATAAAAAAATTTAAAAAATAATAAAGGTGTAGTTTTCAAATTATAAACTAGTTTTGGTGTATTTTCCCAAATTTTCTCTTTATTTTATACCCAACTCAACAACTTACGAAAAAGAAGAGTAAAATATCTCTCTCGTCTCTTTTATATTATCAATATCTCTTTCTTTCACTGGATATAAAATTTCGTTATTTATTTATATTTATTTTCATGATAATTTTTTTTATCAACACCTTCATAATTAATTATACTTATTATATTATAACACGTTATCACTTTATATTATAACTAAATATATATATATATATATATATATATATATATGTATATATTTATGCTACTATAGCAGGAAGTATGTCAGCTATATATTATATTTTCAGTGTTTGTTTAACACATCACTATTTCACTTAATATTACAATGGATGGTTTGTCGCTTTGTTATTATTTTATCGTCTTTGTATCATAAAAGCTAAATGCACTATAATTATATATTTATTGTTAATATTATATTAGACGACTCAGCTCACCATTAAGTTTCTATTTATATTGTGATTATTATATAAGGAGGCTCGACTTGACCATGTGTATATAAACATTTCATTTGAAAATTGATAGATTTAACTGATTGCTTATTTAAAATTTCAGATTAATTTTTTGTTTTTAACGCTTTATCATCCAACGGTTACAAAGAAATTTTTTCAAAATGTGCACGTACCTTTTCATACAACTACTTATTGGTTAATAAACAGTATTTTCTAGTATAGAAATACATTTATATTTCATTCATTCATTTCACTCAGACATTTTCTCATTTCTCCAAAATATTCTTTAAACAAAATCATTTGTTTTCATACGAAAAATGCTTCATCTATTTTATTTTTTTTTATTATAGATTACATACTTGTTGCCTTTTATAGCTCGTTAGAGAATTTTCTCCGAGATAATATGTGATGCTATTTATTTATATTTTTATGCATTAATCTTTCTTTTAATCTCACTATTTATTCTAGTTCCTCACATATTTTAAATTTTTTTAAAAAATCATCTTTCTAATTATATTCTTTGTTATTTTATTTTAGAAATTCAATGGCAAACATTGAGAAACTACAAATTCCGGCTCTAGACATCGCTGTACTAATTACATATATTGGACTACAAACGTTAAACTTCATCTGGAATCTCTAGGTTTATCGGAAACCATCAGATAGAAGAATACTTCAACATCCAAAAAAAATGAAAAATCGGTGTTTTTACTCAGGAGACACCTAGATGAAAGTATCATATATGACTACACACACATGAGAGATCCCAAATTAAGAGCAATGGAAGTCCTTGAAGGATCATTTTGATCATGAGAAAGACGTAACACTTCACTTGCTCGGGATGAGTGGCAAAGTCTGAGGTTCAAAGACTTTGACAAAGTGATGAACTATAATTCCTATGTGTTAGGAATTGTGGCTAAGTTAAGAGATTGTGGTGAAACCATATCGGAATCTCAAATGCTTGAGAAAACGTACATCAAATCCCACAAAAACCACATCACCCTACACCAACAATAAAGGTTGCAAGGGTATACCAAATTTTCGGATTTAATTGTCGCGCTCCTTATAGCCGAAAAGAATAATGAGCTCCTCATCAAGAATCATATGACTCGGCCAAATTTTTGGTTTTGATTGAAAGTATCAAATTTGGTCGAGTCATGTGATTCTTGATGAGGAGCTCGTTATTCTTTTCGGCTATTATGAGCGCCACAATCAAATCCAAAATTTTGGTATATCCACGCAACCTATATTGTTGTTGCACGGTGATGTGGTTTTTTGTAATGTGGTGTACGTTTTGTCAAGCATTTGAAATTTTGTTATGGTTTCACCACAATATGTTAAATTGGACACAATTTGTAACATAGCGGAATTATAGTTCATCACTTTGTCGAAGTCTTCGAACTTCAGACTTTGCCACTCATCTGAAGCAAGTCGAAGTGTTATGTATTTCTGATGATCAAAACAATCCTTCATAGACTTCAAGAGCTCTTTGGAGTCTCTCATGTGTGCGTAGTCATATATGATACTTTCATCTAGGTGTCTCGTGAGAAAAATCACCATTTTTTCTCTTTCTATGACCGTTGAAGTATTATTCTTTTTGATGGTTTCCGATAAACCTAGAGATTCCAGATGAAGTTCAACGTTTGTAATCCAAGATATGTAATTAGCACCAGTGATATTTAGAGTCGGAAATTGGAGCTTCTCAATGTTTGCCATTATAAATATGATATTTTTAAATTTAAATTATGTGAAACACTCGAATAAATAGTGAGATTACAAGAACCACTAATGCATAAAAAATCTAAATAAAAATCATCACATATTCTTCCGGAGAAAATTCTCTAACGAGTAAACTATAAAAGGCAAACAAGTATATAACCTATTACAAAAACTAAAAATAGATGAAGCATTTTTCTTATTGAAACAAATGATTTTGTTTGAAGAAGATTTTGGAGAATGAAGAAATGTTTGAGTGAAATAAATGAATGAAATATAAGTGTATTTATAGATTAAAAAAATATTGTTCGTTAAGTAGCCATATGAAAATGTGAAATTTTAAAAAAAATTCTTTGTGACCATTGGATGATAAAGAGTTAAAACAAAAAATAATAATTTTAAATTTTAAATTTTAAATAAGCAATCAGTTAAATCTACCAATTTTAGATGAAAGGTTTATATACAGATCGCCGAACCTCCTTATATAATAACCACAATATAAGCAGATATTTAACGGAGATATTATGGTGACGCAATCATCATACTTAAACAGTAAATAAATTATAAAGATGTTCGGCCACCTGTATTATAGACTAAAAATACAATCTCACACACGAGGTGTATACTACAACTACTTCTCTTAACAAAGAGTGATGGAGCTGATCCCGATAGACAGGATTACAAAATCTGGTGTTGCCCCAACAATTAGACCCGAAAATTTATTTTAAGTAGAAATTTTGTTTTACATCTAAAGCATTCGATTGATTAAATGCTTTTGAATCCATGATAATCGAATGGCATTGAAGTAATATATTTGGTGTGAGTTTCCCTTCACTTTCACCGTCAAAATAGTTAAGGAAAAAATAATGCTATATAAAGACAAGAAGTAGAAAGACAAAACTCTCTCTCCCCATCTTTAGCCATGGAAGTTTAACCAAGATCTCCCTAAATTGGATCTCTTATACACATCTAGATGTGTATAAGAGACAGAACCAAGATCTCCCAAAATTGGATCAAACTTAAAAGGTTGAGACCAAATGGGGAACTTGAGCTGAGCTTCCATGGAAGCTTCAAGGTGGACCGGAGGATTTTCACCATATAGCTAATAAATACAATGTTCACTCACTGCTCTTAATTAACTGGTGGTTGTGAGGATTCTTCCAACCGGTCCGGTTAAAGCGGTGGGGCTGAACCGGCAAGTCATGGAACGGGCTCGATCCTCTTTGAACCTACCAAGGTGTTATATCGGTTCCAATCTCTACTGTTTAGGGTTTTCTTTTTGTTCTCTTTTTTCCCCCATTAATGTTCTTTCTTGATTCTTGTTGTTTTGTTTTGTCAATTCGGTTGTGTTTGTCTATGCAATTTAAGGAGTTACGATCTTTGAATTTGTTTAAAAGGTACTATATTCCTCTTTAATAAATGAATGGGATGCTTGCCATATTTTCTTATTTTTTATTTTAACCTAAAAGACATGTAGTCGCTCAAGTTATGCTCCCAAATCGGCATCATACTAGAATTAACAGTATTAAATTATTCTCAATATTTAGGCGGTAAACTGTAAATAATTAAGTTTTTTAGTGTTAATGTTGAATGTTGATGCACAATAGCTCATATTTTTTATGGAATTACCTAATTTAAAGAATAAAGTTGTGTTTTATATTTTTTTTAATTTGTCATCTGATGTGTATTTGTGTTTCTGTAATTAATGTTAATGCATACTTTGACTTTTGATTAGCAGGTTAGTTTATATGTAGAACAACGACATTACCGGGGAAACGAATTGAGGAAGAAAGTAATCAAATGATATGTAGCAACATGAACAAATATTGAAATATATAAATTATATGAAACTAGTAGATTACCAAATTAATGATAAAGTTACGTATTTTTATCTGATCTATTATATTTGTTTACTATATCTAACTTACTTTCTTAAAGAATCACTAAATTTGTATTAAATTATTACATATCATAATTTTCTGTTTACAGATATATTATTTATATAGACTGATTATTATTCATATATGCATGGTTCATTTATGCAAATATTAATAGTTATATCGGGCATATGTTAACATGTTCGGATTTTGGAACATGATAAGACGATTGGCCATAAAACAATTCGTTTTGGTTACGAAAAGACATTAATCCTTCATTCATAGTAAACATGTGGTGACCGAAAATTTATGAAAATTTGTGATGAAGTGCTTCTGTTACAATTATTTTTTTTGAAAAATAAGACGTGGAACCCACTGTATTATCATGCTTCACTGTACAACATAGTACAAGGTCAAGGTGTTATATGAACGTTATGTTTTTGTTAATTTTGTATAGATACAACCAAAATTTTGTATAGATACAACCAAGGTCAAGGTGTTATATGAACGTTATGTTAATTACTCTTTTTCATACGTAACTTCACTTCTTCGTATTTTAACCCTCTCTCTCTCTCTCTCTCTCTCTCTCTCTCTCTCTCTCTCTCTCTCTCTTTAAAAACCCACTTTAATTTTTTTATTTTTATTTATTACATAATATATACTATATAGACGGATAATTAACTAAAATATCATTCAAATGCAAATAAATAAACTAAACTATATACTTTTACGATCAATTGTTTCTTTTTGTTTGAGGATGTCGTTATACCCTAAATTAGATGCATCCATTTCTACAACCTTTTGAAGACCCGAATCCGCTATATGCATACAAATGAAAACTTGTTTCTTTATCTTTTGGACAACAGTATGCTCTTTCATCCAAATTTGAATTGTTTTAAAAAAAAATTATATAATGATTTAGCTCCCATATATATTATTATACCTTGTGATATACTGATATGTGATAATTTAAAAGTCCCATACATGAAATAAATGTTTTTTGAAATAACATTATTATTATTTTACTCGCAACGTAATAAAATGTCTTAGCCCATTTAGCACGGAAAATGTCTTGGCCCATTTTCTATGTAATAATTTTAAAGTCCAATACTTGAAATAAAAAAACTTTTATAAAATTAAGCAAAATAATTGTTTGTCAGAAGTGGGGTTTGAACCCACGCCCTCTTTCGAGGACCAGAACTTGAGTCTGGCGCCTTGGACCACTCGGCCATCCTGACTTTGATGACTAAGTTACGAGAGACTTTCTTATATATCACTAATAAACATAAAAAACTCAATGGCAACCGAAGTCGTTGGCCGACTAAAGGATAAAAAAGTACTCCTCGTTTAACATCGAAGCATACAACACGCAGAAATCGATACATTAAGTCAAAGACTACATAAATATTTATATAGCAAGAGAGCAACTACAAGTTGCAAAAAAAAAAAAAAAAAAAAAGAAGCAAAGTTGTCAAGTAAAAACTCGAGAGAAACAAGATGACATCTAACACAACTTTCAGATTTTACCATTTTCACAACACAACCCACATTTCTAAAACCAGAGCACTGTGCACACGCATGCAAAAGAAAACCCGCAAAAACCCTAATCCTTCTTCTTATCCTTCAATGGCCCCCTTGGGATTTTGCTCAATACCTTTGCGTCCAACACAGCGTATTGCTTCTTCAACTCAGCCATTGCTTTCTCCCCATATGAGTCTACTTTGTCCTCGTACTTGTCGTAGACAAGAGGAACAGTGAAGAGCAGAACCAGAGCTAAATCAAACACAGATCAATCAAACATTAGCATTTTTGGAATAAAAGATGGGTGAGCGAAGGAAGAAGCAATACTTTCAAGAAATTTGCAAGTGTTACCTATGTATGCCAATGTCAAGAAACTACAGCATCCACCCAAGATCGATAGAACCCACAATCCAGCGATGGCCTAATTAGATCAAACAGTACGATTATAGTCAACCTTGAAGATGAGATATTGAGAGAGGAGAAGTCCTGGACAGTTTTTTAAACTTACAGAGAGGAATTTCTTGAGATCTCTTCCAGATGCAATCTCGTGAAGGGAAGAGAACCCGCGGTTGATTTCGATTCTGAGCCCTGAAGCAAGCTGAAGAAGAGGTTCTTCAGGGATATGAACTTCCGGAATCTTTGGTGGGGACCTGAAAGATAATGAATTGGCAACGGATGAGGTCATAACAAGCTTAATCTGAGATCTGAAGCTAGCCACTATCATAGGATTAAAGACGAACTTACTTGCGAATGAACATGGTGACATTAGACCATAGAAATAGCGCAGCAAGAGCGACAATCATAACGTGACATAGCAGAGTAAGAAGATGATACTCCATCAATTCAAAGAGCACCCATGCCACTGTAGCACCACCAAACACACCACCTGACATCTTCTTGTTCTTCCACATGAATATATCAGCCGCTGCAATTAGGAATATCACCAAATTAGGGTTTACAAATCAAGATATAAATAAGAAAGTCCTACTATTATAACTATCGGAATCTGAGAAGATCATGAATAAAACTTCAATTTTCAATACTCAAACAAATCAATTTCGAAGTGAAAATCGTATCAATTGATACAATCCAAAACTAGAAATAAGATGGATCCAGATGAACTGTATACGCAACGAGATTAACCATCCTCTAAACCACACAGAAAAACCACCGATGCCTAAAACGAAGCATCAGGCTCTAACCAGCGACAAATCAACATCTAGAAGAAAGTGAAATAGATATAAAACCGCACAAAACTGGTGGAAAAAACGAAACGAGATCGGCGTAAACGTACGTTTTCCGCCGCCGAGAACCTTATGCACGGGCCTCTCCCTGCCGAACAAACGGTAAACCTTCGATTTCAGAGACGAAGGAGATGAAGGTTTCTTCTCCCTCTCGTCGTCAGACGATGATGATGATGATGACGAGGAGTCACCTTTGTGGTGGATCTTCTCCGATATCTTGTCCATCAACGATTCTCTCTGTACAACTTCCACCGCCGGGTCCAAATTAGGCAGAGATTCTTCGTGCTTATGTTCATCCGCCATAGTTTCCTATCGAATAGTGCAGATTGTAGCTTCGGATTAAAGAGAACAAACAAACAACCAACAAACGCTTTTCTTCCAACTGTGGGAGAAGAAGGATCTCGAAGGAAGAAGCCTAAAAATAGAAGAACGAAATTTAAACTCGATCTGAGCCGTCGAATTAATTGTTTTGATCTGAGCCGTTAATTGCTTCGGATCCAAACCTGCTCCTTTTAAACTAGAGCGACGCTTGGGGAAACGATAAAAGGCATGGTGGGGACTTCCCGTATTTTCATAGGACCGACATTGGACGCCGTCATAGTTAACGGCTTCTCATATGTTGAATTCGCCGTAACAAAAGCCACGTGTATTTAACGGCTCCGTTCATCAAATACGTGCAACATTTTCTGGTTATTCTGTAGCGTTCAGGTGTCACGCGGCTGGGCTGTAATATGGTCGAACCACTAAATTTGTGACACGTGGTAGAATAAGAGCCTTCCGCTTAGGTGAATCATGGCTTTTTGGTCTGCGCCAAGAGTCTAATAAAATAAATTACAATCGTATGTTGACAATAAATTAGTATATCAGGAAGTAGGAACCGTCTTAATTTTTAATTAAAAAGCTGAAGACGTGTTTGAAACAGAAGTTTGAGAAAGTGCTGTAAAAGAAAATTTAATGTTCTAGAAAGTAAAGAAGCATTAATTTGAAAGCGATGTTTAACAGTTGGCTATGTAATTTAAGAAGCATAAGCTTTTTTCAAAAAAAAAAAAAATTAAGCATAAGCTAAACTGGAATTATGGGCCCAATGAGCTAAAACGACGATACGGCCCAGTTACATTTTTCTCATACGTCCAACTCCAAGAAAGCAAGATGATGGCCGGAACCGGAACCATAACGAACGGTAAACCGGTCTATATCCGATATTGATAAAAGACTAGTTTTATAGAGTGATCTCTAAGACCACCTCCAATGAGTTTTAATCTGAGAACTCTACCTTTTAAATAAATAAAAATTAAAATAAAATAGGAGAACGAATGACAAAAGTTCTAAAATAAGAGTTTTAAGAATTGGTTCTAACCTATTCACTTCCACATGTCATTCAACTAGTATTTTAATGATTTTTTAAAAATTAAAATATAATTATATTATTAAAATATTAATATTTTTATTTTTTTAGAAACTCACGTGGTTTCTAAGGGTTGAAGCTCTAAGAGCCTAGTTCGATCCGAAGGCTACGAGTAGGCCTGTGAGTTCGGTTCTTTCGGGTAATTCGGTTCGGGTAGTTCGGTTTTTCGGATAGTTCGGATTTAGAAAAGTTGGCCGAAACTAACCGAAATATAATTCGGTTCGGTTAGTTCGGTTCTCGAGTAGTTCGGTTCTTAATTTTTAAAACCGAAACTATCCGAGCTTTTTAAATTTTTATTTAAATTCGGTTAAAATCGGTTAAATTCGGGTAAAATCGAATAAATTCGGATATTTCGGGTAGTTCGGTTCTTCGGTTTTGTATAATTCGGTATAGTTTGGAATGGTTTGATTATAAAAAAAAAATCGGATAACCGTTCGGTTCCCGGAACCGAACCGAAAACCGAACTAATTTTCAAATTAGAACTGATCAGAACCGAACTAAAACCGAAAACCGAAAAGTTTGGTTCGCTTCGGTTATAGTTCCCAGGCCTAGCTACGAGGCAACGAGAGGACCGCATCGATTTTAGTTTGGTACAGCGATTATTGCTGGAGCCTAACCGGGAAAAGAAAAGAAGATATTGGGCCGCTGAGGCCCACAATCTGATATTTATAAATTATTTTACCGCCTGCAGCCTTTTTGCTCCCTAGTTTACTTATTTGATATTAGGAAAATTACATATTTTATCTTATTTAGGAAATATTCCCGAAATGTGTATAGGAATCAATCTATAAATATGTAGCTCGTAGAGCGAAGAAGACACAGATCAACAAACATATCAAACTTCTAGCTTCTTTGTTAATTTTGTTTTTCTTATCAACAATACAAGACTCTAATCATGGACACGAAGTCGGAGATTATGGTGTGCCTCGTTCTCTGGGCTGGATCTTACGTCCTGGCACTTGGCATGGAAGGTAGTCCCCGTGGAAACAAGTGTCTTCGTTTTCTTCCAGTTTCTTACAAGAAGATCATGGATTCGGTCTCGCTCTGTTCTGGACTCGCTGCGCTGTCTCTTGTCACGTATCGCCTGAGTCCTATGATGGCTCTTATACCACTGATTGGGTCCGGCATTGTTGCGTTTTCCCTTTATTGTATGCGAGATTGGTGATGCAGAGCAGAGGCAACTCAACGGCAGCACTTTCGAGCCTTTTAAGTTCTCTGTTTATTTGATTTTAATTAAATTACCTACTAATAATAAACTGTTGACAAATCTTGTTTCATTTTGCGAAAAACCATTGACACGAAAAGTACAAAGAACACTAATCATAGAACGTTGATTTTTTTTTCATATATACCGATATAAATTGAAAAACAACAAGGATATGACAATGAAACAAAGGGATAAAACACAGAACGTTGATTTTTCATATATACCGTTATACTTGATTCCATTCATTCAAAAAACTAAATCGTGAGGGGCTATTTATCTTTACCGTTAGAAGCGTTCTTTGCCGCCACCCAGAGCTCACTTTACGGCTAAGTCTCTGGAGGGAGTCGTATCCCTCAACATTTCACTATCAGTAGCTTACAAGCCACAATAATGGTGTATTCACTTGTTACAAAGCTTTGCCGATACAGCTCAAGAAGAATACAAACAGAAGGAAATCTCCCAGAAGATAACAACACTTGAAGAAGAAGACGATGTACGTAAGTCTTCTCTCTTCTTATCTCTCTATCTCAGACTTCTCTCAATCTCTATTCTCTCTTAGCTTGGATCTCTGTAACGACTCTTAACAGAATCCATTTATGATTTATCTGCCTTTTATCAGATGGAGAAGACGACTCAAGGAGAATGGGCTTAGTCAACGATCATTCAAGCCCAACTGACAAGTCTGTTGACTTTTGGGACTTAAGCAGACAATAATTCACACTTGCGTTCTTATGTTTGGTGCTAATCTTTGATAAGACCTTCTTCCATTTTGGCCTCCCAAAATGTGTCCGTACCTGAAACAAAAAGTTTTATACAAGATCAGAAACCGAGTGTTGTTTGTAGTATTAGATAAATGTAATCGTTAGAAGATTATTTGCCTTAGTTCCGGAAAATATGTCGACGCCATTTTTGGCGTGGTTCAGCGTCTGGATCATGGTGAGAAGAGTGGATCGAGCATCTCCTTCGTCGTACACAATAGTCAAGTAGTTGTGCATCTTAATAACACCCTTTTATTTGTTTCCAACACAAATATGTTAGTAATTATTACTTAATAGTTAACTCATAAACGGAGATAGTCGGGCTTAGGGCAACCCCAATGGTACTGCATTGGGGTTGACCTTAGGCTTCAGACTTGGGGATTTGGCTAATGGGCTAACGGATTAAAAGATTATTCTTTTGAGATAAATTCCTTTTAAATTTTATTGTTGATAAAGTCAATAAATTAACCTCTCTAATTAGTGTTGTCAACGTGGCATTTAGTACAAATTCAGTTTTGAATTTGTAACATAAAAAATGTTAATTCACGTCAATATGGTTGTTTGTTATGAGAATATATTCTCAATCTCCCTTTATTACTTTGTACGTTGTGATATGTTCAATTCAAAGTGTTGTTGTTGATAATGTGAATAAAGAGGTATTTAAGTGCAAAATCAATATGATTTGTCTAACTTAAAAAATGGCTTAATACACAATCCAAATAGTTATGATGGTCATAACTTTAATCTCCATTTACTTCACATACGTTAGTGTATGTTGAGAAAGTTAACTATATAAGCCATTTTTCTTCTTCTCACTCTACACACTATCAAACAAACAATCTTTTGCTTCTTCTTTTTTCTTGTTATGTGTGAGAATACAACATATTGTAAGGTTTGTTAGATTCTATTTATTTTTTTCATTATTGAACATGGAGTTCTCCAGAGACAAGATAATTCTTCAAGTGGTGGATTTGGATTCTGATCATGATGGTTCAATCAGCGGTCATGAATCTGTGAGTTACATCCGTCCTGAGTGCGGCAAAGAACATCTTCGATTATGACAAAGATGAGTACTTGAGTATTACTCAAACACACTAAACTATAACAAGTTTTGGAGTTAAAATCTCTCTGGCAGGTTCAAACTCTCGCATTCGACCGGTTGAACAGTTCTGGCGGTTAAATTAACTTTGATTTGTTTTACAAAATGACATTCTACGCAGCTCTTATTTTGTAAAAAAAATCAAAGTTAATTAGCAAAAATCGCTGAACCGGTCGAATGTGAAATTTTTTGCGTCTGTCATAGAGATTTTGATTCCAAAAACTTGACATAGCTTAGTGTGCTTGAGTAATACACATACAGTAAAAACTCTATAAATTAATAATGTTGAAACTATGATATTTTATTAATTTATAAAGTTATTAATTTATCAGTTTTGAATAAAATAAATTATATATTAATAATTAATTTAAAATAATAATTTTTGTAAAGTTTATAATATTTCAACATTTTATTTTTAAATTATAGATGAATTGTAACAATATTTCATTTTTAATAAAAAAATAAACAACAATATACTCATATTTTAATAGATTATCATAGTTATATCTTTGTATAAAATTATTTTATGGTAATTATTAATTTATAATATTATTGAGACTGTGTATTTACATAGGTTTTAAAAAAAAATTACCATCTTATACTGATCTGGGACCGGATAAATTTATTAATTTATAGAGTTTCTAGTGTATCTCATCAATCTAATACAAAAAATTAAAGTAGAAAATCAGTTTCATATTAAATTCCAATAACACAAACAAACAACAAGAACATTGAAAAACAAAATCTAAAAAGAACAACTATTTATGAACTAAAAAAAACATACACGTAAATGAACATTCAAAATGGCGATGAGTAAAATATTTTAGGAGCTCAAACTATTTATAGTTGAATTATATTTAGAGTTAACATGACAATAATTATATTTTTCATCAATCAGATATATTTAAGATATATCCAACGATATCAATCGGATTGTTTGGTATATTAAGAAATTTTATTTTCTTAAAAACAAAGATTTCCTTAAATCTCTTGTTATATTTGTTAAATTGAATTGTTAAAATTGTATGCAGAAGATCCAAATATTAATTACAGATGTATGATATCAATCGAATTTAGATTTTGTTTCAACAAAATGTCTAGTAATTAAACGCTTTTGAAAATATTTAATGCAATTTTTTTTTAAACCGAAAAATGGCAAAAACAGAGAGATATTCTGACGCAGCAGCGATGTCGGTTAATTTAAGTGAACCAAAGATCCGCGTGTCTGTGGAAATGAACTGGGTCGGATTTTTTTAGAATCCACGTGTTTTCTATATGGGTTTCGGGTTTGGTAATTATTACAACTGAATTGACTCAAATGATTTAGAATGTTTTATCCCAAATTAAACTTGTTGTCAAACACGTTAAACCCATTAACTCAGTGGCATTCTCTGTAAATAAATGGTTTGTTTTAGAGAATCAGATATATTAGGAAATTACAAATTCCCTAAATGTTAATATTATATATTACTAGAGAATCAGAGATATTAGGAAAATTACATATTTTATCTTATTTAGGAAATATTCCCGAAATGTGTATAGGAATCAATCTATAAATACGTAGCTCATAGAGAGAAGAAGAGATATAGATCAACAAGCAGATCAACTTCTAGCTTCTTCTTTCTTTGTTTTTTTTCTTATCAAACAACACAAGATTCTAATCATTGGCATGAAGTCGGAAAATATCAATTCCAATTCAACACCCGCAACTTGGAAGGAGACTGTCGTCACTATCCACGTGATTCTCATCGCTTTGCTTACCTTCGTTACAAGGCTCATCCCCGAGGAACCTAGCACGAACCCACAAACCAGCACGGTTAGGGTTCTACTTTCGGAACTTTTGAAAAAGGATTCCATTGAGGAAACTCTGACTCTGGGGTGCTTCGTTCTCTGGGCTGGATCTTACGTCCTCGCACTTGGCATGAGAGGTAGCCCCCGTGGAAACAAGTGTCCTCGTTTTCTTCCGGTTTCTTACAAGAAGATCATGGATTCGGTCTCGCTCTGTTATGGAGTCGCTACGCTGTCTCTTGTCACTTATCGCATGAGTCTTACGATGGCTCTTATACCACTGATTGGGTCCGGCATTGTTGCGTTTTCCCTTTATTATATGCGAGATTGGTGATGCAGAGCAGAGGCAACTCAACGGCAGCTACTTTCGAGCCTTTTAAGTTCTCTGTTTATGTGATTTTAATTAAATTATCTATACTAATAAACTGTTGACAAATCTTGTTCATCTTGCGAAAAACCATTGAAACGAAAAGTTACAAAGAAAGAACACTAATCACAGAACGTTGATTTTTTTTCATATATACCGATATAAATTGAAAAACAACAAGGATATGACAATGAAACAAAGGGATAAACACATAACGTTGATTTTTCATATATACCGATATAATTGATTCCATTCATTCAAAAAAACTAAATCGTGGGGGGTTATTATTTTTTTACCTTTAGAACTGTTCTTTGTGGAACTCGATCCAAATAGTTATGATGATCATAATTTTGTAATCTCCATTTACCTCACGTACGTTAATGTATGTTGAGAAAGTTAACTATATAAGCAAGTCTTCTTCTTCTCATTCTAGACTCTATCAAACAAACAATCTTTTGCTTCTTTTTTTTTCTTGTTATGTAAGATGAATCTTCTAATGGAGGATTTGGATTCTGATCATGATAGTTCAATCAGCGTTCATGAATCCGTGAGTTGCCTCCGTCCTGCCTTTGATATCTTCGATTACGACAAAGATGGGTACTTGAGTATTACCCAAAGCACACTAAGCTCTGTCAAGTCTTGGAATCAAAATCTCTTTGACAGACTCAAAAACTTTTGCATTCAACCGGTTGAGCAGTTTTGGCGGTAGAATCAACTTTAATTTGTTTTAGACAAAAAAAAAGAGCTGTATAGGATGTCATTTTGTAAAAATTAAATTTGATTATACCGCCAAAACCGTCCAACCGGTCAAATGCAAAAAAAATTAAGTCTGTCAGAAAAAAATTTCAAGACTTGAAAGAGCTTAGTGTGCTTGAGTAATATACATATATCATCGATCTAATACACAAAATTAAAGCAGAAAATCAGTTTCATATTAAATTCCAATATGATAACAAAATAAAGCTCTAATCCCTTTTAAGGTTATTTTGTTATCATATTGCGATTAGATTTTAGTTTATGTTTCTCTAGATTTATCCGCAGAAATTTAGGATAAAAAATGATTTTTAGAAAAATAAAAACCAAAAACCATTTTAAAAACTTTTAATAACAATCATGGTTAAACTAGAGCAAACTGTTTATGGTCAAACAAACTGAACAAGCCTGGGAATGGATGAAAATAACATAAACAATTTTCTCCGATTTAGTCTAAAGACAAAAACTGAAAACTGACGTCTATGAAGACAGTCTCCATCTTTTCGCAAGAGCCGCTGCCTTATGTGCTTGTTATGCAGCAATTCGAGCTAATCGTGATGCCCTAACATGTTCATCTACATTGAGGAAAATCCGCCAACTTTCTCTTGAAGCAAAGCAGTGGAAAAGATCAGTGTTGATCGATCCTTCACGGTATAACAACATCATAGTGTTTCCTTTAAGCATCATAGCCTGCACATGTGGAGTGTAGATATGATCTCCGCCAATAAGAAGATAGTTGTGTGGGGAGATAAGTGGAGCATTGAAGAGATCAATTAATGTTGAGATATATTTCGATTTGAGCTTTTAATGATCATCAAGAGATAATAGCAAATTGTTTTCAACAGTGCAAAATTTGTTCAGGAGATGTCGCATCAATGAATTTAGAAGATGAGTCAAACAAGATTCATAAACATAAAGTTGTAATTAATAATCTCAATTCTTGAAGAAAAAAAAGATGTCAATTGCATATACGACTATCTAGGTGAAAGTTATACATGTTCAGAAGTTCAGAGTTTATAAAAAATTATGGCTATCATCCTTAATGTTGATGATGAAGTTGAAGATGATAATATTGAACATTTGGTAGTAGTTAGGCATCAGAAATCACTTATAGCTTGTAAAAAATTTCATAATTTTTGGATGCAAATCAAGAAAATAACACCAAAAATTATTGATGCAATAAAAAAGATTAAAGATGAACTCGAACGAGAATACAATTTTCAAAACACAACACAACAGTATAATAGTCATATTTTACTATATATAAGCCTATATTTATAAATTAATTTATCTTATTATTGGGACCATATGTATTTACATAAGAGTTTCAAAAAAAATTTTATCTTATTATCTTATCGAATTTTGCTAATTTTTACACTGGTCCGACTCAGGACCGGCAAAATTTATTAATTTATAATGATTATTAATTTATCGAGTATTAATTTTTAGAGCTTCTACTGTACTATATTTTTTACTATGTTATTTACCATTTTGAGATATTATTTTTCAAAACTTTCAGTGCTTATCATTATTTTTAGAAGTTGACAAAAAACAAAAATCATTATTTTTGTGAAATACATGTTAATAACATGTTTATACACTTTTATAACCATAATTTTTAAACATTTATAAATTTAAGTTTTTTTATAAATATTTATAAAAGTGGTATTTATGAAAATAAACAACAAATAGTAGTATTTTTGAAAAATAATATCATAAAAGGTATTTTTGAGATTCCCCCTAACAAGAGTCTATAATAAAAATAAAAAAGCAAACTCTAGTTTTAAGGCTTTTTTCATCCATCGCCCCTTATCATCCAACCTCCATTAATTAATATATTCAAATAGAAGAAAAAAACAAGAAAAATAAAAAAAAAATGTTAAAATTCCCCAGAAAACCATAGTGTTTGGTGTGAATGACACAAAATTCAAAATAGGTTGGTTATGTTGGATGTTGTTTGCGTTTATGGAGATGTAAATGCTGTGAAGGCAATGAAAATTGAATTGGATGATGATCATATCAGTTACAAGTATATGAGAGTGGCTGTTGTATTTCTCTATCTGATTAATATCTTGAAATCCATTTAATCTGAAACTCCATCTCCGGTTTGGAGAGCTTGCCGATGGGTAAGAAATTTTGTCCCTTCGGTACTCTTTCTCATCATCTATTTTACTATCTACAACTTCCAAACTGTTTGAATGTCTGCTCTGGTTTTATCCATTGTTTTTGGATTAGTCGTTTTGCTCCAACTAGTTTGTCCAGTGGAAGTGTTTTCACATTGCTTATGTAGTAGTGACCAGGATACTAGGATGTTTCTTGAGTAATACACATATATATATATATATATATCATCGATCTAATACACAAAATTAAAGCAGAAAATCAGTTTCATTTCCCATTAAAGTTAGTGGCATTCTCTGTAAAGTTTGAGAGAATCAGATATATTAGGAAATTACATATTCCCTAAATGTTAATATTAGATATTATTAGAGAATCAGAGATAAAAGGAAAATTATATATTTTATCTTATTTAGGAAATATTCCCGAAATGTGTATACGAGTCAATCTATAAATATGTAGCTCGTAGAGTGAAGAAGAGATAGTTCAAACAAGCAGAGCAACTTCTAGCTTCTTCTTTCTTTGTTTTTTCTTATAAACAACACAAGACTCTAATCACGGGCATGATGTCGGAGATTATCAATTCCAATTCAACGCATCGGTCCTCAGTTCCGATTCCAATTCCTGCCGCGGAAAAACCCGCAACCTGGAAGGAGATTGTCGTCACTATCCTCGTGATTCTCGGCGCTTTCATTACCATCGTTATAAGGCTCATCCCCGAGGAACCGAGCACGATTAGGGCTCTACTTTTGGAACTTTTGAGAAATGCTTCCATCGAGGACACGATGATTATGGTGTGCCTCTTTCTCTAGGCTGGATCTTACCTCCTCGCACTTGGCATGAGAGGTAGCCCCCGTGAAAACAAGTGTCCTCGTTTCCTTCCAGTTTCTTACAGGAAGATCATGGATTCGGTCTCGCTCTGTTTTGGACTCGCTGCGCTGTCTCTTGTCACGTATCGCCTGAGTCCTATGATGGCTCTTATACCACTGATTGGGTCCGGCATTGTTGCGTTTTCCCTTTATTGTATGCGAGATTGGTGATTCAGACGGCAACTCAACGGCACTACTTTCGAGCCTTTTTAATCTCTCTGTTTATGTGATTTTAATTAAATTACCTACTAATAAACTGTTGACAAATCTTGTTCATTTTGCGAAAAACCATTAATCACAGAACGTTGATTTTTTTTTTTTCATATATACCAATATAAATTGAAAAACAACAAGGATATGACAATGAAACAAAGGGATAAACACAGAACGTTGATTTTTCATATATACCGATATAATTGATTCGATTCATTCAAAAAAAGAAACTAAATCGTGGGTTACCTTTAGAACTGTTCTTTGTGGAATTCGAACCTGGAACATCCCGTCTGGTTAAACTCATTGCAGAGTGTTGAAAGTTCCTTCCCCAAACTCGGTACTCCACAATAGAATACTCCTGTTTTTTTTTTTTTTTTTTTTTTGAAAATTAACAATCAAATACATTCTTCAGACAAAGGCAAATACGGACCACAATCAAATTCTTAATTCTGTGAGCTGAGCTTTTAATTATTATTTTGTACCAATTCTTGCGTTCTTATGTTTGGTGCTAATCTTTGATAAAACCTTCTTCCATTTTGGCCTCCCAAAATGTGTCCGTACCTGAATAAAAAAAGTTGTGTACAAGATCAGAAACCGAGTGTTGTTTTGTAGTATTAGATAAATGCAATCGTTAAAAGATTATTTGCCTTAGTTCCAGAAAATATGTCGACACCATTTTTGGCGTGGTTCAGCGTCTGGATCATGGTGAGAAGAGTGGATCGAGCATCTCCTTCGTCGTACACACTTGTCAAGTAGTTGTGCATCTCAATAACATCCTTTTAATTGTTTCCAAGACAAAAATATGTTAGTAGTCATTACTTATTAGTTAAGTTAACTAAAAAACATTCAGTCAATGTAACGCAAGCGCAAACAAACAATCTCAAGTCTTAGCTGAATAAAAGTGTTTTACCTTTATATCCGAATCAGCAACTTCGTTCATGATATCTCTGAACCAATCGAACGAGCCTTGTTCTCTTGTTACCCAGTAAAAGTAAGCCTTCTTGGTCTTCAACGTCCTCCTCCTTCGATTTTGGGGAATCCTATTCCCAGGTTCCGAGTTTAAGCAACTGAAACTGTGATCCGACGACATGTTGCTGTTACTACAACTACCTGAGTGGCATTCCTGAATATATATAAACATAACTCAAGAAAGTTACTTAACATTCTGCTAATCCTCAAAAAGGGTTTTCTTAATTTTATACTCACAGCTTGTTCCTGTTGCTTAACGATGTTGTTAAGTAGATCTCTCAAAATGCTAATGAAAGGTGTTGCGCCGATTCCAAGGCCAACGAGTAGTAACACATCATACTTCCAATGGTCTTGCGCTGGAGCGCCATAAGGTCCATCTATCAACAGCTCTGGCAAACTAAAATTACAAAAGAGAGAATATCAAACTCAAAAACGTGCCTTAACAAAAATTTATAGGATTACAAGTCGACAATAATATACAGAATTCAAAATTTTGATGCACCTTATTTTGTTTGGTCCGTCTGCTCTTAGAAGTCCGCTTTTTCCAGCTTCAGGGGCTTCACATACCACTGAAAATGCCTTTTTAATCCCTTCTGTCCAGTCACCGAGCTGGCGAATGTGAATGCTGAGATAATCATCTCCAGGTGAAGAAGTAATAGAAAATGGATGCCTGGAGATGGATTTTAGGACCAAGAAGCTTTAAGTAAAGAACATAATTTGTATATGCTCTTAGATTGCAAAAAGAGCTAATGGCATGGAAAAAAAAGGACTCACCACTCAAATTTAGATACTGCAGGACACTGAACAAATACATATTGTCCGCTCTTGTAATCAAATGATGTAGGCTTAGACATGTGTAGCACAACAACGTTTCCGGGATAAATTACTACCTGAAACCAAATACTTTGAGTAGGTATAAGGATAATATACGATTACCAAAGATGATTTAAAATGTGTTTTTATTGATTTTATTCAAATTGTAACGGTAAAAGACACTTTACCTTACAGATTTCGACAGTGTAAAGCCTGGAACGAAAGAATCTCAGGATCCTTTCCCCAGCATAGAGTAAAACCGGCACAGCAAGATACATCCATATCTGCAGGAGGCAGCATCTGTTATTATCACTAATTATTTAACAACGCAAAAAAAAAAAAAAAGTAAAATGGTAAAGAGTTCTATGGACTTTACTGTCTTGCGGTACCATTTCTGCTCGAGATAGAGGGAAACACCATGGATGACTAAAAGGACATAAACAGTTAGAAGCAAGTGATGTGAATACCAGAAAGCATTAAATCCGGTTAGCTTGTCAAATGGCTTAGGAAACTTAGTTAGATTCCGCCTGCATCTTCGACTGGCTAATGTGAATGCAATTACCATAAAAGTAACCATTATAAATCCAGTGATTCCCACAGGACCTTTAACCAAGTCAAAGTATGTTGGTCTGGTCACACCAAAGTAATGAACCAAGTATCTTTTGTAATCAGCCTCTGTAGATGTTAGAATCCTCGGGAAATCACAAGCGAGGTGGCTGGATGCATGGAGAAGCATTGCAATAATGATTGCTACTGAGATTGTCTGCGCATAACCAAAGAACGAAAAAGTAGGATTCAGCTGAAGCATAGTCTTTCTCTCTCATTTTGAAAGGCAGGACAAAATGGTTTTTACTTAACCTTGTGAAAGTTGATACTGTCATCGAAAGGCACTGAGTAGGACAAAGCGGTGGATCTGAGATAGGTGATGGTAATTCTGCAGACGGGCAAAAGGATAAGAGCCATGTTGAATTTCAGTGTTTCAGCTGCGCCTTTTGCCACGATAAGGCAGTAACCCATTACATGGAATGCATCTTTGCGTTTGTACTGAACGCATTTCCACATAAACAACCCGGCCATGATCATTAACCACAATGTCAAAACCCAAATCCTCTTCCAACTGTCTTGCAAAGAGTAGAGCAAGTTCCTGCGTATTCCCCATCTTGTATCCTTTAGGTTTTGGCTTAAGGCTCGGCTCGTCTGGCTAAACGGTTGGCTGTAACTATGAGGTGTGTCCTTTTGTAGTAGTAGCATTTCTAATTCCTTTAACTGAATCATTTCATCCATAACAACGACATCATATTAGAATGTTGAACAGAGAGTTCCTTGGTCTGATATACTTTGGCGTTCAAATAGTATTCTACTACCTATCTTGTCTCGGTCTTAACTAGGTAAAATATATTCAAAACAAGTAGGCAGACTCTCAAAAACTATTTGTTATTGTTCCTATAAAATTGTATAAACTCCTAATCATACTCTGAAACGCCACTATACCATTAGAGATTAGTTTACAGAATCAGTTAAAGCTCTCTATTTGTGGACCTCTACTTGTTTGACTTCGTCAAGTTTTTATTCTATTAATTCCATACAAAAACAAACTTGCATAGCACTTAGCTTTAAGCTCATTGGTTTTTTTGACTCAGTCAAATGTCCCTATCAGAGAACTTGAAAGGTAAGAGCTCAAAGTCATCAATCACTAAGGTCAAACCCACAAGGAACCTTTCTACTCTCTCTCATTGACAGGGATTGCTCTGCACACTAGATCAATAAATTTATAGTATTTATTATATAAGCATGTTTTGTGTTATGGCCTTTCACAATATGTGAGATGAAAGTAATGGAAGCACCTCTATGTACTGAGAGTTGAGCCCATCCGGGGACAGTTCTTCCATGATCAGTGCTGCATATTCTTCTGCTCGTTCTCTCAACCTTGATAGATTATTTGCCGATGCACTTAGAATAATTATCTATAAGGTTGTCAAAATCAAGGAAATTCATACAAAAAGTTAATCCCAAAAAGAATCTTCTACTAGAAAGATTCAACGTAAACTTAGTGGTTACAGAAAAATAATATATGGATTGGTAGTTACGAACCCTTCTTTTTTTTAATTAGGAAAGCTGCTAAAAGGTCAATAAACCTTTGTGTAGAAAAAAAAATTTGCAACTTAAATTTTCTAGTCTTGCATTGGTTAGAAGGGAGACATGGAAAAGAAAAGAATCATATCAAGACCAACATAGCCAACCAAAATAGACAACATTTTGTTCTAAAATATCAGCAACATGGTCATATAATAATAGAAATATTCAACTGAAGGAGAGATAATGGCACACATGTAAGTTTCATTAGTTATAAATCCTAAGATCGTAAGTTTTACTTACGCTTGAATGTTTCACGAAGTCAACGACTCAATATACTGATTAGATTACTAAATAAGGAAGATGGAACATAAGTCACCTCTTTTACTTCGTTCTCTGTGATTCTACCATCTCCATTTTTGTTCACCCTGCAAGTATTAATAGATGAAAAACAAATCCAAGAACTTAACTCATGTTGAAGAAGTAATCAATATGCTTAACATATTTAAATGATGAGAAAATACATGTTGAAGAAGATTTGCAGCCGAGAATCGAAGCTTTCGTCTGTAATTTGGTACCAAAACTCGTATAGTTCTTGAAGACTGATCTTGTCGACCATTAATCTTCTTCTCCTGCACAATGCGTCGAACAACTCTTCTGCAAACTCCTTCGAGTTTTCATTTTCCATCCCTTCCAACACAAAACACACAAATGTCATCCAAAATTCACAATCTCCACCGAAATTTGACAAATGCATAAACATGTCGAACCTATGCAATGAGCAAAATCACATCGGTAAAGATGACCGTCTTTCGAAAGGTTAGCGAATTTGCTCTGAAATTCTCTCCAGCCGGCGATTCCGTTTTCCTTGCTGCTGATGAATCTCAAACCGTGAATCGCTCTGTGTGTGCACGATCCATTCCGATGAGACCTGGTGAACCTCTGCGTTAAGAATCGAGGAAGAATAGCCGGATCGGTGATTTCGCCTCCGTGCGGAACCACCATCTCCGGCGCAGACCGAGACGAATATCCGCCGCCATCCCGCCGTGAGATCCTCTCTTTCAGAACTCTCGAGAACTGTATTGCGTTAGCCACCACCTGGCGCTCCGACGACGCGCTCCACCCTAGGCTACGAGACCCTGATCCTGAACCGAAAGCCGAGCAAGAGGTAATCTCTGGATCTGTGCCGAAAATATCGGTTCCGGTAACGGACTCGATGTTTACTAGCACGCCGCTTGGGCATTCAATCGTCACTTCCAGAAACTCCTCACCGGAGGCGGGTGAGTAAGTCGCCGGCAACGATGGAAAGCTTTGGGTGAATTCTCCGCCGGAAGCCAAATCGGAGCCCCACCGATCGTCGTGAGTCCCGTAGGAAAATGGCATTGACATTTCAAATCTGTTGGAGGAGAAGAAGAAGACACACGAGGGAGGGAGAGGAGCGAATAAATACGATTTTTGAATTTGTTTTTATTTAAATTTGTCTTCTAATACTATTTGGACTCTGGAGGGCGATTTAACCAAAAGAAAAAAACTCCAGGGACCTATCACTGTAAATTCTCATAATGCGTCAAACGGACAGAATAATCAACGGCTCGCACGTGCGTGTGAGGACTTGTCACGTGCGAAAACTAGTTTAGATGATGAAATTACCGCGTTTATTAAAATTTCTAGGGTTTACGATTTGGGTCTCCCCCCTCCACCTCTCTCACCTACTTAACTCTCCTGTATCTTCTCCGTCAACGATACGAACCCAGAGACGCCGGCGGTGAAAAAAAACCGTCGGATTTTCTCTGGATTCGGAAGGGGAAAATATTTCCCGATTACAGGTTCTTTTCGTGGGGATTGTATTCGATTTTGTTTTTTTTTTTGTGTGTGTGTGTGTGTGAGAGAAAGACAGATTTAAAAGGGGTTTAGGGTTTTTGGCTTGTTGCTACGATGGACGATAATTTACTGGACGATATAATACGGCGGCTCTTGGAGACGAATAACGGGAGGACGGTGAAGCAGCCAAAGCTACTTGAGGTGGAGATACGGCAGCTATGCTCGGCTTCCAAAGAGGTTTTCCTCAGCCAGCCTAATCTCCTCGAGCTCGAGGCTCCTATCAAGATTTGCGGTAAAATTACTCAACGAAGATGCAGTCTTTTTAAATCTTTCCATGTTTTTCTCTGCTTGAATTTCTTCCTGTATTTGAGGGTTTTTGGTAAAATGCATTTTTTCTGATTAGCTTTGTAAGTATGTTGTTGGGGAAGCTTAGCTTTTGTGAGCTAGACGCTTACTTTGAAGGATTTGAATATGGGTATGTTGTAGGTTAGTTATAATTGCTCTTCCACTTCAAGTAATGGTTCTTGGTTATTTTTGAGTTGTGGGAGATGTGACCTTTAACCTTTGTGAGTCTCTAAGAAACCATGTTCCTTGGCTCTGATGTAAAGACTGAAATTGGAATCTAAGCTTTCATTTGATAGCTAATAGTTTTCCTTACATTGAACCCTCTTTGCTGCTGTCATAACTGTATGATTTATAATTAAAGTTTGTATGTTGATGAGCAGGAGATGTTCATGGTCAGTTTCCAGACCTCTTGAGGTTGTTTGAGTACGGTGGCTATCCACCGGCTGCGAACTACTTGTTCCTCGGGGACTATGTTGATCGCGGTAAGCAGAGCCTAGAGACGATATGCCTTCTTCTTGCCTACAAGCTCAAATACAAGCTCAACTTCTTCCTTCTCAGAGGCAATCACGAATGTGCTTCAATCAACCGCGTATACGGATTCTACGATGAATGCAAAAGAAGGTACAATGTGCGCCTATGGAAGAATTTCACCGACTGCTTCAACTGTCTGCCAGTTGCTGCTCTCATTGACGACAAGATCCTCTGTATGCACGGTGGACTATCGCCTGATCTGAAGAGCTTGGATGATATCAAGCGGATTCCTCGTCCTATCGATGTTCCTGATCAGGGCATCCTATGTGATTTGTTATGGGCTGATCCTGACAGAGACATTCAAGGCTGGGGGGAGAATGACAGAGGTGTCTCATATACATTTGGGGCCGACAAAGTGGCTGAGTTCCTTCAAACTCATGACCTTGATCTTGTATGCCGAGCTCATCAGGTAAAGCTAAACCACACTAGCAAGTGTATTCTTAGCTGTTTTATGCAAGAACAGGGTTTTACTATTGAGCTGGCCATCGCCTGTTTGTTGCCATTAAGATAAGTGTCCATCAACAATGGCGCATCAGCTAGTCATTCGTTGAGTACGAATAGAAAAGGCTCATGATGATTAGATGAGATGAGAATTTTGTGGGAATTGTTTGACTTTGGAATTCATCTGTAGGCTTATTATATCTTTGCTTCTTTGTTCTTGTTATATGTGACTGTGTTCTCCGAATCCAGAGAGTTCAGAAAGCATAAATCAGTTTTCAAACCATATCATATTTATGATAGAGGTGCTAATATTAGGATGCGTGTAGATTCTCAGGCAGGGGTCTGTAGTTTTTTCACTAAACCTATTCGTTGCTACTGATTTCGCAGGTTGTAGAAGATGGATATGAGTTCTTTGCAAAGAGACAACTGGTGACAATATTCTCTGCACCCAATTACTGTGGCGAGTTTGACAATGCTGGCGCAATGATGAGTGTTGATGATAGCTTGACATGTTCATTCCAAATCCTCAAGTCATATGGGAAGAAAGGGAGATTTGGATTCAACAACGTTCCTAGACCAGGAACCCCACCTCACAAGGTGACATACCATCTCCCTCGTATAGAAATGCAAATCGGTTTATTATTGTTTTTTGCAAAATAAGTTGATATGTTAATTTTTTGTAGGGTGGAAAAGGTGGTTAAGTCCTTCATATCAATGGCGGTATCAAGAAAAGAGTGAAGCCGATGGGTTCGATTTTTTGAAGGTCATTGTAGGTGATCGAGGCAACAGTTTGTTTTTTTAGGTTGTTTTCAGTTTTGTTTGATTGAAGCAAGATTTTGTTTTGCTGGAATGTTTTGTAATGGTCACATCATTTATCAACTGAAGGAAAGTTGGGTTTATACATCTTCACTTAAGATTCACAACGCAAGAATGTCATGAAAGTTTCTCGAGAGAAAAGAAAAAAAGAACAAAACACAAGCTTGCGAGGTCTTTTAACACAAGAACAAAGTTTCAGAACGTTTTTATAGACCACAACGCAAGAATAGAGAGCCGAATTCAAGCAAAAACCAAAAGAAGAAACTTTTAGTTTAACGATTTGTCAGAAATATGACAAGACCAGAAAAAAGGATTTAAAAGACATCAATACTCCCATTTCTTGAGCTCCATGCCATCTGGTGGAGTGCTCTCCACTTTCTTAGTCCCAACCTCTTTCCAGTTTGTAGACAGCACCGTGCCGTTCGACTCTGCCTGTTAAACCGAAAAACCACCCGACAAGGTGTTCATCAGTCAAAAGGACAATGGATAAGTTGGTAAGAAAAAAAGAAGACCAAAAGAGAGATTGATTAGCTCACAAAGGATTTGTTCATGGCTCGCCTCATGTCCTCATCAGCACTCTGGTATATATCGCTGAAAAACTTGTTCATAGCTGCATCTCCATCTAGCTTCTCATCCTTCTCCTGCATATTCAAAAGCGATAAGCAGAAACGGGATAAAGTAAAGCAAAGCAAAGCCTCTGGAGCTAAAAGAGGAACCTGTTTCTTCACTTCAGCTTCCAGCTTGTCCCAGTCTTTTCCTGGCTTAGAAGATGGATACACCGGCCTCTGCGAAACCGCTGCATATATGAACATAAAATTATATGAGAAGAGACCACCTTGGCTTCAAATGTACAAAAATTGCCGGTTTAGAATAACCATAAACAAAACACTAAGATAGTATCTTCTGAGATAAACTGAAGCAAAAACGTTTCAGGGTAAGAAAGAAAACCTGATGCGACATTGGGTTTAGGCAGAACAGCTTGGCCTTTGCCATATTCAAGGGAAGCCCAAGTGATTATCTCTGCTTTTGCGAGACGGATCTCAACTTTGGTTGACAATACTTCATATCTGCACTTCTCTGGTATTATCTGAATAATACCCATGAAGAATGATTTAGTAAGAGTATGTATGAAAACACCACCAAATTCATTTGTGGAATAAATTTACCTTCCCGAACAATCTCGGCTGGAAATGATAAGCTTCCTCTCCAGCAACATCAATCACAACACTCAGCTGTACAAAAAGCCCAGATAGATATCTCCAATCAGTACACAATGTCAGAATGTAAAGCGAGATAGTTTCATAAATTTAGTTAAAAGTTGTGCATTGATATGACTGCAGGATACTCACAATCTGGTCACCAAACTCGACAGTTACGTTCTGCTTTGGTATTCCTTTAGCGAAAATTGTCACCACCACTTCTTCCGGTTTCTGGTAGAACTCGTGTCTGTTGAACCATCGAGTTTGAGATATATAGTGATTCGAGAAAATTAGAAAGGAAAGAATATAACTAGACTACCTGAACATCGGTTTGGTCGGTGCTGCAGGACTTGGAACAGGAGCAGCATCAGCTGCTGTTGCTAGTGGTGTTGTAGAGCTTGAAGGCAAAGTCGGCGGCATCTGTTGAACCAAATCTTTCTCTTCTTCTGAAGAGAGATAAAAAGACTATATCATAAATCTTAGCATAGGTGCAGACAAATACTGAGAATCGTTTCGTACTCTTTTTTTTTTAAAGCTATGGAGTTTATGTAATACCTGCAATGCGGAGATTGCATTCATCTATCATCTTCTTAAACTTTGATTCATTTGGTGCAACAGCGACTCCCTTTTCTAGGGCTGCTTTAGCAGTACTATATTCTTCTAGCTTCATACAAGCAGTGCTGCAAATACAGTATAGTACCAGAAGATAAAATTATGATTCCAATCAAATTTAAATATATCATCGAAGTATCATTAAACTTTATACAGAGAGATGATGACAATATCATACCCTTTTCTGAGGTACGCTTTTGCCAACGTAGGTTCCAACTTGATTGCTTCGTTCGCATCTGCAACAGCTTCTGCTCATGGAGAAGCACGAAAGATAAAATATCAGATCAAAGAATCTAACAGCAATTCAGTTGAAAAATTAGGTGGATAGATTCTTTGTTAAAGACCACAAAGATTTAACCTTTATACTGATCACTTAAGCAAGAATCAGGAATAACCAAAACCGTAAGTGGCTAGCTATTCTAGGTCATTGAGATAAAGAAGCAATTCGTTTCCCAAAGATAAGCAAAAGATGAACATATGAACATCAAACTGATGCAAATCTACAAATTACGAGTAAAGATTGTGACACGAAACAAAGAAGTTAAGATTACTCCAATCAATTGAGTGGAAACCCTCGAATCAGGATAACACAACCTCCCAAAAGAACCCTAATACAAAACTAAACCCGATAACAAAATAAAAATTTTTGTTCCGCTATGAGCAGATCGAACTACGTAACGAGAAAGCGGGAAGACGAAAAAACCCAGAACCCCCAAAAGCATACACGACGCGCAAGGGAACGAAGAATCGACTAATTAAATTTGCGTATTTTCGGTGATTTTAGGGAACGAAGAGATTACCAGTGAAGTTATTGATTTTGATGTTGGCCTGAGCACGATCGGCGAAGAAGGCGGCGCAATTGGGATCCAAGTCAATGGCTTTGGAGTATAAGTCAACAGCGACATCGAAGTCGTCCTCTAAGAAAGCCTCTTTAGCTTTGTCCGCCAATTCCTTCGCCATTGATGGATTTTGTTTTCACTGCTAACAGGATTTGAGGATACGAAGAGACGCAGAAGACGGATTATAGAGAAAGAGACCGATCTTGGTTTTTTTTTTGTTTTTGAGCCTTGCTTTGAGTTAGAACGTTTTTATTCCTCTATTAGGTCATTTAGCCGAGAAAAAAAAAAGGAAATAGTTTTTTTGTTTAAATTGGAATCTTGACATATCCAGATTTTTTAACAAATATACTGTTCACAACAAAAATTAATACTATTAAAGGTAGCTACAATAATTGTTATCTTTTTATATAATTTAACGTGTAATACGTTTATAATTTATCTCGTCATAATTTAGCATATGAAACTCCTATGATGGATATATATATATATATATATATATATTGCGATATGTGCCAAAAAGAAAATATTAGATTATGATCAAAAAATTTAACTTTTAATCTAATTTTATATTCTAGTTAATTTTAATATAAAATTTACTTTTAATCAAAAATAACATTACAATATAAAATTTAACTTTTAATCTAATTTTCCTTTTTTCTTAATAATATTTCAATATAAAATTTAACTTTTAATCTAATATAATATTTCAATATAATATTATTTAATCTAATATAATATTTAAATTTAACTTATAATATTTAAATTGTATGATCAAAAATAATATTTCAATATAAAATTTAACTTTTAATCTAATTTTTCTTTTTTCATAATTTTCTTATTTACTTTTTTTATTTTTAATTATTTTTTTTATTAGTGATTGATCATACAATTTCCATAATCTAATTGGAAAACATAAAAGTTAATTTTTTAGAAAAAATTAGTTTCTAGATTTATGTTAACATTGTGTTAAAATCTAATTGGTTGATGTTTTTTACATGTGTCAAAATGTTATCAATTAACTTGACACGTATCACGATCATGTGAATTACACAAAATCTAAACCTAAAATTTATTTATTTATTTTAATTCTCATTTATTTTCAATTAAAATATTCAAAACATAGAATCTCGCTTTTATTTTACTACTAGAATAGGATCCGCATATATGCGGATTTTGAATAAAATATTTAAACTGGTAAAAACTTATTTGAAAAAAACATCTAATCACTTGTGAAGAAAAATAAGATTAAAAAAGAAATATTAAATTTATTTATTTATTTTTATTTTTATTTTTGTAATTAATTTTTATTACTATTTCCGCATAGGATTTTGATATAATAAAATAAATATTTATTTTGTTGTGAAAAATACAAATATAAATTTTATATTCTCAGACAAAATCTATTCAATAGTGTCAAAATTTGATTGATATACTTTAACATGTGTCAAAATTTGATTGATATACTTTAATTTGAGTTAGTGTCAAACATAATATTTACATAAATCTAAAAAAATTAGTNTCACTTTCAGATCGAGCCCTGCGACGATGGTCGGCGACGGAAGCTTGTTCTCACCTCCGAATCTATGCCTAAAGACTGACGTCTTCCTCATTGATCACTCCTGGACTTTTCGGCTTCCCGATGCCTATAAGCAGGTGTGTGTCTTGTAACGCCGCTCTTACTCTTTAAAAATTGGGACTTTACGGTGATTTCTAGGAATCAAAATTGAATTTTAAATTGCACATTGTTGAGTAATGATAAAAGTGCTTCATGAAAGTAGGATGAAGCTGGGTTTGATATTTTTACTTGCAAACGTTGAAATTTGGACAATGATTTGTTCTTAGTTATTAGTCGGTATCATTTCATACTATGTAATAGGTCTGTCTTGTAAGGTCAATCCCACTCTTACAATTTGGAACTTTATACTGATTTCTAGGAATCAAATTGAATTTTGGATTTCGCATTGTGGGTAAATGATATAGCACATTTTGTCTTCTTCTTAACAGTGAAAACAGGTGCGTGTCTTGTATCGCCACTCTCACTCTTTTAAAATTGGGACTTTACACTAATTAAAGGAATCAAAATTGAATTATGAGATATACGATTTTGCTAACTAACAGAATTTTCGGCGGGTCAAAGATTTGCTAACTAACAGAATTTATAGTGCAATCAAGATATATGATTTTTCACTGCAATTTTCGGCGGGTAAAGATTTGCTAACTAAAACAGAATTTATATGTGATAAGCATTGAAATATATAGTTTGGGGTTATCCTTTCATAGTTAATTAAAAAATTGCATATAAATAGATTTGTGTATCGAACTCCATAAAACACAGACGCTTGAAAAGAAAAATTGGAGATCATTAGCTTTTCTGAGAAAACAAAGGTACAAAAGTTTTGCCTCGATAGTTGTTTGTGTTGCTTTTCTCCTAGATAACACCCTCAAGGTTTTTTGTGATCAAACTTCTTTTGGTGTTGAATTATGTGGTTGTGATTGTTGTTGTTTTTTCTAGCGTTCGATGTGATTTTTCTAACAGTATTGAATTGTTTGGCTAGATATCTCTCACACTAAAATGGGAGATAATACACAAGAAGGAAAAAGTAAAAATCCATATTTTCCTTGGTCCACTCAAGAAACCAAAATATTGTTGCGTTTGTTGGTCGATGGTGTCAATGAGAATTGGACTGATAGGAACAATTTATTCAATAAACTTACCGTGGAACAAAAAATACTACCATAGTTAAACAAAATTTGTGGATCTACGAAAACCTATCTCCAATACAAAAATTGAACAAAGATTCCGAGAGGTAGGTACACAAGTTTTGCAGATCTTCTACGCTTTAATTCAGGATTTGGTTGGGATCCAGAGACGAAGAAATTCACTGCTCCACATGAACTATGGAAAAAATATTTCAAGGTAAATACTTTGTTAAAAGATATGATACATGATTTGCTTATCCATATGTTTTTGTCTTATATGATAACAATTTATCTTATTCACAATAGGGCCATCCAAAAGATAAACATTTACGTGACGATTCGCTTGAAGAATTTGAAGTGCTACACACGATCTATGGACAAAATATAGCAACAGTAAAAAATGCAGTCGGGTTAGGCGATACGACGGATGCTCGTAGTTATGGAGGACGAGAAAATGAATGGGAATACCAAGTTGGATCTACTCCTCAAAGGATGGGTGATGATGATGGTGATGATGATAAAAATGATGGAGTTGAACCAGTTGTATCATCTTCGTTACGCAGGAATGCGAACGAAAAGCTCCCTATAAGAAAGAAAGCTAGAATTGAGAGATACAATGTGGAGAAAATTTCTGATGAGATCAGTGCAGTCACAGGAATGAACAACCAGATGTTTAGTATGATACAACAAAGATGGGAGAAAGAAGCCGAAGAAAAACAAGCTGAGGAAAAAATTAATAATGTATGGGATGCTATTAAGGAAATTCCTAATTTAGAGGAAAATGAACGTTTTGATGACTTAGTTCACCAGTTAGATATGACAGCCGGATTCGTGAGGATGACTATAGAGGAACGTCTTGGATGAATTAAACGCAGTGTGCGTAAACCTTGAAGTTTTTTCTCCTTTATTAATTTTCTAATGTTTAATATGACACACAGAAAACTGTGACACTGCGACCCCGGTTGAGAATGCCTCTGCTCCAGGGATTCTAGCTAACGATCAGTCATATATGAAGAGTGCTGCCAAAGTAAATCCTCCATCTCCTGAGGGTTTCCTCGGATTCCCAACCCAAGAGGAGATTAAAAGTTCAGGTAATGGGAGATGCTATTTTGTAAATTTCTACTTCTTACTTTTGAGAATCGAGATCTATCGAACAGATACATAAGGGTTAATGCACTACGTAACTTTAGATTTATTTCTCATGATTACTTCTATATATATAAAGGACCCATTTATAATTTCTACTTCTTGCTTGTGTTGTTTCTCCTGTTTAAGGTAACGCAACACTACACAAATTGAAATATACATCCCGCACTGTTAAAGGTGCAAGTGAAGATGATAAATCATTGGATCTTGTTTTGCTGTCACTGGAAAGATGTTCAAAATCTCTGCAAGATTCTGAAAGGTAAAATTTGGAGTTTGGGTTGTTCTCGTAAAATATAGTTGGTTGGTTGTGCTCCTTACTTGACCATAAATAAGATCAGTAAAATAGACTCATAAACAGGATTGCAACTTTCTGCTCTAGTTATCTTTTACTCTCTTATAGTAAATCGTTGCAATTTTCCCATTCATGCACATTCACGTTTTCGTTCATGGGTGCGCAAGGACAAAGATTTTGCTTGCTCTGTCCAGTTAGGTATGACAGCCGGATTCGTGAGGATGACTATACAGGAACGTCTTGGATGAATTAAATGGAGTGTGCGTAAACCTTGAAGTTGGTGGTGGAAGAATTATCGTGCATTTGGAATATTTTAGTTATATTGGTTTTGTTTTGTTTTTTTTTTATGCTTTGTCATGGTGTTTTTAATTTCTGTTTTGATATTTCTTTGTGTAGTTACTTCTAAATAATAAATTACATACAATAGCTTTTTATCAAGCTATTGTATTTTGCCTAAACAATATTTTCTTTATGATTCATTTTTTTGTGTGCTCTAATTACGATTTCAATGAAATGGTTTATTGTGAGATGAGTCACTAATGTGCTACACATGTGTTATTTGAGCTGGGAAAGAAGGTTGTGTTTACTTTCAACATATGATCAACTTTCACATGTAGGAAGATTTTTGCTATAGACGTCTTGGAGAAAGATTGGTAGGAGACTAGGAGGTATCTTTATATACTATTTTTAAATTAAAAAAAAAAATCTTCCAAGCTTTAATTTTAGCATGTACGAGAGAACACTAAATTAACAGCTATAGTGTTGACATGCTTTGCAATGAACAATATTATACAAAAAAAACTCATTCGTTACTCAGCTTTACTTCCCATTTTTTACATTTATCCAACGCTTTGGGATCATTGGTTTGAATATTTTTTTGTACTGGTTCTAGAATTGTGTGTTTGTACTATGAAAGTATATTACATTTATATCCAATAGGTTTGGGCTCTTTTGAACACTAATATAAAATTCGGTGTATTCACACTCGTTCTATTATGGCTATGGTTTATATTTCAGAAAACTGTAGTGTTATATATGCTTTCATAAGTTCCACCTAATCTTGTTTTTTGATCATTTTTTTTTTAAGTCTCAGATTCTCCAGTTATTGATCAAGCTATTCAGGAAAGAGAAGAACAACAGTTAAAAAAAATAGAAAAAGAACAAGGAGCTTTTAATCAGACGTGGATATAATTTTGTTAATCTCAACTATCAATGTGAGGATTTGCTTTCTAGCACGACATTTATTTTTACAAGTTCAACGCCCGATTAAGAAGCCAACTACAAGACTTGGAAATGAATATATACAAAATGCTCTCACTGAGGATCCATAACATTTTCGGATTTTATATCGTATATATCCAGAGGTTTTCTTGGACTTGTGCACTCGTATCCGACAACAGACATCTTTAAAGAGACACAAGATGGATTTCAGTTGAGGAAATGCTTGCCACATTTTTGCTCATTGTTGGGCAGAGCTCGAGATGTATTCAAGAGATCGAGTTTTGCAATAATTCAAAGTTTTAATAAAATATTAAGGGTGTTAAACACCATTGGCCCAAGTTGGATGGCCAAACCAGGAAATGTAGTGCCTTCAAGAATAAGAGAAAGCACAAGGTTTTATCCCTACTTTAAGGTATGTAAGAATTTGTTTTTTTATCGGTTTGTTTTGTTCAATTCTATTAAAAAATATTTTTGATCTCTTTTGGGATTGTGTTGGGGCTATTGATGGAACACATATTCCTGCTATGGTAGTAGGAAATGAAACTGCTAGCTATCGAAACCGAAAATGAGTTTTATCTCAGAATGTGCTAGCTGCATGCAACTTTGATTTGCAATTCATATATGTCATAACTGGTTGGGAAGGTTCAGCTCACTATGCAAAAGTGTTAAGTGATGCTTTAACAAGAAGTAACAATAGATTTGAAGTCCTGGAAGGTACATGCATTACTCCATACCAAAAAAATATTATATGTTTTAAGATAGTTTATTTTATTTACAATCTTATGACTCATATTTATATTGTACGTTAAAAATATTTTAGGAAAATTTTATCTAGCTGACTGTGGTTATGCCAATCGAAGAAAATTTCTAACTCCATTTCGAAGTACTCACTACCATCTCAAAGAATTTACTGGAGGAGACAATGATCCCAAAAATAAAGAAGAATTATTCAACCACCGCCATGCTTGTTTGAGAAATGTCATCGAAGAATCTTTGGTATTTTCAAATCCAGATTTTTTATATTTAAATATGCACCTAGTTCTCAATATGAAACACAAACAGAATTAGTGCTTGCATGTGCTACATTGCATAATTATCTTCGTCAGAAGTGTCGTTCAAATGAGTTTCCTCCGGAGGAAACTTGTAATGCACAAAGTGTTTCCCAATCAAGTAGTGATGGTCATCAACACCTTGGCACACAAGAAACAACAAAGAGAACATGATAATGAATGGGGAGCAACAATTGCTACAAATATGTGGAATGATGCTATCATTAATGGATCTCAACGATGATGTTTGCAAAAAGTAAGTTATATTTCCCTCTCTGTTTTTCTTTCTACGGTTGACAATGATAATGATAAACCATGATACGTTTATTTTATGAAATGATTTATGACGTTGGCAGGAAATCATACTCAGACAAAACATTCCACTGTCACATTAAAGCCAAGGTTGGTTCCAAGTTAAGTGGTTTGCAGTTTTCTATTTTAGGCTTTTCGTATGATCACTCTAACTTTTTCTTATTTCTTTAAGAAACTTTGGGATTATTAATTAATTTCTTGATTGATTTTTTCTTTTACGTTATGTGATTGGTGAGGCTGTAGATTAAACATGTTGCTTGCGTATGAAGAGAGGCTTGGAATGATTATCAAAATTGAAAGAAAAAAAACCTGAACTAAGAGATGTTAAATAAATATTAAAGAACAACTTGACAAAACCCTTTTCTCAGAAAAAAACAACAACTAGAAGGCCGAACATTTATGAGGCTGAGAGAGAGAGGCTGGTTACGTTTTTTCCGACCTCATAGAGAAGAAAAAACTGTGTATGGTGTTGTTGTTGTGTTATTGTGTTTTAATATCAAAAATTGTGTGTATCCTTTTAAATAAATAGTGAAAATAGAAGTTTTAAAATAAGTGAGGTGCATCTTTTTTAATAAATTGTAAAAACTAAAAAAAAAAAAATCAAATTTTTCCAAATCCCTTCTAATCACCTTAAAATTTGTAACAATAACTTTGCAAAAAAAACTTCAAATTTCAAATCATTTTAAAATTTCCTCAAATTTAGGTGATTTCCAAATTATCTCAAATCATTGATCCAATATGTCCCCCTTAGTTTGAATGTTAGTTTTTTAATAGTTATTCACCAAAAAACCCCTAATTTTAAAGTTGGTAATTAACATGATCACGACATGTATTACAAAATCACTCGCATATTCTTCTAAGCTCAAATGATGGCGAAGTTAGTATGCTCATATTAGTTCATGACAATAAAGCCTAACAATAGAACAATACACATGGTACAAATTGTTTTCTTTTTCAAAACTTCAAGGATTATTATACGTTTACATTTTTTAAACACGAATGATTAGAACCCTAAATTGAAAAATAGTGAAACGGTGGTGGCAGCTAAGTTGGGAACTTGTACGAAACAAGAACGTAAATAAAAATTAAACTTTAAGATTAGTAATTAACATAATCACGATACGTATTACAAAATCACTCACACATTCTTCTAAGCTCAAATGATGGTGAAGTCAATATGCCCATATTAGTTCATGAAAATAAAGCTGAACAATAAAACAATACACACACGGTCCAAATTGTTTCCTTTTTCACGACTTCAATGATTATTATGTGTTTTTCATTTTTTTGAAACATGGATGATTAGGACCCTTAATTGAGAAAATAGTGCAACGGTGGTGGCAACTAGGTTGGGAACACTATTTTTTTTTTTTCAACACACTATTTTATTATATGAAAGTTAAATTTAAAAGGATGTTTTGGTAAATAACCATAATAAAAATAAAAAAATACAAAGTAACAAAAAAAAGTAGAGAGAGATAAGGAAAAGTTGAAAAAGATAAAATGGTTAGTTTGTATGCTAGTTTTTTTTATGGTTATTCACACAAAAAATCCCTAATTTAAAAGTTGGTAAGTAACATGATCACGACATGTATTATAAAGTCACTCACACATTCTTCTAAACTCAAATGATGGCGAAGTCAGTATGCCCATATTAGTTCATGACAATAAAGCCTAACAATATAACGATACACACTGTACAAATTGTTTTCTTTTCAGCCTAACAATAGAACGATACACACGGTACAAATTGTTTTCTTTTTCAAGACTTCAACGATTATTATGCGTTTTCATTTTCCAAAACACGAATGATTAGAACCCTAAATTGATAAATAGTAAACGGTGGTGACAGCTAGGTTGGGAACTTGTACGAAACAAGAACGTAAAAAAAAAAACTTCAAAGTTAGTAATTAACATGATCACGACACGTATTACAAAATCACTCACACATTCTTCTAAGCTCAAATGATGGCGAAGTCAGTATGCCCATATTAGTTCATGACAATAAAGTCGAACAATGGAACAATACACACACAATACAAATTGTTTCTTTTTCACGACTTCAACGATTAGTATGCATTTTCATTTTTCAAAACACGAATGATTAGGACCCTGAATTGAAAAATAGTGAAACGATGGTGGCAGTTAGGTTGGGAACTTGTACGAAACAAGAACGTAAATAAAAAATTAAACTTTAAAATTAGTAATTTCATGATCATGGAGTCATGGATGCAAGGAGGCAAACAATGGAAGCAACAAGCTAGAGGCAGGGGCGGTCCTGAGATTTTGGGGGCTCGAGACCATATAAAATAGGGGTAATTATTATATAGGGTTTTTAACAAAGAAACCCTTCAACTAAAGATGAATCGAGAAAAAACCACTCGACTATAAATTTAATGTAAAACCCCCTCAACTATAGTCAGTTAATAAAACCCCTCCATCTATGGTACTGTCGTGTTCTGCAAAATATAAAAAGATTTTAATGAAAAAATCACTCAAGTAAATATTGATCAGGAATAAACCCCTGAACTATAAAATTTAATGTAAAAATTCATAAACCTTTTTATCTACAGTTACGTTAAAACCTAAAACGTCAATGATAAATCAAATGTATGTGCTTTGGATTGTAAAAATGAGATAATTTTAAAATAATGTGATAGCTTTTAAAACCAGCAAGACATTTAAAATCTTGAAATTCAATTAGAGAGAATATTCAAATTTTTAAAATCTACAAATTGATAAATGCTAAAATTATCAAACTTTAATTTCAGATAGTAAGATTATGTGCCTTGAAAGTTAATTGAAAAATAAATAAATGTCAAATCTCATGTACAACTTGATAAATTATTTCAGTTATTCAAAACTGTAGATAAATTAAATTGTACGAAAAAATTAATGTATATGTATTCTTGAATCAACTTTTGAGACAGAGAATCTCATTATCACATCATACCTATGTCAACTTTTACAATCCAAATCGCATTTGATTTAATGTTGACTAATTTTTTAATGTTATTGTAAACAGAAATAGAGGAGTTTTCAATTAAATTTATAGTTGATTGGTTGATACTTAATACATCTGAACTTGAGAGGTTTTTACATTAAATTTCTAGTCGAAGAGTTTATTCTCCATTCATCTTTAGTTGAGGTTTTTTTTTTTAATAACGGTACTGTAGACGGAGGGGTTTTTTACATTAAATTTATAGTTGAGGGGTTTTTTCTCGATTCATCTTTAGTTGAGGGGTTTCTTTGTTAAAAATCCTATTATTTATATCATAAAAAAATAATTAAAAAATTACATTTGAAAAAAGGTTTTTTCTTTAATTTAGTGGATTTTATAATTTGAACTGATTTGCATATTTTTTTGTTAGAACCATATTAAAAAAACCATAAAACCTTAGTAACTATATATATACATACACATAAACAAATTTCTCCTAAAATGGGCCACCGAAATTTGGGGGCCAACCCCAATGTCTCATTTGGTTTGGCATATGGCCGGCCCTGCGGCTAGATGTGTGCTTGGAGTTTTGGCCGAACAAGCCTTGTTTGCGCTATTCTGATGAAAAACGACATAGTTATCCTATCAATTAATGAAACTGATTTGAAGATCAACAAATACGAAGAACGGAGATTTCTAGAGAAAAAAAAAGAAGAGGAGAAATTTATATTGTATCGATTGTTGTAAGACCTATAGTAACCAAATCTTTAAATGTTATGTCGGTTTTTCTTTATTTTTATTGCCAACCATATACATTTTTGTACGGCTATCTCTTACCAACGCTAAAAGCATTTGATTAAAATTTTCAATTTTACTTATATAAATTTAGTTTTAGTCGCTGTCTAAGCAATTTGTATGAAACAAATATTCATTTGCAACCGTGTGACAGAGGTAGGTCTTGGCAAATTATCCGAAATTGAAATATCGAATTGAAATTGAATCGAATTGAGAGGAATCAAAACGAACCAGATAGTCATAAATATCTGATTGGTTTCTTGTTCTAATTATTTTGGGTATCCGAACCGAATTGGAACCGAACCAAAAATCGAATAAGTACTCAGAATATCCTAAATACTATTATATACTCAAAATATTAGTTATATTTATATTTGAACTAACCAAATATCCAAAATTATAGTTTTAAACTCAAATATATTAGGACAAAAATAACCAAATGTTCTTATTTATATTTGTCAAAATTAAACAATTATTTACAAAATCAAACCAAAATTTATCAAAAGTTAAACCAAATTTTATTTAAAAATAAATCTGAATTTTATTTTGGATATGCGGAACCGAATCGAAAAGAACCAGATCCGAATTGAAAATTTTTTGAATCCTATAATGATCTTAAATCTCTCTATTCATATTATCTAAAATCCGAAAAAACTGAACCGAACCGAAAATTCGAATGCCGATGGCTAGACAGAGGTTAGAAAGAGAAGGTTCTATAATTTAAAAAATGTTAACTGTTTTGTAAAAGTAAAACCAGTGTTACCCAGTCCGATTGTTGGTATGGTAAACCTGGCCACGCATCATGACTAATTTGGTTTGCGTTCGACGATAAGTTCCGCTAATTATAAAATCTGGGAAAATGAAAAATCGAATTAAACCGCTATCCAGATTTATTGGAGGATTGAGTTCTATAAGAACGACTGGGTTATGTTTCTGGCGATTTCCTTAATCGAGCTGTTACTTTTGGTTTGAGTACTGTAATAGAATATTTTTTAAAATCTTAAATTACTTTCAAGTATTTTGCATATTTTGGTTACTTTTTGTCTTTTCGGATAAAAGTACTCGAACTCAAACCAAACTCAGAAAAACCGGATCCGAAAAGTTTTATCCGAACCAATCCAAATCCAGAGAGTACCGAACCAAATCCGATCCAAAATTTTATAATATCCGATCGGTACTAAATGTGATAGTCCTGAAATATCTGAAATTTGAAATACCCGATCCGAACCCGATCCGGTAACCCCAATGCCTAGCACAAGAGGTTAAAGAAAGCTGCGGAAGACGATGTTTTCTTGGAGAAGAAGATAATCATCTTCGACCCTATTAAAATCGGCAAATTCATCCTCGCTCCCAACTACATCTTCTTCCACAGCCTCTGTCATGATACAAGCTTCTCATCCTTCTCCTGCATATCCAAAAGCGATAAGCAGAAACGGGATAAAGCAAAGTAAAGCAAAGCCTCCGGAGCTAAAAGAGGAACATGTTTTTTTGTTTAAATTGGAATCTTGACATATCCAGATTTTTTAACAAATATACTGTTGACAACAAAAATTAATACAAGGAGAACTACAACAATTGTTATTTTTTTAACAGAATTTTTGTTTTTAATATAAAATTTAACGTGTAATAGGTTTATAATTAGAGAAAATCTGGGAAAATACACCAACACTAGTTTATAATTTGAAAACTACACATTTATTATTTTTTAATTATTTTTAGAATTAATTATATATGAAATGACTAAAGTAACCTTATTTTGAATTCTTATAATTTAAAATTATTTAATAAAATCAAAATAAAATAACATTTTGAAACTAAATAATATATATTTAAAATTTACTTTATTTATAAATTGTAAAATCTTAATTTTATACTAATTTATAGAATATTCTATAAAAATATATTTTTCATAGGGAAAAAAGAAAAAATAAATCATAAGATTTTTATATATTATATACTTATCTATAGATTATTCTATTAAAACTAATTTTAAATTTGTATAGACATTTCTCAAATATTAATTTTTATCTGATTTAAGATTTATCTAATTAAAATATTTATATAAATATATAATTTAAAGAAAATCCTAAGATTTATTAATTAAATATCTCTCATATATTTAATTTTCGATTTATATTTTAATTTATAAAAATATGTATTATTAAAATCTGGTCAAAATAGTCTTTTTATTTATCAATAAATTTAGTAATAAAAAAATTAAAGCAGTGTATATTTTAAATTACAAAAGTTAATTAGGGTACTTTGCCAATTGCCCTTTATAATTATCTGGAATTTAACCTATGATACTCTTATGAAATATATATTCTACATTTCTACCTCACAATTTTGCGGGCTCCAGTCCTAATAACAGTAATCTAGATTATCATGAAAGATATGCCAAAAAAAAAAAATAGATGAACACAAAACAAAATTGATAGGATAACATTAAATCTCCATATATTATGCTAAAGTAAATAAAACCCTAGTTTTTTTTATATTATTATTTATAGTAAAACCCTAGTTGAAGCGATGAATATAAATACTCTTCTATAGGTCGTAATTCTTGTAATTAAGCAAAACAAACAATAATAGAGATAGAGATGGGACGGTTTTGGTGGAAGGTAATAGCGATAGTGTCGATATTGGGCATCTCCATATCACTCTATAGGCTGTGTCTTTCATCGTCTTCGTTGCAGCACGCGAGCATCGGTGGCACAATCTTGTACGTGGTGATGTTTCTCATGTTACACTTCCCGACCACGATTCGCATCTACAAGGAACATGAGCCTTTTTTACCTGGTACACGAACGCTCTTCTCCCTCATTCCTATGACAGCCATTTACTACACCTCCTTCAATTACCCAACTGTGGATGTCTTGCTCTACATCTACTCCATGTTCGCTTTCGGGTTTGCCATGTTCCAGCTAAATTCTCCCATGCAGTTTCAACACGCCCGCTGCACCTTGATCTTTGCATTTTATATCGGTTTCTGCGGACTCCTGTTTGGTCAATTTTGTAGCACAGTCTCGTGTCCAGTGGTGCCTTCATTTTTTTGGATTTATTTTCACGCCAAGATTCTCGCTAACATTAATGGCATCTTTGTTTAATTTTTTAGGTGATGAATGTTTGTGTTGTTTTTAGATTTTGGTTTTTGGTTTTTGGATTTTGGTTTTTGTTTTTAGATTTTAGTTTTTAGATTTTGGTTTTTTGATAATACTTGGGAGAAAAACTCCAAAAATCTATTTATCAAAAAACTTGATTGGCAAATAAAATGGTTTTTGAAAAACAAAAGCCAAAAACTCTTTCAAAAACTACAAACATTCATCACCTTAGTTTTTTTTAAGTGTCGAATTTATTTCCAAGTATCTTTTTTATATATATGTTTTATGGTATAATCGTATACTATATTTTCTTCTTTTATAAACCCCATTCATGGGATAAGTATACTGTAGCGTATATCCAATCGCTTTAATTAATTATTAGATCATACAAAATAAAATCAGGATTAAAATTTTAATCAAAAGCTAAAAGCATTTGATTAAAATTTCCAATTTTACTGTCACATTATCATATAAATTTAGTTTCACTTTCTATTTAAGAAATTTGTATGAAACAAATATTCCTTCTGCAACCGTGTGTGACAGAGTTTAGAAAGAGAATGTTCTGTAATTTTAAAAATGTTAACTGTTTTGTAATGTTTTAAAATCCGATTGTTTTTTTTTTTTTAATCCGATTGTTGGTACTTGGTACCGGTAAAATCACTAATTTGGTTTGGGTTCAACGATAAGATCTGCTAATTATAAGATTTGGGAAAATGAAAAATCTAATGAAACCCACATAACCCGCTATCCAGAATTTTTGGAAGAATTAAAATGTTGATTAAAGTTTTATACAGTAAGACCTCTATAAATTAATAACGTTGGGACCGTGAGATTTTATAAAAAAATATTAATTTATAGTGATTATTAATTTATAGATATATTATTTGGTTGAAAAACTAATTTTGGGACTGACAAAAAATATTAATTTAGCGAGGTATTAATGAATCGAGTATTAATTTATAGAGGTTCTACTGTATATATATATATATA